>CM029663.1:48328743-48928743 GCA_017311315.1 Dendrocalamus latiflorus
TCATGGGAGCTGCTATCGACCGCAGGACTTGAGCTCGTCCGGCTCGGGAGATGGGTCGCGCCCACGGCCCCACGCACCGGGAACGGCAAGGGAATTGATCGGAGGCATTACAGGATGCACTCTAGTAAAATGTGGTTGGTGGAGTCTCAGGACGAGCTCTTTCTAGTCTGCATCTTCTTCCTGCACTTCGATGCCGATAAGATCGGCGCCATCCACGTGTACAAGATGGATTTCTCCGAGGAACAAGCTTGGCGTCGGGTGCATGACATTGGAGACTCCGTGTTTCTTTTGGATGACGCAAACATAGCAGCTTCCTGCCCTGCAAGCCCGTTGGGGCTCAAGGTAAATCAAATCTACTTCATGAGGAATTTCAAAGCGGATGATGGTGAATTAAGCATCTATGATGTAGAGGAAGGGATTGAGGAGAGTACCCAAGTTCACCAAGATGACTTGGTAATTTTGTGCAAACCATTCTAGATAGTGCCGTGATGCGTGCCTCTCAACCTCGAACGAAACGGGTGTAGCGCTTCACGCGCAGTCGGCGTCTCGGGATTTGGCTTCGCCAACTCCGGGCACGCACGAGCCGGCATGGTTCCAGGGAATTACGTATTTTTGCCGATTATGTTTGTTTAGATTTTATGAATGTTTTGACAAGATGAACTATTTACGTATTTTTGTTAATTTTAGATGTATAGTTTAAGGGGTTTTCATATTTCGATAAATATTCGTAACCGTATTCGTTTCGATTCGTATCTGTATTCGATATTATTCGTATTTGTATTCGTATTCGAGTTATCCGTATTCGTATCCGTATCCGAAAAAAATATGAAAATAAATATGGTAGAGACATTATCCGTCCGTATCCGATCCGTTTTCACCCTAATCACGTATCTCACTTCTCTCGCTCTCCATTATGCGCATGCATCTCTCCCTCATTTTTCGCACCACTTACGTATTCCTTTTTAAAATTACTTTTTTCAGCTAATACTATTTATTTTTAACTAAAAATCATCACCAAAAGCTAATACAAACGCTCCCCTCAATCTACTTGCTGACGTATGCTATAAGAGATGCACATTCATGATTTGCTTTGAGCTTTGGCCTAGAGGTTCATGATGTCGTTATATATAGGACACACCTGACGACAAGTCGATGAGGCTAGCGGAGTGATCCATTTGCATGAGCTCTTCGATCGAGCTAGCTAGAAGTAGGACACCACTCAAAAAGAGTGGAGCCCGTAAAATATCACTCTTACGGTGAAATTATCATGAAAATACTATTTGTATTTGGGGTTTATTTCAGTACGACTCTTTTAAAAAGTATATAAATCTTAAAGCAAAATAGTTAATATTAAACGAAAGTAAATCCATACCAACCTATAGAAAGTAAATAAAATTGAAGATTACATATAGATATAGGCATTGTTTCAAAGTGCTATGGTTTTTGGACTTTGGCTTAAATAACACTGTAATGACTGTTAGTTTTTTTGAGTTATTCAATTTAAAGAAAAATAAAGAAAAATTAAATAGAAAAAACACTGTTATATCTCTACGGATAATACAAAATAAAAAGGAAAAAAGAAAAAGGAGGAAAAACATCGCATTAAGAAACTAATGCATTCTAAAAGGCTTTTGGCTTCTAAAAGCCAGAAGTCATTGCTATTTGGAACAAGACCATTGATTTGAATATTAGGTAGGGGCAAATCTTCAATTTGATTAAATATAATATTAACTATTTGTTTTAAGATTCATAATCTTTTTTAAAAATGGTGCATCGAAGCATAGCCCTTTGTATTTCCTTTTTTTCATTTTCTAACCCGTAAGGAAAGATGATTTTGCCATCCTTTCTTTTTCATCTTTGTTGACACTCATTTTATGCGTGTCACATATCCTAATTTCTCATGTAAACTGGTAAGAGAATGATAAGATTATATATTATTACCGGCTAACCCTAACCTAGAATTAGAAGTTATAATTTTTGAAATCTATTTTGCAGAAATCGAGGAAATCACATGGAATTTTGCCAAAAGACCATCGCGGGCCCACATAGACCGGACAAAAGCCAGACCAACGCCAAGTGGCGCTAGGCCTATGCCACCTTGCGCCAGCCACCCCACGCAGCTCCTCCTTTTCATTTTCATCGCCAGAGAAACATTTTGGGCCTGTTTGGGAGAGCTCCACCAGCTCTAGATCCACGAAAAACAGCCCCACTCCACGAAATTTTACCCAAACGCTCCAGCTCCGCGAAATCTGGATCCACCAAAATCCTGAATCTAAGGGCCAGATCCATGGATTTCATGGAGCTCCCTCAAGGGGTGCTCCACCGTGGAGTTTGGGTGCTAATTACCCACCAATGCCACTGGTTACACACCCCATCCCACCAAAAGTGGTCCATTCCCACCAAAACCTCAATTTCGTGGATACTGGAGCAGCTGTACAAGCCAAACTACTCCACTGGTGGGATCCCAGATCCACGGTGGAGCTGCTACTCCAGATCCACGTTTTCAGTGGTGGAGCTCTCCCAACAGGCACCCATGAAATCCTGGAGTCCTTAAGGGTCTGTTTGGCAGAGCTTCACCACTGAAAAAATAAATCTGGAGCAGCAGATCCCCAAAAACAGCTCCACCGTGAATCCGGGATCCCACCATGGAGCTAGACAAAACTGTTTGGCTTGCACAGCAGCTCCAGATCCACGAAACTGAGTTTTTGGTGGGAATAGCCTATTTTGCCCATGGGTTTTTATGGTGGTATGGGATGGGGTGTGTAACCAGTGGCAAAAGGTGGGTAATTACCACCCAACTCCACGAGTAGGTACGAAAAAAAGGTTTCGTGGAGACCCCTTGAGGTGCTCTATGGATTTCATGAATCTGGAGCTAGATTCAGTAGTTTGGTGGATCAGATTTCGTGGAGCTGGAACGTTTGGGTAAAAATTCGTGGAGTGGAGCTGTTTTTGATGGATCTGAAGTTGGTGGAGCTCTGCCAAACAGGCCCTAACTCAGAAACGGATCAACTTGCGCGCACCAATTCAACGCAACACGAACAAAGTCCACATGTCGTACGCAGGAGGAAGCATCCCCGCTCATTTTGGGCTTCACCTTTTGGTTTTTGGTTTCTAATTTGTTGTTCCTTAGTTTTGTCTTATCTATCTTTTTAGTTGTTTTGTTTTTTCTGTATTCATTTGTATTATCCGTAATAGACTAATCTGTTTTTTATTTTTAAATTTAATTACACAAAAACCACCAGCAGTTACACTACAAAATAAATAAGTTATATTACAAAAAAAACCATTAGCCAGTTTATATAATCCGAACTAGAGTCCCTGTGCCACCCCACGTAAGCCGTGCGCCACCCATCAGTTTGGGATGTGTTTGGTTGCCTGAATCTCCTTCGTCCTGGCTGGGTGGATCCGAATAATCTGAGAAAGAGGTATCCAATATTGGAGTTCTTCCATGATTTCGGCGAGAATAGACAATGTTTAGGGCTAGGATTAGATAGGTAATGAGAGGTTAGACTTATAATTGAGTAGTTTGGCTATGACAAGAATAATTGGTACACACACATATTGACTTTTTCTGATATCTTTGGCTTTAAGTGATGAATAGTAATAGTTTATAGAAAAAATTTATAAAGAGAGCACTTGCGTATGATTTGACTGATATAAATGAAGTCACTATATTGTCTATTATAATTGATTAGTAGATCTCGCCTCGAAAAGAAAATCCGTTTGAAAACTAGGTATTATAGAAAAGTCATTTAATAAGTGGGTTCTTTTGAAATTATGGTTTAGCTTTCTGCAGTAACTATATTTTAAATGAAGTGTCTTTTTAGGCGGGCTCTATAAAGACAATTGTAGTAGACAACTAGACATCGTCTCAACTTCATCTATATTGACTAAAATTACACGCGAGTAACTCTCTCGTGAACAATCAGAATTCAAAAAATTTTAACCAAAAGGCACAAACTACAGCTCAAAAGAATCCATCTAATACATAAAAGTTGTCTTTAGAAGCTAATGCAAATACGGCCTTTAGCAAGTGAGGCGTGCCACTGATGTGAGGAGAGAGGGGCTTTAAGGCAGCATGGATTTTGGTCAGGGGGTTGCAGGTGGGGGCAAAGTAGCGAATGGGGCTTCCCTATCCCCTTTTCCCTATCCCCTCAATCCAAACCACTCATATCTCATCCAATGGCTAGTTATTTTTTGTATTTTCATTATTTGCCTATCCATCATAAATAATACAAAAATATAGAAAAAACAAAATTTATTTTTTTATTATAATTTTTTACAGAAATTATAATTTTATTTTTTTCTTAAAAAAATTATAATAAAAAATAAATTTTATTTTTTTCATGTATTTTTGTATTATTTATGATGGATGGGCAAATGATGAAAATATAAAAAAATCCTAGCCATTGGATGAGATGTGAGTGGTTTAGGATTGAGGGGATAGGGAAGCCCCATTCCGAAGTAGCAGGCCAGAGTTTTGGCCATAGGTGAGGCCAAGGAGTGTCGTCGCTGATGTGGCGATGTTGGAATGGGGAAGGACAAGAATGGCAAAGGAGTGCCATGGCCAGGGTCGCACTAAGGTCATGTCCTTGCCAAGGAAAAACTGCAAACTTGTGTTAGATTGTAGAAGTAAACTTAAGATGGTAGTGGCCGGAGCTTGCGAAGACACTGGCCGGTGGCTACGTCGGAAGGGGAGAAGAAGAAGAGGGGCAGTACTGTCTTTTTCCGAGGGCCAAAAACTGCAATCGCAATCAAAATGTAGATAAAAAGGAAATATACAGGAGTGTTTTTTCGCGGTAATTCCCACCTTTGGAATCATGCTTCAAGGACCGCCTTCTTTCGAGTTGTATTTCCTTAATATCTCGATTAATTCATGACACTTCGGCTCTGATCGGTTCGGCTTGAGTTTCTGGCTTCTGGCTTATTCTTCACTATTTATAAATTTCGTTTTTTTTCTGAACTTTTGGCTTTTTGTTGAGCTTTTTTGCCGGTTCTTTTTCCCGTATTCGTTTGTATTATACATATTGTGCTAACATATTTTTTATATTTTAAATTTTTTAAATTTAATTATGTTAAATAAGCCTCTGTAAGTTACAATGTTTTCAGCCATAAGCCATGAGCTTTTAAGCCCAACTGATCACCACACGTTTTCTTCTTATTTCTACCACATGGTTATTCCATTAAAATATTATGCAAGGGTGTAAGGACCCAGATTTTTCAATCCGGATTCCTCTGTGATTTTCTGTACTATTCCCTGGAATCAGTAGATAGTGCTCACAGTTACAGTAATGAATATCAAAATACATATCATGCGGAAGCGTAAATACAATAGTAGACTTACTCATGGGCCGATTAGGCCGAAATCATTAAATTGCAGCAGCGGAAGAACGAAGCACACAGGTGGGACCTTCAGGACATGCCCACAGGCAGCCAACTGGAGGTTTCGCGACCTAGCCCTTGACATCTTCATCTTCTCGGCCAGCTTATCCAATCTTGTTGCTGAGGCGAGGTAATTTGATTCCTGAATCTGAATTTTTGTCGCAAAAGCGAGCGTGAGCACTCCGACCCCGTGCTCCGCGAGCCAATACACAGAATGCAAATAAATAGTATGCATGGCTTAACAAAGGAGAGGCCTCGGGTTATTTTTATTTGCCAAAATCGCCTTTAGTAGCATTATTACCCTTGCTCAATCAAAGTGTTATAGTTGCTACCTACTCCACACTACAATGGCCAAAAATTGACCTAATCCACGGAAAATGCACTTTCTTTAATGACTGCTGTCTACAACTCCAAACAGCAAGTGTCATCAATTTATTTAATCCACCGATTATACTTTGTATTTTGAATTACTAATAACCCAATCCTGACATTACTACTCATCAGCTCCTCACCTCTGAATTCTAATGATTCTCTAACATAATTACTTTCAAATCCACCGATATCATTCGTATTCAATCCTTTTCGTCATTGATTCAAAACCATAACCCAATAATCATCTCATTTTCCATTATTGATCACTAGCTATCCACAAATATACCTCCACCGAAAATTCAATTTACCAAGATTATAATCCACTAATTGTATGAATCCTCCAATCTTCTCAGAAATTCAATTCATCCCTCTAGTAATTGATCATCTCCTATTAATTACCATTATCACCAGTGTCTTCCAAAAATTTATATAATCGTTAGTGTAGTAACCCAGCAATTTACCTTTGCACTCCCTAATTCTTCAAAATCATTGAGTATACATCCACCAAGAATATCATTGACCAAATATATGATTCACTATTATATATATCCACCAAGAATATCACTAATCAAGAATTATACTCCAATACTTGTATTATTTTTCCAAATTCCTGAAAATTCAATTAGATCATTTATCTAACCTATCTATTGAACTGGACCCCACTAATTTATTTCTCCCAGAACCCACACTATCATTTCTTATTCATGATCGACCTGAATCCACCAATACCTTTAAGTACATGCTACAAACATCCATCTCCTTTACTCACGACCCTGTTTATTCCACCCATATTTTATTTTGTAAGAATAGAAATGCCACTACTTGAAATACAATACATAAAATTTCCTGAGACCTAGCAGCTTTGGAACAAATCATAATGTTCAAGGAATATTAACATGAATTTCCATACATATGGCATCACACCATATGCCTAATATCACCATAATTTTTCCATATATACGCATCACACCGTATAACATCTTTCAGCGTTATAGCCGCTTAACTTACCACTGGGACGACACCCAGGACAACTCAAATCAGGGCTTTCCGCTGCCCTTCACTTTCCATTCCCATTTTCCAAACATTTTTAAATAGAACTAACTCGAGTAAGTTCCCATGTCCGCCCTTGACCGTGGGCACGGCTATTCGAATAGTTTTGACTCTGCCAGAGTTTGTACACTTTCACCACAAGAGATGAATTATCTTTGTTGCCAACATGCTTCCTTAGGCATGAGACCCAGATAATTTATCACAAAGCCTTTACCTTACTCCGGTCTAGCTAGACACCACCCACGCTGAGGTTTCACCGCTGAAGGGTTACACCACCACAGTCAGAAGCCCCCCTCTTGCGCCGTGCGAGTACAGTAAACCCTGTGCCTCACTGTGAGTAAACCAGTACACCCTGGCACCCACTTTCCTCGGTGATATCTGAACTAAATCCTTGCAAGTTATTCAGCTAGGTCGTACCCATTATAGACTTGTGGTTGTACTGTTTTACATCAGGAGGTCATCACAAGTTCAGTCCTTAGCATTATCTAAGCAAGTTCTACCACACTCCATAATTTGTGCTCCCACCGCACCACATACCAGCCCCAAGCCATCTGCTCAGATATTTAGCAAGTTAGGATTTTTGGGAGCATAAAATAATCATGTAAAATATACCAGTCATTCCCACCATGACTGCTCAAAACCAGTTTCTCATGATTTAAATGACAATAATGTTTGGGGCATTTCAGTGCCCCTGGTATTTATGCAGTATTAAGCATGGCATATAATTAGAGACTTATTTTAAAAGTTACCATTATAATTTACTAGGGTGACAAGGTTCATATATTCAAGTATTCCAAAGGAGGTGTAATATTATCAAAGGTAACAATGGGCATATAACTAGAATATCAAATTAAACATGTATTTGCATATGAAATAACAGCATGCAATTTGATAATTTAAAACAAAATAATTTGCAGAAAATGTAGGTTCAACATGATCAAGTATTGACTCGCCCTGGCGCGGTTTACCGCGGTCTTGAGCTCACACGATGCTTTATCTTGAGTTTTGGTGTTTATCTTCACTTCGAGTTTGATCTCGCTGGATCCGCTGAATCTTCACGAATCCCAATCTCTAATTACATGACAAACGACTGAATCCAAATGAAAGCAAATAACTCAAAGATCCGAATAAATCCGAATAAACTCAATTTAGTTTTATTATGAGTTAATGGGTGCTTTGTGTGATTTGAGACAAAGCCAGGGGTAGAATACGATGACTTGATCCCTTTATTAACAATCTCTTTACTATTTCTGGTATTTATCAAGGAAGTTCCATGAGCTAAGTTAAACCTATGAATTGGTGTATTTTGTCGAGCGCTACGTTGCAGGACATTTTGGCTTACCAAACTAATTTTAGAGTCTAAGTGTATAGCCTTTTATGGAGTGACATTTTATGTAGACTCAGTTTTCGCTAAGCCTATTTCAACTCGAACTAGGATTCAATTGTATGAGCCATATCTTATTATCTCATGCTCATCATTATTATTTACTAAATCTAGTATTAAGATTTAGTTAATGGTACCATTATTATTTTATCTATGCTTTAGTTTAGGATTAGCCTTATTTCTTATTTAGCTATCCGGTTAAAACTTGGTACTTATCATTTTATGAGAGCATATCTTTAGACTCATTCCTATTAAGTCTTTTAGTTACTAAAGATTTGAAATAAATATTCCGGGCATATTATTTACTAACATGTGATGATTAATCCATGGTTAATGTTTAAGAAACATCACTTATATACTAAATAGATTTTTGCAGTACTTATGGGTTAATTTCTGATTTTTCCAACTAATATCTCACTATACCTTAAGTTAGGAATTAAGATCTAATACAAAAGATTAGAGGATTACTATCTACTAACATGCAACTTTAATTATTAGAATTAAATTTTCTAGCACCTTTGATGTATAAAAGAGGATTCCTTTAATTAGTTTTCCCAAATTAGATTCTAACAGCAACCCCCTTTAATCCAAGTTGATTTCCTTGTCTTCTGAAAATAGACCATGCATGATCTCGTCTTAGTATTACATGGAAATTAATCTATTAACCCTAGTTGGCATATAGCCAGCCCATGTTAAATTTTTGTTCCATTGCATCAATCTTTTCCATTATAAATTTGTAAGTAATTCCTTATTCTCATTCCATGCACAATTTATATTAAGGTATATAGGAGCATTTGTGCATTGATTCATCACTTAGCAAGAGGGTGAAGAGCTTGGTAATCTATTCTTGTTGGACCCACATGACAACCACGGAGAGAAATACCTTTGGCTAGTTCAGAACAGAGGGGAGCGGGGTGGCAGTGGAGCCGTGCGGCGTCGCCGGCGGGGAGCGACCTGAGGAGGTAACGGCGACCGCCAAAATGGGTTGTCCAGATGATGAGGAATCTCGGGGAGGCGCTAGCTTCGGCAGGGGAGGTGCCAAGGCAAGCTGACGGCGGTGTTTGACGGCCGGCGACAAGGGGAAAACGGGGGCGCCGGCGGCCAAGTGAGAGAGGTAAGGGGGAACGGCGCAAATGAGCATGAGAAGGGTGGTAGAGGCCTACCTGAGCTGTTGATTCGACCGGAGCGCAACCGAGCTGAGCTAGCGACGAGCACCGGCGGCGGCGCTGAGAGGGTCCCGTGGAGGGGTCGCGTCGGCGAGGGAGAGCTCAGGCCGACGGTTTGGAGGAGCACCAGCGCACCGAGAAGAAGCTCCCGCAGCGAGGAATTGGACGGGGATGCTCCGAGGAGGTGTGGGCGGCGGTAATGGCGGCGGCGGCATTTTCTCGGGGAAGAAGGGGAAGGATGGGGGAAGAAAGAAGAAATGGCCGCGCAGGGCAAAAGGGGGTGGCGGACGCTTCTTATAGCGACGGAGAGAGGGGTGTCGTTGGCGGAGGACGAAGGACCGGGCGGGGCGGCGGACCACCGGGCAAGAACCGGGCGCAGAGCTCGGTGCGCGGCGGTGCGGGGCTCGACGCATGTCAGGAGCGGTGCAGAGCAGGGAGGCGTGATGATGGCGCCGCGCGCGTGATGAGGTCGGGAGCGGATCGGCGCAGAGGGAGACGTGGTGCGAGCTCAGCCGCGCAACGGGAAAAAGAAGGGGAAAAGAGAGACGCGGGTGGAGCCAGGAGAAGGGTGCGGCGGGGGAGAGAAGGAGGAGGGGCGTGCGGGCGGGCGCGGGCCCGCGTGGCCAGTGGGAGGAGGCGGGATGGAGGGGGCCCGCTGGCCAGCGACTGCAAAGGGGAGGAGACGCGGGTGGAGGTGGGGGTCTGGGCACTTTGGGAAGGAGGAGGAAAAAGGAACGGAGGAGGAGCTGCGCGCGTGGGGGGGTCCGGCTCGGTCGGCAGGGGAAAAGGAGAGAGGAGGAGCGGCCCCACTGGCAGTGAAAGAGAAGGAAGGGAGAGGAAAGAGAGAAAAAGGAAGGGGCCCACTTGGAAGTGAAAGAGAGAAATAAAAGGATGAGAAAATTAGGCTCATTTAATTGTTCTTATTTTACTTCCTACATTGCTAAACTCTTACTTGCACCATTTGTATACACACACACACAAATATATATATATATATATATATATATATATATATATATATATATATATATATATATATATATATATGCATATGTGTTTGTATTTTTATTCATTCACTTTTTACTGCTAGTTATATCATGATTTCCAAAATGAGATTTTACATTTTAACTCAGGTTTCTCTCGCCTTATACTGGATCATCTTTTCAGATTCGTTTTTTTAATTTTAGTTTTCTATTATTTACATATTCTCGTTTTGGTATTATTCATAGTAGTTTTACTTTTCAAAGTCTTCTTGAATTTTTGGATCCTCCACCAAAATTCAGAAAGTCACCACAAAATCCAAATTTCAACAAAACATATTGCAAAATATTTTAAGAATTTTATATTTTCGAATTTGACTTTTTCAGGATGTTACAAAGGGACTCCTAATTCGATTTCTTTTTTAAAGAAATTCTCCGTATGATAGCCTCTCTTTTTTTTGATACATGCATATTGATATGTGGCTGTGATTGGCCTGGTCCACTGTGCCAGGATGGGGACGGTCCTTGAACACCTCTCAAAAGACAAAAAAAAGCATTTGATTACAGATACATATAAAATCATTTTTCACGGTAAGTTTTTCGTTGCCGAGTGATTTCTGTAGAATAATTCTTCCACCTCTCACGATTTGTTGGGGCGAGGAGGAGTAGAAAAATGTATCAACTGGCAAAGATTTGGAAGTGCTTGTAGTACCTTCTTGTGAGATAAAAAAATGATTTTCTAACTCAAGAAACGTTTGGTTTGTCCAGTTGAATTTTTTTGAGAGGTTGTTCGGTTTACTAAGGCCCTGTTTGGCACAGCTTCACCAACAGCTTCATGAGCTGTTGTGAGCTGTTTTTTTGCCAAACACCCTTTTTGCAAACAGCTTCACCCATGAAGCTCCTTTTTTTGTGCTCTCATAAAGGAATAGGGAGAGGTGAAGCTGAAAAAAGTAGCTTTTCACAGCTCTCTCCCTCAGGCCCATATTCCTAGGAAGCGAATGCCCCTCTAATTCACAAAAATTTACACGCATTTGCCACTCTCTCCTTCAGGCGTACACGCATTTAGATTGATTGGTGGTTCGTGGCTTGTCTGGTTCCATCCAATTGGCTCTGTGCTTGAAGGGTAGAGATGAACTTGTTAAGCATGCGTTGGCCATTGATGGAAGTTGGCATTTGTAGAGGGAAATACATGAACATCTCAAAGACATGAACATCTCAAAGAATGAGATCACATTGTTGTTGCTTGGTAGAAAAAACACCTTCGTTTCGTGTAAGGTGAGTGTAACAGGTTGCTTATTTTATTATTTTAATTTTTTAATTCATACTCATTCAAATATATTATATTTTAATTCATATGACCATATACAAATATACAACTCCAAATGTTAGAACAAGTCAGGTAGACAGGGGCATCTTGGACAATTGACTTCTCTTAGCCATGCATGAAGCTGTTGGTGAAGCTGTTTTGCCAAACAGTTTTCTAAAACAGATTTAGCTTCACTGGTGAAGCTGCTCGTGAAGCTGAAACAAAAAACAGCTTCACTAGTGAAGCTGAGCTGTGCCAAACGGGCCTAAATCTATAGCAAGAAATAAAAAGGCAAATTTATCTTTAAAGAAACCTCGAGGCCCATGGTGACGAAGGCCCACCCAGTGCGCCCCTTCGCAGTCGGCCTTTGCCAACAGCCACGATCCCTCCCCTCCCCTCCTCCACCTCCTCGCGTTCTTCTCCGGCCGCCGCTCCCAACCTGGTTCCGCCGCCGTTGTTTGTAGAAGCCGCAGATGGCGTCGTCGGCGTCCACCCTCGAGATCGAGGCCCGCGAGTACGTATAAACCCCTCTCTATGTACTAAACTCCAACCCCAATGCCTAGCAGTGACGAAAGCAACCCCAACAAGCCCTAAACCCTACGCGCGGTTTCTTGAATCCGTCCGTCCTCGCATGAATTCGTCTCCTGCTTTACTGTTTCCTGAATCCATCTACAACTTACAGTATAGCAAGAAATCGACGAGCATGTTGTGAATTCCATGCTGTTTATATATCCAAGAACCCTTGTTGAGTGGTACCAGCTTACGGCAGAGAAGGAAATTGAGCAAGCTGTAGGTTTGATTTGTTTCTTGCATCCGTGGACGCAGCGTGGTGAAGATAGTGCTGCAGTTCTGCAAGGAGAACTCGCTGCAGCAGACGTTCCAGACGCTGCAGAATGAGTGCCAGGTGTCGCTCAACACCGTCGACAGCATCGACACCTTCATCGCCGACATCAATGCCGGGCGCTGGGACGCCGTTCTGCCTCAGGTTGCCCAGCTCAAGCTGCCCCGTAAGAAGCTTGAGGACCTCTACGAGCAGATAGTGTTGGAGATGGCCGAGCTCCGTGAGCTAGACACGGCCCGTGCCATCCTCCGCCAGACCCAGGTCATGGGCGTCATGAAGCAGGAGCAGCCGGAGCGGTACCTCCGCCTCGAGCATCTCCTTGTCCGCACATACTTTGACCCCAATGAGGTTGGGAGCTTGCTCTTGCTCTCTAGTTCTTGTTACACTATTTTCCTGTCTGAGCCATCCTAATTGCGAATTGCTGGGATGTTACTCTGCCAACAGGCCTACCAAGAGTCCACCAAGGAAAGCCGGCGTGCACAAATTGCTCAAGGTGAGCTTGCCGATTGTGTTTTTTTGTTAGATGTAGTTGAACAATTCTTTTGTTTCTACAAAATAGAAGAGTTGGATTTATTCTTGATTCTGAGATATGACACATATTTATAATTTAACATAATGTATCGAGCAGTTCTAAATAACTTTCAAGTTTTGTAGTTTAAGAAACTGAATAATTGGAGCTACTGTCCCGTGTATATAGTGACTTAAAGTTTTGTAATTCTCATAGACACATGGCCCTACTTTATTCAACAATAGCTGCCCTGAAAGTTTTGTTCCCTAATCCTAACTATTAGCTGTTCCTCTGCCGTGCCAATTTCAGCTATTGCTTCTGAAGTTTCAGTAGTGCCACCATCTCGTCTAATGGCATTGATTGGTCAGGCTTTGAAATGGCAACAGCACCAAGGTACTTTCTTTGTCGCGTTGCACCTTATTAACTTGCAGGTACTCTGATGATCTCAGCATGGCTAGTGTGAACTCATCCTGAGCTCTTTTTTTGTTCCTATGCATAGGATTGTTACCGCCTGGCACACAGTTTGATTTATTCAGAGGAACCGCTGCAATGAAGCAAGATGAAGAAGAGGCATACCCTACTACTTTATCACATCAAATAAAGGTGATATTAGGCTCTTTTATTTATACTACTTACTAAGGAGATTCGGGAAACTGCAGAAGTTAAATTGCTGGTTTAATATATCTGATATCAATGAGCTTCAGAAGCCTAAAAAGATAGGTTTCTTACTTAACTTGGTAACAGAATAATACTGACACAACTAACAATAATGGTTACATTAGCTTAATGGGCTGGCTTTAACTTATGCTTATACCTATGTGTTTTTGAACTAAGGTTATGTGATAAAACATAGTAAGGAAAGCAGCCGCTCCCATTTTGGTTGGGACATTATGGAGGTTCCAAAAATCATTTTAAAAAATCATGAATATAGGACACACTAAGACATGCCCACATGCAAATTTGCAGGGAAAAGTATGATAATACGTGGGACTTACAATATAAATAAAATTATATGTTCCGAGCGTTCTCTTTTTTGTTTGTCCCAAATAAAATTTGCAGGGAAAAGCATGATAATACGTGGGACTTACAATATAAATAAAATTATATGTTCCGAGCGTTATCTTTTTTGTTTGTCCCAACTCCCAAACAACCTCTCATATGATTGTAAAATTTGGAAGGTACACGGGACATAACATGCCCCACATGTGAGATTTATTTAGAGTTTTTTTTGGAACATTTCTCATATCCTAACTGATATAAAGAGAGCGGTTACCCCTATTAGCGGGAAATCCACATCCTTTATACTCTGTACTTTTGACTTATTATTATTGATGAAGACAAACCTGTTTTAAGATGTAGTTTGAGGGTTCTGTCATCTTCACTTGCATGCTGAAAGATGGAATAATAACGTCATGGATGTGCCAAGAGAATTGCTCTTAGCAGGCTTTTGTTGACTACTGCTTATAACTTGGCATTGTTCTTTACTGCAGTTCGGGAAGAAAACTCACCCTGAATGTGCTCGATTTTCACCTGATGGTCAGTACCTTGTTTCATGCTCAGTGGATGGAATTATTGAAGTAAGTAGCTTTCTAGTCAGTTTCGCTGGTCAGCTCTTTTGATGTAACTTGGCTGAATTCACTGAACTTTTCAGGTCTGGGATTATATTAGCGGGAAGCTTAAAAAGGATCTGCAATATCAAGCTGATGTAAGGCCTTAGGATTGAAGCTTTTCAAATTTAACACGGAATTAACTTGATCTCTTTAAGTTCTGTAGCTTTATGGCACATGAATAAGTCCTGTTCTTTTATTTAGATACAGATAAGAATGTTAATATTTTGCATATTTTTCGCTGACGAAACACCTTCCAGGAAAGCTTTATGATGCACGATGATGCTGTGCTTTGTGTTGATTTTAGTAGAGATTCTGAGATGTTGGCATCTGGCTCACAGGATGGAAAGATTAAGGTATCCCCACTATTCTGCACTTATATTTTAACACCAAGTTGCTCTGTCAAATTACTTAACGTTAATGCTTGTCGTGACTGTAATTTCTTGTTTTCCTCATAAATTTCATCGGGCGTTCCATATTTAAAGTGGTTACATCATTTGTTATTAATTAAACCGCTTTTAAGTATATTTGCTAAGAGATAAAACCTGACCTGTATGCAATTCTGAATGATTAATGTGGCAGAATATTTTATACCTTTTTCCACCTATAGGGTGCAGTAGTGTCATTCAGTACATTTGTACATGGTTGACAGTGCTCTCCTTTAACAAATGCGTCATTACTCATTAGTCATATGATCATATCTGATCACAATCATTTGATAAAAGTTGATTATTAGTCAATATCTGACAACAATCATTTGGTAGACATTTGTTGTTGACCAATATCTCACCACATTCATTTGGTCTGGTATTTGTCTAGTTCCTTGGTTCTTATGCCAAAAAGTTATTTTATGATCAATTGCATATCCATATTAAACTGTTTCCTTTCACCGATTTTCAGGTTTGGCGTATACGAACTGGCCAATGCTTGCGACGCCTCGAGCGTGCACATGCGAAAGGTGTCACAAGTGTTACATTCTCACGCGATGGAACTCAGATATTGAGTACATCCTTTGACACTACTGCGAGGTTTCTTACAATCATGAACCACCAACTTGAATTTACTCAGATATATTTCACTGTTGTTTTCTATTTTCATGAAAATTTTTTGTTGGAGATGATATTTTGCAAGTTTGAGCTAGTGTACATTATTTGAGCAAGCTTCACGCTTTTCTCCATTCTTGTGTTTGTGGACTTGTATCATAGTTCAGCAGTTCTGCTAGCCACTGCTGCTATTGCCATATGGGCTCTCCTTTTGAGTCTTTTTAAAATAATCCAGTTAATCAATAAAATTTAGTTTAAGCCCAGTTTTTATTGCTAGATTGCATTTTCTTGAAATTTGGGTCCATTTGAGGATTAGTCAGAATAAATTTAGGAATAAAAGGTCTAACATATTGTCTTGACTGAACTGGGAAAAAGGAAACCAACCATTTTTTAGATATCAAATTTGAATTTTACATTTGGATGGTTTTAGTGTGATCACAGTTTCTTGCCTGAACTGGGAACATGTAAGCAGCCATTAAAAAAACAAAAACAAAATTTGAATTTGGATGATTTTTGAAATTCTGTTTACAATTGGCGCGACCCGGATTTGGCTTCCGAATTACTTATGTATTCTGAGTTAGTCATTGGATCAATAGCTAGCTTACACAGTGTAACATCGACGAATATCACATTCATATATGCATAACAATAAAAGGAGCACTTAATATTATATATGCAAGCATAAATAGACTTTATAATTAAGTTTTACATAATGGGCTGACGGCCAAATGAGATTGTTCATAACAAAGCAGCGGGAAGTAAGTAAACTAAAAGGGTCTCCATGATTTACCACAGGCGGGCTAAACTTAGTTCTAGCTTTCGTCTTCCATATCATAGCCGGAGGCATGAACGTATCCATACATCGAGTCATTACTTTCGTTATATAAAACTACATATTAAGTAACAATGAGGACAAAAGTACTCAGCGAGTTTCTATAGTAGAATGCAAGTGTGTGCATATATATCTATATATAAAGGCTTATCCAAATGAAGGTCTTATGTCTCTTTTAGCATAAAGCCAATTTGTTAAATATACTAATTTAGTTAGTTCCCAAACCTATAACTTAGCCATTTTTACATTTAAAAACTAATGTCCATTTTTGAGTCAAGTTTGTCATGAGAACGAAGTCCCTCCGCTTTCATTATCCAATTTCAATTCAAGTAATCATAATCATTCCATTCATAATTACCATTAATTTACGAAAACTACAAAAGGGTGACGTTTCTACACTTTTGGCCATGTTTGGGGGTACGGTTATTCGAATAGATTTTTAACACTTTACAGAGGTTGTACAACTTTACCCATAAGATATGATTAACTCATAATGTTGGCCATTACACGCTTCCATAGGTATACGACTGAGAAAATCATTACAAACCTTTTACAATGCATAACTTCGATGCTTACTCCAAACTCAGGATAAATCCTCAACACTGGGCGACAGTAACCGTTCCCATCCCGGGTCACGCCTCACCGCTAGAACGTTCTCTTTTTGGGCTATATTTTCAACAAGGGATCTAGTTGTTAGGGAGTCTATGGCCCTTCACGTTTACGAAATCTACAAGGGCAGTGATCGTTACCGGTCACTCCCAACAATCACATCAGAAATCCATAAATCCATATACCAATCTAAATGTGTAGGATTCACACTGAAGCTAAGCAAATTAGTGGGCCAGGTCCATTCTATAACTAGACTTGTGGTTGCACGATTTGTGTGTAGAAAAGAGTAGCAAATTAGTGAACCAAGTCTAAAAATTATGATTTTGGTTCTGATGGCAATGTTTGAATTTAAACGAATTTAGAAACAAAAATCACTAGACATTGATTTGAAATGAAGAAGTTATAGCCTTTCAGAAATTCCTTTGGGAAAACCTTCAGTGGCTGACAAGTGGGGTCGATCGGGATTTGAATTTCTTTTCAAATTATCTTAAGGAAATTGTTTAGTGGCTGATAGGTGGGGTCACAATTCATATGGACTTGGTCCATGTGGCTGTCTACGAGAGCGGGACCCACATGTCGGTGACAGCAGTCCATGGACTTGGTTTATGGGTTGGTTTAAAGGGGTGCGGGGTCCACATGTTAGTAAATTATAGGCTTTAAACCGGAGTTAATTAGGATTCTTAACCTTGGAGGGCCACATGTCATACTCATACTAATCATATACTTAACAAGCAACTTAATTATCGAGTTAATTAACTATTTGACAGCTGGGGACCACTGGTCGGTGAGACCGAACGGAGTCTCTGGGGAATTCAAGCGGAGCTCCTTGGCGAGCTCGCCAGCGGCGAGGGAAAGGTCAGCATGTTCGGCTAAGGGTCAAAATGGAACGCGGGGTCTAAGAGCTAGCTATTGGTAGTGACAACGCTCGGCGAGGCGCACTATGCTAGGCGGTGGCATGGTGGTGACGGCACAGAGCTATGCTCAGGCCAAAGCCAAGTGCGGGAAAGGTTCAGAGAACTGCCTAGAGCGGTTTGGGCAAGGCTCGGGGACCTAGGATCGTCAGATTGGGGTCAGCAGGGACATGAACGGCGATAGCGAACTTTGGATTTTCTACCTAGCTTCTTCAAATTGGGGGTGGTTCCATGATCTAAGAGCTAAGGCGAAGCTAATAGAGCAACGGTCATGGCTTATCGCACGGCATGCCGTGCTCTCTACAGTGGCCGACGATAGCGAGGAAGGGCGAACGTGGCCGAGGCGTTGGGGCCGGTTCTAGGGTTCAATGGCTAGCCTATGAGTTTGGCCTTGAAGTGAATTGCAAGAGGTCGGAAGGGCTTACCGAGATCTCGGACGAGGCGCGAGAACAACGGCGGTGACGAACTTGGTCAGTGTCGGGGAAGACAATCATGTCCTGGTGGCTCTGGGCCACGGCAAGGCAATCCAAGGGCATTTTAGCACGGGAAAGTCAAGGTGAACAAGAAGGGCATGATATCCATAGCTGAAGCTCACCCGAGTGAAGGGAACGGGTGGCGAGGTCAGCAATGACGCTGCGCACGTCGGTGAGGGCGTTGGCTTTGGGCTTCTTGAGGGCAAATGGGCAAGGGGAGGTGAGCACGGGGTAGAGGGGGATGAGAAACTTAGTACACATGATGGCGCCGTTGGAGATTCACCGGACGGCAAGGAATTGAGCAGCGGAGCTCATGGCCGAACTTGGGAAAGAAGGGAAATTCTTCCTCTCCGAAGGCGATGGGGTTGTGTGAGCTTGGGGGAAGCACTGAGCGAATGAGTGCGAGGGTTTTGACGAGCAAGGTTGAGTTTAAATAAGGGCGAGAAGGCACAGACGCCATGAATGGCTTAGGGCGTCGGGTGAGAGAGCGAGTTGGTGACGGGACAAGGTCGCAGCGTGCAAGGCTCAAAGTGCGGAGGGCTTGAATGTGCTGCTGCACATGCACATATGCGAGAGGATGAGCTTGAGCATGCAAGAGAGAAAGGGATGAGGAAGCCCAGTAGCGCGCTGACGGGTGGAACCGTGGCCCACTTGGCAGTGGCGGCGAGAGAGAGGAGCGCGATTGTGCTAGCGGTGCACGCGGGCATGCGAACGGGCTAGCGAGCGTGCGGGAGTGGGCCGGCTCGGCTGGGCCGCGGCGGGGGAAAGAAAGGAAGAATGGGCTAGGCCGGCAAATGGTTTTCGGCCTGAAGGCAAGAGAGGGAAAAGCTTAGGGTTTAAACTTAAATTCTGGTTTTCAATTTGAGTTTGAATTTCTAATTCAAATTCAAGAGGTATTTGTACACAAAAGTTTTAGGAAAAATTCCTCGGCATTCAATTGACTTTTAGAAATTTTGAATCCATATTTTTGGGCCAAGGAAATTATTTTTTAAATTTTAAACTCCATCAAGGCTTTAGGAAAAATTGAAATATGCACCAAAAATTTTAGAAATTCATGAGAATCAAGCATGGTTTATTGTGAGGCAAAATTGGGCTGTTACAACTTACAACAGCCTTCCTCTCGCTCTATATTAATAATTTTGGTGTTTATCTAATTCAAACTTAACAAAAATCGAAGTTCAGTGTAATAAATTGGTAGGCAAAATTTCCCTATTTTGAGTGGGCAAACCACCTGTGATTTTTTCAAGTACCAGAAATCTGAACCATGATTTGCATTTTATTGTGTTTGTTTCTGCAACATCCTGCAAACTGCTGTTTTCAAGATATCATTTTTCTTCTTGTCATTATTGGTTGTTGGGTTCATACTTCATAGTTTTGGTCTTATGTATTTCAAATTCCAATCATATGCAATTTTAATTCCTGAAAAGAATTACAAGCTTAGTCTCCTCCTCATTTTTGCAGAATCCATGGCCTCAAGTCTGGGAAGATGCTGAAAGAATTCCGAGGTCATAGCTCCTATGTGAACTATGCCATCTTTTCGTCTGATGGTAGCCGTGTTATTACAGCTTCCAGTGATTGTTCTGTTAAGGTGCAGATCTCTTGTATATACAGCTCAACTTTCATTTTTTTATTCTTCAATATCTCATATCTATTGTTCTATACAAGGATCGAAAAACCGGAACCGGGTCAAATCCCGCCGGACGGGCGGTACCGGTAACCGGCCGGTTACCGGAAAACCCGGTTACAAACCGGATGAAATTTGGCAAACAAAATTTGTGCGGTGGCGGGAGGGTTTCCGGTAACCGGCCGGTTACCGGTCCGGTTACCGGAAAAAAACCGGAAAACCGGAGGAATTCGTAGAGTATTGTCCTCAAAAGTTCACATGCAACACAAAAAGCCATGACTTTCTCATGCCCATGGACCCACCATGTCTAAATTGATTCTTAAGCATCCAATGTAGCTATAATGTCCCCTGGAACCCATCCAAACATCTACAATTTCAATTTTTTGAATATTGAAACCCGGCCGGTTTTCCTCCTCCCGGTCGGGACCGGTACAACCGGTAACCGGCGGTAACCGGCCGGTTACCGCCGGGATTTCGATCCTTGGTTCTATACGCTATATGACTGTCTGCATGTTCATTTATTATTTCTCGATGTAGGTATGGGATACAAAAACAACAGATTGTTTGCAATCATTCAAGCCACCGCCGCCTCTGAGAGTAATAGCTTGTCATACTCTCTGAGCCCTTCCATTAAAATTTGTGTTCTTCTATCATGCTTCTTTACCCATATGTATTCTTTCATTTCCAGGGAGGAGATGCATCTGTTAACTCTGTCCATTTATTTCCGAAGAATACTGACCACATTGTTGTCTGTAATAAGACTTCGTCGATATACATCATGACTTTACAAGGACAGGTATAGTGTGATCTCCTTCACAGCCCATTGTGTTATGCTGCTTTCCTCTGTTTCTTTTTCTTGAAAAGTTAGGGGTCCATTAAAATAAACATCACTTATATTTGAAGATCTATTTCTTCACAATGCTGACATTCTGAGTGCATCTGATGGTCAGATACTTCCCCTGCAGCATTTACCTACTTGGAACACAGTTTTTCTGGTTTATGCCTACCGATCCACTTTTTTGGGGGGATTTGGAAAAGGTCCCATACAGAACAAATCGAGTAGGATATTTGGGACATTACAAATCCAATGGAAATAGTAAAAAAAAAAAGAGACCCATAGTGTGCTGGGACTCTTAATTTCAAGGATTTATTTCTAAGAGGATTAGGCTAGTTCCTTGCCATCCAAAAGTCTTGATCTCTCTTAAACCTTACAGGGTTGCTTACTTCTTGCATGTAAGGAAGTGCGTTGCATATTTAGTGTTGAAGACTATTACGAATTCTAGCTTATGGTTATTCTTTCCTTGAAAACTTGTTGCAGGTTGTTAAGAGTTTCTCATCTGGTAAACGGGAAGGGGGAGATTTTGTTGCAGCTTCAGTTTCACCAAAAGGAGAATGGATATATTGTGTTGGTGAAGACATGTGAGGATATTGTGATAAAGTTTTTTGTTCCATAATTTTTTATTCATTCATGCTGTTTCGAAGTGGCTTCATGATTAATGAGAGCTCTACTTGTTTTGTAGGAACATGTATTGCTTTAGCTATCAGTCTGGTAAGCTGGAGCATCTAATGAAGGTTCGTATAATATCTCAAATGAAATTCTTTACCGGGTTATAGTGCAATTCGCCATGCTTATCTTGCCTTGTATTCATGTTATCCAAATCATAACATACACCTTGACACTGCACGCATGGATTTCGCAGGTTCACGACAAGGATGTGATAGGCATTACTCACCACCCTCACAGGAACTTGGTTGCCACATATGCCGAAGATTGTATGATGAAGATATGGAAGCCTTGATTCTATTTATTTATTTTTGTTTTGATCATGTGTTTTTAGGGAACATATTTATCCAGCCTCAAGTAGGATGTATTTGTTTTTTTGTAATTTAGATAACTGAGAGGTGCTAAATAGTTAACTAGCTACTCCTTGGTGCTTCTGGAGCCCAATGTATTCCCATTATATCGTATACCAGGAGGAGAAAACGAATCTGATTATGATTCCTCTAGATCCGTTCCAGTTATTATTCCTTTAGATCCGTTCCAATTATTATTGTTATTCTGTTTTGTCGGAACACTGGGGTAGATTGCGGACACTGGCACACACAGCTCAAAGACTGAATATATATTGTCATGGAGTCTCTTCATTGTGCGCTAGAGATCGTGGGTTCGAATAAGACTCTTTGCAAAGCAGGGGAAAGACTGCTTAGAAAATCCCCTTTTCCCGAAGGCAGTCTTTCCTCTGCTTTGCAGAGAGGCTGATTTGAACCCGCGACCTTCGGCGCATAATGGAGAGACTCTCTTCCCCATACCCCACACAGTGTGAGAGTTTCAGCACTAGGTACGCCCTTTTTTTATATTGTCATGGAGAAGCTCAAGCAAGTGAGCGTTGACAGTTTGAAGACAACTGATACAGAACGAACTGAAAAATAATTGGGGAGTTATGCCATGAACAGTTTACAGTACGGAGGATGTGTGTGTGTATAGAGGATAACTGATCCTAGCATTTGCATTTCATGACAGAGAAGCTCTTTTGGCAGTTACAGAACGGACTGAAAAGCGTATCTTGAATGTTCACTCGTTCTATTGCCATCCATCCCCATCTGAAACACACACCAAGGTGTCGCTGGTGTTCATTGTCTAATCTCCATCTGATCACCGACTCATCTGTACTACAACAACTTGAAATAAAAGCAAGTACATGAGATCCCTTGGAACTCGGAAGCATAGTAAATCACACATTTGCTCGGAAAACGGTGATGTTTCAACATCTACGAGAATAGCATAGTATGTCGAACAAAATGCTAGTTTTGAGTAGTATTTGTAAGGGCTGGAATTCGATTCACGCCAACATTTACATTGGGACAGGACCTAGCAAAGATGGAATTACAAGGCTGCTACACTAATTAAATGGTCAACAGTAGTATTACTGAAATTTAGAAGGCCTGTATCAACATTTTTCTTATGAAAATTCGTATTTATTTGGAGACATTCCTCTATTCAGAAAATTTTGCAAAAATGGCTAGTTTATGGCCTCTTCTTTGAAGTTTATGATTTCCTCGGAACAAACAAATAAAACAACTTCTCCGTTATCTTTTTGAAGCAACTTATCGGAGCATCTTTTTCAAAACGGCCTATCGTTATTCGGTTCGTTCGCATAAACGCTCACGCTAGAGCTAAAAGCCATCAGCTATAGTCATAAACTATCAGTCGTAGTCAAAAAGAACTCATATGGTGTAGAGACAGACACTAGGTGTAATCTTGGGAGTTAATTTGGGCAGTGCGTAGGTGACGGCAGGTCAAAGCAGAGGCAGCAATTAGTGGTAGAATGATTTTGACCATGATTACATTTGCTGATGGTTGTTGAATTCATCGATGCAGGGGTGTGCAAACTACAAAGCCGGTCATGTCATGCTGCTTCCTGGTAGCCTACTCAAATCCTCAGAAATTCCAACACCACCATTTTGGAGTTTGCTCTACTCGGTATTGACCACTTCACTATCACATCATTAACAAAGCCACTCCTGATCTGATAATTCATCATTAAAGAAATATTGGAATACCCTAACTAGATTCTGGACTACCCCTGTAATACCCCTGTAATACCACTAAAAATGTAAAGGAGAAGAAAAACGAGAAATGAAACAATCCAAGGTAGAATAAAAGAAATAAAGAAAAGTTTTGCCGTCAGGCCCATCAGCTTTTAGAATACCGAATAAGTAGCACTCGCAGAGATTCCCAGACCGTCCAAGGATGGTCAACATTGTCTCGCGTTTTGAGTTTTCTTCATCCGGCAGGAAGTCCCATTCTTACTTTTTACCGACTTACCTCGCGTAGTAGAAAAGCCTTTAATCAAAGCAGAGCCCACTATTGGACCAAAATGCCCTTAAGGCAATCAGCCACAAGAGGAGGGATGAGGCAAGGGCAGTCTGAGTAATGCACAAAGACAAGGGCTGTTCAACTATGCCATTATAAGCTGGCACAATACAGGCAAACCTCTCCACAACCTCATTTCGTCTCCCAACCGAGGACAGACATGCAACAACACATACATAAAGATATGGCCATATGACCCAACATGCAGCCACCCCTGCTGCAAAAGCCACACTCCCAGCATTCTCCTTTCCTTCCCTCTCACCTAAGGCAAGAGTAAAGCCAAGAGAGCACAAGGCTACACCATCATCATAGGTGAAAGCCTCAACGGCCAGAGCCACCACAGAGAAAAAAAGCAATGAGGAAGATGAAGGAGAGGAACTAGGACTACAACAACAAGCCAGCCGTGATGAAGAGAAGAGGAAGAGGGAGCAAGGAGGAGAGAAGGCCCAACCGAACCGCAATGCGGCCGTCCTCGTCGTCGTCCAAACCTTGCCTTCCTCAACTCAGCGGCAAGCCAATGCCAAGTAAGCCTCCACTCTTCCCCCAACGCATTGGCGGCGAGCCCGTAGCATCGTTGTGTGCCCTTGGATGGCAGTGCATGCTCCCCAGCACATGCACTCTACCAAGTCCCGACACAACGGCCACCATGAGCCTTCCAAGCCGTGCGACTAGAGCAAGGCAAAAGTAGTAGCTAGATCAAAAGCAATAGTAAAGAGGGGGGGGGGGGAAGAGTGAACTAGCGCCGCCCCTAGGGCTCATGGTGGCGGCAGACGGAGGCATAGTGGCCAGAGGTTAGTGCCGGGGTGGTGATGTCACAGCGGAGGTGGAGCAGCAGGTGGTGAAGGAGGCGCCAGGCCCCCGGTCGGCTGTATGCCGTGGCTGGTGAGCCCGAGGGAGGGACCGAGTCAGGGTGGCAGCCGACGGTGACGGGCGGTGGTGCAGGCACCGAGCCTTGAGGGCGACTGCAAAAGGTCGTGCTGACTGAGCGGTGGGGCCAAGCGCCTCGCCGTCGTGCGTTCTCAGGGAAGGCGGCAGATCTGGTCCTGGTTGGCTGGACCCGAGGTGAAGAGTGAGGGGGAGGAGCCGGAGGCGAGTTTCGGGCCGACGCGCCATGATCGGTGAGCCCGACGGCGGTGGCGTTACCCGAACAAGAGGGAGAAAGGGGGGTACGTGAGTGGAGGCGCATGAGAGGCGGATGGTGGCCGGCAATGAACACAAGGCCAGTGAGCCCGAGCTCGGCCGCAAGCGTCCGCACCACCTGGAGGAGCGCCAGAGAGAGAGGGCATGAGAGGAGAAGATAAGGCCGTTTGGCCCAGTAAGAAAAGAAAGAAAAGAAGAGGAGAGGAGAAAAGAAAAGAAAAAAAAGAAAGAAAATGAAAGAAGGAAAAAAGAAAGAGGAAAAAAGGAAAAAAATGGAGATTTGGTACCTACGAGATGGGTCCTTAACCCCGTGTGTTTTATGACAGAGTCGGATTATGTGTGTAGAGTCATCGTTGCTCGCTTAAGCACTAGTTTTGATATGATGTGTTATGAGGTTGACATTTGTACAGGTGGAGGTCCCGGGTCGGAGCCGTCCACGCATCATCCCCGAGACTAACCAGGCAGGTGCATGGTAAAGCGGTAAATTCAGATAGTGTTTGCTGTTAGATGAATGATGGTGCATTGCTTAGTATGTTATGGTAAGTTAACTATTTCTAGATGCATGATGAGGAATGATGAATGACTATTGTTGAGGCATGACATGTTGATATGTATAAATGGAGAGCTTGCATTGTATGCATGTCATGAAAAGAGATAGTGTTGTGGTATCATTGGTCCACTTTGTGTGGACGCTCCACGGGAGTGGAAATTGAGATCCCCGTATGAAAATGATGGGCTACTGCGATCCCCGTATGAAAAAGGGTGGGCTTGTGATCCCCACATGGAAATAGGGTGGGCCTGAGTGAGCATCGACGGGTGCTCGCTCAGTTATACCGTATAGGCTAAAGAGATAAGAGAGAAGTGCATGTGCATATGTAATTGCATTATGACAAAGAACGGGTGGAAATGTATAATGATTGGTTGATGAGATCTTAAAGAGATTAAATGGAGGCAAGTGGTTATTAAAATTGTGATGGTTATGGACTAATTTGTAAACTGTTATTTACTATTTTGCTTTGTACTTGCTGAGTCTTTGAACTCACCCTTGCTTTATTGTTTTTTTAGGTGACCGTTGAAGACATCATGCATGGGCAGGAGTAGCACATGAATAATTTCATGAACCAGCAACACTCCTTGTACAATCTTTTGTCAGTATATTTTAGACTCTACTAGTATGCTAGAGTAATCGCTAAAGTGCTATGTTGTATCTGGTCGCTGCAACATAAATAAAATAGTGTTGACTTAAAATTTCTAGTAATTGATGAATATGGTAAAAATATGCAATAGTGGTAGCATTTCGGGCCCAGAGGATGGATGGAGTGTTACAACCCCTTCTAGTGAGTCCTAATTTTAACGCTTCACTTCATAACACTACAAATATTCACATTGACACTATTCAAGTCACGATCGCATACAAAGAATCAATATACCATACATTTATTTCAAAATTAAAAAGCACCATACTTTACTAAATGCATCCCGGTCTGTTCTTTTGGACTGTAGTTTGTAGCTTTTGACTATAGCTTATTAGTCTAATGAATAGTGATTGCTGAGAGAAGCTAAAAACTAAAAGTCACTGAAAAGTAAAAAAGAACAAAGCCTTAATTTATTGTTTCATTTCAAAAATGTTAATGTCGACAAGAAAGGCAAGCAAATGTTGGCCTCCCACCATGCGTAGCTTGGCCTCTACGCCTCCCAGTCACGGGCACGTCCCGGTCACGCCCACCCGCTGGTCCGACCACCACGTTGCGCCCAGCCGCATAAGCCACTTCCTTACCTCACCACTCCACCCGCACGCCTCATGTGGTTGTTAGCACCTCGCCTTGCCGGCTCGTCACTCTGGCAGTCACTTCGCTCTAGGGTTAGGAGGTAGAGGAGACATAAGGGGAATGGCTGAATGGTAGTCAAGCAGTGGTTGCCTCCACTAGTTGGCTACTCTATTCTTCTTTGGACTGATCAGGTGAGGCTTAAATCAACAAAGGAATAGCACACAAGCCCAAATCAAGCAAGGAATAGCCTTGTTCTTTGTCTACCTTGATCTTTGATTACCTCAGCATGCTCATCGGTCCTCACTGATGGCCAGTGGATGCTAGGTCCGGCCGGAGGGAGAGCTCGGCCCGACCTCGCCGTAGGGGACGGTCTGTATATGAAACAGTCCTAACCATTTCACCATCACATCACAGTGCGACTTCAATGCTTGATCTTGCTTGTACAGTACCCATCACAATGCCATTAGACTTCAATGCTTGATCTTGCTTGTACGGTACCCATCACAATGCCATTCTATAACACAGCTCATGTCGTACGATTAACCAAAACCATCAGTATTAAATGCAATCACAGACAGTTTTGATTTACACATCATCTAAGTTGCTACCAATGCTAAAAACTGTTTGTGAAGACATAATATCACAGATGGTTCATGGCGAAAACCTTTTGTGAAGTAGCACAAATGGTCATTAACAAGAACTATCTATGATACTACCAAATATTATAGATGGATTTTTGTTTGAATCGTCTGTGATCTTTCATAGACGATTTGTATTAAAAATTGATTATGATAATTAAGTCATCATAGACAGTTTGTATTAAAAATCATCTGTGATAATTTCTCTATATTAATTACAGACTGACGACTCTCACAGATCTGTCTTAAATTCCAGATCTATTCTCACAGCTTTGCTACTTTGAGGAGGTGGGCTTTGAGGCCATTTAGTGAAAGGAGACTTTGGGCACTACTATGGGTTCATAGAGGAGATTTAGGAGCTCAACTACGTACTTTTCAAGATTGTAACATCCTGATTTTCAGAGCCTTTTTGAAGCTTTTAAAATAAAATTCACCATTTGAATTTTTCTGGAATTAATTAAAGCTTAAATGGAATTTTTATGAATTAAAAGGATTTAATATGCTTAAGTCAAACATTAACATTTGCCAAAAGTATTTTATTTGAGTTCCTTGTGTCTCAAGGATTTTTCGGGATTTTTCTGGGATTTTTCTGGATTTATTTGCTATTTTCTAGAGCTCAAAAAGAATTATTTGAATTTCTGGAAAAAGAAAAGAAAAAAGAAAACCCTAAACCGGCCGGTGGGCCGAAACCCAACGAACCGGCCCGGTCCGACCGCCGGCCCAGCCCGCATCCCGCCGTGCCACGCGGCGCGCATCCGCGCGCGCCCGCACCCGCCTCCCTCCGTTGGATGGACGACACGCGTCGCCCATCCGAGCGCCTCCCCTCGCCCGCGCGCCATCGCTGCCGCCCGCTCGCCCGGTTCCACTGACAGGTGGGGCCCACCTGTCAGAGGCCGAGTCCGGCGGGGACTCGACGTCCGTGCCACGTCAGCCCTCGCCGCCCGGGTATTTATTGCGCCGCCCGCCTCGGTTCGCGTGCCCCGCCCGCGCCGCCGCCTTCGCCGTCGCCCGCGCCGCCGCCTTCGCCGTGCGCCGCTGTCGGCCAGATCTGCCGCCGCCAGGCCGCGTTGCCGTGCCCCGCCCGCGCCGCCGTCGCCGCCGCCGCCAGCGCCGCCGCCTCCGCCGTGCGCCGCCGTCGGCCAGATCCGCCGCCGCCAGGCCGCGTCGCCGTTGTCGCCTTCGCCGCCGTTCGCCGCCGTCCGCCGCCATCCGCCGCCGTCATCGTCGTCGCCGGTGAGCCCGCTGCGCCCTCGGTTCCGCCGTCTTCTCGGCCGCCGTCGCCGTCGTCGTCGTCGTCGTCGCCGCCGCCGGTCAGCCGCCGCCGCCGCCCCGCGCCTCCTCGGTCGCCGGCCAGCCGCCGCCGCCTCGGACACCCGCGCCTCGCGCCGCCCGCCGTCAGCCCGCCCGCGCCCGCGCGTCTCCTCGCCTTCCTGTGGATCGAGTCCACCGTGAGCCGTGCCACTGACAAGCCGGGCCCACCGGTCAGTCGTGGTCCGTGGACCCGTGAGCCGATCTGGCCACGTCAGCAGCCGAGTCAGCCGAGCCACGCCAGCCCTAGGCCGACGTGTCATGCCACGTCAGCGCCACGTGGATGCCACGTCAGCACCCGAGGACCCTCAGGTGCCACGTCAGCCGCCACGTCACCCGCCACGCCAGCTGCCACGTCAGCCCTAACCGCACACGTGTCCTGCCACGTGGTCGCCACGTCAGCCAGCCGCTTGCGCAAGCCGCACAGTCAGCCGCACTGTTCCGTGCGCCGAGTTCACCGTGGACCTGTTCTCCCGTGCGCCCGGTCCACAGCACAGTGCACTTTTCTAATTTTCCCGATTTTCTGTAGATTTAATTTTCCAAGAGCCCGTTCTCCCTCGTCCTAGCTCCGATTGACCCCGTTCTTTTTTCTAAATTCATCTAAAATTGAGCTCTACCTTTTGGTTCAGGTTGGAAAGTTTTTGGAGTTCATTTGAATTTATTTGAATTTATTTTGTCTCTTTGTTTCGTTTTCTCTCTCGTTAGATCACGCGTTCGAGGGAGCCGCCGTCAGATTTGAAGATCAAGAGCCGTCAACTGAGCAAGGCCAAGGCAAGTCGTGTTCCTTTGATCATGTTGAACCCAGTTTGCAATCTATTATTTAAATATTTTGTTTTAAATTATCTTGCATCGCTATTTTTATTCAAACCCTTGTATTGGTAGTTATCGTCCCAATTGGTTATTTCCCTCCTTGATATTTTGGAATACCTTGATGCCATTGACACCATAGGTTGGGAAACTTAGTAGTGATGCTATGTTACGATCACATTGGGTTGGTACGATTAGTGTGCTTAGCCATGCTTTTATTATCGTTTGGGTTCATCATCACATGTGATTAATTAATTTGACTTAATGAGATATTGAATTGTGGTTGGTGCCATAATGAATCGTGGTTGGTGCCACCGTTATAAAATTTTGTGCCGTGACGTTGGTGCGTCATCGGCAGTGGTTATACAAAATTGGTTTTCACTCGGGCGAGTGATCGTGCAGTAAAGGGGGAAGTGTTGGAGCACTTCGTGGGATGTGGTAGTCTCGCCCGAGAACACTTAAGGACTTAACTTTGTGCGCCATTGATCTAAGTCTTACCGTGCAAACCACATGTCTGGTATGGGACAGACCTGGCTAATTAATTTGGGATGTTTCAATTTCAATCTCGCTGGGATGAACATGGTTGCTGATTTCCATGAGGCGCAAGGGGGGGTGTGATGCGAAACCCTAGCGGGCGGGATTGGGTTGGAATTGAACATTGTAAAGGCCTTGTTGTGATTTCCTTAGCGCGAGGCTAATCACATCGTGTGGGTACAGTTGTGCAACCTCTGCAGAGTGTAAAACTATTCGAATAGCCGTGTCCTCGGTCATGGACAATGCTCGGTGATTTCACACGAGGTATAGTTACTCTTGGAAAACTTGTAGCTGGTCAGTGGATGGTTAATTCACTGTTGGTTTGGTTTGTGGATGGGAGGTCCATAAGTGGTTTACCTTAAATTCCTTTGATTATTCATTATTGTTTTATTTACAATTCGCCTTTAATCTATTTATGATATTTCCAAATGCCGTTTTATGCAAATTAACCTTTTAGCCTTCCATTGGTAAGCCTTGCATATTATGTTGCATTCATTTGTTACAAACGGCTTGCTGAGTACCAATGTACTCACGGCTTTATGCCCCTGTTGCTCAGTTGAGGAGGAGGAGTATCACCAGCAGGAGGTTCCAGAAGGAGAGTACTTCGACGTCTTCGCGGATTAGGCTTCGTTCTCCACTCGATAGCCTGTGGGCGTGTCGATTGGCTGCTGCGCTTTCTTTTGGATTTCCGCTGCTAGTTTTTGTTAAGCCCTTCGGGCTAGTCTATTGTAAGCTTGACCATAAGGTCGTACTCTGATGATTATCAATATAATTTGGTTTTTCCTTAGAATATCGTGATATGGATGATATTTATCTTTGTTCACACTGTGTGCACTAGCGTGATCCTGGACTAGTGCAGAATACACAGGAGAGTCCGGATTTGTATATTCGGGTCTCTACAGAGATGGTATCAGAGCCAAATCGACTGCAGGACGAAGCCCTAGTTAGAGTGGTCGAATTAGAACAAATTTCAAAACCTATTTTCTAAATCAAACCAACTAAATTTGAAGAGTAGTAATATCTATACTTTCTTATCTTCTCTATAGAAATTCTGTTCCTTGCCCCGTTCTCTCATGATTTATTTTCGTAAGTTTTATGCTAATCTTCCCTTGTAAAATGCATTAGATGTCTCAAGCTTCATTCAACCAGGCGGGAGGTTGGAGAGCCCTTCTCCATGTTCTGCTGCGAAGCCTCGGGTTGAGGAGATTGCCCGTCTACCTCACCAAGGATGAGCAAGATAAAGGGCAACGTATTGGAAGCATCACCAGGTTGTACTTCACCACGAGAGTCGGCAAGCAGGTTCTACATCATAGTTTCAAGGGCACCGGATCTCACGAAGGATGTTCCGCACAAGCAGCCGCACACAAAGCCATCCGACAGCTTTGCAAATTATACAAGATCAACATGGCTAGACTCGTTCGGAGGTTCAAGAAGCAAGGTGAAGTCACCCTCAGTTTGCCAGAGCCAGTCAGGGAGGAGCCTCAACCGCAGTCGCCAGTACCTCTACCGATGCCTACACCGCCGAGCCCGGAGGTGGGACGACGCATCACCGGAGATCGTCAAGCGTACCTTCGACGCTTCACCCCCGCCCCCGTCAGAGAGCAGATGCCACCAGAGTCGCCGCCAGTCCGCAACTCGTGGGTCTTCTATAGTGATGCGGAGGATGAGGATAGCGAACCCTATCTGTCAGGCTCAGAGTGGGAGCCACTAGATTAATATTACGAGTAGAGCGTTGGAATTTTTATTTGCAGTTGTTTGGGATGTGAGCTGTAAATCTTGCTTTTAAAGCATTATGTTGCAATCATGTCCATCTTTTAATGGAGTTATTCTTTGCCAGTCTCGTTGTTAGCCTTTCGGGCTAAGTGTTTGCTTAGTTCAGGTTGCCATTAGCTATTCCCCTTAGACGAGTTCACCGCTTACCTCTGCTTTTCCCTCTTATCTACTGAGCCTCAGAATGTCAGTTCTCAGCAAATGGTCTTTCTTTTCAGAGCAGCAGCAAGATGGTTGAAACCAGGAACTCCGCAGGTCGTGAGCAGACAAACCAGAACCCAGGGAGCAGTTCCACTCAGCCACCCCAGGCAGTTCCGCCGACCCTGGACCCCGCTCTCAGTCAGTTCCTGATGGCCCAGACCCAGATGATGCAAGCAATGATGCAGAATATGAACAATATGGCTCAGCGTCAGCACCCAGGGGCAGCAGCACCCCAGGCCGCCCACCAGCAGTCCCGCTTTGCAGAGTTTATGAGGACGAGGCCGCCTACCTACTCCAGTTCTTCAGAACCTTTGGAGGCAGACGACTGGATCCGTTCAGTAGGGAAAAAGCTGAACTTGGCCCAGTGCACAGACAGGGAGAGAGTGTTGTATGCAGCACACCAGCTAGAGGGACCTGCAGCAGAGTGGTGGGAGAACTACTGTGACGCCCACGAGGACCAGAACAACATTTCTTGGGATGAGTTCTACACCGCTTTCCGTCACGCCCATGTCCTAGATGGGGTGATGGACATGAAGAAGGAGGAGTTCCGTGAGTTGCAGCAGAAGAACATGTCAGCGAGTGAATACCTCAATAAATTCACTCAGCTAGCTCGCTATGCGCCTGAGGATGTAGCCACAGATGAGGCTCGTCAGAAGAGGTTCCGGAAAGGCTTGAACCCAGGTTTGAAGGTGCAGGTCGTGGGCAACGACTATGCCAGCTTTCAGCAGATGGTGGATAAGGTCATCCTAATTGAGGACAGTCGCCGCGAGCTCGAGGAGTCTCGCAAGAGGAGGATGGCTCAGCAGGGATTACAGTCTCACCAGGCTCAGAGGCAGCGTTTCAGCACTTACCAGCACGCTCGAGTGCCTCAGCAGCAGCAGCAGCAGTCAGTCTTCAGGACACCAGCCCCAGCGCCACGTCCCCAGCAGTCAGCGCAGAGACCTGGTGGATCTGGTGGTCAGCAGCAAAGGAACGCCAATCCAGCAGCGTCTGTTACTTGCTACAAGTGTCATGAGCCAGGACACTATGCTAGCAAGTGCCCCCAGAGGCAGGGCCCCACTCCAGTTCGCTTCGACTTGGGAGCCACACCAGGACGGACGCCTACTCCAGGAGCAGGGCGTGGAACACCCCAGGCGCCAGGTCAGGCCAGCAGGACTCCGCAGGTGGTGAGAGGTCAGGTGAACCACGTCACTGCAGAGGAGGCCCAGGCAGCACCAGATGTCATGATCGGTAAGTTCTTAGTCCATACAGCACCTGCCACAGTTTTGTTTGATTCTGGAGCTTCCCATTCGTTTGTTTCTCGGAGTTTTGCTTTAAAGCATCAGTTGAAAATTGTTACTCTGGGATCTATTCATTTGATCCAATCCCCCAGTGCGGAGTTGAGCACCAACCTAGGCTGTCCCGGAGTTCAGATGGTCATCCAGGGAGTTGAGTTCAGAACGGACTTGATTGTCTTGGATATCCAGTCCCTAGACGTGATCTTGGGTATGGATTGGCTCAAGAAGCACCAAGCAGTTTTATATTGTGGGAGCAGAGCAGTGACTTTGACCAGCTCCGACGGAAAGAAAGTGCAGTTTTCAGCTAGCATGAATCAGCCAGAGCAAGTAATGGTTTGCCAGATCAAGGGGATTCAGTTGGAGGATGTGCCAATTGCCAGGGAGTACCCCGATGTGTTTCCAGATGATCTTCCAGGGATGCCACCAGAGCGAGAAGTTGAGTTTCTGATCGAGTTGGTACCCGGTACCGCTCCGATTTCCAAAAGACCCTACCGGATGCCAGCAAATGAATTAGCGGAACTCAAGAAGCAGATTCAAGAGATTTTGGACAAAGGTTATGTCAGGCCCAGTTCATCCCCGTGGGGAGCGCCAGTCTTGTTTGTGAAAAAGAAGGATGGCAGTCAGCGCATGTGCGTGGACTACCGAGCACTTAATGAGGTCACTATCAAGAACAAGTACCCGTTACCCAGGATCGATGATTTGTTTGATCAGCTCAAGGGAGCAGGAGTTTTCTCCAAGATTGACTTGAGGTCAGGTTACCATCAGATGAGGATTCGACAGGAGGACATACCTAAGACAGCATTTTCGACTCGTTACGGTTTGTACGAGTTCACAGTGATGTCTTTTGGTTTGACCAATGCTCCAGCCTATTTTATGTACCTGATGAATAAGGTGTTCATGGAGTATTTGGATAAGTTTGTCGTTGTGTTTATTGACGACATTCTAATCTACTCTAGGGATGAGAAAGAGCATGAGGAACACCTGAGGATGGTATTGCAGAAATTAAGGGACCACCAGTTGTATGCCAAGTTTAGCAAATGTGAGTTTTGGATGAAGGAAGTCGCCTTCCTAGGCCATGTGATGTCCGCAGAGGGAGTTGCTGTTGATCCCGGAAAGGTCAAGGATGTTTTGGACTGGCAGTCACCTTCTTCGGTGACCCAGGTCAGGAGTTTTCTAGGTATGGCCGGTTACTACCGTCGTTTCATCGAGGGATTTTCCAGTGTAGCCAAGCCACTTACCCAATTGCTCAAAAAGGAGAAGAAATTTGTTTGGACGCCCGAGTGCGAGAAAAGCTTTCAGAAGTTGAAGGAGAGTTTGACCACAGCCCCAGTGCTAGTGTTGCCAGATTTAAACAAGGATTTTGAGATTTATTGCGATGCCTCACGCAAGGGTTTGGGTTGTGTGCTGATGCAGGAAAAGAGAGTGGTAGCGTATGCCTCGCGCCAGTTGAGACCGCATGAGGAGAATTACCCTACCCACGACTTGGAGCTAGCAGCTGTAGTGCATGCTTTAAAAATTTGGAGGCACTATCTCTTGGGTAATAGATGTGAGATTTACACAGATCACAAGAGTTTGAAATACATTTTCACCCAGTCCGAGCTTAACCTCAGGCAGAGGAGGTGGTTGGAGTTGATAAAGGATTACGATGTCGGAATCCATTATCACCCAGGGAAGGCCAATGTGGTCGCAGATGCTCTGAGCAGAAAGGTTTATTGTAATTCAGTAATGGTTCAGGAGAGTCAGCCAGCTTTGCATGAGGAATTCCAAAAGCTCAGTTTGGAATTGGTTGAGGAAGGATTTTTGGCAGCAATAGAGTTGCAGCCCACTTTGGACGGTCAGATTCGTCAGGCTCAGACGGATGATGAGACGTTTCAGCGTATCAGAAAGAATATGAGTGAAGGAAAAGAGTCGGGATTTTCAGAGGATGCCCAAGGAACTCTGTGGTTCAAGCGACGTTTGTGTGTGCCCAATAAGAAGGAGCTAAAGGATCTGTTGCTAAAAGAAGCTCATGAGTCGTTGTATTCGATACACCCTGGCAGTACCAAGATGTACCAGGACATTAAAGAAAAATATTGGTGGCCTAGCATGAAGCGTGAGATCGCTGAGTATGTGGCACTTTGTGATGTCTGTCAGAGGGTTAAGGCAGAGCATCAGAGGCCAGCAGGTTTGCTCCAGCCGTTGAAAATCCCTGAGTGGAAATGGGAAGAGATTGGTATGGACTTCATAGTTGGTCTGCCTAAGACCAAAGAAGGCTATGATTCGATTTGGGTCATCGTGGACCGATTGACCAAGGTTGCTCACTTTATTCCAGTAAAGACAACCTACACCGGTGACAGATTGGCAGAATTGTATATGTCAAGGATCGTCAGTTTGCATGGAGTGCCCAAGAAAATAGTGTCAGATCGAGGAGCCCAGTTCACTTCTCGGTTTTGGGGTAGTTTCCATGAGGCTATGGGAACGCACCTGAATTTCAGTACCGCATATCATCCCCAGACAGATGGTCAGACAGAGCGAGTCAATCAGATTCTTGAGGATATGTTGAGAGCATGTGTGCTAGATCATGGTCCTAAGTGGGACAGTTGTTTGCCTTTTGCAGAGTTTTCCTACAACAATAGTTATCAGGCAAGTTTGCAGATGTCACCATTTGAAGCACTCTATGGCAGGAAATGCAGGACCCCTCTCAATTGGAAAGAGACGGGGGAAGGTCAGGTGTTTGGTCCAGATTGTTTAAAAGAGGCAGAGGACAAGGTCCGTTTGATCCAGGAGAGATTGAGGACTGCCCAGGCCAGGCAAAAGAGCTATGCGGATACCAGACGCCGAGAGCTGAGTTTTGAGCCAGATGATTTTGTGTACCTCAGGATCACACCTTTCAAAGGAGTTAAGCGATTTCAAATGAAGGGAAAGCTAGCACCAAGGTATGTGGGGCCATTCAAGATTTTGAAGCGCAGGGGAGAGGTTGCTTATCAATTGGAGCTACCTGCGTCTTTCAGTGGGGTACATGATGTCTTCCATGTGTCACAGCTGAAGAAGTGCTTGAGAGTGCCAGAGGAGGCTGTGCCAGTTGAGGCCATTGATCTTCAGGAGGATCTGTCCTACAAAGAGCGTCCTGTCAAGATCTTGGACGTGTCAGAGCGAGCCACCCGGAATAAAGTTGTTCGCTTTTGCAAAGTTCAGTGGAGCAACCACTCTGAGGAGGAAGCCACCTGGGAGCGCGAAGAGGATCTCAAGGCAGAGTTTCCGAACCTATTCTAGTAGTGAGCCCGGATCTCGGGGTCGAGATCCCGTTTAAGGGGGTAAGGTTTGTAACATCCTGATTTTCAGAGCCTTTTTGAAGCTTTTAAAATAAAATTCACCATTTGAATTTTTCTGGAATTAATTAAAGCTTAAATGGAATTTTTATGAATTAAAAGGATTTAATATGCTTAAGTCAAACATTAACATTTGCCAAAAGTATTTTATTTGAGTTCCTTGTGTCTCAAGGATTTTTCTGGATTTTTCTGGGATTTTTCTGGATTTATTTGCTATTTTCTAGAGCTCAAAAAGAATTATTTGAATTTCTGGAAAAAGAAAAGAAAAAAGAAAACCCTAAACCGGCCGGTGGGCCGAAACCCAACGAACCGGCCCAGTCCGACCGCCGGCCCAGCCCGCACCCCGCCGTGCCACGCGGCGCGCATCCGCGCGCGCCCGCACCCGCCTCCCTCCGTTGGATGGACGACACGCGTCGCCCATCCGAGCGCCTCCCCTCGCCCGCGCGCCATCGCTGCCGCCCGCTCGCCCGGTTCCACTGACAGGTGGGGCCCACCTGTCAGAGACCGAGTCCGGCGGGGACTCGGCGTCCGTGCCACGTCAGCCCTCGCCGCCCGCCTCGGTTCGCGTGCCCCGCCCGCGCCGCCGCCTTCGCCGTGCGCCGCTGTCGGCCAGATCTGCCGCCGCCAGGACGCGTCGCCGTGCCCCGCCCGCGCCGCCGCCTTCGCCGTCGCCGCCGTCGCCCGCGCCGCCGCCTCCGCCGTGCGCCGCCGTCGGCCAGATCCGCCGCCGCCAGGCCGCGTCGCCGTCGCCGCCTTCGCCGCCGTTCGCCGCCGTCCGCCGCCATCCGCCGCCGTCATCGTCGTCGCCGGTGAGCCCGCTGCGCCCTCGGTTCCGCCGTCTTCTCGGCCGCCGTCGCCGTCGTCGTCGTCGCCGCCGCCGGTCAGCCGCCGCCGTCGCCCCGCGCCTCCTCGGTCGCCGGCCAGCCGCCGCCGCCTCGGACACCCGCGCCTCGCGCCGCCCGCCGTCAGCCCGCCCGCGCCCGCGCGTCTCCTCGCCTTCCTGTGGATCGAGTCCACCGTGAGCCGTGCCACTGACAAGCCGGGCCCACCGGTCAGTCGTGGTCCGTGGACCCGTGAGCCGATCTGGCCACGTCAGCAGCCGAGTCAGCCGAGCCACGCCAGCCCTAGGCCGACGTGTCATGCCACGTCAGCGCCACGTGGATGCCACGTCAGCACCCGAGGACCCTCAGGTGCCACGTCAGCCGCCACGTCACCCGCCACGCCAGCTGCCACGTCAGCCCTAACCGCACACGTGTCCTGCCACGTGGTCGCCACGTCAGCCAGCCGCTTGCGCAAGCCGCACAGTCAGCCGCACTGTTCCGTGCGCCGAGTTCACCGTGGACCTGTTCTCCCGTGCGCCCGGTCCACAGCACAGTGCACTTTTCTAATTTTCCCGATTTTCTGTAGATTTAATTTTCCAAGAGCCCGTTCTCCCTCGTCCTAGCTCCGATTGACCCCGTTCTTTTTTCTAAATTCATCTAAAATTGAGCTCTACCTTTTGGTTCAGGTTGGAAAGTTTTTGGAGTTCATTTGAATTTTGAATTTATTTTGTCTCTTTGTTTCGTTTTCTCTCTCGTTAGATCACGCGTTCGAGGGAGCCGCCGTCAGATTTGAAGATCAAGAGCCGTCAACTGAGCAAGGCCAAGGCAAGTCGTGTTCCTTTGATCATGTTGAACCCAGTTTGCAATCTATTATTTAAATATTTTGTTTTAAATTATCTTGCATCGCTATTTTTATTCAAACCCTTGTATTGGTAGTTATCGTCCCAATTGGTTATTTCCCTCCTTGATATTTTGGAATACCTTGATGCCATTGACACCATAGGTTGGGAAACTTAGTAGTGATGCTATGTTACGATCACATTGGGTTGGTACGATTAGTGTGCTTAGCCATGCTTTTATTATCGTTTGGGTTCATCATCACATGTGATTAATTAATTTGACTTAATGAGATATTGAATTGTGGTTGGTGCCATAATGAATCGTGGTTGGTGCCACCGTTATAAAATTTTGTGCCGTGACGTTGGTGCGTCATCGGCAGTGGTTATACAAAATTGGTTTTCACTCGGGCGAGTGATCGTGCAGTAAAGGGGGAAGTGTTGGAGCACTTCGTGGGATGTGGTAGTCTCGCCCGAGAACACTTAAGGACTTAACTTTGTGCGCCATTGATCTAAGTCTTACCGTGCAAACCACATGTCTGGTATGGGACAGACCTGACTGATTAATTTGGGATGTTTCAATTTCAATCTCGCTGGGATGAACATGGTTGCTGATTTCCATGAGGCGCAAGGGGGGGTGTGATGCGAAACCCTAGCGGGCGGGATTGGGTTGGAATTGAACATTGTAAAGGTCTTGTTGTGATTTCCTTAGCGCGAGGCTAATCACATCGTGTGGGTACAGTTGTGCAACCTCTGCAGAGTGTAAAACTATTCGAATAGCCGTGTCCTCGGTCATGGACAATGCTCGGTGATTTCACACGAGGTATAGTTACTCTTGGAAAACTTGTAGCTGGTCAGTGGATGGTTAATTCACTGTTGGTTTGGTTTGTGGATGGGAGGTCCATAAGTGGTTTACCTTAAATTCCTTTGATTATTCATTATTGTTTTATTTACAATTCGCCTTTAATCTATTTATGATATTTCCAAATGCCGTTTTATGCAAATTAACCTTTTAGCCTTCCATTGGTAAGCCTTGCATATTATGTTGCATTCATTTGTTACAAACGGCTTGCTGAGTACCAATGTACTCACGGCTTTATGCCCCTGTTGCTCAGTTGAGGAGGAGGAGTATCACCAGCAGGAGGTTCCAGAAGGAGAGTACTTCGACGTCTTCGCGGATTAGGCTTCGTTCTCCACTCGATAGCCTGTGGGCGTGTCGATTGGCTGCTGCGCTTTCTTTTGGATTTCCGCTGCTAGTTTTTGTTAAGCCCTTCGGGCTAGTCTATTGTAAGCTTGACCATAAGGTCGTACTCTGATGATTATCAATATAATTTGGTTTTTCCTTAGAATATCGTGATATGGATGATATTTATCTTTGTTCACACTGTGTGCACTAGCGTGATCCTGGACTAGTGCAGAATACACAGGAGAGTCCGGATTTGTATATTCGGGTCTCTACAAAGATCCTCTTGTTTTGGTGCCATTGGATCCATCTCACACAGGTGAAGGTCAACAAGTACGGTGTTACTACCATGACCTCAAATGTGTTAGATACAAAGACGAATCATTTGTACTCACTAACCAAGTTATTCAAGTTTTCTATATAATCAACCAGACAAATAAGAAGCGTCACGTAGTTCTTCATAGAAAAAGGAGGATTATCGGAGTTGAGAATGTAGTGGACGAGGAAGAATACAATCAATTTGATGAGTTGCCTTCTTTCAGAAATGGCATAAGGGTTGAGGATGAATAATGTGATAAAACTAGCTACATACATGTCGATCATCATGAAGAACTAATTTTTAAAGGAAATAAGCAAGTTGAATGATGAATAAAATGTTTGTGTCATATGTTCCGTATTTGCATTTATATATGTATATGAGAATGTGTGATATATAGGTAAATTTACATTTATGTATATACGAATGTGTGATATATATGTGAATTTGTATATTTATGTATGTGTGATATATATATGTGTGTGTGTGTGTGTGTGTGTGTGTGTGTGTGTGTGTGTGTGTGTGTGTGTGTGTGTGTGTGTGTGTGTGTGTGTGTGTGTGTGTGTGTGTGTGTGAATTTGCATTTATATATATGAGAATGAGTCATATATATGTGTGTGTGTGTGTGTGTGTTTGTGTGTGTGTGAATGTGCATTTATGTATGTGAGAATGTGCACACACACACACATATATATGAATTTGCATTTATGTATATGAGAATGCGTCATATGTATGTGATTTTGTTTTTATACATGTGCATGAGACTGTGTCATATATATGTGAGTTTACCCAGAACAGCACAAACGATTTTACTTAGAACCGTCTGTGATGTTTAATTTTCATAGATGGGTCTAAATTAAAACTGTATGTGATGTTTGCTTATTATAGACGGTTGTAATTAAGAATTGTCTATTATTATTCTCCTATATATATTGCGTTCTAGGGTTTGCCTCCCCTATACTAAGTGAATGTGGACGGTGTTTAAGCCAATTTTGACATTGTCCCGTTGCAGATGCCCCCAAACGATGAGGTCGTGACTCTAGGACAAACCATTGGAATATTCATCCAGTGGCCCAAGAGGGACATCTGTCTGGAGACTCCTATACTGGTGCCATGTCCACAGTAGCTATCTAAACCGGAGCCAAGTTCACTGGAGCTACTTGACCGGTGCTAAGTCCAACGGAGCTACCTGCACTGGTGCCAAGTCCACGGGAGCTACCTGCACTGATGCGGCAAGGGCACGTGGATCACATGCATCTACATCTCATGCCCAGTTGACTATCGTGAAGTCAACCTGTAACAAATGAGGCGGCAAAGGCAAACCAAAGAAAACCAATGATGATATCCCTTACTTGCTGTTGGCTTAGAAATTCAAGTTAGGTGAGTCATTGGTTGTCCCGATAGAGCACCTCCAAACCCTAGGACTGGCTTACCAGAGATTGCATGCATGGTATATGGAATAGGCCAACAAGCCAAAGGAACAATGGCACTCGGGTGTCACCATCAAGTTCAGGCTGCATCATCTTTAGCACGATATTCATGATTGTGTCTTCACAGTGACCTTCGAGGACTTGTACTTTCTCTTCAACCTCGACGCCCTCGACACCTCACTCATTCGATATTGGACACTATAAGTGTTCGGTATATGTTCATGTAATACCAAAATGTCATATATATAACTCATTGCTTTTGTGTATGCACATGGTGACTGAAACCAGATTAACGAAATCATCAGTAGGTTTCCTCAACCCACACTTGATCTCCATGCATATCATCAAGGAGGATGCATCCTTCATCGAACGTTATATGATGGTGGAATTGGTGGCTTACTACAGCAAGGAATTCATACTTATGCCCTACAATCAGGGGTAAATGATGCACTTGTGGCTATACTTGTTGATTTGTACTTTATAAGTAGCAGAACCTAGGTTTAATGACCATGATGACACACCAGTGTAGGTTCCACTGGATTCTAATTGTAATTATACCAGAAAGGTAATATACCTTGATTCCCTAAAGAGGACCAAAATTGACATCACAGTTGTCTAACAATTAATCGACAAGTAAACATATTTCCACTATAGATAACTCTATTATAGTCTTTCCTTAATTCATTCCCAATGACTAAGGTTAACCTTTTGGAATCACATAGGTCATTCGCCAATTACATTGCTTCTGTATGAAAATCCAAGGGAGGGATCAACGTCCTACGGCATGATCTAGATTTTCCGGTATTCGCTGGTACATATTAATCCGATATAACACTTCATAATAATGCCTCTCAAATTAACAAATTCTATTTTGCAGTGCCACCAACAGCCATTGGGCAACACCTGTGGATTCTATATTTTCTGCAGCATGGAACTACTCCTCAGTTCGGTGAAGACCAATGATCCTCAGGTTTGTTAATCTTACAATAATTATTTCATACTTATCAATTTATATGTATGTACGATATTGATTTTCCTACTGACAGGTTGTGCCCATTGATACAACACAATTGGAACAGGCCCACCTCAAACAAATTCAAGGACAGCGTGTATACTTCTTGTTGTCTAGAGTTATAAAAGAAGATGGGGAGTTCCACAATATAGAACAAATCTCACTGGGATAAGATTGAGCTTAATTACACATGTGTGTATTTGTTTATGGATAGTTAATTTATTTCTTTTGAATAATTGATTTATGAAATGGATGTTCTTATTTCCAAAATAAATGTGAATTGGATGTATATATACTTGTTGTGTTTCTGTTTGTTTCAGAGGGCATGGCTAGCATTTCCTGAGGCTAGGCAACAAACAAAAATAGATTTAGGAATACAAAACAAACAAAAATAGATTTACAAATATAAAAGAATATCACAGACAGCTATTAACTCATAACGGTCTATGATAGTTGACTATTCTAGACGATTTGTAGTAGAATTGTTTGTGATATCTCATGCATCAAAGACGATTTCAACTACAAACTGACTGTGATAGTTGATGTTTCTATTATAAACTGTCTGTGATAGTACAGATCACAGACGGTTCAAAAACCGTCGGTGATGACCTCATATCATTACTGACCCATAAACTCAGACGGCTCATAAAACTGTCTGTGATAAATTTTTTGAACTGTCTATGATTACCTTTTCTAAATTAATGGAAGTCAAGAATACTTTTTGAATGCTCATTATTTTAGTAAAAAACTCACCTAAGCCTAAAATTATTTCTAAGTAGGGCTAAGCATTTGCTACAAAATATTCTAGCTAATACTAGTGTACAAACTAGAGTTTTATTCTATGGTGACAATGCAAAAGAATTTGCAATATCAAAGGTGCCATAACAATGGGCATTAACTAAGTCAAAATTGGAATTGAAATACAACGAATAAAATTAAGCATGTAATATCATTTAAAATAATATAATTTTATTTGTAAACTAGAATTAACATGATCAAGATGTGTAACTTGCCTTACTCCGCTAACTGGTGTGTATCGTCGAAGTACAATTCTTCATAATCATCGTAGTCTATACGTGAAAATAACTAGGCAAACAACAATAAAATTCAAATAAACTCCAAAAGTTTGAAAATGGCAGATTTGGATAGATCTTGATTTTAGATGAATTTAGAAATTTGAATGGGTTCAATCGGAGCTAGGATGAAGGAGAATGAGCTTCTAGAAATTTGAAATTCAAAGAAATTGATAAAAGAGAATTTCTAGAATTATTTTCTAAAGGAAAAGGAGAATATGACGCCAGCAAGGGGATTACATTTTTGGCTGAATTATTTTTCTACAAGAAAAATAGATTACGATACCACGCTGACGTCAGCCCTGGCTTTTGAATTTTGGCCTGAGATAGACATGTGGGCTTGGTCCATGTGGACCGAGTCCATGGACCAAAGGGAAATTGAGGTGACGAGGGAGGGTGGCGTGGCGCTTACGTGGTGGATGACTAGGTTCAATTTGCTAATGTGGCGACCAGGTAGCAGACACGTGGCGATAATGTGGCAAGGGAGCAGCTCTGCACCGACGTGGCATGCCACATGGCTGCTGACGTGGCAAAAATAGCTGACGTGTCATGACACATGGCAGACACATGGGTCTGGTTGCTGGCACGGCTCAAAAAATTGACATGGCCGATGACTGTGCTAACAAGCGCTGACCTGTAGCGACATGTGGCGCCTCTTCAGCTGCCTTCTCTGCCTAGATGCTAGCACGACTTTGTTGGCATGTGGCCGCGCACGGAGACCAATGCGCACCAGTGGCAAGGGCCACAACGAGGGTAGCCGAGGGAAGAAAGAGGGAGAGGGGCGCAGGGGTGGTTTCTCACCATGGCATGGGGCACGGACGATGACAGAGGCAGTCGATGGCATGAAGGAGGCGGCAGCAGGCTCGGCCGACGGTGGTGGTGGCATCCCAGTGGCGCACTCGACTGGAGGAGGTGCATGGGAAAGCTGATGGTGGCGATGCTGAGGCTTGAGGCAGCTCGCAACGGCACCAATTCCTCACCATAGATTCTCACCGGCGGCAGAGACAGGGGGCACGACACGGAGGAGCCTCAGGCACGGGAGGGGGAAAGAGGAGGTGGGGTGGTGTGGGGGTGAAGAGAGAGGGTGACGAGAAGGGGCTTTTATAGGGTCAAGGGGGAGGCTGGCCGTACAATTTTCTTGTCGGAGATGGTGCGAGGCAGGGGCTGTGATTGCGGAGGGGAAGGAGGGAATGAGCGCGTAGATGGGGGAGATTGGCGCGAGGAGTGCGAAGGTAGAAGTGAGAAGGGAGGCGACCATTTCAAGAGAGAAAGGAAGGGCGGGGTGCCAGCCAGGAATGGTGGCACCGGGTGGGGAGAGAGGGAAGGGAAAAAGGAAGAAGAAGGTGGGCGGGGAAGAAGAAGCTGGCGAGCAGGCCCTAGTAGTAGTGTGGGAGGGAGGGAGAGAGAGGCGGACGGGGGCTATAGGATGAGCGACACGTGGTGGAAAGGGGAGAATCCAACTGTCTGCAGAGAAAGAGGGAAGGGGGAGGTGCTGCGCATGGGGATCACTTTGTGTGGCAGCGGGGACATGATTCGGGCCAGACATGTGGTGGCCCTAGTAGTAGTGAGGGTTTTGATTGATTTCCTTTTTAAATAAAATCTAGAAGGTTCTTGGAGGTGGTACAACTTTACCCACAAGACATGATCATCTCATATTACCACGCGATTAGCACACTTTCTTGGGTGTGCGACAGAGAGATCATGGTAAGGCCTTTACAATGCAAAATCATCCACCTGGTCAGGCCTCTTCTAAGGTTTCACCCTAATAAAGAATCCACTAAATTAGGCCCCACTTTTGTGCCGTGTGAGACTTTTTGTGGCCTATGCCATGCGCACATTCAACATATTTGTATCCAAGAAAACGCGACTGTGGTAAGCAAAATCCATATTTGAGAATGTTCAAATTAATATTCATTTTAAAAATATGGATTCGTATTTGTATTTGAGAATGTTCATATTTGTATTCGAGACTATTCGATTTGTTTCCATCCCTGGTTATTCCAGTCTTATGGCGTAGGATAGTTGTAGACATCCGGAGCTCAGTAGTTGTGCACGTAGGTAGGATACTCCACTGTTAAGAGATATTCATATGAATGTATCCCAACTAGTGACCTCCTTGGGGATGATTGTCGGAAGCAATTTTCTGATAAACCAACGTTCACAAGCAAGAAGTGAAAATTACTTTGCATAATTTCCAACTCTATGCGCTACATTGCTAGCTCGTGTAGTCATGTTATATAAATTCATTCTACCGAGATTTGTTACAAAAGTTTTAGGATATCCGCATTCAATCGAATTAAGTATATATTCTATTCGAATTCGTATTTGTAACGACATTCGATTCATATTTGTATTCGAGAATTTTTGAATTTGTATTCGTATTCATTTTAAAAATATATATTCATATTCAAATTCATTTTAAAAATATGGATTCATATTTGTATTTGAGACTATTCGATTCATATTCAATCTGTTTCCATCCCTAGTGGTAGCCATGTGGCACTGATGTGTTGTGATGGTGTGGCTCTCCGGCGTGGTGGCGCATGGTTACCAACGACTCACCGGAGCTTTGGTGGACGGAGGAGGGTGGGGAGGGGTGCAAACGAGAGAGAGGAGCAAGGGGAACTCAATTAAACCTGGTGCGGGGCACGGGCATTAACGGAGGCAACCGATGGTGTGAAGGAGTGATGGTGGTACTTGACTTCTAGTAGAGGAGGAGCTTTGGTTTCTCTTTGTATGGCGGAGGGGTGGAAAATGGTCACAAAGGCACGGTGATGTTGATGGAGTCAATGTTGAGGCTTGGTGGTGCTCTATGCGGCTGGAATCGCTCACGAGAGAGTTGGTCGGAGCTCAGAGAGGAGGAGAACAGCGCTAGGGAGCTTCATGGCTCAGGAGAAGGAGAGGATGCGAGGAAGCTATGGTGTGGAGTAGAGTGGTGCAAGGGGGTTTATAGGGTCAGGAGGGGAGCACGACACACCAATTCGTCACTAGAGATCACGAATGACTAGATTGCCAGGGGAAAAAGGAAAGGTGCAGCGCGAGATGGCCGGGATTGGGTCATGTGGAGTGAGGGGAAGACGGGAGAAAAAGGAAGGAATCCGGCAACAACGCGGTCCTTTAGCTCGAGCATGACAGCGAGAAAAGGAAGGCCAGAGATCATGATAGGGTGACACGCTAAGGAAGAAAGGAGGGAGGAAGAAGGCAACTGATGTGTGGGCCAGAATGGCAGAGAGAGGTGAAGAGATGCAGAGTGGGCCGGTGTGTGGAGATTGGCCGTGTGGCAGGCCAATGCGTGGAGGGAGAAAACAGGTCACTAATGGAGAATGAAAAGCGGGCCAGGCCCAGGAGAAAAAGGGTTTCAGCCCAAAGAGGATTTTATGATTTAACTTCATTTTTTATTTTTAGAAAATACATGAAAATCCAAATAAGCTTAGAAAATAGTAAATAAAGTCCAAAATTCCAGAAAAATTCATAGAAATTCCTAAGGCTATTTTGGACTAAAATTATTTCCAACTTAAAGTTGGTTTTTATTGTTATACATAAAATATCTTATTAATTTTCAGAAAAAGAGATAAACTTTTTTAAAATGCAGATAATCAAGGACAAAGTCAGGAAAACCAAATAGCACTTATTTTTTTTTACTTTAATTAAATTAATTTTATTATTATTTCTAAAATAAAACCTGGGTTGTGACAAACAAGCTCACTTAAAAAGAATCTCATCCCTGAGATTCAGACGGGCTAGCAAAGAAATGGGTTGGGATCTTACCCTACATGACTTGAGCTATGATCTGGTTTAGATGTCCCTTCTTAAACCTATGCGGCCTTCTTGCTGTTGCCTGGAGGGTGTTGGTGGTTGTTGTTCCAGTCCCTACTGTCTGCTACTTCTTGGGACAATTGTTGGCATAATGTCCCATCTCATGTCAGTTAAAACAAGTAACTCCTACCATTGAGGTCAGGTTTTTCTATGGAAAGCCAACTGTCAAGGCATTGTTGTCTTCGGTGCTCGGAGGAGGGTTGGCAAGAACTAGCTCTCCTGTTGATGGTGATGGCTAGAATCTATTGTCCTACAGTGGAATTTCTCTGGCTCTGGGAAACTTCCAGGGTTCAGGTGTTGTGCAAGCAACTGTTTCTTCTAATTATCTATCTCTTGGTGCTCGGATTCTTGGTGGATAGCCTTGCTGACAAGCTAGTGGAAATCAGCATAGTTGTTGAAGAGGAGTTTAACAAATAAGTCATTGTTGAGTCCTTCTAGGAATCTTTCCTGCCTGGCCACATCTATAGCAACATCTTCTAGTGTATAGCATGCTAGATGTTGAATTTATGAAGATATTCATTCACAGAGCAACCTCCTTGTCGCAGAACTCAAAATTTCATCTTCTTGAGAATGATGGTGCCAGTGAGGACGTGAGCTTTGTGGAAGTTCTACACAAACTCATTTCAAGTGATGGATTGTGTGTTGGCGTGAGTAGCGGTGAAATTGTCCTACCATTGTAAAGCAGGTCCTTTTAGCTAATGAGGAGCAAAGTGAATCTCTCTCTCGATCATTGTATTGGATAATATCCAACTTCTTGCCAATGGCTTTGAGCCAATCATCCACGTACATGGGTTCGGTGCTACTGCAGAAGGTTGGGAGACGCATCCTCATGAACTCCAACAATCTGGATTGTGGAGCCTGGACTGGTTGTGGTGGCGGAGGAGCGAGTTAAGTAGGATTGTTGATGGTCTGCACAAGTAGTTGAATGAGCTGATTCTAATTGGCTATTATCTAAGTCCAGTCAAGTCCTCCGGCAGGTGGTGGTGGAGGGATAGGAGCAGACTTAATTCCTTGGGTTCCAATATTGTTGTTGTTTTTGCTATTGCCATTGCTTCTTGTGTTCACCATCCGCTAGATGAGAAGAGAAGACTTAAGACAAAGGGGGGAATAGTGGTCATTTTGCGTAATCCAACAGAACACCAACTAGCAAAACCTTTATCAAACAAATAACAATTAATAGTTATGGCTGTCAACAAAAGAGGAAACTGACAGCTCACAACATCGTCTACTTGGAATGGGCATCTTAACCTAAAGAGGTAAGGGCTATCTTGTTGTGATCCTTAGCGGCTCTCAAGGTACAAAGCTTGATCCTTCAAGGCAAAGATTGAAGTGACGGCAGAGTTAATGAATCCCAAACATTGTCCATCTATAGTTGTTTGAACAAGGGGAGAGATAGAAATAGGTTTTCAAGTAATAACACAAAGATGAGGAAGGATAGAGAGGTAAGGGCAAGGAAAGATTGAGAGGTAAGGGTAAGGAAAACTTTTTAAAATTACTAGTTATTTAAAATAAGTCTTTAGGGTTCAACCATTCTATTCTATCTACGGCCACGTCCTAGAATCGTCATGGCTCTGATACCATCCTTGTCGGATCAGGAGCAACACTTCTGGATTTTCTGTGTAAATCGCACTAGTCTAAGATCAGCTAATACACATAGTGGACAACAAAGATAAATATCAACCATAATGATATTTATTAATTAATTGATTATGGGCTTTAAAGGCAAAGTTCACATCAATAGCCGATAAGCCAAAACATAAATATAAGTAGCAAAAGGAAAAATAGAAGTGGAAGAAGCCTATCCAGTCTGTCCATAGGCAAACGACTGTGGGATGTGGTCTGCTCGTTCTGGTCCTCACCGAAGTCAAAGCAGTTCTCCTCTGAGCAACACAATTAAGCAAAGGTGAGTACAAAAATATACTCTGCAAGTTAGACGTGAAATGCAATATTAATGCAAGGTAACAAGTGAAGGCATATTAGGGTTATTTGAGTGTAAAGCTAAATTTGAACAAATACAGTAAGTGGATGTAATTTGCTAGATTTAATACAATAAATAAAAATAATAATTTAATCAAATTAATATCATTAGTACATGTCCATCCCCCACACTAATCTATTTACGGACATCCTACCATTCCATCTCTTCCCAAAAGATCTCATTAATTTCATTTTTAACTAGTTTTTGAAAAATAAAGTTTGATTCATAAAAAACTTTACTCGACTTGCCTATGACTGTGGGCACGGCTATCTAGGATATTTATACATTATGTAGAGGTAGTACAACTTTACCCACAAGATATGATCATCTCATATTGCCACACAATTCGCACATTTCCTTGGATGTACGGCGGAGACATCGTGATAAGACCTTTGAAATGCGAAGTTGTCAACCTGGTTATGCCTCCACTAAAAATTCACCCTAATAAAGAATCAACTAAATTGGGGCCCCCTGTTGTGCCGTGTGAGGCTTCTCGTAGCCTACGCCATGCCCATATTTAACATATAGCGAGATTCAGGTTGAAACCCATAAATTAGTCAACCAGGTATGTTCCATACCAAACTTGTGGTAGTACGATGTGACTTTGTAGTAGTAGGTCACTGACCGATCCTTAATTGTCTTAGGCAGATTTTTCACATACCCCCTATGCCAGCAAGCACCCACCACTTAACCATTTTCCTAAGTCTAAACCATATTTTTAATTTTATTTGTCAAACATATCGCACACCATCCTAACTCACCAAAGTTATCTCAAGTAGAGGATTATTTCTAAGCATGTTTAAGCATTTCTACAAAGTTTTTCAGCTAATACTAGTGTACTAACTAGAGTTTTATTCTAGAGTGACAAGGTATTTAGCTGCTCATTGTCAAATGCTGTCATAACAAGTAGGTATTAACTAGGCCTTTAAAACTGAAATTGAAATACATTGAATAAACATATGTGTGCAGAATAATTTAAAATAATATAATTTTATTTGCAAACTATGGTCAACATGGTCAAGGTGTGTAACTTGCCTTGCTCCGCGAATTAGTGATAATCATCGTTGAAGCAATACTCCTCGGAAACATCGCTGTCTACATGTAAATATAGCAAAGACAAACTAAATTCAAAAGGAAGGCAGAAATAGGTAGATTCGGATTTTAGATGAATTTAGGAAAAAGAATGAGGTTTAGTTTGAGCTAAAACGGAGGAGAACGGGCTCTTAGAAGTTTAAATCTAAGAAAAAGAGGAAGAAAACACTATTTCGAATTTTTAGATTTATTTTTCTAAAGGAAATTCAGAATTATGATGTTGGTAGGGTTTTTTGGATTTCGGTGGAATTATTTTTCTACTGAAAAAGGAATGGGCCACTGACATGTGGGTCTAGGTCTTGTGGACAAGGTCCATGGTGGACCAAGTTTACATGCTGACTAGGCTTGCTCACATGACTGCTCACTAGGCGAGATCATAGGCGTGTCGTGCTAACGTGGCTCTATGGCAGGGTGGCACATGGTTACCAACAGCTCGCCAGTGCTCCGATGGACGCAAAGGATGGTGAGGTGTGCAAATGAGAGAGAAGAGCGAGGGGTACTCAATTTACCTAGGTGCAGAGCACGGGCGTGAACAGAGGTAGTGGCAGTGCTCAACTTGCAGTGGAGGAGGAGCTTTGGTGGTGCTTTTGCATGGCATAGGGGCAAAAAATGGTCACAAAGGCACGATGATACTGATGGTGTTGAAGTCAAGGCTCAGTTGTGCTCTATGTGGTCGAAATCACTCACCGGAGAGTTCGCTAGAGCTCGGAGAGGAGAACGGTGCTAGGGAGCTCTAGGGCTCGGGATAGAGATAGGAGACGAGGAAGTTGTGGTGCAGGGTAGAGCGGTGCCACGGAATCTATAGGTTCGGAAGGGGAGCACGACGCTCCAATATGTTGCTGAGACCACGGGTGGCGAAATTACCGAAGGGAGAAAAGGAAAGGCGTGACGCAAGATGGTTGGATTGGGTCATGTGGAGTGAGGGGGAGGGAGAAAAAGGAAGGGGATTCGGTGGTGACACTGTCCTTCGGCTCGAGCGCTGCATCGAGAAAAGGAAGGTCGGAGATCACAGCGGTGGTGGCACACTGAGGAAGAAAGGAGGGAGGAAGAAGGCGACTGATGTGTGGGGCCAGAATGACAGAGAGAGAGGGGGAAGAGGCGGAGCGGGCCGATGTGTGGAAATGGGCCACGCGGCAGCCAACGCGCGGTGGGAGAAAATGGGCCATTGAGGGAGAATGAAAAGCGGGCCACGCCTAGGAGAAAAAAGGGTTTCGGCCTAGAAAGGATTTTAACTTCATTTTTTTTATTTTTAGAAAATACAGGAAACTCCAAATAAGCTTAGAAAATAGCAAATAGAGTCCAAAAATTCTAAAAAAATATTCACATAAATTCTTGAGGCTATTTTGGACTTAGTAAAATTATTTTCAACTTAAAGTTGGTTTTTATTTTTATACATAAAATACCTTTTTAATTTTTAGGGAAAAAGGAAAAACCTTTTTAAAATGCAGATAATCAAGGACAAACTTAGGAAAACCAAATAATACTTATTTTATTTTTTACTTTAATTAAATTATTATTATTACTTTTGAAATGAAAACCTGGGCTGTGTAAGTGCAAAATCAGTTCAAGCATTATGGTGAGATAATTAGCGGGAAGTTTGATGTGGTTTTGCAATGTGTGGTAAAGGTGTCTAATGATTTTGTGTGGCCTAAGGATATTAACTTCTCTACTATTCATAGTAGAGTTAGAAATGATAGGAGGACATTGCCACATTTCAAAGATTGCATTTGTGTTATCGATGGTGCACACTTCAATAGTTGCCCCAGAAGTATTAGTAGATCAGGAAGTACACCTCAAAATGTTATGGTAATATGTGATTTTAACATGTGCTTCACATACACATCTATTGGTCAGCCAGGAGCTATGCATGATTCTAGTGTGCTTTATCATGCATTGGATGTAGATAGAGATGCCTTTCCATGTCTCTCACAGGTAATTTTCTTTGTTCCTATCATTTGCGAATTTATTTATTTATTTGCTTTATCATACATTAGATGTTGACATAGATAACTTTTGCACCTTATGTTACAGGTAAATATTATCTTATTGATGTTGGTTATCCGAACATGCTAGTGTATTTAGCACCCTAAAGGGGGCAAAGATACCATGTTCTAGAATTTCAGAGTGGTACTGGTCCAAGTGTTAAGAAAGAAAATTTTAAGAAATTACACTTAAGTGGTCGCAACATCATTGAGAAGTTCGTTGGTGTATAGAAGATGAACTAGAGAATTCTTCTCAAGATGCCAAGCTTTACAATGTCCAAGCAAAAAAGATTGTTACGGCAACCATAGGACTCCATAACTTTATACGTGATCATGCTTTGACATATAAGCATTTCCACATGTTTGATCTGGATTTTAATCATGTGCCCACAATATCATCGAGATATGCAAGATACATCATTTCTCAGGATGCATTAGATGTGTCAACAAGAGTGATAAATCTATAGATAGGTTTCGTGATAACTTTGCAAGGGCAATTGCTTAATGTGGATGATGGACACAATACTTATGATATTTTTCAATATTTTGTTACCACTCATTTATTCTTTGAACACTTCTATGTACTAGCAATCAATTATCCTGAACACTTCTATGATATGAAAGTCTTTTGCTACCACTCATTTTTTGGCTATGATTCAAACACTTCTATGTAGTTTTTATTGCTATCATATGAAAGTTTCGAATCTGTAGGTAGTCTATCTTTTTTCTAAATGATTTCAAGTACCTCAAATGTTGTCAACACAGCTAACAGCAAACCATGTTCCTCTCTCTCATTCTTGACAAGAATGATATAGTGGTACAGTGCATTTCACTAATTTCCCGGAAAAGAAAGGCAAATGATACTTTGTATCATTTATTTTATACACATTCATATGCTCTTCAAAAATTCAGATAAAAACTTCTATAAGTTGTATATAAATACAAAAGAGTAAGACACAAATAAAGTGTTACAATTAGGAGTACAATGGTCCATTTTCCTTTAATACTATCTTTTATAGTTTTTGGAGTCAATCTACAAGTGAAATATTTTTCTAAGATAGCTCTAATTCACGGAGAAGTTGAACACAGAGAAGCAGAGCAGGAGCTGAAAAATAAGAATATAAAATCTTTATCAAACAGGGCGTACAGAGGGCTACGGATCCATGGTCCGTGTACGAGTCGGGTTACATGAAACACCGTCCCGGATTGACTGATAAGCCGAGGAATTTTTGCAAGCCGCTACACCAATTTCCCGCTTGAGATATACGCACCTGTGCAGGGACCTTTCCGCAAATACGACAGCTCGCCGTCTCCGCCCCTCGTGTAGTGCTCTGCCCACCGGCGGGCGCCGCCATCACCGAGCACACGAGAGTTTCGACGAGCTTTCGATCCCGTTTCGTGGCCGCCACCGACGCGAGCCCCGACCGGCCATGTGCATCGCGGCGTGGGCGTGGCAGCCCCACCCGGCGTACGGCCTTCCTGACCAACGTCCGAGAGCCCAGCCCGCTGGTTGCGGCGAAGTCCGGAGGGAAGCTCCCCGTTAGGTCCCTCCAGGTCAACTTTGTCGCTGCATAAAGAGGTATAATGCTTACATTGGTTCATTTCAGATGTTGCAACAGATATTATTGTTGCATGTTTTTTTAGTTTCTTGTGATTTTTATAGTTACACATGCAATATGTATCTACTACTAGAATATTAATTTTAACTAATGTACTCTCTTAATTCTTTTTTACTTGATTTTTTTTTTGTCTTTTTAGGTATTTGAGATGCAATTTTGACCGCTGCTTTTAACAACTTTACATTAAGATATATTAATAAAATTGTAATATTATAAATGTATTTTTAACGATAAATTTAATGATATAATTTTTATATAATCAATCTTGATATTTTTAAATTTATTGATAGCTAAACTTTAGAAAGTTTGACGATATGAATTCTAGAAAATCATGTTAAAAAGAACGAAGGAAGTAAAGAACACCCTAAATTAGTAACTAAATCAGGTAAAAAAGAACGGATGAAACAAGGGACATCCTAACTATCTCATCTATTAAAGAAAACGTGAGCCATATAACGCGCGCGCAGAGAGGGAGAGAGAGAAGGGCGTTGATGCAGAGGAGCCAGGGAAGAGGCAGTGCACAGGAGGGAGCACCAACACCAGCTCCTCTCTCATCAACTCTCCTCCGCCTCACAATTTGCTTTGCGCCTGCCAAGAAACGAACATGCAGTGGAAGAAAGAAATTTGTTGATAGCCCCATCCCATGCTCTGACTCATCCCTGTCTCCTCTCCCCTCTCCCCTCTCCAATCACAAGCGCGCTCTCGCTCTCTAACCCTTTCTTTCTTCACCTTATGTATGCCAAATCTTCTGCCAGTGCCAATGCATATCATCACCAGGGAACATTTGAGATCTATATATACACGCAAGAGTGAAGATTGCTTCTCTATCTCCCTCTCTTCCTTGACTTGCCAGTACAGTACTATCTCTCAAAGTCGCCGGCATCCATCAGTACAACAATGAGACTGGAGTACACAACGCTGGCTCGCTCGTTCCGTTAGTAGTACAACGCCCAGGATGCGTCCTAGCAGCTCGCCAAACTCGCTTGAACCACTTCCCGTACGTACCGCAGCAGCAGAACTGGCGATGTCGTACATCTCCGTAATTAAATAAATAAAGAACCCAATAATATGAAACGGAAAATAGCTCAATTTAGAAGTAGCTCCAAGCTTGCAAGTTTATAAAGCATGTACTTTTAAGCTGTGATTTATAATTTTTTGTTACACTTTATTAGTCTAATAAATAACAATTTATAAGAAAAATCAAAGGCTAAAATCCACTTAAAAACCAAAAAGAACAATACCATAATCTCTAACTTGAACAATACAAAATTACAGAGAGAACTCCATTTCCTCGTTTTGATCATTCGATTCTGGTGTGAAATTCCGTTCTTGTGAAAACCATCGCAGCAAATTGCTCACCTTTTGTTTTATGTCCCCATCTGGTGGCTGGTGCAGCAACCAACCAATCAACTAGACAAAGCTATCTCCAATTTTCTAGCAGTCCATGGGAAACGGAGACACGTACTAGCGGATCAGAAAAATGCAACATGGGGCTACAGCATTTTTTTAGGGTAGTGCACATTCATGCTGGTCCGGCTCATTTCGACTCTACGTTAAGAGTAGAGTCCCCGCGGGTTGACGAAGGTGGAGCATTTGTTTGCCTTTTTTTCCTTGTATTCTTTTGCATTTTGCATTTGTCCATGATAGGCTAACATATTTTTTCTATTTTTAAAATTTTTTAATTTAATTACATTAAAAAAGGCACCAGCAGTACAAAATAAACAAACTACGGTGTCAAACAATAAAAAATAAGCTATAAGTCACATAAAAAGCCTAAATGAGCGGCCCTACTTGATCAAAACTGTGGTCACCTTCAATGATACATTCGTACACTAGAAAAAAAAATCATGGATGAGGCTGTTGATGCGGAGGGGCTACAAGAGCGAAGCCTATTTTGCCTCTCGTCATGAAAACCTCACAGGCTGTTGCTCCATTGCATCTCTTCCAGTAAGCTTCCCGTATCCATACAATCATTCTGGATCCTGTAACACAACTGTTAATCATCATCATCATCACGGCTTTCGTCGTCGTCGTACTCCACCAGAGAGCTGAGCGCACCCTTGGTGTCATCTGGTGGCTTTTGGTCTACACCGTGCCCATTCGAAGATAGCTCCTTGGGAGCAGGCTTATCTTGGACGTCTACCTTTGCTTTCTTGGCTTGCGGCTTCACGGAAATTATTATATTTGTCAGAAGTGCAGGTTGGCTCCTCTTTGTAGGTGGCTTAGGTTTGCTCTCCTGAAGAGGAACACATATATCACAGCTCAGAAGCAGGACAGATTAGCAGAAGAGATATTTCATTTGTGCATCTAGCATCATGATGATTGATGAAGGGTGTAATTAACAATTGGCAGAGAAAGGAGCACAAAGTTCAATATGTATATGCACATTTTTGTTGTTATTCTCTTAGAACTATGACGTGACAGTATGAAACCTAAATCTGCTTTGCATTTATAACATACCTCGGGTCCAGAGACTGTAGGAGTATCAAGTTCATGGACAATATTAGACTGGGCAGCTACCGCCTCCTGAAAGAAAAAACAACATCCATTAGATCTGTTATGTGACTTCTGTTTGGTAAATGATCTAACAAGGAACAGAGAGTGCGAGTTGGAGTAGGCCAAACTTCCTATCTTAGGCAATTTCTCGTAGTACCAAAACCATTCTTGAAATTTATAAACTTGAGATCAAGCTTAAAATTAGCAGCATGGAGGTGGAACATAGTAAAGCTCCACAATATATCGTTCTTTGCTATTTAAATATCGCATGCTCCACAATATATTTTTCTTTGCTATTTAAATAATGCATATCACATCATAAAACTTAGCTGCATTTCTACATGTCCTTTTATCAGTTATTAATGAATCTCATATACTAGAATAGAAATTAAGAACACAAGAACCCATACAGATGTGGCCTGCCAAATCCTACAAATCAGATTTCTGTGCACAAGCAAATACAAAAACAACATGTTTGATTGCAATTCTGCTTGGAAGATACATACATTGGAAAATGTTGAAAACAATGTCCATTTGGAAACACATGCAACTTCTTGGCACATTACTCACATGGAAACTGCGGAGTTGCTCAGCTTCTTCATTGGCCACCTGCTGTTCATACTCCCTCCTTGACTGCAACAAAGTAAAATGAAAGAAAGAACTAAGATGATGCAGAAAATATGGACTATGATATGCAGCGCATATAAGTTAAAGCGCATGTAGTTTCTTCCCATAATTATTATTTCTTCAAATAGCAAAGGCTAATACTACTAACTTGGAAGATCGATCCATAGGCATACTTGCGGAGCGTACTAAACATTGTGCTGTTCGGTGTGCATGATGCCGAGCCCCAGATTGTGTTGAGCGATGAATTGCTCATGATTGTAACCCTGTTCTTGAGTAATTAATAAAGCTCTCTTTTTCCTCGCAAAAAAATCCATAGGCCATACAGTCATGCAATCCAGGCATTCTACTTGATATTAGTTTCCTACTGTTTTGAAATTTCAATATGATAACTGTCAACTCAGACATATTATTGTCATGAATCAGAAAGAAGTATCCGCTTCACGAGGAAATAAAAGCATTCCCTTGCAACATTAACCCAAAATCCTTTTCAAAAAGACAAACAACAAAGTTCATCTTTTCATATTGTTTACCCAAGCTGAAAATAATAATGTTCCCTTCTGATAATGTTTGCCATAGTCACCCATAGGATGGGAATTTCAAACTGTTGTTACAAAAGCACAAACGTTGATTGCCACCTTATTTTGAGTAGTTGATACAATATTAACAAAAAAAATTCTCTAACTGCACCAAAAAGTTAAAAAGACAGGATTTCTCGATTATGCAGCTGTATTTTATGTCCTAGGGTGCCTGCCAGGGAAGGAGTTCCTGTCCTGGTACTGGATACTACTGGGGAGACAGGTGTAGCAACAGGAAGGATTACAAATTTGAGATAGACCCTCATCAGAGCACAAGATGCTGTTAGTGGAGCCATGGGGGCTGAGATAATAATCACAGTAGTGCTGCAGCAGCTCAAGTAGTCATTTTTTTTCTGTTCCAAACTACATTAGCCAGATCTAAGATACTTATCTTTTGATTTCTTAGTTTTCCACTTCAATTTACATGTTTGGAACACTTTTGACAAATCTGGGCCCTATTATCTATTGTAAAGGTCTTGTAAAGGAAAAGGGGAAAAGACCACTCCTTTCAAATGACCGAGCAGTGCAAACATCAAAATAATAGTATGCAAATAAACCTTTGATATCTTATGAATGAATGAGTAGACCAAGCCTATCATAAATTTCTGCATACAGCATACAATGGATCCAAACACACTTTTTTGTGCTCCTCATAGGCGCAATGCAAGAAAATAACAAGCGCACAGGGGAAAGAGGCTTCTAGGCAGGTGCATGCATTTATATTTATGGGGGGATTAAGGCAAGTAAAATCCTGTTTTTGTAAATATTCAACCCTTGAAAGGACATTAATCAGCTACACAGATGGACACCAACATCTACCTTCAATTTCTAGATTGAACTTGAACAAGGATTTTCAAAGCTAGCATATGTTGAAATGCTCACCGATGCGAGTTTGTCGAGAAACTCCATCTCATCCTCATCTAAGGCTTTTGGAGGTCCTGGATAGATTAGATAATAGAATAATCAGTACACAAAAGAAAATTTGATCAAACTCAAGCCCGTGGGCCATGCATCTTGTGCTTCACTTATTTCAACGCAGGAACTGCAATAGCTAGGAACAAGTGGACAACATGCTAGAAACTTTGTTTAGCACAACTAAAACTTCCCTTTTCAACTAATGCCCTCAAGAACATGAACATGCTCCTTTGTCACATTATTAATACTTTTTGGAATGCAGTCATGTGCTACACACGCTTCTCCCTAGGTGCTCAGTAAGCAATTTTGGCTGTACGCTTAATATTTCAGTTGTGCCCTCCAGCTTTCATGAAAGAAATGTAGATTTAAACTAGCAAAGTTGCACATTGTGCTGACATTTTCCAAGCTCTACATGTCCACATCCTTTCCTCCCGAAGAGTTTTGAGACACACACAGAACGAAACAACTACACCCTAAGAACGATAACCTCGTCTCTGTTTGACAAATTTATAAGATGTAACGCGGGAACATTTGGAGTGGGCGGGCAACGTACTGTGCTTGAACCGCTCGTTGAACTCGGCATCCTTCTTCTCCTTGTTCTCCTGTAGGATCTGCACATCATGAACACCCGCATTAGATAGCAGAGCGCGCTTAAGCTCACATCACTTTGGGGGAGGAGACGACGACGGGTTTAGCGGATTGAGGGCAAACCGAACTCAAGCAGAGGTCACAGGTTGATTGATATACCTGGAAGAGGGGCTTGTCGCGCTGGGCGGTGCCGTCGTCCACCCGCTCCCCTCTCGTCCGCTTCGCCTCGTCGAGCTGCGAAAATTTTCCCACCAGATTTCAGCGGTTTCTCTAGGGTTTCCCCTTCAGATTTTTAGTTCTACATGGCGATCGAGCGATGGAGATGGAGAGAGAGAGTAGTGGTAGTAGGCTTGCCTGCTCCTCGGAGATGAAGTTCACGAGGCGGATGGTCGCCGGAGCGGCCGCCTTGGGAGTTTTTTGCTATTTTAGTACCCTCGAAAGCGGGCTTCTCTAAAATAGTACCGATACCGCGGGCTTCTCTAAAACGGTACTGTTAATGATCTATCTACTCCATAATAGTACTCCACTTTATTTTCTTTTTCTTTTCTGATTTTTACTCCTTAAACTACCTAAACTACCCCTCCTAATTTGATTTCGACCTAAAGCCATCCCTCCGGCCTGACAACCTTCCCCAAGTAGCATCTGACATACACTGTCCTCGCATACTCCTTCCATGGGCGCCCCAAATACAGCCGGTATGACTGTGGTTTTGCCTGGAACAACGCCACAAACTCTTTGCTCCCATCCACTGTGCAATTCCGAAACACAAACCCTGTCGTCTGTCCTGCATCGATCCTCCCATTCGCCGCCACCACATTGCGTGCACTCTTCCGAGCTCCCTCTGCCCGTGGCACCGCACGGACTGGTCGCTATCTGACCGGAACGCCACCGCCTGATGAGCTCCTGCGCCCGCGGTATCCTGATCGCTATCTGACTGAAACGATTTGATTAGATCGAAATCAAATTAGGAGGGGTAGTTTAGGTAGTTTAGGGAGTAAAAATCAGAAAAGAAAAAGAAAATAAAGTGCAGTACTATTATGGAGTAGATAGATCATTAACAGTACCGTTTTAGAGAAGCCCGCGGTATCGGTACTATTTTAGAGAAGCCCGCTTTCGAGGGTACTAAAATAGCAAAAAACTCCCGCCTTGGAGCTCGTCGTCGTCTCCTCCCCGCCCATTCCTCCGACTACTCGCTACGGTCTCTGCGCGTGGTGGGGTTTGCTAGGCAGCCTAGGCTCACCGCTCCAAGTGGCCTCACAGCCGTTGATTATCATCCAATAGATCTAAGCCTATCGTTACGGTTTAAGTTGATACGGTTGTCTGAGCTAAACTTCGTCAGCTATCATAACTGATCTAGTGTAAAGTAGCATTCTACTTTTATTTTCGAAACACCATCTTTAGATGCTTTATTTCAGATTTATCCATCTAGTCAACACCAATCTAAAAATAATTCTCTTCTCTTCTTCACCATCCCTTTCTCTTCCCCATCAGTCCACCACATACTCTTCCTCCATAGCAGAGAATTTCCCACCATTTTCTCTTCTCCATAATAGCTGCCGCAATAAGTGCAACAGGCAATAGCGTTGTGTACCCTTTAGCCAACCACATCCTCTACTATTACGTGCAGCATCCCGTAGCCATCAAGCCTCTTACAGCTTGCCCTTGGTTGCGCCCGCACTTTGCATCGTCGGCCCCAATGTGCTGCTCGATGTTACCTACACCTATGCCATAGAAATCCAACTCTTGCTGTAACTCTAGGAGCATGCCCTTCACCTCCTTTACCTTTGAAGAGGCTATCATGGCCACGTTGACGTCGACGACAATGAGCCAATCTAACTACTTCTTGGGTTAGATCTCATTGATGACAATGAGGTAGCAACTGATCACATCGCTCCATGAAGATTTGGCGTTGGAGGGCTTGAACCCGGCAGGAGTGATGTTTTGGGTGTGGCAACAGAGACAGACAACGTCATAGGATGTGAGAGCTGGGCACGAGCCCAGGTGTGCACGAATCAATAGGCGAAACCTAGGAAAACGAATGAGTGTGAGTGGTTTCGATATCTTCTCTATACTAAGACTAGCGGTTAGATGGTACAACTAATACTCTGAGATCAGCATCTAGAGATACGGTTTTAGGTCCTGTCCATAGAAATTTTTTCGTGATTTTTCTGAATGCGTCGTCGTCTAATCAGGTTGTGTTGCAAACGTGACTAAAGCTTTTTACTGTTCCAGATGGCTTGAGCGGGCTGCATGATTTGCATTGGGCATCGCAGTTACTACTGGCAAACCAAGAAACTGAGGGAAGGAACTTCTCTGGGGTGCGTCCTCAATTTCTCTTGATGAGGTCTGCCTCAGATCCCTCACACTTGGCGCACGAATCTCAGCGCAACACCTCCCTCTCTCCTCAAAAGCCAGCGCTGCCCTCTCCAGTTCTCCCTCCCTCGTCCGCGCCGCACGAGGTCTCCCCGCCGCCGACCTCATCGGCCCCTCCGCCAGCTGCCGGCCTCTCCAGCCGGCACTGTCCCCTCCGCGGGCCGCCATCCTCCACACCGCACAAGGAAGCCCTCGCTGCTGGCGGCCCCTCCGTCGGCCGCTCTCGTCCGCGCAGCACGAGGTCTCCCCGCCGCCGAGACGACCCCATTTCCCCCACCAAACGCCCCACAAACCACCGGAAACGCGCTATGCAGACGCAGCCGAAGCAAGAAGCCCTCCGCGCTGCCGTTCCGATTCCATAGCCCACACTTGACACCCCCTCTCTAATCCCCTTTCCTCCTCCGCCCCGGGCAGCCGCGGCGCACGGCGCGGCGACTCTCTCTGCCCGGCCCAAATGGGGTACCTCTCCTGCCGCGTGGACTCGTCCGTGGCCACGTGCCGCTCCCCATCTCCCCATCTCACCGCTCCCCATCTGGCGGAGGGGTCGATGAGGTCGGCGGTGGGGAGACCTCGTGCGGCGCGGACGAGAGCGGGAGGAAGGGCCGCCGACAGCGGGGGCTCCCTTGTGCGGTGTGGAGGATGGATGGCGGCCCGCGGAGGGGCCAGCGCCGGCTGGAGAGGCCGGCAGCTGGCGGAGGGGCCGATGAGGTCGGCGGTGGGGAGACCTCGTGCGGCGCGGACAAGGGAGGGAGAACTGGAGAGGGCAGCGCTGGCTTTTGGGGAGGGAGGGAGGTGTTGCGTTAAGATTCGTGCACCACCTGTGAGAGATCTGCCCATCAAGAGAAATTGAGGACGCACCTCAGAGAAGTTCCTTCCGAAACCGAGAGCCGCGAGCGCTCGACTGGACCAATAGGAAGCCGAGATCCAGCCGCTATGACATCGACAAAGGATCAAGTGAAATCTTAGCAAATCCACGCTAAATCGAGTAGCAATTCATTCATCTCTCTCTCGCCTCGCCTCGCTCGTCTCGTCTCTCCCTGCACTCGAAATTGAGATCCCCAAATTCGTGTGCGCCCCCCCTCCCCCACCACATTCCAAAATTTCCAACTTAGATCTCTGCCTCCGCCTCCGCCTCCGATCCCCAATAAGGCCGGCATGGAGGATACGCCGCCGCAGCCGGCGCACGCGTCTCCTCCGTTCCCGGCGCTCTTCACCCCGCCGGGCGCCTTCTCCCCGGGGTCCGCGCGGGGCAGCCCCAGCCCGGGCGCCGGCCCCCGGCCCGCTGCGCCGGCGCACTTCAGCACGCCGCCCGGCCCGCCTGTCTTCTCCTCGCCGCTGCGCCCCGCCGCCGTGCCCTTCCGCGCCACCCCGGCCTCCCCGCTGCCCGCGCCCTTCGCCGCCCGCGCCGCCTACTCCGCATCCTCCTCCGTCTCCGTCCCCACCTCCTCCGCCCCGCACTTCCTCAACGGCGCCGCCACACCGTACGCACACCTCCCCTCCGCGGCCCCGCCCCTCGAGGACTCCAGCGTCGATTCCCCCTACGTCCACTTCTCTGCCCACAAGGTACGCCTCTCTCGCACCTCACCGCAGTAAGCCAGTAATGCCTGCCCATCTCCTACAACTCAACTATGCGGCGCATAAGTGCAGTACCATCTGGATCTTACACGATTACACCACTTCATGAATTACGAATTATGCATGTTTTTTAGACGCAAAGAGTGTTTAGTGCATAGGGTTGTGCAATTTCTGCAGCTTGTTCCCTACAGTAAAATTGCGCCTTTTGTGATTAGCCTTTTCTACTTGTAGGTCCTGAAGCAGAAGAAACTGCTGAATGCTCCTAGCTTGGGGTTCGGAGCTCTAGTTTCTCCAGGGAGGGAGGTGGCACCTGGGCCGGAGGCTATTGAGCGCGATCCGCACCGTTGCCTGAACTGCGGTGCTTATGTGAATTTGTACTGCAACGTGTTGATTGGCTCTGGGCAATGGCAGTGTGTCATTTGCAAGAAGCTGAACGGCAGCGAGGGGGAATTCGTGGTCTCCAGCAAGCAGGACCTGCTCCAGTGGCCGGAGCTCACTTCATCGGCTGTTGATTATGTGCATTCGGGGAATAGGCGGCCAGGCTTTGTCCCGGTGTCCGACTCTAGGGTGTCCAGGCCCATTTTTATCCTCATAGATGAGTGCCTCGACGAAGCACACCTGCAGCATCTGCAGGGCTCCTTGCATGCTTTTGTGGATTCACTCCCTCCTACCGCAAGGATTGGGATCATCTCCTATGGTAGAACCATCTCAGTGTATGATTTTTCGGAAGGGGTGGCAGTGTCAGCGGATGTGCTACCTGGAAATAAATCGCCTACCCATGAGTCTTTGAAGGCGCTAATCTATGGGACGGGTGTGTACTTGTCACCTATTCATGCTTCGCTGCCTGTTGCACATACTATATTCTCATCTCTGAGACCCTATCAGTTCAGTGTTCCGGAAGTGTCAAGGGACCGATGCCTTGGTGCAGCGGTAGAAGTTGCCCTTGGTATTATTCAAGGGCCATCAGTGGAGTTGTCTCGTGGAATTATCAAGAGATCTGGAGGCAACTACAGGATCTTGGTGTGTGCGGGTGGCCCTAGCACATTCGGGCCAGGATCAGTGCCTCATTCTGTTCAACACCCAAACTATGCTTACCTGGAGAAGACAGCTATGAAGTGGATGGAGCGTCTTGGTCATGAAGCACAGAGACACAGTACCATCGTTGATATTCTTTGTGCCGGAACATGTCCTGTGAGGGTTCCTGTTCTGCAGCCACTGGCGAAGTGTTCTGGAGGTGTGCTTTTACTTCATGATGATTTTGGAGAGGCCTTTGGGGTCAACTTGCAAAGGGCATCGACTAGAGCAGCCGGTTCCCATGGCTTACTTGAGATCAGATGTTCAGATGACATGCTTATCACTCAAGTCATTGGCCCTGGTGAAGAGGCATCTCCTGATTCTCATGAAACATTCAAGCATGATACTTCATTTTGTATCCAGATGCATAGTGTTGAGGAGACACAGAGTTTTTCCGTGTCTATGGAGACAAAGGGTGATATCAAAAATGATTTTGTTTACTTCCAGTTTGCAGTCCGTTACTCTAATATGTATCAAGCAGAAATCACTAGGGTGATCACTACGAGGCTGCAAACTGTTGATGGTTTGTCTGCGTATCTGGCAAGTGTGCAGGAAGATGTTGCCTCTGTTATCATTGGTAAGAGAACTGTCTTGCATGCCAGAACTGCCTCTGATGCTATTGACATGAGGCTCACAATTGATGAAAGAGTTAAGGACATAGCTCTCAAATTTGGTACTCAGGTTCCAAAATCAAAGCTTTATCGGTTCCCAAAAGAGCTGGCAGAACTACCTGAGTGCTTGTTTCATTTGAGAAGGGGGCCACTCTTAGGTAGCATAATAGGACATGAAGATGAAAGATCTGTGCTTAGAAATCTGTTCTTGAATGCCTCATTTGACCTCTCGCTCCGTATGTTGGCGCCTCGTTGTATAATGCATCGTGAAGGTGGTACATTTGAGGAGCTGCCAGCATATGATCTTGCCATGCAATCAAATGCTGCAGTGGTACTGGACCATGGAACAGATATTTTCATTTGGTTGGTAAGTCACCTCCTATCCGATTCATCTCCTTTTCTGCATTATCTCAGTTTTGTAACTTCATGTTTAGCTTACTCCTTTCACCTTTGTCTTCAACTCTTGTAGATGACCATCATTCTTGATGATAGGGCTTTTTTCACTAGTGTTGGATGATACTTTTTGCTTAGCTGAGATTGTAGCTGTTGTGCATGGCTTTGTTCTTGATTGCCATATTTGAACCTTCAAGATGTCTGAGCAAGTAAAGGGCCACGGTACCACATGATAGTGTGATTCTATAGAGTGAACTGAAGCTGTTGCTTGTACAATCTCTGCTACGGATTTTTTTGGGGGGGGGGGGGGGGGGGGGATTTAGCAGTATCATATTTGAGAAAACTAACTTACAACAACAATAAAGCCTTTTGTCCCAAACAAGTTAGGGTAGGTTAGGAATGAAACCTTCTTAAGATCAAAGAGATATGAGCGTTGAAAAAAAACCTACAATGCTAAAACTCTAAGCTGTACAACCTGCTATCTGAGCCAGGAACCTAAAACACTGTCCATAACTTTCTTATGGTTCTGGTACGTGGATCGCTAACTTCCATGCACTCCTATCCAAAGCTAATTCTTTAGATACATTTCAATCCCTCAAGTCTCTTTTAACTGCTTCCTGCCATGTCAGTTTTGGTCGACCTCTTCCTCTTCTTACATTTTCAGTACGTTTTAAAATTCCACTACGTACCGGTGCCTCAGGAGACCGTCGTTGGAGATGTCCGAACCATATTAAGCAATGTTGGATAAGCTTCTCTTCAATTGGTGTTACCCCCACCCTATCACGTATATCATCATTGCAGATGCGATCCCGCCTTGTATGACCACAGATCCACCGCAGCATCCTCATCTCCGCTACACTCATTTTCTATATATGTTGTTTTTTAGTCGCCCAACATTCTGCTTCATATAGCATTGTGGGTCTGATCGCCGTCTTATAGAACTTACCCTTTAACTTTTGAGGGACTTTTTTGTCACACAGGACACTAGATGCTTGACGCCATTTCACCCACCCCGCTCTTATCCTGTGGCTCACGTCTTCATCAATCTTATCGTCCCACTGTAGCATTGATCCCAAATAACGAAACATGTCCTTCTTAGGCATTACTTGTCTATCCAATCTAACATCTCCATCATCTACCCTAGCACCACTGAAATCACACCTCAGATACTCAGTTTTAGTCCTACTAAGTCTAAAGCCCTTTAATTCTAAGGTGTTCCTGCATAACTCGAGTTTCCTATCAACACCTATCCTACTCATCAACCAGCACCACATCATCAGCGAAAAGCATACACCAAGGGATATCTCCTTGTATGTCCCATGTGACCTCGTCCATCACTAGGGTAAAAATGTATGGACTCAATGCTGACCCTTGTGTAGTCTTATCTTAATGGGAAAGTCATTAGTAACACTATCACACGTTCTAACATTAGTCACAACATTTTCGTACATGTCCTTAATTAGGGTAATATATTTTGTTGGAACTCTTTTCTTTTGAAGCGCCCACCACATGACATTTCTTGGCACTTTGTTATAGGCTTTCTCTAGGTCAATAAATATCATGTGAATGTCCTTCTTTTGCTCTCTATACCTCTCCATCAACTGTCGTAGTAAGAAAATTGCCTCCGTGGTCGATCTCCCAGGCATGAAATCAAATTGGTTTGTCATCACGCTAGTTACTTTTCTTAAACGACGCTCAATCACTCGTTCCCAGAGCTTCATTGTGTGGCTCATGAGCTTAATTCCTCTATAATTAGTACAATTTGAATGTCTCCTTTATTTTTGAAAATTGGTACTAATGTGCTCCTCCGCCACTCGTTTGACATTTTGTTCAACCTAAAAATGCTATCGAACAACTTAGTTTGCCAAACAATCGTCACTTCTCCTAGACATTTCCACACCTCAATAGGAATGTTATCAGGCCCCAACGCCTTACCCACTTTCATCCTTTTTAAGGCCTCTCTTACTTCTGACTCTTGGATTTTTCGAACAAACCACTTATCGGTGTCGTCAAAAACATTATCCAGTTTAATCATACTATAATCATTATCATGATTGAACAACTTGTCGAAGTAATTTCTCCACCTATCCTTGATCTCCTCGTCTTTCACCAAAAGTCTATTAGTGTCGTCTTTGATGCATTTAATTTGGTTGAAATCTCTCGTCTTTCTTTCTCGAATTTTAGCCATCTTGTAGACATCCTTCTCTCCCTCCTTTGTACTTAGTTTCTGATAAATCTCCTCATATGCCCTGCCTCGTGCCTCACTCACCGCTTTTTTGGCATTCTTTTTTGCGGCTTTGTATTTCTGTACGTTGTCATCGCTGCTATCATGATACCTTCCGTAACCATCCTCTCCTTAAACGCCTGTGTGGTGTCTCCTTTGAGTTTCCACCACTTCGTTCTCGTGACTCTGGTGACCTTAGCTTGTCGGACCGTAACCTAAGACGAAAGTCGGAGACTACCAACTTATGTTGCTGGACAACACACTCTCCAGGTATAACCTTACAATCTATGCATGCTCGTTTGTCTTCCCTCCTAACAAGAACAAAATCGATTTGACTAGAGTGCTGACCATTGCTAAAGGTAACTAAATGAGAATGTCTCTTTTTAAAGAAGGTGTTAGCTATCATGAGATCAAAGGCTACGGCAAAATTTAAGATATCTTCTCCCTCTTGATTTCTATCACCATAACTAAAACCTCCATGCACCCTTTGAAACCCTCCACTATTTGTACCGACATGACCATTGAAATCACATCCTAAGAGAATCTTTTCATTGATAGGCACACTTCTAACCATGTCATCTAGGTCTTTTCAAAATTGCTTCTTAGTGGTCTCATCCAACCCTACTTGTGAAGCATATGCGCTAACAACATTCAAAACCAAGTCACCAAAGATTAGCTTTGACTAGAATAATCCTATCCCCCTGCCTCCTCACATCGACAACTCCACCCTTGAGGCGCTTATTGATTAAGATGCCCACTCCATTCTTGTTTCGTTTTGTTCTAGTATACCACAGTTTGAATCCAGTATGCTTCACCTCCTTTGCCTTCTGACCCACCCATTTAGTCTCTTGAACGCACAAGATATCTATACGTCTTCTAATTACTGTATCAACTATCTCTCTTAACTTACCTGTTAAGGATGCTACATTCCAATTACCCATACGAATCCTACTCTTCTCGACTAGTTTCCTTGCCCCTCGCACTCGTCGAGTAAAGTGCGAAGACTCTTGCCCATTTTCCACTACATCCGGGCGCCGACGTAGCGCCTCACTAAGGGAGTGACGTCCCGGCCTTTGCTCATTTACCATCATACCCGGGTTCTGATATGGCGCGTTGCTAAGAGGGTTACGCCTCAACGAGACTTTTAATTTGGGTTTCATTCCATGAGAAAACTAACTTGCTTCTAGGATTTCAAGTTTATGTAATAGGTAGCAAAGTTTTTGCAAGAGATAGCATGAATGTAATTTGAAAAGGTGAATGCATTGGAAACACTGAATTATCACTGGTAGATACAAATACAGTAGAAACTAGTTGATGGTTATAGAGAATATAGATGTGTAAATGATGTTGATACTTGATAGACTAGGGGCCTGTTTGTTTCAGCTGTAGATTCTGAGAAGTAGCTGGTGAGTATCCAGCTAGTCAGAATCTGGAGAAGCTGGATAACCCCAGCTTCTGACTACTAGTTCATTTTCTGGATTCTGTAGTTTCTGGCTACTTAGAATCTGGATGAAAATCTGGACTGTTTGGGGGAGCTGCAGATTCTGGAAATAGCTGCAGCTGCCAGAAGCTGAAACAAACAGGCCCTAGGACCACTGGAAGATAACATTTTTTTTTGCTTTCTTAACGTTTCCTTTACACGTCACATCATCATGCTGGGACAATTTTGGTTGTTCATGATTTCCCTGTCAGAATAATATTTCCTTGCACTTTGTTGTTACTGTGTGTTTTCAGGGTGCTGAACTAGCAGCCCAAGAAGGACAAAGTGCAGCAGCTTTAGCAGCATGCCGTACGCTGGCAGAAGAGCTCAGCGAGCTCCGTTTTCCAGCTCCCAGGATACTTTCGTTCAAAGTCAGTTTCCTTGTTCTCATCCTTCACTGTCATTTTCGAATTCCAACTACTTTTCTCCTCCTAGTATCAAATCTTGTGCTCATAGTTTTACTCTCCTGTCTAATATAGCCCATGTTAGTTAGATTATATCTTATTCATAGGAAAATTGGTGCTAGAAACATCATTTCATTTATGAAGTTCAATATAAGTCTGTAGTTTGCTTTGAAGCGCTTAACATGTCCTTTATTTAAGATTATTGTGGCATATGAGCTTTCTTCACATCCCTGATCTAGGGTGTACAATTCTTTCAAATCATTCAGTATGACAATATTCACAAATTCATTAACTATGCAACTAGCATCAAATACCACTTAAAGAGCGCCACCTGCTTTACTTTTATTTTTTGGTATTTTGGTACAGGAAGGGAGCTCTCAGGCTAGGTATTTTGTCTCACGCTTGATACCAGCTCACAATGACCCTACTTATGAGCAGGTAATATTTTCTCTGCACCTTAGCACTGCAACATTCTGTTTCACCTGAATTCATCCCCACTGTGTTATTTCACTGATAATTGTTACGGTGGCTAGTAATGTGGTCCTTGATAAAGTAAACCGCAAGTAGCTATGTTGGCGCAGCTGTAATTGTTAACAGGAGCACTTTTGCGTGTTTCAGGAGTCAAGATTTCCTCAGTTACGGACCCTTACTCCTGAGCATAGGGCTAGGCTAAAGAGCAGCTTCATCCACTTCGATGACCATAGTTTCTGCGAGTGGATGCGCAGCCTCAAATTGGTCCCACCGGAACCAAGCTAACACAAATAATCGGTGGAGTGCAACCCGGAAGGTGGATAGATACAGAAGCCAGGGTTTGGCTTCTGACAGAGTTGCCAGACGATAGCTGAAAGCTTTGTGAAGTAAAATTGTGCCCTGCGTACCATGCCAAGGCCCAAACACATGTTTGGTTTGGTGAAGTGCCATTTAGGGCGCAGTTACAGTTGTATGATTTTGGCTGATTCTTTTTCTCTGACGCGGTAGCATAAATACGTAAATTGTGTATTGTCATACAGGCGCGAAATTCACAGAATAAGAGCGTCGCAGATGCTCTCCTGCTGTTGAAGAGTTCGTTGGATGTCATACGGGACAACTTTGGCCTGACTATTCTTTGGATTCCATTTGTTCGTTCAGGCCTTAAGGGGGTCTCAGGCTCTCGGCTCCTAGAACCAAAGTGTGTACATTGTAACCGTGCTGAGTGTTTCCAGCCATTCCTTTACACTCGATTTGTGGTGGTAAGTAGCCTGTGGTGAAAAATGAACAAATCGATTTCGTATGGACCACACTGGTTGAATGGCGATGATGAATTGCTGACTGGTAAATGAAGAAAATGTTCTAAACATCGGTAAGCGGGAGGTTTTGTAATCTTCGATCATTGGAGATGCTCTCTTTTCCCCCTTTTTTCGAGAAAATTGGAGGTACTCTCGAGTTAACCCACAGTCTCCTTCCGAAGCCCACCCGGTCTAACCCATTGCAATCCTATATACGAAAGCCCATCTGTTGTGGGCCGAGTGGAGATGGGCTTTGCCCACCTCCTTATCCTTCTCCTTCCCCTCCACTCCACCTCGCTCCATCATCCATAGCCACAGCCATTACCCCCACCCAGAGGCCAGAGTACGCGGCGCCCTGTGGCCATGCACGCATCCCTGCACTAGACCACACGAAGCGGAGAGGCAGAAGCAAGCAACCGCGAGCTCGCGATGGCCATGGCGCCTCCCGCCACCGCCACCTGCGCCCCCGCCCTCCACTTCCCCCGCCCGTCTCCTCTCGGAAGCGGCGGCGGCGGGAGCCTCCAGTTCTACCGCCGGCGCTTCCGCGCGCTACAGCGGCGGAGCGGCGGCCAGGTGGCGCGCGCGGCGCTGGGGGGCTTGCTGGGCGGCATGTTCGGCGGCGGCGGCGACGACGGGGAAGCGGCGAGGAGGAAGTACGCCGACACCGTGGCGCTCATCAACAGAATGGAGCCCGAGGTCTCCGCGCTCTCCGACGCCGACCTCCGTGCCCGCACCGCCGCGCTGCAGGAGCGCGCGCGCGGAGGGGACTCCCTAGACTCCCTCCTCCCCGTACGTACACAACACTACAACCACTCATACATAATCTCTTATGCTTCCGCTTCCGATTTCAGTGTAGTTCCGATTGGAGGCAGGGGGAAAAAATACAGATGTGGTAGTTGAATGGTGCCCTGCAGATGTTTAACTGTAGTAGTAGGACAATGGTGAAGTAAATCAAGCGACAGCAATTAGTTAGTTTACATTATTTTCTTACAGCATATTCTATGCCCCAACATTAGCTGTACAATTGTGACTTGTAACATCCTTTTCACTTTACTTACTGCTGCAAGGCCAAAAAAAGAAGAGGAGGTTAATATTTGAACATCTTAAATATACTAAGGCATTACAACAAGGTAATTTAGGAGTTCAACATGTACTTGATTAGTGACTCTAGTACATTATTACATTTTAAGTATAATGTTTCTCAATAGCACTAGAAATATTGCACGTTCTATGTTAAATAACAGCAGCTAAATTCTTTCAACTCTAAGTTGAAATGTTACTCATTTTCAGTGTTGCTATGACCTAATTCTGTTAATTTTTAATGTTTTGTTAGCAACTTTAATGTTTTCCTTTGGAGTGACTACAATATAATTTTATTAACAAAATTACGGCCACGTTTATTCTCAAGTATCAGATTGGGCCGTAACATGAACAATGGTGGACAGAAATCAAGCAAGTTGAACAGAATAATGCAATAAACTTGAACACAATTACACGAAGATGCAACAATTAATTATAAAAATAGCATCTAATGAAAATAAGTTTTGTTCTAATTTTATGTAAAATAAGAATACAACATATATAAATGCAAAACCTCAATATAAAAACTGAAGAACCTGGAAACTAAATGACCCTCTTGGCCACATTACATTGAAAGAATGCAACATCATGAAATATTTTAAATTTTATGTTACAAGGAAAAGGTCAATGCCTACAACATATATGCAACTCAAAAATAAACCTAGTAAAAACAGAATTTTCTCATTGTTGGATTAAGAAAGGAGGTTGTAATAGATGGAGATATAACTAAATTGACCAGTTCACTGTTTGAGAGATGGGAGAAGTTACTATTATTTTTATCCTTAGAGATATTATATATTAATCATCCACTATTCTTTTCCAGTAGGTACTACAATATTTGTCTGAAAACTGTAAAATTACTGTAAAATAAGCTAATTTTATGATATATTCAATATGTCAACTCCTGAAGAAAGATATGTCAAGGTGGAATTATCTTTATGGTTTGTTGGCTATTGCAGGAAGCATTTGCTGTTGTGAGGGAGGCTTCTAAGAGAGTTTTGGGTCTTCGTCCCTTTGATGTACAGTTGATTGGTGGTATGGTTCTGCACAAGGGGGAGATTGCAGAAATGAAGACTGGAGAGGGGAAGACACTCGTGGCCATTCTGCCAGCCTACTTAAATGCTTTGAGTGGGAAAGGAGTGCATGTTGTCACTGTAAATGATTATCTTGCCAGACGTGATTGTGAGTGGGTTGGTCAAGTTCCCCGATTTCTAGGACTGCAGGTTGGCTTAATTCAACGTATGTCATCACATCACATTGTTAATTATTTTTGTCTGTGCCATCTTCTAATTGCCTAGTTTGTTCAGTACCCACATTAATATTTTAAAGAGTAAAATGCATAGTGGATCATTTAACTTGTGCGGTGTGTCATCTAGGTCACAAAACTTTCAAAATACACATCTAGGCCACTGATGTGACATAAGTGGGTCATTAGTTCATCCTATCTGTTCATGATGGCATAGTTCGTACGCGTGGCATGACACATAGGATTCAAAACAGTTGACGAAACATTTGAAGAAAACCCCTATGCAATCTTTTCGTTTAGCCCTACCCATGTGCCCTTACCCAAACTAGACTGCATTCTATACATACTTGTTACTTTTTGTTCGACTCCCAAGTGATCCGCGCAACGAGATCATGGTTCATGCATCATAACTTCATTAGCTCAAGCGTGACGAGTCCTGCGAGGATGATGCCACACTCTGCCGTCAGCGCCACACTCTGCCACCATCGTCTCAAGGGTTTCGTCGCAAGAGGATGTAGATGGAAAAAGCGGATAAGGCCTCGAGTAACTGGTGTGGACGGATTTGGTCTAGTTTGACTAGATTAGGATAAGGGTAAAGGGATAGGGCTAAAAAAGTATAATATTTGGGGTGTTTTGTGTAAATTTCAAAGCATTGGATCTTACATGTCATGCCAGGCGTACGAAATATGCTAACGTGGGCAGTTAGCATAGGCTAATAACCCACGTATATCACATCAGTGACCTAGATGTGCATTTTTAAAGTACAGTGACCTGGATGACACGTCTGTACAAGTTCAATGACCCTCTATACATTTTACTCTATTTTACACATAATTAAGGATATGCCCATACCAAAGTGAATGCTTGTGGATGAAATGAAGTGCTCATGGAAGTACTGCATGTATTTGAAAAGAGCAAATGGAATTATGGAAGCCCAAGAAATTGGCTTGTCTGATCCAGGAAAGCCTGGCAACTGACATGGATGTTTAGCTGAGCCTATTATCATTCTGAGTTATAACCTGTTGCCACTCTTACATAACAGCTTCACATGCCCATCTAGCACCTTTTTTTTGGTGTTGCTGGCATCATTTATTAATTTTCTCTGTTTGCTAGTGATAGTTTGTTTGACAGCTACTATTTATTTTGACAGAGAACATGACACCTGAGCAAAGGAGGGAAAATTACTCGTGTGATATTACTTATGTCACAAACAGTGAGCTTGGATTTGATTATCTAAGAGATAATCTTGCGATGGTATTCCTTTTCCTTTGTTGGAAATTGTTTGTCAATGTTTTATTGCATGTTTGCCTTTTAAGAGCCAGTGATAGTTTCTTTCCTTTCTCTTCATAGGCGAAGGGACACAGATTCACAGCCTCTGCACTTAACTGAATCTTCATTTTTGTAGACTGTAGATGAGCTTGTCTTGAGGAACTTCAATTACTGTGTGATAGATGAAGTCGATTCCATCCTTATTGATGAAGCAAGAACACCTCTTATAATATCAGGCCTTGCTGAAAAGCCAAGTGATCGGTATTTCAAAGCAGCAAAAATAGCTGAAGCTTTTGAACGAGATATTCATTACACTGTGAGTGCAATAAACTAACTGTTATCCCTGTAGAATCACTTTGGAATGGAAATCTGCTCTAGATGGATCATGTAACATATCTTTTTAGATGAACTCATGTAACATATTTTCTACAATACACTTTCTTACTCTGGATCTTTTCTGTACTCAATTATTTCTAGCCCTCTGATTTCTAATACTTTCAGTTGCTCTTCCCGTTTGAGATGATATTCTACAAAGTACTTTCTAGTAATATTCTATTGCTATTTTCTTCAAAAGAGTATAACATAATAATATATATCGCTCATATAATATGTCTTTTACCTAGGCATAAATGTATGCTTATTCATACTTTTGTTTGCTTGATTAGCTAAAATATAAATTTTCATCTTATAAATGGCCATTCTTTCAGGTTGATGAAAAGCAGAGAAATGTTTTACTTACAGAACAGGGCTACGCTGATGCTGAAGAAATACTGGACATAAATGATCTATATGATCCTCGTGAACAGTGGGCTTCATATGTTTTAAATGCAATCAAAGCCAAGGAGCTCTTCCTTAGAGATGTGAATTACATTGTCCGTAGCAAGGAAGTGCTTATTGTGGATGAGTTCACTGGTCGAGTTATGCCAGTAAGTACTGGCACTATTATTCTCAGTGTTGTATGGCATTTCACCATCTGTATAGCTCAAAGTTAAAGAGTGAGTATGATACATGTGTATATAATTTATGCACTTCACATACACTTTTCACACCTTCCGGCATCCACTAATCATCCTAAAGTGGGAGTGGTGGAGAGTAGGAAAAATGTTAGGAGAGGAAAAAAATATTTATTTTGTAACTAAAAGTTCTATGTACCTTAGCCATTCCTAAAATTAATTCATTCTGTTGACTCCTTGTTAGTGCATTTATGCTATGTCAAATCATATTCAGGTGATATCTCAAGCAATTCTTTGACAGCTATTAGATAATAATTTTTTGGTTGTTTGTTGTATCCTTTGATGGCAATCCTTGATCTTGTCAATTTGTGTGCAAGTGTGCAACTGGGGAACTCTTCTGTGGACTAGTATTGCACTATGCATGTGCACTCTGACTGAGGGACATAGTCACTAATATTCATCCACACAATGTCTGAAGGAAAATAAGAGGTGCAAAAGATGCAGGCCATAAGCGATCAAGTTTGCATGAGTGTGGTTTGGCTTCTGGGTCCACACCAATTGTGCAAATCATTCTATTTTTAAGGCATGTTTATATGTGGGGGATTGGTTCAAAAGTTAGTGTAAATTTAAAACCCCAGCCCAAGCCCAAGCCATTAGTGGGTGAAGATAAAAACATTAATTTGTAGTGTTATCCTACTCCATTGTTTCTGCAATAGATCTGTCTTTGTAGTTTAGTTTTCACATTTCAGATATTGTTATTTTTGTCAGGGTAGAAGATGGAGTGATGGTCTCCACCAAGCAATTGAAGCAAAAGAAGGTGTACCGATACAAAATGAAACAATAACCCTCGCATCTATAAGTTACCAGAACTTCTTTCTTCAGGCAAGCGGCAATCCTTTTGTTCCAATGCTTAAATGTTATTGATGCATACTTCTGCGGAATGTAAAGTGGCAATCATCCACTGATCAAACCATTTTCCAATGCTAATTAGCTTTAATAGCCACTAACCATTATTGAGCATTTGGTTGATAGTGGTAAATCTGTAAATGTGGTGAAGAATGTATGGTTCAAATGTGCTGGATGAACAATCTCATCCTTTGCTTTTGGATATGTTCAATCTGTTATTTCCTCAGGAAACTCATTCTTTTCATGACAGTTTCCAAAACTCTGTGGCATGACTGGAACTGCAGCTACGGAGAGCCAGGAGTTCGAGAGCATATACAAACTAAAAGTTACCGTTGTTCCAACAAACAAGCCAATGATACGAAAGGTACCTGCCATTTTTCTTATCGGGCATGTTTAATTTGTAGTAACTGTGAAAGAGTTGTCCTTTTGATTCAACTTTCCACATCCCTTTTTTCTGACAGGTTGATTTTGCTTCTTCCTTTGCAGGATGAATCAGATGTTGTTTTCAGAGCAACAAATGGAAAATGGCGTGCTGCTCTTGTGGAGATATCAAGAATGAATAAAGTTGGCCGTCCTGTGCTTGTTGGTACAACTAGTGTTGAGCAAAGTGAAACTTTATCAGAACAACTGCGTGAAGCAGGAATTCCTCATGAGGTATGCCTGTTAGCTTCAGTAACAGTACTGATTCCTCCCTTTTCCATTTAGCGCAACATTATTACAAAAATGCTGATATTAGAAGTTTAGAACTTATAAATAAAAGCACTGTTATGGTAATGCAATCAGCATAGCAATACAAAACAAAGTTTCTGTCTGCTTGCACTCCAGACAGTTTATTACCAATTTGGCACGCTAATTTGCAGCATATTTGAAGAGTCAGGACAACCTTTTGCTACTTGCGCTCCATGTGTAGTTTATGCACTCCATAAATTTTTTTCCATAAGACGAATTCACTGATTGAGCTGAGCCTACAGCAGCTGAACAAAATTCATACTTTTCTTTTTGAACAAACTAGTTCCTTCTTTCAGAGGAAGGAAAGTAGTAACAGGAAAAGAAAAAAGGAACTATTTTAAAGCAAACTAGTTCTAGCCTTCTACTCATGTGCTTGAAAGTCACAAGCTCAGGTTTCATTTCCTATGGTGTTGAAAGTCATCTCATGTTTTATTTTGAAATTTCAATTGAAGGTCCTGAATGCTAAACCAGAGAACGTGGAGAGGGAGGCAGAGATTGTAGCTCAGAGTGGACGCCTTGGTGCAGTGACACTTGCCACCAATATGGCAGGACGTGGCACTGATATTATCCTTGGAGGCAATGCAGATTTCATGGCCAGGCTGAAGTTGCGTGAGATGCTTATGCCAAGGTATTTAATCTTTGTTGTCAGAAGTTTCAAAAAGTATCGTAGATGCTGCATCGTGGCTGTTATCTTGAGGAAACAGTGCATACAAGATATTGACTGGGTTCTTTATGTAATTGGATGCCTGTTACTGCAATTAATTAGCACCAAAAGTCAAATGCAAGCATAGTGACATAATTTAACTGCAGTTGTGGAAATCACCAGAACCATTATAAGATTATTTCAGCACATATGGAACAACAGCAACCAGCAGGGAAACTATATTGTGCTAAGTACTTGCGTGATAAATGTTTTGCAATGACTTACTATAACCTGTCAATGTCCATACCCCACCCTCGATGTTAAACCTTCTCGCCATTTGTTATGAAGCTTAGTTCATAGGGGATAAACACCGCCGAGTGGCGTCGATGTAGAGGGAGAGAGAGAGAGAAGACTATAGATGAGAATGACTTCGTTATTTCTTGCTTACCTCTAATAGCATGCGGTAGCTGTCTTATATAGATGGGCTCCCCCTAACAATAGAATCTAATCTTAATCATATCTCTAACAAATAGAAACTAATATCATATCTCTAACTTCCTAATAATAAACCGGTTGGGCCCAGGGCCTATGCCCATAACACCATTACAATCCTTCCAATTGTTTACCAGTGTCATGTCCACTCTGATGAATAAGTCCTTGTACTGTGGTCTTTGTGGGGCTGTGGTAGTTTTTGCTTTTTGACTGCTTTAGGACAGCATCTGCTTTTAGGACAGCATCTGCTTTTGCTTTAGGACAGCATCTGCTTTAGGACAGCATCTGCTTTTAGGACAGCATCTGCTTTAGGATAGCATATTGACCGCTTTAGGACAGCATCTAGGATAGCATCTTAGCATATGCTTGGCTGGTTCTCAGCCTATAAATTTGTATCCCCAACCCCTCAGGTTGGCATGGCATTGTGTGAGCAATAAACAAGAAAACTTGCCCCATCTCCTAGTGTCATCCTCTCCATGAGAGTAAGGATCTTGCTATCACCAAGAGCAAGAGTCCAGCGAGTAACAAGTGGTATCAGAGCCATACTATCCTGTAGCCTGAGCATCTCCTGCTCATCTCCTTCTCCGGCCTCGCAGCAGCCCCAGCCGGTAGCAGCAGCAGCTCCGGCTGTCCCCGCTCACTCCTCTCCGGAGACGGGCAGCAGCTCGTCAGAAGCAGCCCTCTCTCCACGCAGCAGCCCCCCAGTAGCGCGCCATGTCCGCAGGGCAGTCTCAGCGCTCGGTTGCCTCGAGCATGCGGCGTCAGCAGACGGCCGAGCTCGTCGCGGCAGAGCAGCGCGAGCGAGCGGCGGCAGAGACCGCTGCGGCGGCGGAAAGGGCGTCAAGGCTGGCAGCGGCCAGGGCGGAGGTGGAAGCAGCGGCGGCGGCAGATGCAGCGCGTGCGGCAGCAGCAGAGGTCAAGGCTCTGCGCGGCAGCAACAGCAGCTCCGGCTCTGTTGATGACAGCGCCGATGCGGACCCTCAGCTGCTGGAGAGGGAGGCAGCGCAAGGGCGAACGGCGCAATGGGCAGCCACGCACGCCCACGAGCGCGGCGGCAGCCCAGACAGGCGCGGACGCGCCGGCGGCGCTCCTGAAGGAGGCGCACACGGCGGTGGCGCTCCTGGAGGAGGCACGCACGGCGGCGGCGTACGGGTCGACGGAGAGCGCGGCCCTCACAGGCAACGCGGCTCTCTCTCCCCGGTTCGGTACCGTGGTCACCACGAGTACCAGGCTGTCGTCAGGGACGTCGGCCCCGGCGGCGGGTGGCCTACCCTCACCAAGACCAACTACGTCGAGTGGGCTGCGGTGATGAGGGTGAAGCTCCAGGTGCGGCATATGTGGGATGCAGTCCGGTACGGCGACGTCGACTACGACCAGGATCGACGGGCGCTGGATGCTCTCATCGCCGCAGTCCCGCCCGAGATGCAGTTCTCGCTTACCAACAAGCGGACTGCCAAAGAGGCTTGGGACGCCATCGCTGCAGCACGCATCGGCAGCGACCGCGCCCGCAAGTCTACACTGCAGGCACTACGCACGGAGTGGGAGCACCTGGCCTTCAAGCCAGGTGAGGACGTTGATGACTTTGCTCTCCGTCTCAACACTCTGTTGCACAAGTTGGTGCAGTTCGGCGACGACACCTACGGCGAAGAGAGAGGTGTGGAGAAGCTCTTCCGCTGCGTCCCCGAGAAGTACAAGCAGATGGCTCGCTCGATCGGGTCTCTGCTGGACCTCTCCACGATAACCATCGAGGAGGCGTTGGGTCGCCTCAAGGTCGTCGACATCGATGAGCCACAGCGCCCCTCGGGACCCGTCACCATTGGCGGGAAGCTCCTCCTCACTCGGGAGCAGTGGGATGCCGGCCAAGGTGACAAGAAGAAGGGGGAGCCTTCTTCCACGACAGGCGGCCGCAAGAGTGGCAAGCGCGGCAAGCCGCGCAAAGGCGCCCAGGGCGGCGATGCTGGCAAGCAAAAGCCGGCACGAGACGACTCTTGCCACAACTGCGGCAAGCTTGGTCATTGGGCCAAGGAGTGTCGACAGCCACGACGCGGCCAGGCCCACGTCGCGCAAGCGGAGGAGGAGAAGCAGCCGGTCCTGTTCATTGCTCATGCGAGCATCGAACTACCTCCAGCGGCATCGGCCGCAGTGGCTCTCCTCCACCTTGACGAGCCAAAAGCACACGCCCTCCTCGGCGACAGTTCCGGCAATGACAAGACCGACGGGTGGTGCCTCGACACCGGCGCCACCCACCACATGACCGGGCGGCGGGAGTTCTTCTCCGAGCTCGACTCAGGCGTTCGAGGCACCGTCAAGTTCGGCGACGCCTCCGCCGTGGAGATCAAGGGCGTCGGCTCTGTCGTCTTCGTCGCCAAGATTGGCGAGCACCGGCTGCTCACCGGCGTCTACTACATCCCCGATCTGCGGAACTCCATCATCAGCTTGGGACAGCTGGATGAGAACGGCTCGCGTGTCGAGATCGAGCACGGGGTGCTGCGGATTTGGGATCTTCGACGCCGCCTCCTTGCCAAGGTAACCAGAGGCGCAAATCGACTCTACACTCTTCACGTGCAGGTGGCACAACCCCTCTGTCTCGCAGCTCGTCGGGACGACGAGGCGTGGCAGTGGCACGAGCGCTTTGGGCACCTTCACTTCGAGGCCCTGAAGCGGCTCAGTGCCACGGAAATGGTGCGAGGCCTGCCGTGCCTTGACCATGTGGAGCAGCTCTGCGACGTCTGCGTGTTGACGAAGCAGAGGCGACTCCCCTTTCCCCAGCAGGCGAGTTTCCGAGCCAAGGAGAGGCTCGAGCTCGTGCACGGGGACTTGTGTGGCCCGGTGACACCGGCCACACCGGGAGGACGACGCTACTTCCTGCTGCTCGTCGACGACCTCTCCCGCTACATGTGGGTGATGGTCCTCGGCAGCAAGGGAGAGGCTGCGGACGCCATCAGGCGCACGCAGGCTGCTGCGGAGGCGGAGTGTGGCCGCAAGCTGCGCGTGCTGCGCACAGACAACGGCGGCGAATTCACGGCGGCTGAATTCGCGTCGTACTGCGCTGATGAGGGCATTCAGCGCCTCTACTCCGCGCCGTACAGCCCGCAGCAGAACGGCGTCGTCGAGCGGCGCAACCAGACGGTTGTGGGGATGGCTCGGGCCCTCCTCAAGCAGAGGGGGATGCCGGCTGTCTTCTGGGGAGAGGCGGTGGTGACAGCCGTCTACATCCTCAACCGCTCGCCTACCAAGGCACTCGACGGCAGGACGCCGTACGAGGCTTGGCATGGGCGCAAGCCGGCGGTCTCCCACTTGCGGGTCTTCGGCTCCCTCGCGTTCACCAAGGAGCTTGGCCACATCGGCAAGCTCGACGACAGGAGCACTCCGGGAGTGTTCATCGGCTACGCGGAGGGCTCGAATGCCTACCGCATCCTCGACCCTGTCACACAGCGCGTCCGCATCTCGCGTGACGCTGTGTTCGACGAAGGGCGAGGCTGGACGTGGGACAAGGCGGTGGACGACGGTTCGACTTCGACTCTCAGGGACTTTGTTGTCGACTACGTCCACTTCGAGAGAGCCGGGGGAGCTAGCAGCTCGTCTTCACCGAGCTCGTCCACCTCGACACCTTGCTCGCCACCAGCTCCGGCGAGTGCTCCACCACCTTCGGCACCGGCTACGCCCCACTCTTCACCACCGGCTCACCACTCTCCTGCACCGGCGGCCACACTACCGGGATCGGCCCCAACAGTTTCGGTCCATGACGAGCAGCGCATGGTGGAGTTCGCTACTCCGCTGTCCCACGACGAGGACCGCGTCGACGCCTACCACGACGACGAGCCTCTGCGCTATCGTACCATGGACAACATCCTCGGCGAGCTGCCCGTCCCTGGACTGGCACAGCGCGACTGCGAGGCGGAGCTGCACTTGGCATGCGACGACGGCGAGCCCCGCTCCTTCGCTGAGGCGGAGGGAGACGCGGCGTGGCGTGTCGCGATGAAGCAGGAGATGGACGCCGTCGAGCGGAACCGGACGTGGGAGCTGGCGGATCTTCCTGCCGGTTACCGCGCGATCACCCTTAAGTGGGTGTTCAAGCTGAAGCGGGATGAAGCCGGCGCCATCGTCAAGCACAAGGCTCGCTTGGTGGCACGAGGCTTCGTGCAGCAGGAGGGGGTCGACTTCGATGACGCCTTCGCACCCGTCGCACGGATGGAGTCCGTGCGACTCCTCCTTGCGCTAGCTGCCCAGGAAGGCTGGCGTGTTCATCACATGGATGTCAAGTCGACATTTCTTAACGGCGACTTGAAGGAGGAGGTCTACGTGCATCAGCCGCCGGGATTTGCGATCCCCGGCAAGGAGGGCAAGGTGCTCCGCCTGCGCAAGGCCCTCTATGGCTTGCGACAGGCACCGAGGGCGTGGAACGCCAAGTTGGACTCCACGCTGAAAGGGATGGGCTTCGAGCAAAGTCCGCACGAGGCGGCCATCTACCGGCGGGGCAGTGGAGAAAATGCCCTGCTGGTGGGTGTCTACGTCGACGACTTGGTGATCACCGGCACCAAGGATGCGGAGGTGGCGGCATTCAAGGAAGAGATGAAGGCCACCTTCCAGATGAGTGACCTGGGGCCCCTCTCCTTCTACTTAGGGATCGAGGTGCACCAGGATGATTCCGGGATCACGCTTCGACAGACCGCCTACGCCAAGCGCGTCGTTGAGCTAGCTGGGCTCACCGACTGCAACCCAGCTCTCACTCCGATGGAGGAGAGGCTGAAGCTGAGCCGCGACAGCACGACGGAGGAGGTGGACGCTACGCAGTACCGGCGTCTTGTGGGGAGCCTTCGCTACCTCGCCCACACACGACCGGACTTGGCATTCTCCGTCGGCTACGTTAGTCGGTTCATGCAACGACTGACGACGGAGCATCAGCAGGCTGTGAAGAGGATCATCCGCTACGTTGCGGGGACTCTTGACCACGGCCTCCATTACCCGAGGTGTCCCGGCGCGGCACACTTCGTCGGGTACAGCGGCAGCGACCACGCGGGCGACATCGACACCAGCAAGAGCACAAGCGGGATTCTCTTCTTCCTCGGCAAGTGTCTTGTTTACTGGCAGTCAGTCAAGCAGCAGGTGGTGGCCCTGTCCAGCTGTGAGGCCGAGTACATAGCGGCTTCCACCGCTTCGACTCAGGCACTCTGGCTCGCTCGACTGCTTGGTGATCTCCTCGGCAGGGACACTGAAGCAGTGGAGCTCAGGGTGGACAGCAAGTCCGCTCTAGCCCTGGCAAAGAACCCCGTTTTTCATGAACGGAGCAAGCACATCCGGGTGAAGTACCATTTCATCCGAGGCTGCTTGGATGAAGGAAGCATCAAGGCAAGCTACATCAACACCACGGATCAGCTTGCGGATCTGCTCACCAAGCCTCTTGGAAGGATCAAGTTCCTTGAGCTTTGCTCCAAGATCAGGATGGTTCAACCCTTCCACAAGACGACGCACAAGACTTAGGGGGAGAATGATGAATAAGTCCCTGTACTGTGGTCTTTGTGGGGCTGTGGTAGTTTTTGCTTTTTGACTGCTTTAGGACAGCATCTGCTTTTAGGACAGCATCTGCTTTTGCTTTAGGACAGCATCTGCTTTTAGGACAGCATCTGCTTTAGGACAGTATCTGCTTTTAGGACAGCATCTGCTTTAGGACAGCATATTGACCGCTTTAGGACAGCATCTAGGATAGCATCTTAGCATATGTTTGGCTGGTTCTCAGCCTATAAATTTGTATCCCCAACCCCTCAGGTTGGCATGGCATTGTGTGAGCAATAAACAAGAAAACTTGCCCCATCTCCTAGTGTCATCCTCTCCATGAGAGTAAGGATCTTGCTATCACCAAGAGCAAGAGTCCAGCGAGTAACACACTCCACCCATTTGATTCTGCCAATATAAGTGCCTCTAACGAGACCACGTTGTTTTCTAGCGCACATGTGTAACTGGAATACAATTCATACACTTGTCTACATGTGTCCAGCACTGCTTATATTTTCTTTTGATTCTGGAATCATGTTGCAGAGTTGTCAATCCAATAGACGGCGTCATTGTATCCAAAAAGCAGCTTCCACCAAGAAAGACATGGAAGGTAGATAACAAACTATATGTTCAGTAGTTATATGAATTAACGTGAGGTTCTGGGACTTGTTCTTCAGATTGTTGCGTTATGATTTAACTTGTGATGAAGTTGAAGGCCCAATGGCTTATTGCACTTATCCTCTCTCTCAGACAAATGAAAGCTTGTTCCCATGTGAACTTTCGAAAGACACGCTATCATTTGTCAAAGATGCAGTTGCAGTAGCTGTCGAAGAATGGGGAGAAAAATCATTAACTGAGCTAGAAGCTGAAGAGCGGCTCTCCTACTCATGTGAGAAGGTAGGCCTTTTGAAGTAATCACAGTGTGTTGAAACTCCGTTTTAACTGTGTTTATTACATTATTCAATTTTGGTAAGGAAATGCAAATGTTTAAGACTTTAAGAAACATTTCAGTTAATTCTTCAGTATTGATGAAGCTCCAAATGATTATTTGAAGCATGATTAAAAAAAGTATTAGGTGGAATACCATTTGATTGTCTACGTACATGTCTTGGATATCTGGCAATATATTGGTAATTGGTTGATACATAGCGGTATTGGATATCAAAATGTTGGTTTATATTTATAACCATATTATAATATATCTTTTTTATATAACTCTATCTTTTGAGTGTCTTATGGTTTTAAGTTGCTATTTACTTGTAACAAACCTGTTTGATTCCTTAGCTGCAGTAGTCAGTTGTTTACCACATCTTTTTAGAGACGATAAACCAGAAAAAAGAACACATCTATGTTATCCTTTCTGAGGATAGCAATTCACACTTAGATTGGAGACTTGGAGTTGCAATCTGGCCAGAAGACAATGGTCGCAACCGGTCTGTGGCCTTGTGTGAGAGGAGGGTTGGTGGCTTCTTGGTGACTGGGGCAGCCTGCTAGGAGTTGACGGCAACAGCGGAGATGGAGGTGTGGGGTGGTGGTTGGCGGGCGCGGGGTGACAAGCAGCGGCAGAGCCTTGGAGGAGACAGGGGGATGGAGATGACGAGGTCTTGTTGGGGAATGGGGATTGAGGCTGGTTGGGATGGGTTTCTCGGATGCTTGGCACTTGGGGTTGGGATGTTGAGTGCATGAGCATCTTGCCTTTGGGCTATTGGGCTGCTGAGTGCTGAGGGAAGCACCTACGGATGAAGCAGCGAAGCTTTGAAGGAGCCAGGAGGAAGCATTGGAGGGTATGCACTTGAGCTTGGCTTGTTAAAGTGTTGAGCCTTGGTGCAGGCTCGAGCTCAGCTCGTATTTGAGCTTGAGCCAAGCTCGTGTAGTTTGTCGAGCCCGAGTTTTTTTTACAGCCCTACCAGGAACCCGTGGTGAAATTAGTTTTAGGACCTCAGGTGCTAGTAGGTGTTGTCGTTTTTGTTGATTCGGTGATTAAATGGTGTCTTTACCCATTTTGGGTTGGTGCTGTATTTTCTTCTATCAATGAAATGAGGCAGAGCTCCGGCCCTTGTTTCAAAGAAAAGAAAAAGTTGAATAGTGGTTTTATGCTTTCCACTCTAATAAGAATGACACTAATCTAAAAACACATGAAGGGATAAGTACACCATTCAGTTCTGTTTTAAAAGTTGTGCAAATCATTTTGAGAAAAGTATAAAAGCACCTCCCGAAAAAGTTTTGGGACCCTTAATGACTTAAGGTATTGAAAATCACTGGAAGAAACATATATGCATATTTAAAAATATGGATTAGCGATTCATTTTGAATGTTGCAAAGTTTCCTGAACTTATTTAATTATTATTTTGCGGAAGTTGTACTTACATCAGTGTCAGACTCAGACAGTATATATATTAGATATATGTATACCCAAGTTACCCTTTCTTGTAACACAAGTTGTACATGGCTATATATATGAAAGTCACCCCCCCACATTGGGTGTGAGGTGTTCCCCTAATTCTCTACATGGTATCAGATTAATTCCTGGGCATCTTCCGCTGCCCCCTCCTCTGTTTTCTCACCCGCCGCCGCCCCTCTGTTTTCTAGGGTTTTTCAACCCGACGCCGCCGCTTCTCTGTTCCAGACCATCTTCCCACCTCAGCCATCGCCTCTAACTGGCCGTCGCACCACCCTTCTCTCGGCCGCCGCCTCCTTAAGGCTGCCGCCGCCTTCCCCAGGCCACCGCCTCCTCTGTTTTCTAAGCCCTAGCCGCCGCCGCTCCTCTTCTCGGCCGCCGCCGCCACCCCTTCCTCCTGTTGTCCGCATCCCTAGGGCTGCAACCATCTTTCCCAGATCGACGCCTCCCCGGCCAATCTTCCACAATGCCGACCGCCCCTCCACAAGATCCCAACACCAGCGGTGCCATGCCAAACCTCCCTGCCGGACCGATCGTCGTTGCTCCCTATGCCACGATCGCAGTCCGCTCACATGTTCCTCTCGTCCTCGAGTTGAAACACCCAAACTTCCACAAGTGGGCGCCCTTCTTCAAGTCCTTGGTGGGAAAATTCGGGCTTCGCGGCCACATCGACGGGACTTTACCGGCCAATCCCAATGATCCCCAGTGGGTCATGGACGATTCCTGCGTCCATAGTTGGCTTCTCGGCTCCATCGCCTCCGACGTTCAGGACCTCGCTATGGCGCAAGATCAATCGGCGCGCCAACTATGGGTCGCCATCGAGGGCCTCTTTCTGGCCAACAAGGAGCCCCGTGCCGTCTTCCTGCATGAGGAATTTTCCTCGATGAAGCAGGGCGATCTCTCCATCAACGACTATTGCCAGCGCATGAAGACCGTCGCCGATGCCTTGCGCGATGTCGGTCATGCTGTTTCACCGTCGTAGCTGGTCCTCAACCTCCTCCGCGGCCTCAACCCGCGCTTCTCCAGCACGGCGGACAACATCGCCGACACCACGCCACTTCCAGACTTCAACATCGCGCGCGAGAAGCTCGTCCTCAAAGAACTTCGCCTCGCCAATGAGGGCAAGGTTTCCTCCGAGACCGCACTCCTCGCCCGCTTCCCCACATGCGGCACGGCTTGCCGCTCTGGCTCTACGTGCCTCGGCGCGACGCACAGCCAAGGTGGTCAGCAGACCTCCTCCAACCGCCGCAACAACAAGAAAAGCGGCAGCGGCAGTACTAACAGCGGCGGCGGCAACACTGGCAGCAGCGCCGGCGGTGGTCGCCGCGACCAGCAGAATTCCCAGGGGGGTCCACGCACTCCCATCCCCTCTGGGCCATGGGTCTGTTTCGGCCCGTTGCCCGGACAGCAGCAGCAGCCATGGTTCAGGCGGCAAAACCAGCAGCAGGCCTGGCGCGCGCCGGGTCTCCTTGGGCCGGCTCCACAGGCTCACACGGCCTTCACGCCCGTCCACTTCTCCCAGTAGGACGTGCAGCAGCAGTTCATTTCTCCGCCGCCCGGAACCTCTCAAGATGGCAATTGGGACCAGGCGGGACTCATTGCCGCCCTAAACCAAATGGCCCTTCAAGGCGCTACTCCCTGGGTGCTCGACACTGGTGCTACGTCCCACATGTCCTCCTCGGATGGTATACTCCTCACCCGCCTCCCTCCTTCCTCTTCGTCTATCACTGTGGGCAATGGTCACTCCATTCCTGTTACCAGCCGTGGCACTTCCATCCTACCCACAGCCGTCACTTCCTTTTACCTTAACAATGTTCTTGTTGCACCGGCTCTTGTGCGCAATCTTCTATCTGTTCGTCAGTTTACACGAGATAATAACTGTTCCATTGAATTTGACGCTTCTGGCTTTTCTGTCAAGGACCCATGGACGGGACACGTGATTCTTCGCTGCAATAGCAGCGGGGACCTCTACACCATCTCACCAACTTCGCCATCCACCGCCGCTAGTTGCAGCCTCGCCGTCTCGTCCACCATATGGCATCACCGCCTGGGTCATCCGGCCGCCTCTGCCGTTGCGTCTCTCCACAATAAGTCACTTATCACGTGTAATAAAGCAGCGCGATCCTTGTGCCATGCCTGTCAACTTGGCAAACACACGCGTCTGCCTTTTGCTAGTTCCATGTCCACTACGTCCGAACCTTTTGCTTTAGTTCATTGTGATATATGGACGTCTCCAGTCCTTAGTACTTCGGGTTACAAATACTATTTGGTCATGCTTGATGATTTCAGTCACTGTTGCTGGTCCTTTCCACTGCGTCAAAAATCCGAAGTCTATGGTCATTTTGTTGATTTTGTTGCATACGCTCAGACTCAATTTGGTTCTGTTCCTAAGTGCTTTCAGGCTGACAATGGCACTGAGTTCGTTAATCATGCCATGTCCACCTTCTTAGCGAGCCACGACATCCTTCTTCGTCTTTCTTGCCCCTACATTTCTCCACAAAATGGCAAAGCCGAGCGTATGATCCGCACCATCAACAACACCATCCGCACCCTCCTCATACATGCTTCCATGCCGCCAGCTTACTGGGCCGAGGCTCTTGCCACAGCCACCTATGTACTGAACCGGCGCCCCTTCTCCTCTGTTGGTCACCAAATCCCATACCAGCTCCTTCATCATTCCGTACCAGATTACTCGCACCTTCGCGTGTTCGGCTGTCTGTGTTACCCCAACCTTAGTGCCACAACGTCCCACAAACTCGCACCTCGTTCCGCGCCCTGTGTTTTTCTTGGGTATCCCTCTTCTCACAAAGGTTACCGGTGCCTCAATATATCCACACGGCGCGTGATCATCTCACACCATGTCGTGTTTGATGAATCAGTGTTTCCGTTCGCCGCTGCTCCATCTGGTGCATCTTCACTTGACTTTTTGTTGCAGGACGCTTCTTCCGCTACGTTGGTCGCTCCACCTTCGGGTGTTGAGCAGCCGCCTTCTTCTTCGGTTGCTCCTACACAGCCGTTCCTCGACGACCCGGCCATCATCATGACCGGCCCTGCTGCTCAACCCGCTGGCCATACTCCAGGCGGGTCTGGCCGCTTCGGTGCCGTCTTTCAGTGTCGCCCGCCGGCCCTAGAATCCACGGCACCTCCTGCTGCAGCCCCCGACCGCCGTTTCGGCAAGGTGTACCAACGTCGTCCACCCCAGCATTCTACACACACAGTCGGGACTTCCCCGTCGGCCGCTGGAGAGCCGGCTGGGAACGCCGCTCCTGCTCCCACCGCAAACCAGATCGCCACTAGCACCGTACAGCCCTCTGCTCCCGCACAGCGGCCCATGACTCGTTTAAACACGGGGGCAGTGCAGCCTGTCAACTACCGAAATCTCTCCGCTACGTCGACCTCTCCACTGCCAGCCAACTACCGCAGCGCGTTGGCTGATCCCAACTGGCGTGCTGCCATGGCGGAAGAGTACCAAGCTCTCCTCGACAATGGCACTTGGCGCCTAGTGCCACGACCACCTGGTGCCAACATTGTGACGGGCAAGTGGATTTTTAAACACAAATTCCACTCCGATGGATCGCTTGCTCGCCACAAGGCTCGTTGGGTTGTTCGCGGCTTCTCCCAGTAGCCGGGTGTCGACTACGACGAAACGTTTAGCCCGGTGGTCAAGCCGGCCACTATCCGCGCTGTGCTAAGCATTGCTGCATCGCGGGACTGGCCTATTCATCAGCTCGACGTGAAGAACGCCTTTCTTTATGGCGACCTTGCGGAAACAGTCTACTGCCAACAGCCGTCCGGCTTCGTCGACCCTTCGGCCCCTGACTCCGTCTGTCTTTTGCACAAGTCACTATACGGTCTCAAGCAGGCTCCTCGAGCATGGCACCAGCGGTTTGCTTCTTACCTCTGCGCGCACGGCTTCACGGCGGCGAAGTCTGACACGTCTCTATTTATAAAGATTGAGATGATGTCGCCTACCTGCTGCTCTACGTTGACGACATCATCTTGACGGCGTCTTCCCCGATTCTTCTGCGGCGCATCACCGACCGGCTCAGCTCCGAGTTCGCCATGACGGACCTCGGTGCTCTCCACCACTTCCTCGGCATCTCCGTCACGCGCTCCTCCGACGGCCTACTTCTGTCCCAGCGACAATACGCCGTTGATCTTCTTCAGCGGGCTGGCATGGCCGAGTGTCACCCTACAGCGACACCTATTGACTCTCGGGCCAAGCTGTCCGCCACTGACGGCGCTTCTGTCGACAGCCCCTCGGAGTACCGGAGTCTTGCTGGCGCTCTACAGTACCTTACTCTCACTCGTCCGGACCTTGCCTACGCCGTTCAGCAAGTCTGCCTCTTCATGCACGACCCGCGGGAGCCGCACCTTGCTCTTATCAAGCGCATCTTGCGCTATGTAAAGGGCACCCTCGAGCAGGCCTACATCTCGGCACTGCCAGTGTGTCCTCCATCACTGCCTACTCTGACGCTGACTGGGCCGGCTGCCCTGACTCTCGGCGTTCCACCTCCGGCTACTGCATCTTCCTCGGCGACAACTTGGTCTCCTGGTCTTCGAAGCGGCAGACTACAGTGTCCCGTTCCAGTGCAGAGGCCGAGTATCGGGCTGTTGCTCATGCAGTTGCTGAATGCTGCTGGCTGCGACAGTTGCTTCAGGAGCTTCATGTCTCGATCCCTTCGGCGACTATTGTCTATTGCGACAATGTTAGTGCAGTCTACATGACAGCCAATCCGGTTCATCACTGTCGCACGAAGCACATCGAGATTGACATCCACTTCGTCCGCGAAAAGGCTGCTTTGGGACAAATCCGCGTGCTTCATGTTCCCTCTGCACATCAGTTTGCGGACATCATGACTAAGGGACTACCTGTACAGTTGTTTACTGACTTTAGGTCCAGTCTCTGCGTCCAGTTCCCTCCCGCTGTGACTGTGGGCGGGTATTAGATATATGTATACCCAAGTTACCCTTTCTTGTAACACAAGTTGTACATGGCTATATATATGAAAGTCACCCCCCCACCACATTGGGTGTGAGGTGTTCCCCTAATTCTCTACAATATACGCATGTCAGTGCTGCACACTTGCATTGTTTTTTAAGAACCAAAAGGCAAACCCCAGCTCCATTTTCATTAAGAACACCAAAGGGCATACTTGCACTGTTTGACTCTCTAAAATTGTATACCAGAAGTGGAACTGCTTATAAAAGCCATCTTTGGAACTATAGGTGCTATTATGATTTCATGTATTTGATTAAGATGTATTCTAGTCTGTGGATATTCTGTTAAAAGTTTGCCTGCCTCTAAAATTGTAGCAGTGACCTTCTTGTCACTAGGCACGAGCTGCTTTCTGTTTATCCATATTGTACCAAAAAAAAAAAATAGATTCATATACAGGACACTTAACTATGTTTCTTTATATGTCAGGGACCAACACGTGATGAAGTAATAGCAAATCTGAGAAATGCGTTCATGAAGATAGCGAATGAATACAAGGTTTACACAGAGGAGGAAAAGAAGAAGGTTATGTTGCACATAAAAGGATATTTAAAGATTTACCTATCGCTCTTGAAGAGCATAGTGATCAACTGAGCATGACATTATTATTATGTATTCAGGTCATCGCAGCAGGTGGGCTTCATGTAGTAGGAACAGAACGACATGAATCACGCAGAATTGACAATCAGGTAATATACTGTTCAAGCTACTGTTGTTAATATACAAAAGTCAGTCCGTGATCCAGGGTATATCTTCTGTTTGGGCAGATTGTTCATGCGTTATGTCAAACTAAATATAAGTGGTCTATTTTTTGTAGCCTTACAAAAATCAAATGTTATCTCGTCGTGTGCAATAACTAAGTAATTCTCAAATGTTGAGTGTTTCTTGGAATTGGCCAGTGTAGAGAAGATGGGAGCAGTCACCACACAGCCATAGGCAGGGGTGGCATTCTATTAGTAGGCCAATAGGCACAATTACAGGAGATTACAATCCTCAATTAGAGGAGCTATTCTAGGCTAGTGTAACAATAGAAGGAAAGGTATTAAAAATACTATTAATTCTAATAGCCAGCACTGTTGTTCAAAAGAAGAGCCAAAAAGCCTACATGAATCAGTCCTTGTTATGGATATTTTTTCCAGAAGAAATGGAGTTAAAACTGTTGGTAGTGGGGCAAATGAGAGATAGGTGTGCAGATTGAACTTTTGGAGTGTATCATAGTTTGAGAGAAAAAAATGTGGAAACCTGGTAGCTAGCAGTACTGCTGGTATTCCCATCCCAACTATGTCTTACACTTCATTGTACAATCTACAACTTCATTACTAATGTTAATTTGTTTGAACACCAAAACATCCACTAACTTTTCAATAGGGCTTTGATTACTGTAAACTTGGTTGTGTATCGTCCCATTTGATTGGTTTGCTTTATCTGGTGTAGCTACGTGGTCGAAGTGGCAGGCAAGGGGATCCTGGGAGCTCTCGCTTCTTTCTTAGTCTTGAGGATAATATCTTCCGAATCTTTGGAGGTGACAGGATACAGGTTTGTGTTATTTTCACTATTTCCGTTTCTTTCGTAAGGGTCACATGAGCAGGGGAAGCATTCTCGGGAAAAAATCCCCCCCCCCCCCCCCCCCGGCGCGATAAATCTGAATTTCGGATTTTTTCTTAAATTTTTGAAAAAATCATTTGAATTTCTTAATTTCAAATCTGAGTTTTTGAGGGAAAAATGGAAAAACAAAAAAAAAAATAGTGCCGGTTTTGGGGTTTGAGCTCACAACCTCATGCCTACCCATCCCATCCCATCCCTCACCATTGCACTAGCTAAGTGTTTCTTTCCAAGTGTTAGTTATAAAATATATTTAAACCTGAAATTTTGAACGAAAACCACTACTTTGACCAATTTTCGGACCCCGCCAAGAAAATCGATTTTCGGCGAAAATCGTTAAATTTTGGCTGAAATTTGAATCCCTGCACATGACAACGATATCAAAGGCTGCACAAGTACAGCATTGCATTCAAAAGTCCCTCTTTCAGTATTTCCCATCTTGGTGGTATAACTTACTTGACTTAAAGCTTCTGATGAAGTAGAATGTTTGTTTAAGTTGAAGTCTCTATTCTTTGATAATTGTATATTCTCATTCATGAAGGTGGAATGCCACGGACTAGAATCCATTCACTATTAAAGGAGCCCCACAACATTGCAATGAAGTGCGCACCTACCTCACACAGCCACTTGGGTGCCATAAAATGTTAGAGTAAAATATCAGAATATTAGTAGCAATAGTGGATCCATGAGCAATTTACACAATGCCTGCTACTTCCAATAAACTGATTGCGATTCTTAGCTGTATATATACATATACATATACGTGTATATACGTATACGTATACATATATACACATATACATATATGTATACGTATACGTATACACACACACACATATAGAGGTAGAAAAAGGAAGGCGTTAAGAGACCCTCCTGGCCTAACCCTAGACACACTAAGATCCTTTTTCAAACTTGCTCTGCTTCTATTTCGAGTCGAGATAAATAAATAGCCACATCCCATTGCACTGATCGGGGGTGCTTGTAGTGACTTAGGGGGTCGAAGACCAATAAGCGGCTTATTTATACCAAGCATTCCTTTTATGGTTAGATCCAATCTCCTGGTCCCTGCGGAAAGGAAAAAGAATTTCACGTTCTTCCTTTCAAGAAGGGAGGATTAGGGAAGTCCTATTGATTGCTGCTTTCTATATAATGGCGCAATTCTTCTAATATGCTCCTCTAAACTTTTAATCTAAACCCTATTTTAACTAGTACCGGCAAGAGTATATCTGTTACAATTGAAATTACTGCACCATTCAGTACCGATGGCTTATCCAGAGATTCCAGACTATTAATTCAACATTTCATGAAAGTTAAGAAATAAAATAGTGTGACATTCAACTTTTTGAAAAATATTGCCAACTGTGTCTTGTGTAGGGTCTGATGCAAGCCTTCAGAGTCGAAGATCTCCCTATTGAATCAAAGATGCTAACAAGAGCCCTAGATGAAGCTCAACGGAAAGTTGAGAACTACTTTTTTGATATCAGAAAGCAGTTATTTGAGTATGATGAGGTATTGAATAGCCAGAGAGATCGGGTATATGCAGAAAGAAGACGTGCCCTTGCATCTGATAGTCTGGAGTCACTTATTGTGGAATATGCTGAATTAACAATGGATGACATATTAGAGGTTAGTTACCAGGCACCATGGTCATAAACGATCTAGTTTGGTAAATGCTCCTAAACATTAAATGCTGAAGGTTTACCACTTCATCTGAAAGCCTGCAAACATTATGTTACCCTGAACCCTCGTTGCTGTAAGTCTTTTTAACTCGTTGCAGGCAAACATAGGTCCTGATACCCCGAGGGAAGGTTGGGACCTTGGCAAGCTCATAGCTAAACTTCAACAGTGAGTTTTCAGACAATACATCTACTATTCTTTGGTCAGAAGATTTCAGGGGATCTATTGACTGATATACTATCTCCTTTGTAATGTTTCTATTTTTTTCTGCTAGGTATTGTTACGTATTAAATGACTTGACACCAGAAATGTTGGAGAGTAAATGCTCAAGCTACGAGGATTTACAAGAGTATCTTCGTACCCGAGGGCGTGAAGCATACTTTCAAAAAGCTGTTAGTTGTTTGCCTTTGGTTTCATGGATGGAGTTGTCTTGCATGATATATATTGGAAGATTATAGAACCGTTAAGAGTAATGCAAAATAATTTTAACAAATGAAAAAAGAATTAAAGTTTCACCATTACATTGTACTTACACTATTTAAATTACTCTAGCAAATTCAAGCCAATATATCTTATTATTAAAAGGGGACAACACCAAATCTAAGAAGAAAACTTAAGCAAGGGCTTTCCACAGTTCAGACCAGGTATTAAAAAACCGGTAGTTACCAACCGGTTACCGCTAGTTGCCTGGAACCCCGGTGGGCACTGGGAGGAAAAAACCAGCCGAAATCTTGGTGGTTACAAATGTACTTTCCAGATTGGTTTAGGTCTTTTTTGTGTTAGATTATCTATTGTATGAATTAAATATACATAAATAACATTTTGCGATTGGTTTTCTTTGGCTTTTCTTGGTTTTTGGTGGGTTTTCTGGTTTTTTAAGCGGTTTTTCCCGGTAATCGGAACCGGTTACCGGTTTTCAAATGCCCAAATTCAAAATTTGAAACATAAATTACATCCATTTTCCCCAATTTTTTGGTAATCGGCTAGTTACTGTTACCTCCCGCCGGCCGAGTTTTGCACCGGTTCCGAGATTTCTACCCCTGGTTCAGACTTTAATTCAAATATCAAGGGTGCTTTTCTTCAAAATGGCATTCGAGACCACAGTAGCTTCAGTGTTCAAGTAGGCGCTAGGCGAGGTGGGGCCTAGCGCCTAGGGAGCCTAGGCGGGGCCTAGGCTCCCAAATTAAAAATAAGGATAATAGGCAGATAATAAGTATATATTTGCTATATATATATGAGATCTAACGTCTCAGATCAAGTCACCAAATCTTATAACTAATGTTTAAAACAATGAGTCAGACTTTAGAACGTTTGATCAAAATCCAACGGTCCAGATCAATCCTTCCGCGCGGACTGCGCCTCCCCGCATAACCCTAACCCTAAATCCTCCGCCGCCTCGGTCGCGCCTCCCCGCATATTCTCGGTCGCGCCCGCCTCTCCCGCAAATCGCCGTCGCCTCTCCGCAGTTTCCACCGCCCACCTCCCCCACTCTCCCCCGCAGATCGCCGCCGCCTCCCCCGCAGATCCCGCCGCCCGCCTCCCCATCTCTCCCCCGCAGATCCCGCCGCCCGCCTCCCCATCTCTCCCCCGCAGATCGCCGCCGCTCGCCTCCCCCATCTCTCCGGATCTGGCACGGGGAGTCCGGATCCGGCGGCGGCGGCCACGGGAGCGGCGGGATCTGGCGCGGGAAGTCCGGAATCCGGCGAGTCGACGGCGGCGGCGACGGCCTCGTGTGCGGTAACACTTTCCCCCCATCCCCCCGCTCCCTCCGCGCCGCCCCAACCGCCGCGCCTAGGCCGCCTCTCCCCACCTTGGACCGCCTTCTTCCCGCCTTGGACCGCCTCGCCGCCCAGCCACCCGACTAGGGGCCAAGGCCGGGCGGCACCCTGCCGCCCAGCGCCTACGCGGCCGCCCAGGCCGCATTCTTGAACACTGAGTAGCTTAGATGAACTATTGACCAAATTATATTAGGAGCATAAAAAGTAATAAGCTGTAATTCCTTGTTTTCATATGTCCTAACTAGAGATAGAAAACCTAAAACCGGAGGAAAACCCGGTCGGCGGGTGGTACCAGTAATCGGCTGGTTACCGGAAAACCCGGAAAAAAGCCGAATGAAATTCGTGAATCAAAATTTATATTGGGTGGTTTGAAAATTAGTAACCGGAAAAACCGCTAAAAAGGAAATATTGCTAAAAACCGGAAAACCCAAGTTGGGAGTACAATAATTGATGTATATTTATTTCATACAATATATAATCTAGTATAAAAAAGAGCATAAACCAACCTAGTAAGTACATTATGCAGTCATAAATTTAAATTCACACTGGAAAATTTTTGGCCGGTTTTTAAATTCTGGTACCCACTGGTTTTTCCGGTTACCGGCCGGTAATCGTCGGTTTTTCTATCCCTGATCCTAACTTCTCTGTTTATATGGCAGGAAATTGTGGAGAGGCAAGCACCGGGCTTGATGAAGGAAGCCGAGCGGTTCCTAATTCTAAGCAATATTGATAGGCTCTGGAAGGAACACTTGCAGGCGTTAAAGTTTGTGCAACAAGCTGTTGGTTTAAGGGGTTATGCCCAACGAGATCCCCTTATCGAATATAAACTTGAGGGATATAATCTTTTCTTGGATATGATGGCTCAAATCCGGAGAAATGTTATTTATTCTGTATATCAGGTTTGACCACCCCCGATGGGCAACAGCTCCTCCCCTTCCTATATTTTCTTTAAATAATAGAGCATACTATACATTATTTGACCCTTCTTGTCACCTTTAACTAACATTTCAAAGAATTGGTTAAGAGTGATGCAATTGCAATGACTGGTAACTCTTTTTTATTTTAATCAGTAGGCAGATTTCCCCTCTGTAGGGTAACAACTTGGAATGAAAACGTAGCTTGTCACTAGTGGCATTGTATGAACAATTTTGAAACCAACTAGATCATCTACAATATAAGGTTGTAGCTATGGCTTTCTTGCACTGTGAATCACTGTGTATGCTCTCATCCTTGCCTTAGATTCTGGTCTGGTCCATTTGCTTCTTTGCACAAGCAAGCTAAGGCACATATCTCATTTAGCTTTCCCATGTGATCTGTATTTGATCTTCCTAACACTGGTATAATCATTCTTGGCTCTTGAATGTGCTTCAGCCCAGATATCTAGTGATTTTATTCTTTGGTTTTGAACAGTTTCAACCAGTGATGAAGAAGCAAGAAGTGGAAAATTCCGAGAAGGGGCCAAAAAAGAAAGTAGACAAGGATGCTAACAAACTTGGTGCTGCCCAAGCTGCATCCTGAGCTTGCTGTGAGAAAATTTTTGCCCTTCCTTGTAGCTGCGTTTTGGTGGTGGGATCTCCAGGTGTATAGGTTCTCTATACTGTATATGATGGTTGACAGTGTATGAGAACAGCAGTACATGATATGAATCAGATAATGCTGTGGCTTCATTCTGGGACACAGCTTCGAAGTGTACCCCCCCCCCCCCCCACCCACCCACCCGCGGAGTCATAGTATGGGTACCATCAGTTTTACCAGTTGTACAAAATGAAGCTTGCTAATTGCAAGAGTTTTTGTTCCTCAATCCGCGGTTTTGTCTAATGTAATTAATTCTCATTAGTAGTAATTACTTAGTCGCACTGAAGTTTTTGCATGATCTGTTTGAGCAGCTGGAATGAACTTCTATAGATTTTATTTGGTGGCACAGTGACTGGTTCACCTGCCTTCATCTACATACTTCCGTTGACTGGATCTACATCCTTGTCACCTGTGGAATCAGTTGACAGAAAATTGCCTGCGCACTTACAGAGTGGTCACTCTGGAATACGCTGAAATAACATTAATTACCATTATTTTTCTGTGTGTTAATCCTTTAATGGCGGCATTCAAATGCTTTTAATCTAATCAATTGTGATGTGCACAGTACACTGCAAAACCAAAAGTACAGGAGCAGCATGATCTTCTCATCATATGTCGTGACGGCGTGTTTTGTCGCTGGGATATGGGCAATCGATCGCCTTCACTTGAGCCCGAACGAAGTACCAGTCGCCAACAGATTTTGCAATCCCCTGTGCAAGAACACAAGCATGAATCCCCTTCGCATTCATCATGCATTGTATGCACTCAAGTATTTTCTTTTATAGCTTTATGTATGCATGGCGCTGTCACTTGTACGTGTATGTATGCAACTATTCCAAGTGGCCGGCACCTCCTCAGAGTGGCCGTGAGTGAAGCACGAGTTTATGAACAGCCCGTTGCTCTTGGATCTGGAGAAACCATTCACAGATGCTATCATCTGGCCCCTGAAATCTGCACTTCTACGTGTATGTATGCAACCCTTGAATTCAGATTATCATTTGATCAACATATACAAATGCTAGTACAAGGGATGCTAATTTAATTATATACCATGCAAGAACTTCATCTGGGATGCACTGCAGGCTGAACGGTTTAACTTGCAGGCTCGCCAGGCGCCGCTGTGGTTAGCTTCGTTTGGGGCCAGACTTTGCCGGATCCGATCAATCGATTACATTTTCTCCATGTGAGTATATATTGTTAGGCACTGTATTTAGCCTTTCCTTGTATAGCACGACACGCATGCATGCATGATCTCTTTGTTAAGTGCCGGTATTGTTGCTACACTATCTCATGTAATCCCTAATCCGGCATTGGTTATGTACCATGTGTATGCCTATATATATTCACATGAATGCAATGCCATGATTCGTGGCTTTTACAACAAACTCTCACATATATGAATTATGTAGGCTATAATCATCCATGCAAAATTGCAAATATTTTTACCTGCCAGACATCGTACGCTGCATTTAGCAGGTAGATTGGGGTTGCATGCATCCACATGAGGTAGGGGATCAGTTCAGACAAACCAATATATCAATCGATCAATCTCAGCTGCATGCTTCAGTTTTTGCATGCATGCAAATAATGGAAGACGGCTTCCCTGTCCCCGCGCGCGGTGTTCCCCTCCGTGCTCCCTCGATCTGGACCGCTCGGTATTGATCCAACGACCCACATAAGGAGTTTTTTATATTTTCACCTGAAATTTAAAAATAAAAATAGATTAATCTATCATAAATAATTTAAAAATACAGAAAAAATATTACCACGGACGGTGCGTACGTGTCGTCCAGATTGGACGACATTGCAGCGGAATCCCTAGTTCTGCCATGGACGCAGGAGGCAGAGTGGGGATTCAATGAGGGCACACTCCTTTTAGGGCAGTGCTTCCATAACAAGAGTGCTGCGCAGCAAGCTATTACCACATACACCGTCAACATCAGCCGGACATATCGGGTGCACAGGTCCAACCCTGACACCTACATTGTGAAGTGTGTCGACGGCTCCTGCCCTGGCAAGGTCTGTGCGCAGCGGTTCAGGGGCGCTACCACAGAATTCCGAATAACGGTGCTGAAGGGTCACACTTGTGAGCTTGCGGCGCCACTACATAGGCACCGCAACATAACGTCGTCATATGTTGCGGAGCTGATAAGCCATCTTGTGGTGGCCAATGTGTCCATTTCTCCGAAGGTTCTCATGGCAGATGTAGCGAACACGGTGGGGGTTCGATGTCAGCTATAAGAAGGTGTGGCGGGCGAAACAGAAGGTCCTGCAGCGTATGTTCATGTTGGATCGAAAACGGCAACAAAGGGGGGTGTCTCCCCAAGTATCCACACGATTTCTTCTCCGATAGCTAAAAAGCTATGAAGAAGGAAGATTGATGTTACTGGAAGACAGAAGAACCGAGAAACAGATGTTCGGGAAGAGTCCAGAACAGTCAAAAACTTCTCTACGGAATATATCAACCCTCTACTGTGATTGAGATGATCAAAATAGTTCTAGAGCAGTCGAAGTATCCAAAAGAAGCTTGTTTGACAAAAGAGCAAGAACAATCTTTTGGCCAAAAACAAGAGAATCAGAACGAAGCAGAGAACAACATCTTTTAGACGAACAGAGTTTTGCCGAGAAATGGTATAGAGAACCGAAGTAGTCAAGCTAATTGATTCATTCGATGGAAGGCACCCAGACCGAAGCCAAACCTGAAGACAGCTAGAGAAAAATTAGAGAAATCTGAATGGGCAGCCAAAACAGACACATGGATTGAACCGGCAAAAAGAGACTGAAAAAAATCTTGATTACAGAAAGTCTTGACGGCCAAAAAGGACTCAAAAACCATATGCTGTAGATCAACTTGACCGAAAGCTAAAAGATAAAAAAATCTCCAAAATAGAGATAGCAAACCGAGAAAAGAAAAACTGAAAAATAAAATATTGAAAGATCCCGCTACAGTAAATGAAAACAGAGAGTTGGAGACCTATTCAGGCAGACATCTGGACAGACCGAGAGCAGAGAAACCGAAGCAACAGTAAATACAGCTAGACAACAAACATAGAGTAATTCGGATGCTATAGACTGCAAAGTCTGAAAATGAAAAGACTGCAGATTAACCGAGCAGAGTAGACCTGAAAAAGGAAATGCCAAAACTGAAAAGAAAAAGCACATCAAAAGAAAAACAGCCTGGCGGCTAAAGAGAATTAGGAGCTGACAAAACAAAACCGAACACAGAGATACTTGAGAGGTGGCAAAGCTGAAACCAGGATTGATCAAAAGATGCTCTTCTCAAGTAAAATGAACCAGACTTCAAGCTAAACAGAGTCACAACCTCAGGAATCAAAATATTTCAAGGCAAGAGCTATTCGGCTGAGAATGAATGCAACCTGGAAATGAGACGAAAAGCTGAAAAGCATGAATAGAGAAAGACCAAGATCAAATAAAAACGAGTGTTTCTCAAACCTTTTGATCTTGTGACTTTTGGTTATTGCAAGAAATGGCCTCTCAAAGAGAAAGCACAATCTGTGAATAAACTTTTTGGCCGAGTCAACTAAAAACGAAAATACTCTACTTATCATAATAGTAAACCCTAGAAGGGACAAAACAGAGGAAACCTTGAATGGGCAATCTTTCAAAGAGTAAATTGCTGAACAAATCTTTGCTTTCGGGAATGTATTAGCAAAGGTTCCTTGAAGCAATTCCCAGTTCAAAACAAAGATTATGTAGCAATTCGAACAAAGGATCAAATCCAAACTACAAAAACAGAAAACAACAAAAAGACATAAGACAATCACAGAGAGAAAAGAAACAAGAAGAGCTCAAATTCAGTTCTCCTCATATTGATCTTGATACAGAGAGAGGAATGATTAATATGAGTACAAGAATACACCCAGCTCAATCTCTCCTCACATCCTGAGGGAACTCACGGCAACAGCCCCATATACAGATGAGAAACTCAAGAACACAACATGCAGAGGAGGCAAAAAGCAAAGGAGAGTTGCTCTGCTCCCAACAACCTCTCACCCACTCTCAACCGAAAGTGACACAAAGCAAAAACCCTAGCAGCCTTGGGAATCCATCCCACCACCAGGAGGCAAACCTCCTCTATATATAGTTTTTTGATTAACGGGTTTACAAACCGCTTTACCTGCTAACTCAAACACCAAATGCGCTTCCTCATGCAGCTTTGCGCTTTTACCAAAACGCCCCTCCTGCATCTTCCGGGAAGCTTTTTCATTTCTTGTCGTTCAAGCTTTGCAACCACCTCGAGTCCTCGCCGTCTTCGGCACATCCCGATCGCTCCGACCTCAGCACCGCCTGTGCCTAGTCCGGTCATCCCGTGTCTCGCCATGACTCCGCCTTGATGTCCTGCAGCCATCACAGACAAGAAACACATCACATAGCATCGCTCGAAATACTGTAACCATACATTAGCATTAGGAGAAATACTCAAAGCCCAAATCGGCCGAAAAGAAGAATAAACAACTTAAGCATGTTCGACCTAGTTCGACCAGGCTCGACCGAAGCCGACTGCACCACGCAACGATTTGGCTCGAACCACTCAAACCAAACTCAAACTTCCCAGAACACATGTCAATTTCTCATCACAAACATGGGGTCACATCCACATGGTCTCTCAGTTCGAGACGTATGAGGAGGCATATGATCTGGTCCCAAGAATGTTGCATCAAATTGCAGAAGCAAACCTGGGCACATACATTAATAAGCAGGAGCGGGTTCATGAGACGCAAGGGCCGAATTGTTTTGTACTTGACAGAGTGTTCTAGGCCTTCCGTCAGGCAATAGAAGGGTTCAAGTGGTGCCGTCCAGTGCTAACGATGGACGGCACATTTCTATCTGGCAAGTACAAGGGTACTATTCTGACCGCGATTGCAGCTGACCCAAATGACCAGTTACTCCCAGTGGCATTTGCAATTATAGAGAATGAGAATACGGATAACTGGTTGTGGTTCCTTGCCAATGTGAAGCAGGCCATAGTACAAGATCGACCCGACGTGTGTGTCATCTCGGGCCGCAATGCAGGCTTGCTGTCTGCAATGCGAACGATGCAGAACGGGACACAACCCCCCTTCTAGTGGAATGACATGAATAACCGGTGGTGCATGAGGCATCTTGCGGCGAACTTCCACAGAAGGTTCCATAGCAAGGAACTAATAAAGATGTTCAAAAAGCTTTGTATGCAGAACCAGAAGAGGAAGTTCGAGGCCTTGTGGAGGCACCTTGATCAGGAGACCAGCAAGCATGTACGGCATGTCGAGCAGGCTGAAGCTGGGGCCGTGGAGGGAGGCTCCATGAGAGTTGGGGAGTTCACACAATGGGTTCAGTCCAATGCACCTGACTTGGAGATGTGGTCTCTACTACATGACACCGGCGGAGCAAGGTATGGAATCATGACAACAAACATGTCTGAGGTGTACAATGGTGTTCTAACGGGCGTGAGATCCCTACCTATCACTGCAATCGTGGAAGAGAGTTGGAACTGTTCAGTTGGATACTTTGTCAATAGAGCCATGATGACGAAGAAGCATCTGGACGAAGGCAAAAATTTCTCTGAGGTGGCGCAGGCCTACATGGACAAGAAGATGGAGAAGGCTCGTTCGCATATTGCTCATACCATGGATGGCTTAGGGAGGAAGTTCGAGGTCCGCCTCAGACAGAAGTACATGATGGGCCAGACTAGAGGGGATCGTAAGCAGGTATGCACGATTGATGAGAGAGCATTTTGCACCTACAACAAGCCGCAACTTCTACACAAGCTATGCTCCCAAGTGTACGCGGCATGCGCGGTATGGCACCAAGCGCCCACGCATTACATCTTAAAGTACTATGACATAAAGCACCTGTTTGAAACCTGGAGTACGGAGATCCATTCCTACGGGGTGGACATGCATTACAGGGACCTCTGCCCAGGGCAGGTGAAGTGGGTGCCGAACGATGCACTGAAGCACGTCAGCCGTGGGCGACGATATAGCCGTCGCATTCGTAATGACATGGATGATAGCCAGCGTAGGGATCGGGTTCGGCACCTGAAGTGCAGACTATGCAAGACGGTTGGACATTCCTTTAGGCAGTGCCCAAACTTGTCGACATCAAGTAACGCTCCATAGTATGAAGCACATAGTTCTTCGTTGTTGACTGCTGGTTCTGTGTTTTTTAACTGCTGAGGGCCTTTGTTGTGCTCATCTTGTGTATGCGAGCACATGATCTTGCAACCTTTAACCTATGCTGAATGTATCTTACAGAAATATTTGCGTGTACAATTTGTTGAGTCATTTCTTGGAAATTATGTTGTGACTTATTCGATATTTCGTTATCATTTGTTGTCATTCGCTGCAAATTAGGTTTGTTGGAAATTATGTTGTCATCTATTGCACACTTTGTTATCATTTGCTCCAAATTACGTTTGTTGCATATTATGTTGTCATTTGTTGCACACTTTATTGTCATTACCTGCAAATTACGTATGTTGCATATTCTCTTGTCACTGCGTACTAACTTATTTTCATTCATCGGCAGGAGATGACGTACGAGTTGCTAGAGCCCCTTTGGGATGACCAACATCGATGCGCAGCGTGGTCATCTGGTGCCGGCCCTCCGAGTTTGATTCTTAGGAGCCCCCGAGAGCACTGGCCTCTAGACCATCGGTACATCCCACTGCTGCGACACACCGGCCTTTTGCCCATTGCTCGCATGCTGGATGTGCCGTATGCGTTGCAGTTTGATACGGCGTTGCTGTCCGCACTCGTGGATTGTTGGAGACCGAAAACTCACACCTTCCACTTCTGGTTGGGCGAGATGACTGTTACACTTCAGGACGTGTCCATGCTGACAGGTCTACCCCTCCGTGGTGCAGCAGTAGTGCCACCCCCAGGGCGGCAAACTGGAAGGTCGCCCTGGGTGTCCGGTTCGGTCACCCAATCCCAAACAACATGTCTGGTGTGCCACATTCGTGGCTACGACAGTTCATGACCTGCCCTGTGCACGCTCATGAGGAGGTCGTGCGAACGCACCTCATCGCATACCTCCTTTTTTTTGTTCGGGTGGGTCTTGTTTCCTACGACCACTGGAGACTCTGTGCACCCTAGCTACATACACCTTGCGGAGTCCTTGGTGGATGCCTGGCCCGGCCAGGTGCCGCAGTACAGCTGTGGATCTGCAGTCCTTAGCGCCACGTACCGAGGCTTGTGTGATGCCTCGCAGCGTACTGTGGCCAGTGAGCCGGTCTTGGCAGTGTGCTACGTGCTCCTACAGTACTGGTCTTGGGAGCACTTCCCGGTTGGGAGGCCTTACTTCGGGAGTGCCGTGCACCCTTACGAGCTCAGCCCGGAGTTCTATGATCAGGCTGATGGCGATGACCCCATTAATGGGTTGGCTATGGGGACGCGGTGGACACATGGTTAGCTGCGGTGGGCCAGGGAGAGACCGAGGTGTGTGGACCCAGAGTTCTATAACCAGTTCGAGACTCTTCATGAGGGCGAGATAGTCTGGTGGCCATGGACTGCAGAGTTCATTCAGAGCATAGCCCCCCATGGGTTGTCATCTCACTTCCACCAAGACCACATGTACTGGTTGACGACCTGCCACCTCGTCTTCTCCCACTTCGTCAAGCCATACAACCCGCAGAGAGTCATGAGGCAGTTTGGCCTCCACCAACATGTGCCACCCCTCCCAGGACGGCCACTACCACCGAAGGCCCACCAGTAAGTCATTGCACGGTAACTGTACGCAATGTAGTAATGTGTCGTTAGTACTAATTGTGTAATGTGTGTACTAACTTGTAGGCAAACAAGAAGAGGGCACCGGAGTGACGACTAGAGGGGCACACAGCGGCCGTGGACAGACCTGTGGCATGACTCGGCGACCACGGAGGTTGTGGACGAGACTCGGCCATACGACCTCGACACATACAGTACGTACCTAGAGTGGTACATTCCATGCACCCGCAGCAGGCTTACTGGGCCTGCCCCACACCGTCCTACAGAGGTCGCGCACGAGGCCGCCATACGGGCAGGGCCGAACCGTCATCGAGCAGCACGGCACGACGAGGTGGTACGAGACTACTCTTAGTGTACCCTGTGCGGCAAGACGTTTTAACTCATTCTTTGTTTACCTACAGTACGTTTTAACTCATTCTTTGTTTACCTACAGTACGAGCTCCTGCATCGTATCCAGGACGAGGCTGCTCAGATTCTCCAGTACTACAGGTAAGAAAATAAATCAAAACAACAGTCCCAGAGCCACACCATCAACACAACAACGAACACAAGAAATAAAATATGACACATTACTAACTTAATCACTCTCTCTACTCCATATCGTAGAAAGAGTGCGTACTAGTAGAAGGTACAACCATACAGCCGTTGCCTATATGCTAAATGAGCCTCGTGGCACCCACATGGAGTATTGCTGAGGGGGCCGCCTCGGACGTGGCTGGTCGTCGTGGTAGTGGCACGCACATATGCAGCTAGCGTTTGCGCAGCAACATGTGAGATCATATGAGCTTCCTATGTTCACGACCTCCTCATTGCCCCTCTCGCGTTGCATCTGCTGGCGGAGGTCGTTGTTCTCCACATTGAGAGTCTCGATTCGCTCCTCCATCTCAAATATTCGATCCCATAATGTATCCACATAATTGACAATATACGGTTGATGAGGAGGGTCAATCCAGCGGGAGAAGTCGCATTTCGCCATTTGCAGGAAATGATGGTAAACATGGAGGCTCCGTAAGCAATAACAAAAAATGTACTATTAGCAATTTGCACCCCAGAGCGTGGGCATCGGAAAAAACGTCGCCCGCCATCGAAATGGCCTTCCACGACCTACACGACCACGTCCTCATTGTGTCTGCATTTTGGCCATGCTGGTTGAGCACGCCGGCTTGGTATCAAGCGGTAGTGTGGACCGAAGATCTCCCTCCTTTCAAGGGAAGGTCTTCCTTCGGTGACCCATATCCGACTGGCCCCTTTGCTTCCGACATAGTATGTTTTACCATGAAAGAGAAGGTACTTCTTTGTTCAATTTATATGGTTCTCTACCTACAATGTCATGGGACCCCAACCGTGCTATTTATATCAAACGAAAGAACTTACTCCAGTTACCACATGACGAAAGAGGGCAGCTTTTGTGCAGTAAAATGACAAAAGCGGGCAGCTTTGCGCAGAAAAATGACAACAGAGGGCAGCTTTGCGCAGTGACATGACAAAAGAGGACAGCTTTGCCCAGAGACATGACAAAAGAGTCCAGCTTTGCGTAGAGAAATGGCAAAAGAGTCCACCCACACGACTAGTGGACTCTGGACTATCAAGAGTGGAACGACTAAAGGTCACGCGAGATCCGCGAGAGGAGCGTCGCCAAGACGAGTAAATCGAACGTATACGTCGGGAGACACAAGCTCATCTCGAGGCGTGCACGCGTAGTGAGCGCAAGGCTCGCGAGAGGGAGCGCGAGAAAAAAAGAGAAATGGCGGCCAAGGCCAAACATGAATTTGAGAATTACAACGCCGAGCTCGCAAGGGAGGGAAAATGGCCCTGGTCTACACAGTAGGTTGGGCCATTCTGCACTACTCGCCTAAATGTCTAATTTATTTCAATTCCAAGAAGGCGCATATGTACTGTACGGCTACTTCAGTTTGTTGTAACCAAATCCTGTGCGTTGTGTTATTCCCACATTTATTACGAAATCTATTTTAACTACCAACGTAAAATGTCGTAGTCCTTTTGCATTCAATTCTCCGCGTGCTCCATATCACTTTCCTTCCTACAGACCAGGCGTTCCTATCCTAGTCATGCACAGAAAAGTTTTCATGAAATTTCTTGCACTACAACAACGTACTATGATTGCAAAATGTTTTGATGAATCGAACATACTTTTACTGTTCACAATATGCAAAAAACAAGAACGCATCAACCATTACACCGCATTACAAATTACCTCTGTATATACGAGTTATTTCGGGCTCAATCGTCCCTACAAATTTCTTCCGAAAATTAACCGCACTATAACAAGGCACGGCGATCATACCGTTAAGAACGTACGAAAATATTTCGAAAAAACAATCTACAAAAATATTTCTTACATGTATCATCTGCAATACATAATGAATTTTCAAAATATATTTCATATTTTTTTGCATCTCCTCTTCTATATTATAAATTTGCTGCAGACTCTAAAAAAATATATTACATGTAAATATGCATAATATTTATAATTACAAAAAATTACGTAATTGTCTAATCAAAACAAAAAACAAAACTTATAACTCATTTTGCGCAAAACAACAGCTGATTGGTACAAACCCTAACCCTAACACTGTAGACACCCGAGTGGTGCGGTCTGCTACCGTATGACTCACATGGCTACAGTAACCGTGCGGCCGCCGATCGCACGATCAAAGGGGAACAGTAGTCATGCGGTCGGGGACGGCACGATCTCCGTGTCGTGCGCTCCCCGGCCGCACGATTGCCACGCGTCGGCCCCGGGTGAATCGTGCGGTCGGAGGGGGGCTAGATCAGGAATTGTATTGCTTTGGAGGCTATTTTTGATATTGTCGGCAGCAATAATACCAAAAGCGTCCAAAATTCCCCCTGAATGGTTAGGATGTCTCCGTAGTACGATATCAAGCTGAGCCCCCCGGAGACGTCCACGCTGTATTCAACGAACATGCAACCGGCGGGGTAAGTACGTAGTAATTAATGAGCTAGAAGTCGGAAAATCATATGTACGTACGCGTCGAGGAAGAGGCCTCTGTCGGCGAGGCACTTGACGGTGATGTTGCGGCCGGCGGCTGCCGCTGGACAGAAGGCGCGGAACTAGTTGCAGTGCAGTATCGCCACCAGGCCCCCGGCGGAGCAGCAGGTGAGCAACACCTGCATGATCGATCGATCGGTAGGCAGCCAATGTAAGTGAAGTGAGGAAGGCACGTGCACGCATGGTATAGTACAGTATAGTTGACTGAAGAAGACAGGCATATGCACACACAGTTAGTAAACCCAGACCGACCTGAATGCAGCGTGGTTAATTATAGAAATCTGCATGCAGTTGACCAGGATTCACATTAGATCGAGTTGGGACATGATGACTGGACGACGGAGGGACGGACCGGGGTTAATTGTCGACGGGGTTGGCGCTCATGATGCCCGCGAAGGCTGCTTGGCCATGCGATACGACTAGGGCTGTAAACGAGCCGAGCTCGAGCGAGCTTGACCTAGCAAGCTCGAGCTCGGTAGAAACTCGAGCCGAGCTCGAGCGAGCCTGAGATTAACATCAAGCTTTAAGCTAGGCTCGAGCTCGGCTCGGACAAAACTCGAGCCGAGCTCGAGCTTCGCATGTGTAGGCTCGGTGAGGGAGTACCTGCAGGAGGTGGCGGCGGTGGCGGCGGGGGACGGCCGGACTCGTCATCACGGCGCCGCTCCAACCGGCTCCGGCTCCTCCGCTCCCTATCCTTCTCTCTCTCCCTCTCCTTCTCCCGCTCGCGGTCACGGTCACGGCTCCTCCTCTCCTTCTCCTTCTCCTCGTCACGGTCGCGGCGGTCCCGGCTGCTGCGGTGGCGCTCGCGGTCACGGTCGCGATGCCGGTCCTTGTCGCGGTCGCGGTTTTCTTCCGAGCGAGAGCGTTTGGATCTGCGCTCGCCGTCATCGCGTTCGTCGCCGCCGCTCCGGCGGCGGGAGATGCGCTCCTCCTCGGATCTGGGAGCAGCGGCGCCGTTGGCCGGCGCCCCGGAGGTCTCCACCGCCTTCTCCAAGTACTCGTACTCGTCGAAGTCCATGGCGACCCGCGGCTGAGGCGACGAGGCGGAGACGCCGGACTGCACCTTCACCACGCGGTGGCCGAGCTGCAGGGACGGCCGGACGGGTGGCGCCGGCGGGGGAGAGGAGGGGCGCCGGGGGGAGGAGGGGCGGCGGCGGCGGGGGAGAGGAGGGGCGGCGGGGGGGATGAGGAGGGGCGGCGGCGGGCCGGGTTGAGGAAGGGCGGCGACGGGGGGCGAGGAAGGGGACCGGGGGGGCGGCGGCGGGGGAGAGGAAGGGCCGAAGGGGACGGAGGGCGGGAGAGGGGGGGCGCCGGCGGGGGGTGAGGAGGAGAGGAGGGGCGCCGGTGGGGGGAGGAGGGGCGGCGGCGGGGGGCGAGGAGGGGCGGTGGGGGTGGGGGCGAGGAGGGGGGACGGGGGGGGCGGCGGCGGGGGAGAGGAAGGGGACGGGGAGGCGGCGGCGGGGGAGAGGAAGGGGACGGCCGGACGGGGAGGCGGAAGAGGGGGTCGGCGACGGGGGGCCGGGGGGCAAGGAGGGGCGGCGGCGGGGGAGACGAGGGGGTGACGAGGGGGACGGCCGGACGGGGGTGGGGGAGCGGCCGGCGGCGGGGGCGACGAGGTGCGGTGGTGGGCGGCGACCGGCGAGGAGGGGCGGGACCGCGGGAGGGGGGGCCAGGTCGCCAGGAGGGGTGGGGGCCTAGGGGCGGCCGGGCGGGGCGGGATTTGAGAGGACGCGGCGGGAGGGCCGGAGGGGTGGGGTGGGAAATGGGAATGGGATGGGGAATTTGGGAAAGGGGAAGTAAAAAAATCTTAAGCTCGCGAACTATTCGAGCTCGGCTCGTTAAAGCTCGCGAGCTTAAGAAGAAGCTCGAATTCGGCTCGGTTAGAATTCGAATCAAGCTCAAATCGAGTCTAGAGCGAGCCAAACTCGAGCAGCTCGCGAGCCTCGAGCTTTTTTTACAGCCCTAGATACGACGAGCCGAGGCGCTAATCGCGCGAACCCCACGTTGTTGCACCACCATCGGCCAGCATCACGCAGGGCCGGTCCTACGATTTTAGAGGCCCGGGGCGAAACTAGAAATAGGGGCTTTAGTATAAATATCTAAATATAAATCTACACACACACACACACACACACACACACACACATATATATATATATATATATAATTTTACTAACAAACACTTAATTAAAGAAAAATTCACATCAAAGAGTTCATAGATATTACCTTAAAATTTCTTCTAACATTTCTAGATGCGAAGTCATTGATGATGGTATTGATATCAATCTCATCCAATAATTTCTTCTCAATACATAAAGTTGCCAAACCGTTTAACCTCTCTTGAGACATTGTTGACCTTAAATGATTCTTCAACAATTTCAACTTTGAAAAGCTTCTTTCAGCTGATGCCACGGTCACAGGCATAGTAAATAAAATCCGATAAGCAATAGAAATATTAGGATAACAATCCGCTTCTCTGACAAACTCAAAGATCTCCATAGCAGACATTGGTTTATCTGATAAAGTCAATTGCATAACACTTAACTCAGAAATTAGATCATTTAACTCAACATCAGAGGAACCATCTAGAGAGAAAGTTTCTGCAAATTTTGTACAACATTCTTTTAATTCAGTTCGATCCAATGACTTCAATGTTGTTGAACTCATTAAAAATCCAAATATACTTCTGAATGTTTGGAGTTCTTCAAATATACCTCTCAATGAATTGATTGCCATATCAACCATAACAAAAAAAAATAATTAACTTCAAATTCCTTCTCAGCTTGCAAAACTGCTTCATCACAATCAATTTCATCAAACTGTTTCTTCCTAAGAACACGCCGCTTAACTGGAAATGATGGCTCTACATTCATTTGAGCTGTAATATCTTTGGCAATGATCATACTCAAAGCAAACCCTTCATTTCTATAAGTATTAAAGTATTTAACCATGCCATCTATTTGTTGCATGTATATACTCTACATAGTATATGGGGGGCCCCTGGATTTTGGGGGCCCGAGGCGACCGCCCCTCTCGCCCCCCCTCAGGGCCGGCCCTGCATCACAGCAATGTATATATATTTTTCCTTTTTTAAAAAAAGAAATGCATATATATTTGCATGTGCCGTTCAGTATTACGGCCCTGATCAACTCGGCTTCGGCTTCTGGCTTCTGGCTTATTTTTCACTATTCATAAGTTTCGTCTTTTTCTGAACTTTTGGCTTTTTGTTGAGCTTTTTTGCCGGTTCTTTTTTTCCCGTATTTGTTTGTATTATATGTAATGGGCTAACATATTTTTTATTTTTAAATTTTTTAAATTTAATTATGCTAAATAAGGCTCTGTCAGTTACAGTGCTTTTTTCAGCCAGCTACAGTGTTTTCAGCCATAAGCCACGAGCTTTTCAGCCGAACCGATCACCACCTAAGTTCGTATGTACCAGCATATACTATATATAGACTGACGTGTGTACCTCTAGGTTTACATCCAGCTGTTGTTTCCTGCCCCGGAGCCAGGGTCCCAAGTGGTAAGCAGACGGCGTCCCATCTATGCACACTGTATCATTCATATATACAGTACCGTTACATACAGGAATGGAGTAGAGCTTAAAAGTGGTTCTCAGGGCTGGCCCGGTTCAGGCCGGATGAACTTTCAATTCGTGGAACTACAACATTCGATCGGGAAAACTTTGCACTTCTAACTCAAATATACTTATCTTTTTTACTAGACGTCTTAGAACCTGTGCTATCAAACTCTAAGTTTGATCGTTAATATAATTTAAACTATCGAGATTGGATGTATAAAAATTCTATCATTAGATTCATACTAAAAATACTTTCATAATGTTATATTTAATTAATGTATTTTAATGTAAAATTATAAAAAGTACGATCAAAATTATATCTAAAAACCGTAAGAAGTTAAAAATATCATGGTAAAAGAGAACAGAGGTGATACCAATTTTCAATCCGGGAAATTTTGTACTCTCAGCTCAAAAAAGTCAACTTTTCCTGACAAAAATGCACTACTATAGAAAACCGTATTATAGACAGTTCAGAAACGTCATCACATACGGTTTTCTGAACCGTCTGAATTTATGGGTCAGTGATAATCCAAAGTTATCACAGACGGTTTTCGAACCGTCTGTGGTGTAAATATCACAGACGGTTTGTAACTAAAATAAGTTTGTGATAGCTGATAATCACAGACAGTTTGTAAGTAAAACCGTCTGTGATATTGATATATCACAGACGGTTTTAAACTAAAAACCGTCTGTGATTATTAGCTATCACAGACGGTTTTTAGTTACAAACCGTTTGTGATATTCTTTTCTACCCCTAAATTTATTTCTGTTTATTGGCTAGCTTAAGGAAATGCTAGCTGTTGTGGCTACAGACCAAACAGAGAGAGAGGGGACTAGTAGAAGAGGAAGAGAGAGCCATATCTGTGGAATGGTTGGTGAGAATGAGAGGATGTCCCTGCTCCTACCCCTCCTGGGGGTTATACATGAGTGGGGTAGAATGGGAAATCCCCATTCTACCCCTTAGTACTTACAAAAGATGAGGGTACATTGGTATATTTACACTGGTATATTCCTCTACATTATTGGGCCTATTACATGCTGGACTAGTTGCACGGCCCAGTCGCGGGGGTTGGGCCACCCCCACAACAGTACTCCCTCGACAGCAAGCGCTGAGTCCCGATGGGCGAGCTGACGTGATTAACCACCCCAGCCCCCGTTTCCCGACAGCAAGCACGAGGGTGCCGAGTGGTGAGCCGATGCAACTGGTAGCTTGCAGACCCTGGAGGCAATGCTTACGAAGAAATCAGCGAACTCCTATGCTGAATCCCGCGCCGTCCCGCCGGGGCGATGCCTACAAGGTGGACGGCGGAGTCCTGCGCCGGAGCCATGCCGTCCCGCCGAGGCGATGCCTACGGGGCGGACAGCGTAGTCGAGCGCCAAAGACGTGTCGTCGAGCGTCGAAGAAGGGCCGTCCCGCCGAGGTGATGCCTACGAGGCGGACGGCGAAGTCGAGTGCCGAAGACGTGCCGTCCCGCCGAGGCGATGCCTACGAGGCGGACGGCGAAGTCAGGCGCCGAAGATGTGTCGTCGAGCGCCGAAGACGTGGCGTCCCGCCGAGGCGATGCCTACAAGGCGGACGGCGAAGTCGGGCGCCGAAGACGTGCCGTCGAGCGCCGAGGACGTGCCGTCTTGCCGAGGAGATGCCTACGAGGCGGACGGCGTAGTCGCGCGCCGAAGACGTGTCGTCGAGCGCCGAAGATGTGCCGTCCCGCCGAGCCGATGCCTACGAGGCGGACGGCGAAGTCGTGCGATGAAGACGTGCTGTCCCGCCGAGGCGATGCCTACGAGGCGGACGGCGAAGTCGAGCGCCGAAAACGTGTCGTCGAGCGCCGAAGACGTGCCGTCGAGCGCCGAAGATGTGTCGTCCTGCCGAGGCGAAGCCTACGAGGCGGACGGCGAAGTCGAGTGCCGAAGACGTGTCGTCCAGCGCCGAAGTCGTGCCGTCCCGCCGAGGCAATGCCTACGAGGCGGACGGCGAAGTCGGGCGCCGAGGACGTGCCGTCGAGCGCCGAAGAGGTGGCGTCCCGCCGAGGCGATGCCTACGAGGCGGACGGCGAAGTCGAGCGCCGAACACGTGCCGTCCAGCGCCGAAGATGTGCCGTCCCGCCGAAGCGATGCCTCCGAGGCGGACGGCGAAGTCGAGCGCCGAAAACGTGTCGTCGAGCGCCGAAGACGCGCCGTCCCGCCGAGGCGATGCCTACGAGGCGGACGGCGAAGTCGAGTGCCGAAGACGTGCCGTCGAGCGCCGAAGACGTGCCGTCCCGCCGAGGCGATGCCTACGAGGCGGACGGCGAAGTCAGGCGCCGAAGACGTGTTGTCGAGCGCCGAAGACGTGGCGTCCCGCCGAGGCGATGCCTACAAGGCGGACGGCGAAGTCGGGCGCCGAAGACGTGCCGTCGAGCGTCGAGGACGTGCCGTCTCGCCGAGGCGATGCCTACGAGGCGGACGGCGTAGTCGCGCGCCGAAGACGTGTCGTCGAGCGCCGAAGATGTGCCGTCCCGCCGAGCCGATGCCTACGAGGCGGACGGCGAAGTCGTGCGATGAAGACGTGCTGTCCCGCCGAGCCGATGCCTACGAGGCGGACGGCGAAGTCGAGCGCCGAAAACGTGTCATCGAGCGCCGAAGATGTGTTGTCCTGCTGAGGCGAAGCCTACGAGGCGGACGGCGAAGTCGAGTGCCGAAGACGTGTCGTCCAGCGCCGAAGTCGTGCCGTCCCGCCGAGGCAATGCCTACGAGGCGGACGGCGAAGTCGGGCGCCGAGGACGTGCCGTCGAACGCCGAAGACGTGGCGTCCCGCCGAGGCGATGCCTACGAGGCGGACGGCGAAGTCGAGTGCCGAACACGTGCCGTCCAGCGCCGAAGATGTGCCGTCCCGCCGAGGCGATGCCTACGAGGCGGACGGCGAAGTCGGGCGCCGAAGATGTGCCGTCGAGCGCCGAAGACGTGTCGTCCCGCCGAGGCGATGCCTACGAGGCGGACGGCGAAGTCGAGCGCCGAAGACGTGTCGTCGAGCGCCGAAGACGTGCGGTCCCGCCGAGGCGATGCCTACGAGGCGGACGGCGAAGTCGGGCGCCAAAGACGTGTCGTCCAGCGCCGAAGACGTGCCGTCCCCTCGAGGCGATGCCTACGAGGCGGACGGCGAAATCGGGCGCTGAAGACGTGCCGTCGAGCGCCGAAGACGTGTCGTCCCGCCGAGGCGATGCCCACGAGGTGGACGGCGAAGTCGAGCGCCGAAGACGTGTCGTCGAGCGCCGAAGACGTGCCGTCCTGCCGAGGCGATGCCTACGGGGCGGACGGCGAAGTCGGGCGCCGAAGACGTGTCGTCCAGCGCCGAAGTCGTGCCGTCCCGCCGAGGCCATGCCTATGAGGCGGACGGCCCCTACCTCGAAACACAGTGCCCGCTCAGAGCGGGCGCTTGCGACGTAGGCCGAGGGCGCTACGCACGCCGAAGTAAGGAGGCGAAGCCGCCGTTCCCCTACCTCGAAGAAGTGTGCCCGCGGAGAGCGGGCGCTTGCGGCGTAGGCCGAGGGCTCTACGCACGCTGAGGTAGGGAGGCGAAGCCGCCATTCCCCTACCTCGAAAAACAGTGCCCGCGGAGAGCGGGTGCTTGCGGCGTAGGCCGAGGGCGCTAAGCACGCCGAGGTAAGGAGGCGAAGCCGCCGTTCCCCTACCTCGAAAACGTGTCGTCGAGCGCCGAAGACGTGCCGTCCCGCCGAGGCGATGCCTACGAGGCGGACGGCGAAGTCGGGCGCCGAAGATGTGCCGTCGAGCGCCGAAGACGTGTCGTCCCGCCGAGGCGATGCCTACGAGGCGGACGGCGAAGTCGAGCGCCGAAGACGTGTCGTCGAGCGCCGAAGACGTGCCGTCCCGCCGAGGCGATGCCTACGAGGCGGACGGCGAAGTCGGGCGCCAAAGACGTGTCGTCCAGCGCTGAAGACGTGCCGTCCCCCCGAGGCGATGCCTACGAGGCGGACGGCGAAATCGGGCGCTGAAGACGTGCCGTCGAGCGCCGAAGACGTGTCGTCCCGCCGAGGCGATGCCCACGAGGTGGACGGCAAAGTCGAGCGCCGAAGACGTGTCGTCGAGCGCCGAAGACGTGCCGTCCTGCCGAGGCGATGCCTACGGGGCGGACGGCGAAGTTGGGCGCCGAAGACGTGTCGTCCAGCGCCGAAGTCGTGCCGTCCCGCCGAGGCCATGCCTATGAGGCGGACGGCCCCTACCTCGAAACACAGTGCCCGCTCAGAGCGGGCGCTTGCGACGTAGGCCGAGGGCGCTACGCACGCCGAAGTAAGGAGGCGAAGCCGCCGTTCCCCTACCTCGAAGAAGTGTGCCCGCGGAGAGCGGGCGCTTGCGGTGTAGGCCGAGGGCTCTACGCACGCTGAGGTAGGGAGGCGAAGCCGCCATTCCCCTACCTCGAAAAACAGTGCCCGCGGAGAGCGGGTGCTTGCGGCGTAGGCCGAGGGCGCTACGCACGCCGAGGTAAGGAGGCGAAGCCGCCGTTCCCCTACCTCGAAAAACAGTGCCCGCGGAGAGCGGGCGCTTGCGGCGTAGGCCGAGGGTGCTACGCACGCCGAGGTAAGGAGGCGAAGCCGCCGTTCCCCTACCTCGAAAAACAGTGCCCACGGAGAGCGGACGCTTGTGGCGTAGGCCGAGGGCGCTACGCACGCTGAGGTAAGGAGGCGAAGCCGCCGTTCGCCTACCTCGAAAAAGAGCGCCTGCGGAGAGCGGGCGCTTGCGGCGTAGGCCGAGGGCGCTACGCACGCCGAGGTAAGGAGGTGAAGCCGCTGTTCCCCTACCTCGAAAAAGAGTGCCCGCGGAGAGCGGGCGCTTGCGGCGTAGGCCGAGGGCGCTACGCACGCCGAGGTAAGGAGGCGAAGCCGCCGTTCCCCTGCCTCGAAAAAGAGTGCCCGCGGAGAGCGGGCGCTTGCGGTGTAGGCCGAGGGCGCTACGCACACCGAGGTAAGGAGGCGAAGCCGCCGTTCCCCTACCTCGAAAAAGAGTGCCCGCGGCGAGCGGGCGCTTGCGGCGTAGGCCGAGGGCGCTACGTACGCCGAGGTACGGAGGCGAAGCCGCCGTTCCCCTAGCTCGAAAAACAGTGCCCGCGGAGAGCGGGCGCTTGCGGCGTTGGCCGAGGGCGCTACGCACGCCGAGGTAGGGATGCGAAGCCGCCGTTCCCCTACCTCGAAAAAGAGTGCCCGCGGAGAGCGGGCGCTTGCGGCGTCGGCCGAGGGCGCTACGCACGCTGAGGTAGGGAGGCGAAGCCGCCGTTCCCCTACCTCGAAAAAGAGTGCCCGCGGAGAGCGGGCGCTTGCGGCGTAGGCCGAGGGCGCTACGCACGCTGAGGTAGGGAGGCGAAGCCGCCGTTCCCCTACCTCGAAAAACTCGCGGTGCACTCCCTGGTGCAACGCGCGCGAGAGCGCGATATCCAAGTGGTGCGCGGGTTAAAGCGAGGCACTCCCTAGTGTCTCGGTCACGTCGCAATTTGTATACTCCGTAGAGTGCGTGGGAACAACATCCACGTCTTATTTATACTCCGGAGAGTACGTGCGGGAGTGACGCCCACACGTGCGCGGGACATCCGCATCTTGTTTATACTCAGTAGAGTGCGCAGGGACAACATCCGCGTCTTATTTATACTCCGTAGAGTGCGTGGGAACAACATCGACGTCTTATTTATACTCCGGAGAGTACGTGCTGGAGTGACGCCTACACGTGCGCGGGACATCCGCGTCTTGTTTATACTCAGTAGAGTGCGCAGGGACAACATCCGCGTCTTATTTATACTCCGTAGAGTGCGTGCGGAGGCGGATCTCGACGCTACGTCTTATTTAGAGTCCGTAGACTGGTGCGTGCGGAGGCGGACCTCGACGCTACGTCTTATTTAGAGTCCGTAGACTGGTGCGTGCGGAGGCGGACCTCGACGCTACGTCTTATTTATACTCCGTAGAGTGCGCGCGAAGGCGTCCCCCCGCTGCGTCTTTGGTTTATACTCATACCCGTACCCCTGGCTACGGAGAGTGCGCGCGCGAACGCGTGTCTTTGGTTTATACTCATACCCGTACCCCTGGCTACGGAGAGTGCGCGCGCAAACGCGTGTCTTTGTTTTATACTCATACCCGTGCCCCTGGCTACAAAGAGTGCGCGCGCGAACACGTGTCTTTGGTTTATACTCCATAGAGTACGCTGAGGCACGATGCCATCGTGCGGTTTTAAGCCAAAAGCCGATGAAACACCGCTGCACGAAAAAGGACGCAACAGCAATAAAAGAGTCCGAGGCCAGGCCAGTAAACATGCGACGATGTTAATGAAAGCAGGGGACTAACTAGCCAAGCAAAAAAAAAATGCAAAAGCGAAGCCGAACCGAGACCAAACACAGGCCAGTGAGTGTGCTAAACAGATGCATGCATGCATGCAGAGTAACTCACTGTTCCGATGCGTGACTATGTTGAGAAGCTCACGCAGAGTGCATGCAAGTGTTGAGAGTCTGCGGAGACTTCGGAGAGCTCAATGGAGACTTCGGAGCTGCTCGCGCGACGTTGGTGAAGACTCCGGGGGACTCGGCGGAAGCTCCGGCGCGAGGTCGAGCGAGCGAAGCCGGCTCCGTCAGGGGTGAACATGTGCAGCGAGGCCGAGGAAGGTGTCGTCGCGCGGAGGCCATGCCGAATGGAGGTACCCCCTGGCGCATGCGCATGCATGTGATGCCACGTGAAGACTTGTTTGTGTTTGCTTATCGCCACAGGAACCTCCCTTCGGCAGCGCAGAGATGAGCGGAAGCCAGAGCCGGTCTCCGACAGCGCGGAGACAAGGGCGTTGTCACAGAGGCGGAGTTGGCGCGGAGATATTGCCTGCTCGGAGACCTCGCCGACGAGGAGCATGAACTACTTCGAAGACGTCGCCGGGGCCTCGCCGAGTGGGGGCCAACGGACCCATCGCAGGGCCGAGCGAAGGTCGCTGTCATCGCTAAAGCGAAGGTCTTCCTCCGTCCTGGCGGCCTTCCACCCCAAGAAGCTGCAGGAGCCCCTGTCACACCAAACGGGGACGCTTCCGCGCCTCCCCGGCGAGTCGCCATGCTATCGCGTGCCTCTTCTGCAGCTAGCCCGTGAGTGTCGCCCCTGTACGTAGTGCACAGGATCGCTTCGTCGGAACGGAGTCCCGCCGAGGAAGTATTTGTCTGGGCAGAGCCGTCGGCCGAGGTGGCCCTCGTCTGCGTGGAGGCCCTGGCCGAGGTGGTCCTCGTCTGCGCGGAGGCCCTGGCCGAGGTGGTCTTCGCCTGCGTAGAGCTGACGACTCCGACTCCATCGAGGTCCTGGGGTGGTCCTCGTCTGCACGGAGGCCCTGGCCGAGGTGGTCTTTGTTAGTTTAATCTTGTTTTGCATTAGTTAGCAGTGTGTCAACAATGCATGTAATAGGCTTAGTCCAAACTGGTTTAGTGCGAGCTGCATGGTGTAGTGGCAGGATCTGGAGTGTGTAGTGAGCGGATCGCCAGCCAGGAGTTGGGAGCACGCATATTTGTTTGGATTAGCCAAAGGATGAATTCGTGGCCAGGTCGTGGTGCACGTTCTGCAGCAGGTGATGGTTTAGCTTTGCATGGACGCATGCATTGGTCAAGGACCTATTTTGTTGGATCGTGCACTAGTTAGTTATGCAGAATGGTAGTGCTGCATGGGGGGCATTTAATGCTAGTTATTCCTTGCATGTAGGAGAGTGGTAGTGCTGCATGGGGGGCATTTAATGCTAGTTATTCCTTGCATGTAGGAGAGAGATTGTTTCATGCATTTGCTATTTTAGTCGCATGCATTCCTCTGGAAAGATCCGATTTTCCTGTTGACGTTTTCTTGCATGTAACCTCTAATTTTAGTAACTAGTGAGAGTATAAAAGAGGGCCTCCTGTGATCTGAGGATGCAGCGCTCTGGTTCATTCATTTCCCTCCTGTCATTCTCTGTTGTTTGTATTTTTTTCCTTCAGTTCGCTATTGAGTGAGTTCAGGTAGTAGTGGAGGGAATTCAGAGCGTGAGTTGCAGCGCCAAATTTCTAACAGTCTTCGCCTGCGTAGAGCTGACGACTCCGGCTCCATCGAGGTCCTGGGGCGGTCCTCGTCTGCGCGGAGGCCCTGGCCGAGGTGGTCTTCGCCTGCTTAGAGCTGACGACTCCGGGCGCGGAAGGCTGGCGGAGCTGTGCCGAAGGCCACGGACCGAGCCGACAGAGGCGGATGCGTGCGGCGGAAAGCTAGCGAAGCTGGGCGAGGTAGTAGCTGACGGAGCTGTCTTCACAGAGAGCAGCCTCTTCACGCCATATGGCTTCGAGCCCGCCATTAAGACATCCCGCCCGGCGAGGAACGTCCCGACATTGACGGCGACATTGACGACTCTCCAGCTGAGCGGCGCTGCGGGGCGCGGAGCGAGCGGAGAGGCGGGGACGCACGCCGATGGTGGCAGCGCGGAGCCAGCGGAGAGGCGGGGCGCAGAGCCGGTGGACGCCTGGCGGCGGCGGAGCCCCGTGCAGCCGGACGCAGAGCCAGGCCGGACGCGGACGCAGACCTGCAACGCGCGTGGCAGGAGAGCGCGGAGGCTCATGCGTGCATGAACAGCTACATAGCTCAATCTCTAATCACCTCGCACATGCATGCATGTATGCGTGGACGTATCCTTGAATGGGTTTTTGAATGCATGCTTAGACGGCCATGCGGATGGATGTGTAAATGCATGCGAAAATTTGGATGGATGGTCACGCAACCGGGTGGAGACGGAACGCCTCCTTGATGATGGAGCGTACGCCGTGGAGCCTGCCCAGTCCAACTCCGAGCTTCCACACGGAGGCGTGCGCGACGTCAGACGCGGGGCACTGCGCGGTCCGAGGCCAAGGCGAGCGGGCGTAGTGGCCAAAGTTGGTCTTCGCCCGATCGAGGCCAGCCGACCGAGCATGCAGTGGCGCGCGTCCACCACCGCGCGCGGCGCGCACACGCCCGGGCCGAACCTCGGTCTCCAGCTTGCCTCCTGGCAGCGGCAGCCAGCGTACAGTGCTCCAGGCTGTGAGGCTCCAGCAGCATATATATATATATATATATATATATATATATATATATATATATATATATATATATATATATATATATATATATATATATATATATATATATATATCAGGATAACCTCGTTTGGAAATGAGTACTTGACATATTTTCCTGCGTATAACATGTGACAAATACAAACACTTTGCAGAATTAGTTAGCCGCTCACTGCTCTTATACGCAGAGTGCCGAGCAGAGGTCGGCGCTTGAAGTCCCGCATTGCGCATGCGAAATCCGAGCGGAGACGAAGGCCGTGCGCGCGCGGTCCGGCGCGGCGGTGACCTCGCTCCGTAGACGCTCGACGACGCGGAGGCTTCCGAGGCGAGGTCTGGAGGCAGGCGCGGAGGCTCGACGTCGGGGCTCTACTTTGCGCGGAGACTCGCGGAGGTTGTTCTCGGCAGCACGGAGGTTTGGCCAGCTCGTCGTAGTAGTCTGTACGCTCGAACAGCCCCGGTACGCAGACCCCAGCGCCGCCGTCGGCCGCCGTTGTCGCCCAGGATGGCCACGAGCACCTATCCGGAGTCATCGTCGATAGATACCACATGCATGGATGGCTGTACGTGATGCATGAATGGATGGACAATAAGCTTAAGCATGTAATGGATTATGGATGTACGAGCGCATGCATGCACGTGGAAATGAATGGTTATTTGCATGCGGATGGATACAGGCGAATGGTTATTTGCTTGCACGCATGGGCGTCCCCCGCTGCGCGGAGCCTAGCTTTCGCGGCATCACTTGTAGACGCGAAGATGTGCCTGGCGAAGTGTACCCCGCGCGAAGACCAGTGCGGACAGGTCGAAGGCGCACAGGTTGACCGCACGGATCTTGCTCCCAAGTCATTCAAGACATCGCTTCCGACTAGATCTATTCTATACACCATCTAAAAAACATGACGGAGGATATAGGCAAAGCCCGTACACTTCCACAGTCAAGATGGCTAAATTTCTAGCGAGCAAACTACTTATCTGTCATTGATGACGCTCCCAAGAACAGCGTCCAGCTCCTTAGGTGACTTTTCATCCTGTCCCCACGGACGGCGCCATCTGTTGTGGCTACAGACCAAACAGAGAGAGAGAATGGACTAGTAGAAGAGGAAGAGAGAGCCAGATCTATGGAATGGTTGGTGAGAATGAGAGGATGTCCCTCCTCCTACCCCTCCTGGGGGTTTATATACATGAGTGGGGTAGAATGGGAAATCCCCATTCTACCCCTTAGTACTTACAAAGGATGATGGTACATTGGTATATTTACACTGGTATATTCCTCTACATTATTGGGCCTATTACATGCTGGACTAGTTGCACGGCCCAGTCGCGGGGGTTGGGCCACCCCCACAACACTAGCCATGCCCTCTGAAACAAGCAGATCAATATGTACATGTATACATACAATTCACATCTCAATTCATTTCACAAACATAAAATATCCAATTCACATCTCAATTCATTTCACAAACATAAAATATCCAATTCACATCGCACTTCATTTCACAAACATAAAACATCTATTTCGCAAATCAATTAATTGAAATGAAATAAAATATCCATTAACAAATACACAATTACAAAAGATCTACATTGCATTTGTACTTAGATGGTAACATTGCATTTTTTATTGCTCTATCACTCCGGAATCGAGGTCTCGCGAAAGGAACAGATCCATAACCAACGAACTTGTCAGGCTGCACACGCAATACTTGGATGGTGATTGCCATTTTTTCTCCATTTTTCTTCTCCTCCATCCATTGAAGACATCCTCCTTCTTTTGGTCAGCCGTGCCAACTCCAGCCGCTGTGGCTGCCTGCTTCCACCACCGATCAGTGCTGGCCACGACCATTGGTCCTACAGTGCCGTCCTCCAGCTTCCTCCTTAGGAACGCCTCATGGTTGGCCATGCTCCCATGCAGCTGCACCCCCATGAACCGATGGCCCTGCAGCTCAAGGGTGACAGATTGGATCTGGCCATATGCCTAGGTCTAACTAGATTTCATTCTTTGAGCCATAGGTCCAAATAGACTGAGCACCTAAGCTCACGAGTTGCTGTATGTAAACCCTAAAGCAACAACCTTGTAAGTGATATTGGATCTTCTTCTCCAAAAGACTAGTCCGATGGGTTGGGTTTCCTTCACACTTATAAATTGTGTTTTTTTCTTTCCCACAACTAATGTGGGACTATTCATAACATTCTCCTCCTCACATATTGGTTTTGCACTTCTACAACCAAAAAGATTTTCGACACCTGGGCTCTGATACCACTTGACGGATCTGACTTTGGCCGTATACCTAGGTCTGATCGGGTTTCACTCCTCGGGCCATAGATCCAAATTGGCTGAGCACCCAAATCCATGAGCTGTCGTATGCAAACTTTAAAACAACAACCTTGTAAGTGGTATTAGGCCTTTTCTTCCCAAAAGACTAGTCCAATAAGTAGGGTCTTCTTCATACTTATTATAAGTTATATTTTTTCTTTCCCATAATTAATATGGGGCTATTCCCAACAAAGGGCCCACTGCAGCTCGGTCACCTACTGCTGCTTCCGATGCCGACTACCACTGTGCCGCTCTTGCCACTATCTCGCCGGTGCCAGCTCGGCCACTGGCCCCCGCAGAGCTGCCGCCCGACTCCTCGGCTGCAGCTCACACTCTGCTCCTACCGTCGCTCCACCGAGCCGACATCCCTGCTGCAGCCGACATCCCTGCTGCTTGACGCCACACCGTCGCCCTTGCACAAGCCAAGCTACCTCACCTCCAGCTCGCTCACATAGGCAAACTGAGCAGCGTCCACTACTACTTCTCCCTTTCTCTCAAACTTGCTCAAACGATCATACATGCAAAAAATACCTATATGAATGGAATGCTTGTGTGATAAGGATCACAATGGTGTGACATGCATTGCTTGATTTTGTGATTTTGGATGAGATTTGAAGGAGAGGAAGCAAGGAGTTCGAGCTCTGTAGGGCTGGTTAAATAAGAAGAACAAAATGTCTTTTTTTCTTTGGCTGGATGGAGAAGGCAGGAAAAAGAGTGATCCGTAGGTGTTTTGTCTGCTGTCGGTTGAACTGGTGGAGTGGGATAGCGAACGAATATATGATGACATGATTTTGGATTTATGAGAAAACAAGAAGTCAAAAACAAGAAGTCAAAAACTGGTCAAGAAGTTAAAATTTAATGCTACTTTTAAACAATTCAATTAAACGATTAAATTTTCATCTAGTGGGAGACTTTCAATTAGATGTTGAAAAATTTTAGAATACACCAAAAATTTTACACATGGTCAATTTAAATATAATAACCCTACTTTGAAAATCGGGATGTTACAAAATAGTTTGCATTTGGTTGTAAATATGATTTCCATTTTTAATGTTGACTCCGGTGCGTCATTGGGTCACACGATTCATCTTGGACATAAGTTGGTATCTATCTAGTCATAAATGTAGTTTCCATTTTTACCGTCACCATCACATGGTCAGCATGCACCACAACTAGGTGTGGTAGGAAATTCTAACGATTCATCTAGTAAATTCATCAGTACAATAAAGGTGGTTTCATCTATCTGTAAAATGGAATGTATCTAGATGTAATTTGTGGTTTTCATTTTATTGTTGCCATTTCATAGTAGTGGCATCAGCATAGGAGATAGCGGAGGTGTGGTGGTGGCAAAACTGCACAACATGGGCGTAGTGATTGATTACTTTCGAATGGTGAGCTCCCATGCAGCTTGGTGGATGGCCCACCCCATTTTACCATCAATTCCATGTTGCGCTGCCGTACAGTGCGGTGGAAGACGGGGGTAGGGTGGTGGTGGAAGACGATGGGCATATACCGCTTAAATGAATAGGTTATACCTAGGAGTATGTACTTCTACTTCTTATATACCGCTTAAATGAATAAGTTATACCTCTTTATTCTTTTGAGCAGACTCTAATAATGATTATAAGATACTCTAAAGTGTGTTCCATAAAAAATTTCATCAAAGTCTAGTTGTTATAACATAATTTTTGTATATACTTCTTTTACAAATGGAAAATTGTATATAGTAAAAATAAAGGGATCTGGTAAAATTTTTTTCAACTATGTCGCATTATAGTATATTAGAATTAGTATTTAAATATACCAAAAGTAATAAACAATTATAACATGTCCGTTTAAGTGGTATATTGGAAGATGAAAGTATGTACTTCATATATATATATATATATCCAATATTTTTTGTATGGACACGGATTTTTCTCTTAGGGGATATCCTCTTATTGTATCTGACGTCTATTTTATGTTGGGATGTGTGCCTGCAGTCCATTTTTATGTTGGGATGTGTGTTTGCATTTCCTATTTTGTTTTCTAGTTATTAAATAGAGGGTATGTGCATATCTCAAGGAGGAATAGTGGGGCAGATGAAGTAGAGGAAGTCGATTCTAAAAAAGCTTTTCCCAGCTATCCAGCAGTTGAATTAATTCGGAGGTGATAGAAAGAAGGAAGGAAGGAAGTAACACGTCGAATAGAAGAAGTATCCACACACGACTGACCTCTAGCTACCCTACGGTCTCCGTCGCTCAACAAGCCAGAAGGTCTGTGTGCAGACCTGAATCTGTTGTTAGACTTGACTGCTACGGAAGAGCGAGTCAAGACACCAATAACATGCTGATCACACCGTGGGTAGCTATCTCGACGGGGGAAACGCGATCTATCCTCAGGACGGCAGATATCACGAGCAGAGGCACACCGAGGACGAAAATCAGAAACACTGGAAAAACCAAGTCCTTGTTCAGCCCCGCCTTCTACCGCTGAAAAACAACTGAAAAACAACACAAAACTGAAATAACCCTTGACTGAAATCTGCACTCGGATAGACTAAATACTGCTGTCCAGACAACTGAAAAGAAAAACAGCACAAAACTGAAATATGCCTTGACTGAAATCTGCACTCGGATAGACTAAATACTGCTGTCTAGACAACAAAAATAAAATCTTGATCAAGAGCCAAAATGTTTGGAAACCAATTGAGCAAAAGTTTGAATTTGAGTTTCAAACCAAAATTTGAAATTTGAAATCAAATTAAACAAAACCAAAGACAATGGTCCCTGCACAAACTGCTCGGTAAGCTTCCTTGCACCTTTCTTATGCTCGTGCTCACCTCCTTCTTCTCCTCCCCCTGCGGCGAAACCGTCCTTGTTCAGCCCCGCCTTCTATCGCTGAGCATTGCCGCCAATGTCGAGACTCGAATATGCAATCCAGATACTCTATGTATTCTACACTAGTCGGGATCATGCTAGTGCACACAGTAGAAACTTAGATGAAATATCGACGATAATTATGATTAATTAAGAAAGATTCAAATATTATTAATTATCATAGTACTGACCTTTTGGTCAAGCTCTAGAAAATAGCAAATAAATCTAGAAAAATTCCTTGCAACACTAAGCTTTTTAATTTATCCATATTAAATCTTTTTAATTTTAGAAAATTCATATTTAGCTTTAATTAATTTAAGAAAAATCCAAATGATAATTTTTATTTTATAAAACTTCAAAAAGGCTTTGAAAATTAGGATGTTACAAACCCCTCCTCCCCTTAAACGGAATCTCAACCTCGGCCCCCAAAGTACCCACAACAATCTCAACTCTTCGATAGCTATATATAAAAGCTACGAAGAAGATGATTCAAGTTCTCTTGAAACCGCAAATAGAACGACAAAGGTGAAAACAAACTTAACAGACTTGGCCGAAACAGGTAAAAGACAGCAAGAAGTACCAAGATAAAATGTAGACTAAAAACAACTATCTTCCCAAAACAGCGAGGACCATAAGCTGCAAATACTCAAAAATACCGCTGTCCAGACAACTGAAAACAGCACAAAACTGAAATAACCCTTGATTGAAATCTGCACTCGGATAGACTAAATACTGCTGTCCAGACAACTGAAAAGAAAAACAGCACAAAACTGAAATATGCCTTGACTGAAATCTGCACTCGGATAGACTAAATACTGCTGTCCAGACAACAAAAATAGCACAAAACTGAAAGCTAACGCTGCAGCAAAACTCCACTGAGAAAGGCACAAAATGAAGATAAAAGCAGCAGCCGAAAGACACCAACTACTAGCTGAAAAGTATCAAAACAGCAGTCCAAAGATGTTCTATTAAACTGGCCGAAACTAACGCAAAGACTAGCTAGAAAATCCGAAAGGGCAGCCGAAAACACACATGGAATCTAACCAAGAAAAGTGAAGTTTAACTTGAAACCTTAAACCAAAATCTGAGCTGGCCAAAGAAAAATAGAGGATCATTGGCTGCCGACAGAAACTGCAATCACAAAGATAAAACAAGAACTGAAAGAAAAAGAACACTGAAAAGGGTATGCAGCGGGTGGCCTGAAGGAAATAAAGCACAACCGAAAACTTGGCCTGAAGGATTAGTTCTGCCGAGAGTACAGCTTGACAAAAAGAGGCAGTAACACCAAATCGAAGGCATACAAAGAGAAAATCTGCAAAAGCCGAGCTGACTAGTATTTGAGAGCAGAGGAAGGATCAATCTTGGAGCTATTGAATCCAAAGTACATGCAGATTTTGATTCTCAACTCAGAAACGTAAGAAACAGGGAAGAATAGAACTGAGACAAAAACTCAAAGAACAGAAACGAAAAGGCAAAGCTACCCAAAACATCTTAAACAAAAGATTTCTTAGATTGAGACAAGGAGAGATGAATGATTAAACAAGAGGAATGATTACATCAGTTCATCCCATCTCACAACTCAAGAGGAACACCCAAAATAAAACACAAGAGCTGCCCTAAAAAACCTTTTCATTTCATGTATGGAGAGAAACAAATAAAACCCTAACTCTCACACCCTCTCTCACTCCTCTCCACTAGAGAGCACCCACTATTTATAGCCTCCACTAATGGGTTTACAACACACTTTAGCCATTAGCTCTCAACAACTCATAGCATTTTATCCATTATCCCCTAACCAAGTCGGCTTCCTTTTGTGCGGCCCTGCGCTTTTACCAAAATGCCCCTCCTGCACCTTTCGGGAAGCTTTCTCATTTCTTGCCGTCCAAGCCTCGCAACCACTTCGAGTTCTCGCCATGTTCGGCACATCCCGACTGCTCCGACCACAGCACTGCCCGTGCCTAGTCCGGTCATCCCGTGCCTCGCCACGACCTCGCCTCAAAGTCCTGCAGTCATCACAGACAAGAAACAAATTACATAGCATCGCTCGACATGTTGTAACCATACATTAGCATCAGAAGAAATACTCAAAGCCCAAACCGATCGAAAACAAAAAAATAAACGACTTAAGCACGTTCGACCTAGATCGACAAGGTCCGACCGAAGCCGATTGCACCGCGCAACGACATGGCCCGAACCACACAAACCAAACTCGACTTTCCTAAAACAGATGTCAATTACTCATCACAAACACGGGATCATATCCACATGGTCTATCAATCTCCCCCTTGATGAGTATATTGACAAACCCAGAAAAAGCATAAAGTTGAGTTTGAAAATGAAAGAGAGTCAAACATGGTCCAAAAGAAATCAAAGAAGCTTATGACCATGTCGACAAAGGAACACTAGAGCTACAAACGAAAGAGCAAATTGTTCTTCAAAGCTCCAGAAGGTTCCCAAATGTTCCCAAATGGCTTTTTCTCCGCTATTCTCCCCATTTTGGCAATAAAATCATCAAGGATGCAGGGAAGAGAAACAATCATGAGAAAGAATGGAATGGCTGAACGTTATTCAATCTAAGCATTTAGAGCCATGAAGATTATCCAAAATGACCATTTGAATATTACACCAAGCCATAACGCATAAATATGCTATTAAGATCATGACAAGACATGTATAATCAAACTAAGCCAAATAAGTCATAATCTGAAAGTTTGTCGAAATTCTTAGCATGTCAAGTCATCCATGATTATAGTCTAGCTAAAGGTATCCAAAGATGATGCAGGCCATATCAATAATCTAAGTGGAACCAAGAAGCTAGTATTGAGTCAATTTAGAGTGCTACAAGCTCAAGAATGAATCATTTGTTCAAGCACTTTGATCTTTTGGTAATTAAGCAAATTGAGCACATTTGACGTGTTTTCTTTTTAAAGCTCATGATCGTTTCCAACCAACATTTTTAGTCATGTGCTAGATCTCAAGCCTTATGCGACCACTCCAAGCGAGAAGCTTAAGGAAATGATCTTGGTCAACCAAAACTCCCCCTGAGTTCATGCCTAGTGCAATGGCAAGCCGTCTCATGAGAAAGAATTGGTGAGATCGGTTTTTTCGCACAAAAGAGATCTTTTTGCATTTTTAAGAACAGAAGACTTGTACTAACTCATGCTTCATCAAGAAACTAGCATATCTCAATCTAAAGCTCAATAAAAATTCAAGACTCAACTCAGCCTATTTGACATGGTCTGAATCATAAGAGGATAACTAAAGATAGACTAGTCTCAAAAGTTAACATGACATGAATTAGTTCAAGTAGAGCATTTTAATCAACTTATCATGGCAAAGACTAAACTACACATATAAAGTCATGATATATCTAGCAAGTAAGCTCAGATCATGGCAAGATGTAATTCATTATAACATGTCATAACAGGATAATAATCAAGGCTCCATGTAGTTATATTACACTTGCAGAATGATATGCAAGAAAATCCAGCTCCCCCTCAACATGTGATGCAACTTTAGTTCAAGTTGAGTTATGACAATATTAAGATCTAGAAGCTCCCAAATGAACTCCCCCTGAACCAAAGCAATAAATATGAGAAGCTGGCGATAAAAACAGAAAAGGCAGTCCTTAAAGCATAGACAAGATATAGAGGAATCTATGGCTCAGACTGACTCTCATCTACCCCATATGACTCTAGGACTATCAGCTGATCATCTAACACACTAAGGAGCAAACACGTACCCCGTCTGCCCGAGGGTGGCCCAACCCTCGCTAGAACCTATAAGAAGTGAGTGAGCTCAACCTAGTGAGAAGTGAAACAGCTAATAAGCAGCATCCTAGAATCACAAGATGAGAGGAAGAATAAACAACTAGACAAGAGAGACACTCTAATCTATGCTAGAAGAACTAACCCTAGTGCACCGATATGCAATGCAACAGAAAGGAGTAAGAGCATAATAAACAAGATAAAACAGGAAGCGCAAAACTCCCCCTCACAACAGTCCATAAGGACAAACCACCCCAAGCTCTCCCCGCAGAGCTGAAAACCTAGAGCTATCCAAAGGCTTGGTAAAGATATCAGCCAACTGGTGGTCACTCTCCATAAACTAGAGCACTATGTCACCCTTCTCCACATGGTCTCTAAGGAAATGATATCTAATATCAATGTGCTTGGTCCGAGAATGCTGCACTGGGTTCTTGGCAATGTTAATGGCAGAAGTGTTATCAAAGAAGAGTGGAACACTATTTATGACTAACACAAAGTCCTGCAAGGTCGAAACCATCCAAAGCACCTGGCTGCAACAACTGGCAGCAGCAACGTACTCGGCCTTTGCGGTGGACTGTGCAACACCGGACTGCTTCCTCGAAGACCAGGAAACAAGGGAAGTGCCAATGAATTGGCTGGTGCTAGAAGTGCTCTTCCTATCTATCCTACAGCCAGCAAAGTCTGCATCCGAGTAGGCTCTCAAGGAAAGACAGGATGAGGAAGAGTACCAGATACCATAGTCAATGGTAGCTCGAAGGTATCGAAGAATGCATTTCACCGCCTGGCGGTGAGATACGCGAGGAGAGGCCTGAAAGCGAGCGTACAGACACACGGAGAAGTGTATGTCCGACCTCGAGGCAGTGAGGTACAAGAGGGAGCCAATCATGCTGCGATACTCCTTTCGATCAACTGGCTCGCCGTCCTCATCTGGGTCAAGAGAAGCTGTGGACGCCATGGGAGTTGACACGGGCTTACCACCACTCATATCAAAGCGTCTCAGGAGGTCTCGAGTGTATTGCCTTGATGCAAGAAGGTACCCTCCCGAGTCTGCTTGATCTGGAAGCCAAGGAAGAAGGTCAACTCGCCCATCATACTCATCTCAAACTCAGTGCTCATGACATCCGAGAACTGTGAAGCAAGAGTATGAGAAGAGCCGCCAAAGATGATGTCATCCACATAAATCTGGACGAGTAGTAAATCAGTGCCGTGCCTACGAATGAACAAGGTCTTATCTATCTTACCCATCTGAAAATCATGAATCGACATATATGACTTAAGCCTCTCATACCAAGCTCTAGGGGTCTGCTTAAGTCCATACAAGGTTTTGGAAAGCTTGTAGACATGGTTTGGGTATTTGGGGTTCTCGAAACCTGGAGGCTGTCTCACATAGACCTCTTCCTCAATAAACCCATTGAGGAAGGCACTCTTGACATCCATATGGTAAAGCTTGAAACTCTTAGAAGCTGCGAAAGCAAGCAGCATTCTAATGGCCTCAAGTCTAGCTACAGGGGCAAAGGTCTCCTCGAAATCTAGACCCTCAACCTGGGAGAAACCCTGAGCTACCAGTCTAGCCTTGTTCCGAATGACAACCCCATCCTCACTCTGCTTGTTCTTGAACACCCACTTAGTCCCAATGACATTGTGACCTCGAAATTTTCTAACTCATGCATGGCATTGACCCAAGACTCATCAGAAAGAGCACGACTAACATCTTTGGACTCAAAAGTGGCAACAAAGGCAGAATGGAAACAGTAGTGAGACATGCCGGATTTTGAGTGAGTAACACGCTCAAAGAGGTCTCCAATCATCTGCTCGGAAGGATGGTCTTTCTGGATATGTCGGGGAGGTCCTGTATGAGATGAAGAAGTGGCCTCTACCTCATGAGCTGATGAGGTAGGAACAGCGGCACTAGCTCCAGAGGAAGCAGAAGGCATGGGCTGATCACCTGGAGGTGCAGTGGAAGAAAGAACCTCAAGGGGAGGATGAGAGACTGGATCGGGTAGACAACCCTCATCTCCATCGTCCTCATCATCCACAAAGATGGGCTCGGACTGCTCTAAAGAACTTGAGATATCGGGCCTAGTCCCCGGACTGGCCTCGTCGAAAGTCACCTCACAGGTCTCTACCAACTTACTAGACTCGCAGTTCCAAACCCTATACGCCCGCGAAGAAGTCGAGTAACCTAGAAAGATCCCATCACAAGATCGTGACTCGAACTTATCTAGGTTCCCAGACTTCAGAATGAAACACTTGCAACCAAACACACGAAAATGAGAGACACTGGGCTTCCGCCCGTATCTCAGCTCATAGGAAGTGCGATGCAAGTGTGCCCGAAGAAAAACTCTGTTCGAAACATGGCACACGGTCGCTATAGCCTCAGCCCAAAACTTCCTAGGTGTAGAATACTCATCAAGCATCGTCCTGGCCATCTCGACCAAGGTATGGTTCTTCCTCTCCACGACGCCATTCTGCTGTGGGACGTGCGGAGAAGAGAACTGGTGCTCTACACCTGTCTCATCGCAAAACCTCTCAAAGTAGGAATTCTTGAACTCCATGCCATTGTCACTACGGATCGCTCGTAAGGCACCCGGGAGCTCAACAGAAAGCCAACTGAAAAGACCTCGAAAATGTGTAAACGTCTCATCCTTTGAGGCTAAAAAAAACACCCAAGAGAACCTCGAAAGGTCATCGACCACGACAAGAACATACCACTTCCCTCCTGCTGACTACACTCGAGCTGGTCCAATTGTGTCCATGTGGAGGAGTTGTCCTGGTGCATCCGTCATAGTCACTGTGACCGGAGGGTGAGAAGCGGCATCCATCTTACCGTGCCGGCAAGGAGCGCAAACAATATCTTTGACCATTTTGAGTTTCGGCAGACCACGAATGAGATCGTGGCCGCTAACTCGGGTCAAATGGTCAAATCCAATATGACCAAGTCTCCTATGCCAGAAGGTAAGGTCACGGGACTCAGACGCAACTAAACATCGGAGGGGATCACCAGAAGACTCAGAAAAATCTGCACGAAAGATCCTCCCATAACGAGAAATCCCGCAAACCAGACTACCCGAAGAATCAAGAATTTTGCAAGCGTTTTTCTTAAAGCTCACCTCAAAGCCGTCATCGGTAAGCTGAGAATCAGAAAGCAAATTATACTGCAGCTTACTAACCAAGGCAACATCTTTCAAAATAAAAGACTCATTAACGCGCACTGTACCTTTGGCGATGACACGCCCAGACGAAGTATCTCCGAAGATGGTCATCTCATCACCTGGAGCACGAGCTAGGGAAGAGAACCAACGAGAGTCTCCGGTCATGTGTCGAGAACACCCGGAGTCGACGAGCCAAACCTCTCTCTTCCCTGCTCCGCGAACCTGAGTCAACGAGAGAGTAAAGTCTCAGTACTGGGTAAATCAAGAGTGATTTTGGCACCCAATACTGAGTAACACGTCGAATAGAATAAGTATCCACACACGACTGACCTCTAGCTACCCTACGCTCTCCGTCGCTCAACAAGCCAGAAGGTCTGTGTGCAGACCTGAAGCTGTTGTTGGACTTGACTGCTATGGAGGAGCGAGTCAAGACACCAACAACATGCTGATCACGCCGCGGGTAGCTATCTCGATGGGGGAAACGAGATCTACCCTCAGGACAGCAGATATCACGAGCAGAGGCACACCGAGGACGAAAATCAGAAACACTGAAAAAACCAAGTCCTCGATACTGCCTAAAACCCTCAGAGTGATCAACCCTAGACCTCGTGTTGGTCTTAGGTGCACTCAAGGTCTGGGACTGACCCTGAATACTCCTAAGATCGCGAACACTATCTCTCCGCGCAATCTTGGCGCGCCTGAAGCATCGCTCGATCGTGTGTCCATCCTTCTGACAGAAGGTGCAATGATACTTCACCTTCTGAAAGGTAGAACTAGCATGATGGGGCTTCGCCTTCTGAGAGGCCGAAGAAACAGGTGAAACCACCTTACTGTCAAAGATCCCTTGGACAAGGCCCGCTGACATAAATTGAACTTTCTCAGTTCTGGGCTTAACCTCGATCACACCTACGGCTAAGGGTCTGAGCACGGCAGGTGGATGCTTCCTAACTGGCTCTGATACCAATTGTAGGACCGAAATGGCAACAGGGGGGTGAATGATGCCTTTAAAAATCGCCCCCAAAGTACCCACAAAAATCTCAACTCTTCGATAGCTATAAAAGCTACGAAGAAGATGATTCAAGTTCTCTTGAAACCGCAAATAGAACGACAAAGGTGAAAACAAACTTAACAGACTTGGCCGAAATAGGTAAAAGACAGCAAGAAGTACCAAGATAAAATGCAGACTAAAAACAACTTCCTTCCCAAAATAGTGAGGGCCATAAGCTGCAAATACTCAAAAATACTGCTGTCCAGACAACTGAAAAACAACACAAAACTGAAATAACCCATGACTGAAATCTACACTCGGATAGACTAAATACTGCTATCCAAACAACTAAAAAGAAAAACAGCACAAAACTGAAATATGCCTTGACTGAAATCTGCACTCGGATAGACTAAATACTGCTGTCTAGACAACAAAAATAAAATCTTGATCAAGAGCCAAAATGTTTGGAAACCAATTGAGCAAAAGTTTGAATTTGAGTTTCAAACCAAAATTTGAAATTTGAAATCAAATTAAACAAAACCAAAGACAATGGTCCCTGCACAAACTGCTCGGTAAGCTTCCTTGCACCTTTCTTATGCTCGTGCTCACCTCCTTCTCCTCCCCCTGCGGCGAAACCATCCTTGTTCAGCCCCGCCGTCTACCGCTGAGCATTTCCGCCAATGTCGAGACTCGAATATGCAATCCAGATACTCTATGTATTCTACACTAGTCGGGATCATGCTAGTGCACACAGTAGAAACTTAGATGAAATATCGACGATAATTATGATTAATTAAGAAAGATTCAAATATTATTAATTATCATAGTACTGACCTTTTGGTCAAGCTCTAGAAAATAGCAAATAAATCTAGAAAAATTCCTTGCAACACAAAGCTTTTTAATTTATCCATATTAAATCTTTTTAATTTTAGAAAATTCATATTTAGCTTTAATTAATTTAAGAAAAATCCAAATGGTTATTTTTATTTTATAAAACTTCAAAAAGGCTTTGAAAATTAGGATGTTACAAACCCCTCCTCCCCTTAAATGGAATCTCAAACTCGGCCCCGAAAGTACCCACAAAATCTCAACTATTCGATAGCTATATATAAAAGCTACGAAGAAGATGATTCAAGTTCTCTTGAAACCGCAAATAGAACGACAAAGGTGAAAACAAACTTAACAGACTTGGCCGAAACTGGTAAAAGACAGCAAGAAGTACCAAGATAAAATGCAGACTGAAAACAACTTCCTTCCCAAAACAGTGAGGACCATAAGCTGCAAATACTCAAAAATACCGCTGTCCAGACAACTGAAAATAGCACAAAACTGAAATAACCCTTGATTGAAATCTGCACTCGGATAGACTAAATACTGCTGTCCAGACAACTGAAAAGAAAAACAGCACAAAACTGAAATATGCCTTGACTGAAATCTGCACTCGGATAGACTAAATACTGCTGCCCAGACAACAAAAATAGCACAAAACTGAAAGCTAACGCTACAACAAAACTCCACTGAGAAAGGCACAAAATGAAGATAAAAGCAGTAGCCGAAAGACACCAACTACTAGCTGAAAACTATCAAAACAGCAGTCCAAAGATGTTCTATTAAACTGGCCGAAACTAACCCAAAGACTAGCTAGAAAAATCTGAAAGGGCAGCCGAAAACACACATGGAATCTAACCAAGAAAAGTGAAGTTTAACTTGAAACCTTAAACCAAAATCTGAGCTGGGCAAAGAACAATAGAGGATCATTGGCTGCCGACAGAAACTGCAATCACAAAGATAAAACAAGAACTGAAAGAAAAAGAACACTGAAAAGGGTAAGCAGCGGGTGGCCTGAAGGAAATAAAGCACAACCGAAAACTTGGCCTGAAGGATTAGTTCTGCCGAGAGTACAGCTTGACAAAAAGAGGCAGTAACACCAAACCGAAGGCATACAAAGAGAAAATCTGCAAAAGCCGAGCTGACTAGTATTTGAGAGCAGAGGAAGGATCAATCTTGGAGCTATTGAATCCAAAGTACATGCAGATTGTGATTCTCAACTCAGAAACGTAAGAAACAGAGAAGAATAGAACTGAGACAAAAACTCAAAGAACAGAAACGAAAAGGCAAAGCTACCCAAAACATCTTAAACAAAATATTTCTTAGATTGAGACAAATACAGATGAATGATTAAACAAGAGGAATGATTACATCAGTTCACCCCATCTCACAACTCAAGAGGAACACCCAAAATAAAACACAAGAGCTACCCTAAAAAACCTTTTCATCTCATGTATGGAGAGAACCAAATAAAACCCTAACTCTCACACCCTCTCACTCCTCTCCACTAGAGAGCACCCACTATTTATAGCCTCCACTAATGGGTTTACTATACACTTTACCCATTAGCTCTCAACAACTCATAGCACTTTATCAATTATATCCTAACCAAGTCTGCTTCCTTTTGTGCAGCCCTGCGCTTTTACCAAAACGCCCCTCCTGCACCTTCCGGGAAGCTTCCTCATTTCTTGTTGTCCAAGCCTCGCAACAACTTCGAGTCCTCGCCGTCTTCGGCACATCCCGACCGCTCCGACCTCAGCACCGCCCGTGCCTAGTCCGGTCATCCCGTGCCTCGCCACGACCTCGCCTCAAAGTCCTGCAGTTATCACAGACAATAATCAAATTACATAGCACCGCTTGACATGTTGTAACCATACATTAGCATCAGAAGAAATACTCAAAGCCCAAACCGATCAAAAACGAAAAATAAACGACTTAAGCACGTTCGACCTAGATCGACAAGGTCCGACCGAAGCCGATTGCACCGCGCAACGACATGGCCCGAACCACACAAACCAAACTCGACTTTCCTAAAACAGATGTCAATTACTCATCACAAACATGGGATCTCATCCACATGGTCTCTCTATAGCTTGCTTTTAGGGGAAAAGTCTTGGCAGGGGCACTTCCAAGGTTGAACGGAATTGACGTGATAGTTTGACGCTTCTATGAACATTTGCATGTGAAATGGCTTGGCTCTTGGCACTTGAAACAAGTCGATGAAATCGCAGGACCTGTGTTTCTCCGAGTATGATTGCTAACATTGATAGGGCGTTATCCCAAAATATCCTGATGAGGCACTAGAGCTGGAGTCCTGAATCTAACTCCCTGTGACTGTTGCAACTGTGCCCCTTGTTAAATCATCTTCCTTTTGCGAGATTCTTCCATCTCATGGTGGGACTCTTCAATAAGTATGGTCTTATCCACCATGTTATGGAAACTGGCATAGTCGTTACCAACAACTTGAACCTTCAATCTGGGATTGAGTCCTCTTTTGAAGCACTTATGACGTGTATCATCAATGTGAACTTGTTGAGATATTCACTTACTGATATGTTCCCTTGCTGAAGCTCACAGAACTCATCCTTCTTCATTTCAATCATGCCATCTAGGATATGAGCACGGCAAAAAAATATAGTGAATTCTTCCCAAGTGATATTATGTTGATCTTCATGAGCGGCACAACTCCCACCATTCTGATGTAGCACCTTCTAGTTGGTGAGTGGCATATAGAACTTTTCTCAATCTATGCACTGGGCAAGGTTCAGCTTCTTTTCCATGGAACAAAGCCAATCATCTGCATCCAAAGGCTCTAAAGAACTAGAATAGATATGTAACACCCCGCCCATCCTCTATGCCCGGAATGCTACCACCATTGCAAACTCTTACCTTTCCTTCAATTACTAGAAAATCAACACTAATATATTTAGGTAGCAGCGAATAGATACATCATAGTTTTTCTTTTAGCCCTTACTCTAGCAGACTAGTAGAGACTAAAATAAACTGACAAAAGGTGGTACAGGGAGTGCTGTTAGTTTGTGAAGATTATTCATGTGCTACTCCCGCCTCGGGCATGGCGTCCTCAACGATTACTTAGAAATAAACAACAAAGCAAGGGTGAGTCCCAAGACTCAGCAAGTACATAATAGGACGATAAATACTAACACAACATGAAAATAATTTAATCCAACCATAACATACTCTACATGCATAGCCCTGCTCGTATCATCATTCTCAAGGTTCCACATTGATTGTACATACTTCACATGCATTTTCGTGTTCCACATTGCCAAATCATCAATGCAATGCAACCCTGCTCTACATGCACATTTGCTCATCACATTGCAAATACCGGTATTGCCGAGTGAACACCCGTCGATGTTCACCCATAATCTTGGGCCCGCCCATATCGGTACGGGGATCTCTCCACTCCCGTGGAGGCCTACCGAAGTAGGTCTTACTCAAGAGCACTCCGGATTAGCCCGCTAGCTTTACTCATAGCTAGGGACTTTCTCACCGCCCACACTCTTGAGTGCACATAATGCAAATGCATATGCCCATTATCATTATCATTGTCATCCGTAAATAAGCATCATATCATGTAATCATCGCATTTCCACATAAACATTGTCACATCATGTAAATATCACATATTCATAAACTCTATGGTCTACCGCTCTACCATGCACTTGCCTATTAACCAAGCGGAGCGGAACAACGTGCGGACGACGTCGACTTAGGACCTCCACCTGGGCAAGTAATTAATCCGACTTAACACATCATAACAAAACCAGAGATTAAATAGGCGACGATGATACTACACGTGTATCCCGATTTTGGCGTAAAAACGCACGGGTTTCAAGGACCTGTCGCATAGGCATTAAAACCCCCATTTCTTTTCTTATCTTATCTTTTTCTCCTCTATAAATACCCAGATTTTACAATCCGGATTCCTCTGTGATTCCACCGTACTATTCCCTGAATCAGTAGATAGTGATCACAGATTACAGTTCTGAATATCATAGTACATATCATGTGGAAGCGTAAATACAATAGTAGACTTACTAATGGGCCAATTAGGCCGAAATCATTAAATTGCAGCAGCGGAAGAACGAGCAGACAGGTGGGACCTTCAGGACATGCCCATAGGTAGCCAACTGGAGGTTCACGACCTAGCCCTTGACATCTTCATCTCCTCTGCCATCATGTCCAATCGTGTTGCTGAGGCGTAGTGATCTGATTCCTGATTCTGAATTTGTTGTGAAAGCGAGCGTGAGCACAAACCACCGTGCTCCACGAGCCAATACATAGGATGCAAATGAATAGTATGCATGGCTTATCAAAGGAGAGGCTCGGGTTATTTTATTTGCCATAAATTGCTTTTAATAGCATTATTATTATTTAATCATAGTGTATTATTATTGTTGCCTAAACTTCATACAGCGATTGTCATAATTGACTTATTCCTCCGACAATACACTTTTTTTTATTGATTGCTGCCTAAGACTCCAAGCAGCTAGTGCCATCATTTACTAAATCCACCGAACATATACTTTCTATATGGAATACTGTCTAAAGCAAGTGTCATCATTTATTTATTCCACCAATATCTTTTGTATTCTAAATTCCTAATAATCCAATCTTGTAATTGCTATTCATCAACTCCTCATTTCTGACTCTAACAATTATCCATCATAATTATTTTAAAATCCACCGATATACTCATCAAAGGGGAGATTGAGAGACCATGTGGTCGTGACTATATGCTTGTGATGAGTAATTGACAAGTGTCTTGGAAAGTTTGAGTTTGATTTGTGCTTTTCGTGCCTTGTTGGCATTTGGCTCAGTCGGGTTGGTTAGACGGACTTATCGCATATTCTTTCTCCCGATTGGTCGTTTGGGTAGATTCGTGCCTGAGTTTGATTCATTGATGCTATTTATGCTTACATGTGTCGAGCGGTGCTATTTGATGTGTTTCTTGTATGTGATGGCTGCAGGACGTCGATGCGGAGTCGTGGCGAGGCACGGAGGACCGGACTAGGCGCAGGTGGTGCCGAGGTCTGAACGGTCGAGGTGTGCTGAAGACGGCGAGTGCTCGAGGTGGTTGCGAGGCTTGAGCGGTAATAAAGGAGGAAACTTCCCGGAAGGTGCAGGAGGGGCGTTTTGGGAAATACGCAAAGCTGCACTAAAGGAAGTGGATTTGGGTAAAGCACTAGAGTTGGTGGAAGGCTTAGTGGATAAAGAGTAAATAAAACCCATTAGTGGGAGGCTATAAAAGGAGGGTGTCTCCTACATGGTCTTCATGTCTTTAGGGGGTTGGTTTTGCTTTGTATTGCTTTGGGGCTTTAGCTGTTGAGAGTGGTTGAGGAGAGGCAGAAGCTGTCGGAACCCGGAGCAATGACTCCTGGATCCTCTGTGTAAATCGCACTAGTCCAGGATCAGCTAGTGCACACAGTCACAACAAAGATAAATACCAAGCACAAATGACTGATTATATTAAATAAAAGGTACGGCCTTATGGCCAAGTCTTACATCAATGCTCATTGGCAAAAATAAATAAAGGAAATAACTGCGGAAGCAAAATGATAAAAGCGAAGCCCATGCCTGCCCACAGGCAAACGACAGTAAGACGCGGCCTACTCGTCCAGATCTTCACCGTAGTTGACGTCGACATCTTCCTCTGTGTGGAAAAAGCAAGGTGAGTACAAACTTGTACTCCGCAAATCACCCGGGAAAATGCAACATAATGATAAAGGCTTCAAAGGAAGGCTCATAGGGTTAGTTTGCATAAAACAGCATTTAAGAAATACAATAAGTAGATTGAAATTGCTGAATTTAATACAGTAAGTAAAAGCAATACTTGAATTAGAAAATAATACCGTCAGTGCAGGCTCCGACCATACACCAACCTATCCACGGGCATCCCACCCGGACCATCTTTTCCAAAAGATCACGTATGGATTCCATCCATCCACACGCTTTCACTGCGCAACTCTGATGAATTCCATCCATTCACCAGATTTCCATCTCTCACGGATTCCATCCATTCGCAAGGTTTTCATCTCTCGCGGATTCCATCCATCCACAAGGTTTTCGAAAACGTTTTTAAAAAACAAAGTCTAATCCATGAAAAACTTTTACTCAGCATGCCCATGACCGTGGGCACGGCTATCCAGGATAGATTATACACTCTGCAGAGGTTGTACAGCTTTACCCACAAGACACGATCATCCCATATTGCCACCGGTTTACACACTTCCTTAGGTGTGCGGCGAGGAGTCGTGACAAGGCCTTTACAATGCAAAGCCTTCAACCTGGTCGAGCCAACTCTAAGGTTTCACCCCAGTGAGGAATCCACCAGACCGGGACCCCCTCTTGAGCCTAGACGAGACTTCTCATGGCTTAACCACGCTCGCCTAAGTGAGACTTCACATGGCACCAACCACGCTCACTTTCAACCTACGACTCGACTCAGATTGGGACTTCACAAATTATTCAGCCAGGGCTGTCCCATACCAGCCATGTGGTAGTACGATTAGGGCTTTGCAACAGTAGCTCACAGACCGGTCCTTAATTGACTCAGGTCCAACCACATACCCCCGTGCACGACAATCAACCACTGCGGCTCCAACCAACAGGGCATGCCTGCACCCACCACTCTAACCACTTGCCTAAGTCTAAACCAGGTTTAATATTTTGCTTTCAAAATAATTCATAAACCTCCTTGACTCACCAAAGTCAAGAGTACATAACATTTCATGTAAAAGGGGTTATCATTTTATGTGAAAGACATCCCAAAACAAAATTATATGACTAAGCTGGACTAAGCATTTGATTAAACTCTCTAGCCAACACTAATGTATTAACTAGAGTTTGATTCTAGGGTGACAAGGTATTGAGGAATTCAAATTCAATGGAGGGATTAACAAGTAGGCAATAACTAAATTTAAAACTGAATTGAAATACATTGAATAAAAATATGCATGCAATATAATTTAAATCAACATAATTTTTTTTGTAATTCTGGGATCAACATGATCAAGGAGGGTGACTTGCCTTGCCCTTGAACTTGGTTTGAATCTTCGTCGAAGAAATCTCCCGAATCGTCGAAGTCTACATGTCAAAATAACCCACCAAATTCAAAAATATTCAAATTAAATTCAAATTGAACTCAAATATTTGAATTGAGGCTAGAAATGGATAGAGAGGAATTTTTGATGAATTTAGAAATTTGAATGGGCCAAATCGGAGTTAAAACGAGGGAGAACGGGCTCCGGGAAGATTAAATTCAGGGAAAAAGGAAAAACTGGATTTTTGGAATTATTTTTCTAAAGGAAAATCTGGGATTATGACGTCAGCGAGGAATTTCTTTTCGGCCGAATTGTTTTTAAACGGAAAACTCGGCTTTATTGCGTCAGCATGCGTCAGCCCTGGGGTGCTCCTGCTGACAAGTGGGACCCCGGTCTATGGACCGAGTCCACGGGCCCAGGAGGAGGATGAGGTGGCGGGGGTGGCGGGGTTGGCGCTGACGGGGCGGCTGGCGCGGAGGTGGCGCCGACGTGGCTGCCACTCGGGCGCCGACGTGGACAGGGTGGCCGGGGGAGCTCCGGCCCGGGGAGCTCGCCGGCAAACGGCGGCCCGGCTGCCGGCGGCGAGGGGCTGAGGAGAGAGAGGTGGAGACGGGGAGTGCGGTGGTGGGGGCGGAGACTACCGGGGATGGCCGGAGTTGGCCGGCGGCGATCGCAGAGCAGCGGCGGAGCTCGGGTGGCGGCGGGGACGGCTCTGCGGCGGCTATGAGGGGCGGCCGAGGGGCGGAGGAGGTCGGGGGCGTCACGCCGAAGCTGGGGGCGGCGTCGGCGAGGCGTGAGGCGGGGCGAAGCGGCGGCAATGGCTCGCCGTTGTTGGCGGCGGTGGCGGAGGCGGGTGAGCACGGCGCGGCGGCGGTAGAGCGGCCGGGAGCGAGAGGAAAGGGTCGGGGAGGTGGAGTGGGGAGAGGCGAAGCCCGGAGGGGGATTTATAGGGGGCGGGGAGGAGGGAGGTGCCGGGAATTTCTCGCCGGAGGGGTGGGGTCGTGGCGGCGGTTGCGGGAGGGGAGTGGGTGGTGGGCGGCGGATTCGGCGGGTGGGGGCGCGCGGGTCCTGCGGGAGGAGTGGGCGCGTGGCGGCGACGTGCGCGGGAGGGAGGAGGGCGCCGGGTAGGGCGGGAGCGGCGCAACGGCCGGTGGCGGCGCGGCCGGAGAAGAAGGGCGGGGTCGCGCGGGGAAGACGCCCCTGGCATGCGGGCCCCGCGGTGCAGCGAGAGGCGGAAGGGGAGGGAGTGGCTGCCGGGTGGGACCGAGGGGGAAAGGGAGAGAGGGAAGCGGCGCCGACAGGTGGGGTCCAGCGGCAGCGAGAGAAAAGAGGGAGCGGGCGGGATGGGCCGATGAAGGGCGACGTGGCCGGATCGGGCCCGTACGCGTGGCGCGCGGGGAGGGAGGGGAGGCGGAATCCGGCGGGTGACGTGGGCGCAAATCTGGCCGTCCACGTGGCGGCCGGAGAGGGAGGGAGAGGATAATTAATTTTGATTTTGGATTTTGGATTTTCAGAAAGCACAGAAAATACAATAAGCCTCAGAAAAAATACCAAATAATCTCCAAAAATTCCAGAAAAATTCCTAGAATCTCCTGGAGACATTTGGAACCTAATAAAAATATTTCCAACTAATGTTGATATTTAATTTTCATACTTTAAAATACTTTTAATTACAAAAATACATTTTAAAACTCAGAAAAATCCAGGAAACCAAATAAACTCCAAATTTTTAATTTGACGTAGAGTTTTTATACAAAATCAAAATATTTTAATTAATAATAATTTTAGGTTTTTCTGAAATGCTTTTCAAATCCAGCTTTTTTTTCAAAAACAGAAATTCAGGGCAAATCCAAATTCAAACTTAGGCACAAAAATGCTTATTTTAATTTAAAGTTTTTTTAATCCATTTTTATTTTTTATTTAATTATTTGTATTTTAGCAAAAATTTGGGATGTTACAGAAGCCTGTGTGCTTTGTCTCATTCGATGCTTCTTTGAGTGTGTGTGCTCATGTGTTCTTGAGAGGAGACATGTAGCTTGTGCTCTCAATCCAATCATGTATGGGGTTGTAGGGATGGATTGAGTTGATACTCTACGTAATCATTCATCTCTCTTCCTCAATATCAATCTGAGATGGCTTTGTTTGAGTTTGATTGAGTTTCTGCTTCTCTGTTGGTTTTAGTCTCTTCCATGCTTTCTAGGCTTGATTTATGAGATTTTAGTTTTTGTGTTGATTCTTGCTGAGGAGTGACAAAATGGGTTGCTCTATGATGGAATTGCATTTCTAGACCCTTTGGTCAGCTAGTTCCAAGAGCAAATTGATTGAATCGCAAGAATCACTTTTGTCTCTGTACAGTGTTCTTGAGCCTTCTGTTTCTCTTCTCTAGGGTTTTGGTGTGGTTCCTGTTTTCTTTCACGAGGTGATATGAAACTTGGTATCTTAAGTCCTGAGGCTATTCATTAGCTATTCTCAAAGTTTCATGACCAAAGAATCAAAGGCTAGATGGGAATTTGAGTTTTTGTGCTGCCCCTGTATCTTTTTAGTTTTTAAGTCATTTCTCAAATTCATGCTTTTGAGATGGACTTTCTTGATTCCCCAGGTCCCCTTTGCTATTTGAGATGTTTTCTTGTTGTTCTGGGCTGATAAATCCTAAGAGAATCCTCTAATTTTCTTGCTGTGAAGAGATTTGGGTTTGCCTGCTGAAAATACACTCTGCTGCCTGCACTGAAAATTGAGGGGCGGTCTGACCGACCCTTAAGAGGCGGTCTGACCGGTGCATCAGAAGCGGTCTGACCGGCCGTATTGAGGCGGTCTGACCGGCCCTATAACGGCGGTCTGACCGCCCTCTGTAGTGCGGTCTGACCGGCCCCCCTTTTGTAGGCTCTGTTACTTTTAGGTTTTTAGGGTATGCCTTCCAGGTTTTCATATTATTGCCTTGGTTCTCTGTTCTTCATATCTTTCCAGTAAGCACATGACTTCACATATGATCTTCTTTTCATAGCTCCTAATAGCTATTGGAAAGAATTTGGTTGTGAGCACACATCTTTTCATGGGTCAGGTTACCTTGAGTATTTGATGCCCTCTTCATAGCTCTGTAGCTACTGGAGAGAAATCTCATTCGTGGATATCTTTTTGGCGATAATCTTTAAAAGTCGACATTCACCTCCTCTGTCGCCAATTTCGATCCAACATTGGCAGTGCTTGCGAATTGGTTTTTGGGTTTGCAAGCACTCTCCCTCTTTACCACTTTTGTACCCCTTCCCCCTCAGTTGACAATGTGTATGGGTATGGTCATGACTCGGTGAAGCATATAAGCCCCACTTTGAAGTCATGTAACCCCTTTTTGTAATGAACTAATCTAAGTTTTATGCTTTTTATTGCATTGCTTGTTTGGTTTAATTGGTTTTTCTGTTGTGTCACTAGAGGGCTAGTGAACCCTCATATATGCTTCTTCCTCTTTTTGTTTTAACATCTTAGTTTTTTCAGATGGCACCTAGCACTTGGAGGGCTGCTGTCCATGGCAGAGGTCGCAGAAGAGGCAACGGTCATGGCCGAAGTCAGAATCTACCACCACCTCTAGGACCTCCAACAATGGCTCAACAAACTCAGATCTTGCATGCAATGCTAGACAATCAACAAGCAGGGGAAGCTAGCAAAAGCTCCAAACTAGTCGACTTCCTGAGGACAAGTCCATTGACATTCTCCTCAGCCAATGAGCCTTTGGAAGCCGAAGATTGGCTGCGAGATACAGAAAAAAAGCTTCGTCTAGCATGTTCCCCAAATGAGGACAAGGTAGACTTTGCCACCCACCAACTTAAAGGTGCAGTGGTAGCCTGGTGGGAACATTTTCTCACTGTTCGTGGAGAAGAAAGTTCTCAAGATGAATCCGAAGAGGAAGAGGAAGAAAATGTAGAAGGAGGTGAAGGGGAAACTCCAGCAGCTAGAGCCCAACAGGGAGGCCCTCAGCAAGAACAAGATGAAGGGGAAGATGAGGCTGAAGAAGAAGAAGAGACATTACCTGCCAGGTCTGCCATTTCTTGGTCTGAGTTCAAGACTTCCATCCGCCAAAATTTTGTGCCTACTGGAATTATGAGGATGAAAAGAATGAGTTCTGAACCTTGAAGCAAGGGAATATGACAGTGAATGAGTACCTCACCAGATTCAATCAGTTGGGTTGCTACACCCGAAGAGACATAGCAAAGAAAGAAGAAAAGATTGACTGTTTCCTTGAAGGGATGCATGAGGAAATGAGGGCACAATTGATTCTGCATGACCACCTGATCTTTCCCAACTTGATTAACATGGCCCTTGTCTATGAGAATGAAAGAAAACTCCTAGAAGCTAGCCACAAGAGGAAATGGGTGTCACAAAGGCCCTAAGGTAGCTTTCCTGTATCAAGGCAACACTTCCTTCCGTCATGGGGCAGCCTCAGCACCTAAGGCCCTGGCTCCATCTTAGCATTCCAGTGGAAGTGTGATTCGTGTGCCTCGCCCCTCAGGGCAATCTTCATCCATCAACCCAGCCTCGAACCTGCATTGCTTCAGCTGTGGTGCAAAAGGGCATTTTGCCAATAAGTGCCCAGATCGCCAGATCATCCTAATCAAGTTCAACTTGGGAGCCACCCCATCAAGAGAATAGTCGTCAACACCAAGCAAGAGCTATTAGACTCCTCAAGTTTCAAGGACTTCCTCAACTCCAAACCAGGGCTGCGTCAACCATGTTATAGTAGAAGATGTCCAAGATGCCTTAGGAGTACTCATGGGTACTTTCTCTATTAAGCCCATACCCACACAAGTTTTGTTTGATTCTGGGGCTTCGCACTCTTTTATCTCTAGGAGTTTTGTGGCAAGGGTTAAGTTATCAACCTTTAGGTTAAAAAGGCTAGTGGTACTAAGCTCACCAGGAGGACCCTTAACGGCTACCCTAGTAAGCCCCAAGGTAGAGGCTACCATGGAGAATTTTGGTTTCTTAGTAGACCTTTTGGTACTACAATCTCAAACCTTGGGCATCATTCTAGGGATGTATTGGTTAGCCAAATATCAAGGAATGATAGATTGTGCTAATAGAAAGGTAGTACTCACTAAGTACACTGGCTAACAATAAAGGTTAGTGTGGACCGCCCCTCCTTAAAGCAAGCAATCCATTACCTTAAAGAAATATCTTTGGAAGATATGCATGTAGTCCAGGATTACCCAGAAGTCTTCCCAAAGGAACTACCTGGTATGCCACCCGACAGAGATATTGAATTTGTTATCAAACTAAAGCTAGGAATTGCCCCAATTGCTAAGAGACCTTACAAAATGGCAATAGATGAGCTGGAAGAGTTGAAGTCACAAATTGAAGATCTCCAAGAAAAAGGATTTATTAGGCCTAGCTCAACCCCTGGGTTCACCAGTACTCTTTGTTAGAAATAAAGATGGCACTGCCAGATTGTGTGTAGATTACCGAACCCTCAATGATATGACCATAAAAAACAAGTACCCTCTACCCAGGATAAATGACCTATTTGATCAGCTGTCAGGGGCAACAGTCTTTTCCAAGATAGACTTAAGGTCAGGATACCACCAACTCAAGATCAGGGCAGAAGAAATTCCAAAAATAGCTTTTACCACTCGATATGGCTTTGAGTATATTATTATGTCATTTGGATTAACCAATGCTTTGGCATACTTCATGAACTTGATGAATATAGTGTTCATGAAATACTTGGATAAATTTGTGGTCGTATTCATAGATGATATTCTAATATATTCTAAGACCACTAAAGATCTTGAAGAACACCTACAGACAGTCCTAGAGACTCTGAAGGAGCACTAGCTGTATGCCAAGTATAGCAAATGTGATTTTTGGTTGCAAGAGATCAGTTTTATAGGGCACATTGCATCCTCTAGAGGAGTGGCAGTTGACCCTGCCAAGGTAGAAGAAGTGCTAGGATGGAAACAACCAGCCTCAATAACTGAAATGCATAGTTTTCTTGGCCTGGCTGGATACTACAGATGCTTCATAGAAGGTTTCTCCAAGATATCCAAGCCAATGACTCACCTTCTCAAGAAGGAGAAGAAGTATGAGTGGACTGATAATTGCGAGGAAAGTTTCCAAAAATTAAAGAAGAGATTGACTTCAACTCTTGTGTTAGTCTTGCCAGACATACACAAGGACTTTGAAGTATACTGTGATGCTTCACGCCAAGGTCTTGGCTGTGTGCTTGTGCAAGAAGGGAAGGTGTAACATATGCATCCAGACAACTCCGTCCCTATGGGTACAACTATCCAACTCATGATTTGGAACTAGTGTCAGTAGTGCACGCTCTAAAAATTTGGTGGCACTACCTGATTGGGAATCATAATGATATATATATACAGACCATAAGAGTCTCAAGTATATTTTCACCCAAATAGACCTCAACCTCAGATAGAGAAGATGGTTGGAACTAATCAAGTATTACAATTTGGATGTCCACTATCATCCTGAAAAGCTAATGTAGTGGCTAATGCCTTAAGTTGTAAGTCCTACTGCAATAACATCATTGGTCAAGAACTCCAACCCGAGCTCCACAATAAATTTGAAGCTCTCAACTTGAAGATAGTAGAACACGATACCTTAGTTGTAATGGAAGTGTATCCAACTCTCGAAGAGCAAATTAAAGCAGCACAGAAAAAACACCCAGGACTCTAGAAGTTTAAGCACCTCATGGCTAGAGGAAAAGCCCTCAAAATGGTAGAAGATCAACAAGGAATCCTATGGTATGGGAAACGCCTTTTTGTTCCCCACCAAAAGGATCTCAAAGACTTGATTCTCAAAGAAGCCCATAGCTCGGCATAAACTCTACATCCAGGCAGCACCAAGATGTACCAGGACATGAAAACCCTATATTGGTGGCCTCATATGAAGAGGGATATTGCAGAATATGTGGCCTGTTGTGATGTGTGCCAGTGGGTTAAAGCTAAACATCAGAGGCCCACCGAACTACTTCAACCACTGCAGATTTCCCAATGGAAGTGGGAAGAAGTTGGAATGGATTTCATAACTAGCCAACCTCGTACCAAGAAAGGATATGATTCCATATGGGTTATAGTTGGCAGGTTAACTAAAGTTGCCCATTTCATCCTTGTAAAGACCACCTACAAAGGAGATAAGTTGGCTGAGTTGTATATGGCTCGCATTGTATGTTTGCATGGAGTACCCAAGGGAATAGTCTCAGATCGAGGTTCACAGTTCACCTTGCATTTCTGGGCTAGCCTACATGATGCACTGGGAACCCATCTTGCTTTCAGCACCACTTTTCACCCTTAGACAGATGGGCAGACGGAGTGGATAAAATAGATCCTAGAGGACATGCTTCGGGCTTGTGCTCTAGAATTCACTGCAGATTGGGAAAGATGCTTACCATATGTATAATTCTCCTACAACAATAATTATCAATCTAACCTTAAGATGTCCCCTTTTGAGGCTCTCTATGGCAGGAGGTGTAGAACTCCCCTGTATTGGTCAGAAGTAGGAGAATGATATATATTTGGGCCAGATATCATCAAGCAAGCAAAAGAGAAAGTCCGATTGATCAGAGACCATGTCCACGCTACTCAATCCAGACAAAAGAGCTACACTGACAATCGCCGCATAGAGTTATTGATGTGACCACGCCACCAACACGTACGACCATAGCGGCCAATATCAAGATTGAACTAAAGGTGAATTCGTTTCTTCAACTTCAACATATTTTAAATGCGAATATGATGCTACCTAATGATGAAAATATATATATATGTAGCACCACATCACTTTGGAACCAATTGAAGCAAGGGTTCAAGTTGGACAGGTTTTGGAATCCAATTCGGCCTCCAGATCAATTCGGATTCAGCTTGACAAGCCAAATTCAAACAGCCATAACTTTTGATCCAGAAGGCTTCTCGGGGCCCGTGAGTACTCGTTGGAAAGATCTTGGAGTCTACTTTCAGATGGATCTAGTCTCACCTCCAAAATCCACTCGAGCAGATCAGAAACTGCGAAACAAGCCACGTCACTTTTCCAGGTCCGACTCAAAGTGGGCCGAGGGCCTTGTAACTTGGGCTATTTGGGCCGGTACTGTTCACGTGAACAGTACCACGTGCGTGAACAGTAACTAGGAATAGTACCACATCCCTTTTCATTAGATAAGTGTGGCTTTCCCTCCCCTATTTAAGGAGGCCACACCCCTTTAGTTTTCCTCGGGTTTTGCTTAGATTGATTTGTCTTTGAACAATTCGCCGTTCATCGGTTTGTGAGACCCCAACTTTCGAGTGCTAAATCTATCCATCTGCAATTCAGTTGTGTTCTTCCTTGTTCTTGCTTGTGTTCTTCGATTCGCAGGCGAGGATTAGCCTTCTTGGCGAGGTCAACCGGGCTGCGCACGGTTGATAACCTGAGGAGACGTGGTGCTGCGATTGCGGGGTTCGGAACGTGTCGTTCGGAAGCCGGATCGATTTGTGTCGCGCCTCCACCAAATCGAATTTACCCAGAACCTGTTGGAAGATCGGGACCCCGTTCCCATCAAGTGGTATCAGGGCAACGGTTGCCTGTGAGGTAATTCTTGTATCCCTAGTTAGTAAATTGGTTTTTATTTCCTATAGTCCAGAAAAAAAATATTGCCCCACAAAAAGAATTAATTCCGCTGTCCAAACCCCGTTGTGCCTTTCAATCTGTTAGTTTTGGTTTGCTAAATTGAATTTGTGTCCATATTAGCATTGTCTAGTTGCTGGTCATATCTTTGTTCCATTAAAAATCCAAACAAAAGAAAAATTCCCCACCCCAAACCCTAATTTCCAAATTCGGCTGATTTTTCCTTTCTCTGCAGCCGCCACCAAAAACGCCATATCTTTTGATTCCGAGATTATTTTGGAGTGAGACCACCGCCATTAGATTCAAAAACTCCTTACCCATCTATCTGTAAAATTTCACGTCATTCCAGCAAGGCAGTTAAGAGATATATGCGGTGAAAGTTGACCCAGTTATCTGTTTTGAATCTGCAACAGTCAGCAGTTGTGATTTTTGTGCGAATTTCTGCGTCGGGTTTTGGAAGTTGGCCCCAAAAGAAAATCTGTATAAAAAGCCATCAGAAAACAGAGAAAAAAAGAATCAGTGGAAAAAAGGCATCTGACAAAAAGTTACGGCCAAAATACCGACGTACTGTCCAGTGGACAGAAATCTTCAGTTTTCAGTTTTGGGTCAATCCTTGTGTTCTTCAATTCCAGATTGCATTGGATTGAATTGTCTTGTATTTACCACTCATACACATTGCCATACACTTGTTTTTAGCCTTCTTCCATTCTTGGTTGATCAGCAACATAGGCTGAGTGTTAGATACGGACTATAATTCAATTCTATGCAATTCTGAAATTAACTGATTGTTCTCTATTGCTACCATATTGTGCCTTCCAAGCTACACCTACTCTTGATCAGAACAGGTTCCCTCTTGCAATCGTACCCACGCTCGACACGGTATCACGAACCAGCCACCAGTTGTACCACCTGCTGCATCGGTAAGAACACTTGTAAGAGTGTAGTAAGACGCTTGAGAATATGTGATTCCACCTTCCACCACCTAGTAGTGCATAGGGATAATACCTTTGTGTTGTCTTTTGTTTTCTACTAACCATGACAGGTAGGTTGTCTGATGATAATGAGAGACAAAACCGCGACGCAAGTGCTTCATTTGCTGCCCAAGATGCACGCCCACGACACCGCCTACATCAAAACCGTCACGGTATGGGAGGTAATAATTTTCAGCACCATAATGATCGTTCTAATCATGACCCTTTTGCTAAAGTCAAATTTATCATTCCATCTTTTTCTGGTCTTTATGATGCTGAAATATATCTTGATTGGGAGATGACGGTAGAGCAGAAGTTTAATTCTCACTTGGTTCCTGAGCAACATAGAGTTAGACAAGCTACTAGTGAGTTTAAGGACTTTGCTATTATCTGGTGGAATGATATGGGTACCATGCGCTTACAACCTGATACATGGAAGCGGTTAAAAGAAGCTATGCGTGCTAGATTTGTTCCTCCTGCTTTTAAACATGAAATGCAAAAGAAATTGCAGTGCTTAGACCAAGGTAATAAATCTGTCGAGGAATATTATCAAGAACTACAAATAGGCATGTTGCGTTGTAATGTTGTAGAAGATGAGGAGGATAAGATTTGTCGTTTTTACGGGGGGTTACGGCGTGAACTTCAGGACATTGTTTATTATAAAGATTTTACTACTATCAACCAGTTGTTCCAGCTTACTGTGCTTGCAGAAAAAGAATTGCAGGGTAGGCAACAAAGGACAAGGAGCAACTTTGGAGGTATGTCTACATCAAGATCAACGCCTGGGCGAGCCAAGATAGCCCCACCACCTATTTGTCGAGCTGCTGCCCCCTCTGTGAGTAGGGCGCGTTCAGCAGCACCGCCGCCACCATCACACGCACCCGAGACAAGCAAATCTACTAGTGTGCAAGCACCAGCAAAGAGCTCTTCATCGATTGCTTCCACGGGCCGTACGACGGGCATTGTGTGCCACCGTTGTAAAGGGATGGGCCACGTCATGAGAGATTGCACAAGTCAGCGGGCGTATATTGCGACAGAAGATGGTGGTTATGTAAGTGCTAGTGATGTTGAGGATGAATATGCTCTTGCAGCCAACCTTGCAGGTAATGGTGATGATCATGAGAACAAACATGTGTTTGTGCCCTTTTTTGTGACTACCAACTTGCAGGTAGTTGAGAACCATGCCGAAGAGGAGCATGAGCTGATGGAATCATTGACCCCATTGGTTGAGAATGAAGATAAGGAGATGGATGCCCTTACATCATCTGAGGAGAGCCAAAAAGGTAAAGAACATGGAGCTATCATCGCTCACGGTACTGATTTGGTGCTACAACAAGACATAGAGCAACCTTGTGAGTATATACCTGCTGTAGTGCAATCTTTTGATATTCCTTGTGTTCACTTAAATGAACCATGTGCTGATCTAAATTCTCATAATTTTGCACATGTCGAATTAATAACACATAAAGAAGTTTTGACTAGAATTTCTCCTGCTAATTCATTGTGTTACATCATGTTGGATCTACCTATGAAATTGTCACATGCTATGGAGAAAGTTTCTGAACTTGCATGTTCGAAATTCTTGTTAAGTGCCTATACCCCTGGATATAAGTTTAATTTGATTGGAGATTATGATGTGGGAACTCAATTTCTTGTATATCGAATATGCATAACTTGCGATCACATGGATGAATTGAAACTTGCTATTTGGAACAACAATTCTTGTATGCTGAATCATGTTCAAAGTGAGAGGGAAGTAAAATTTAGTACTCATCCAATGCCTATGTATTCAACTCTTTTTACACCATCTAGTATAGACAATCTGAATAAAGATGATGAATTATGGCAGAACATACAAATCTTTTCACCCTGGCTAGATGAATTTGCTATTGTTCGATTGAGATATGATTATATAGCTGGATTGTTCCTCACTTACATTTGCAAAACAAGTTGCAACAATTACTGTGTGACAAATTTTGAATTGCTCATTAACTTATATGATTACTCTTGGGTTAATAATACAATTAGCTTTTATGATTGCTGCTGTTTTATAACCTTAATTGTGCAACAACGAAGAACTGTTAAAATGGATGACATATACATATACCATGCATACACCTTGGCTTCTTTGTTATCATATTTTCAGCTTAACAAGAGCCGAGGACGGCTTTGTTTGCAAGAAGGGGAGGATGATAAGAACATGAACCCTATGGATACAACCATATTTGCTCTACTTGTTGTTACAATTACAAGAGCTCCTACGCATCACTTAAATTATGAGGTGAGCTCGTTTCAAAGAGATTTTACTTTATTTGATAAAGAACTTATGATATTACATAATGAGAGTTTGTTGCGTTTGTTATCATACACCAAGATTTATGATCAAGATCATGCAATACGTGACACTACACATATGTTAAAACCGAGGACGGTTTTCCATCAAGAAGGGGAGGATGATGTGACCACGCCACCAACACGTACGACCATAGCGGCCAATATCAAGATTGAACTAAAGGTGAATTCGTTTCTTCAACTTCAACATATTTTAAATGCGAATATGATGCTACCTAATGATGAAAATATATATATATGTAGCACCACATCACTTTGGAACCAATTGAAGCAAGGGTTCAAGTTGGACAGGTTTTGGAATCCAATTCGGCCTCCAGATCAATTCGGATTCAGCTTGACAAGCCAAATTCAAACAGCCATAACTTTTGATCCAGAAGGCTTCTCGGGGCCCGTGAGTACTCGTTGGAAAGATCTTGGAGTCTACTTTCAGATGGATCTAGTCTCACCTCCAAAATCCACTCGAGCAGATCAGAAACTGCGAAACAAGCCACGTCACTTTTCCAGGTCCGACTCAAAGTGGGCCGAGGGCCTTGTAACTTGGGCTATTTGGGCCGGTACTGTTCACGTGAATAGTACCACGTGCGTGAACAGTAACTAGGAATAGTACCACATCCCTTTTCATTAGATAAGTGTGGCTTTCCCTCCCCTATTTAAGGAGGCCACACCCCTTTAGTTTTCCTCGGGTTTTGCTTAGATTGATTTGTCTTTGAACAATTCGCCGTTCATCGGTTTGTGAGACCCCAACTTTCGAGTGCTAAATCTATCCATCTGCAATTCAGTTGTGTTCTTCCTTGTTCTTGCTTGTGTTCTTCGATTCGCAGGCGAGGATTAGCCTTCTTGGCGAGGTCAACCGGGCTGCGCACGGTTGATAACCTGAGGAGACGTGGTGCTGCGATTGCGGGGTTCGGAACGTGTCGTTCGGAAGCCGGATCGATTTGTGTCGCGCCTCCACCAAATCGAATTTACCCAGAACCTGTTGGAAGATCGGGACCCCGTTCCCATCAGTTATCCTTCAAAGTGTCACCCCTTCATGGAGTCCGAAGGTTCAAAGTGAAAGGCAAGCTTGCACCCAGATACATAGATCTGTTCCCAATTATTGCCAAGTGAGGGGAAGTTTCCTACAAATAAGAACTACCCGCAAGCCTGTCAGATGTGCACAATATGTTTCATGTCTTAGCTCAAGAAATGCCTCAAGGTCCTTGAAGAGCAAGCGCAAGTTGAGACCATCGAGCTTCAGAAGGACCTGACCTATTCAGAATGCCCAGTCAAGATTCTTGACACAATGGAGAAGCAAACCAGATGCAAAACCATTTGCCTTTGCAAGGTCCAGTAGAGCAACTACTTAGAGTGAGAAGCAACATGGGAGTGCGAGGATCAGCTTAGATTAGACTTCCCCTTCCTATTCTCAGAGTAGTTCAAATCTTCGGGGTCAAGATTCTGTTTAAGGAGGTTAGGATATGTAACATCCCATTTTCGGGTTTGTTACTTTGTGCTATAATTTGATGTTATTTGTTGAAGCTGATGTTTAAAGTTCAAAAGACTGAGTTTAAATTTTAGTTCCTAGTTTTGTTTACCTTGCTTAATTTCCTTTCTCCTACCAAAAATTCAATTTATTTTTTCTCTGGATGGGCCAACCCCTTTTTTTGGCATAGCACGCCTGCTTAGCCCCTTTTTCTTTCTTGGTTCCTTCCCTCTCCTGTTTCCACATGTATGAGCGTGTAGCCATGAAGCGTCACCGCCCATGGTTTCCTTCGCCTCTCCCCGGCACTAGCCTTCCCCGTGGCAGCTCTATCATCACCCCATACTCCTCCTCTCAAGCCTAGATGCTCGCCTCACCCCAAGCTTCTCTGTGCGTCGTCCCACTACTCACCACCGCGGTTGACAACTGAAGCCGCCCTCAGTTTTGCTATCGCATCTGGGCCAGTGCATGTTGGCTATGACATTGATGCCTCACTGCCTTCCCTAGTTATGAAAGCCCGGTCGATCCCTCGACTGCTCCTCATCCACCTCCCACTTCATGCTCTAAGTCCCAGAGCTCAAAATCACTGCCCAAAGTTCCTTCGGCCACCATCGTCGCCAGCTCATCTTGGAGAACCACCCTTGGCATTGCCTCTTTCCTTAAGTTTCTCTTACCTCTCTAATGCTCCCAGCAAGCCTAATTGGCTTCTCCTCCTCTGCAGCTCACCGACGATGGGTTCTTCTCCAACTCCAATTGACCCTCTTCGCCGGCGACTCTGATCCTCGTCGTCCAATTCCTTATGATTAGAGCATCCTTGCCGTCCTGTGAAGTTGTCCGCGACATCAATTTGAAGCTCCCCCACCTCGTCTTCCCCAGCCCCGATCACCTACCTCCGCCGTTCGAGCTCCTTGTTGACAACTCACCCCTGGCCTTCCCAAGCTTCCCTTCCTTTCTCGGTGAGCTTCCAATCACTTCTAGATGCTCCCTTCCCTTTTAATTTAGCTCTAGTTGGGTAAATCGCCGCCATGACCATCCCATGTTTCTATCGTCGCCTAGCTCACCATCAGCACCCCTCCGGTCTGTGTCAGTCCGATTCAACCCACCGGGAGGTGCGCACGGGGTTGAGCATACCATTTTGGAAATGCTCCCATGCCTCCATGGTCTCTCTCGCCACCGGCAGGCCTCGCCGCCGTTTAGCCAAGGAAGAACACTATTCCTGCATAATTAAATTAAGTTCTATCATTAGTAGTTAATAACCATGCTTAGCATTTGTTAATGAATCGTTGACCGATGGGCCCCAAGCCGGTTTAATTCCTTTGTTAGACTGACACATGGGCCCAACCTTGGTTAAAAATCTGATTATAAATCCAGGCCACTAACATGTGGGCCCAAAACACTATTTGCACAATGCCGAGGCCCCACATGTCAGCCTCTGGCCATTTCCAGAAAAGAAAATGATTTTCTTAATTAAATAAACATGGGCCCCACATGTCCTACACTGAGTGTAGGACCGAAATGGCGACAGAGGGGGGGGGGGGTGAATGTCGCTTTCTAAAAATCGCCCCCAACACGTATCTTCTTCTCCAATAGTTATGGGAGCTATGAAGGTAGAATACCAGTGCTCACAAGACACCCCAGCAGCAGGAAAAACACAAATACAGAGACCAGCAAGCGAGAAAAATCAAATCGGGAAAATTCTGGCCTCAAGCGGTAGTACCTCTGAGACGGGCGGTAGTACCGCTGGTCCGAGCGGTAGTACCTCTCCAGGAGCGGTAGTACCTCTCGAGAAAAACAGCAAACGAGATTTTCTGAAAACTGAGAGATTCGCAATGATTCTTGGATTCTTGGCTTGGGAAACTTTGAGGATAGCTAGGGAACACTCCCAGAAGACTAAGCCAAGAGCCAATTTCAAGAAAACCCCTCCAAGAAACAAGAATTTCAGATTTGGGTAAAAATCTGAAATTTTGTAAGAACCGAGCCAAAAACCAAATTACTCCCCAACCGTTGATCCTTTGGCTATGAAATTTTGAGGGTAGCTAATTAATAGCCTCTGGACTCTTCATACCAAATTTCAAGCCATCTAAACAAGGGAATCAAGAACAGCACCAAAACCTAGAAACAGAGTTCATGAACAGAGGAAGGCCAAAACTGAAATATGAGATTTAAACCAAGTTTGCTCTTCGGGAAATCGATCAAATGATCTTGTGGCACTAACCCATCATAGAGCAACCCATTTTGGGCCTTCCCAACAAGCAAGAACTCGAAAATCAAAAGGCTCAGAAATCAACCAAATAAAGCAACGAAGAACAGAACAGGAGCACGAACAGAGAAACTTCAGATTTTCATTCATTGGATCAAATGGAATACAGAGGAGTCCCGATACGCATGGACATTAGAGCCATGGATGATTACAAGGTGAATCAACTCTCCCTCTCCCTCTCCATCTCAAGAACACACCACTACAAGATTGGAGGAGGATGAACTCACATAGAACACATCGTAGGAGACACTCAGGGGACACACACTCTGCCCCTCAACCACTAAAGCCTAAAGCCAAAACAACCACTAAAGCCTATTTTGACTAAAGGAAACCCTAAAAACTCTTGGAGTGCTCAAGTGGGCATGCAGCCCCTCCTCTCCTTTTATAGCGCTTGGCTAACGGGTCTCCGCCCCGTTACGCCCGCTACGTCCAACGGAGCCCGCTCCCCTTTGTGCAGCCTTGCGAAATTCCTGTTTCGCCCCTCCTGCACCTTCCGGGAAGCTTCCGCGCTCCTTGCCTCGCACGCCTCGCAACCACCTCGAGTCCACGTCGTCTTCGACACATCCCGACCGTTCTGACCTCAGCGCCACCTGCGCCTAGTCCGGTCCACCGTGTCTCGCCACGACTCCAACTCGACGTCCTGCAGTCACACAGACAGGAAACACGTCAAATAGCACCGCTCGATACATGAAAGCGTAACTTCCATCACACTTACCACAGATGAAGTCCAAACCTGTCAAAAACAAGAATAGGCGTCCTAAACCCATACGACCAAGTTTGACCAAAGTTCGACCTAGCCCATTGCACCCTGCAACGACATAGTCCGACCACACAATCCAAACTCGACTATCCTAAACCTTTGTCAATTACTCATCATTCACATGGAGTCACGACCACATGGTCTCTCAATCTCCCCCTTGATGAGTATATTGACAAACTCAGAATCCAACATGGTCCAAATAAGGGAATGAAGCTAATGACCATGTCGACAGAAGGAACACTAGAGCAACAAGAAAGAGCAAATTGATCTCCAAAGCTCTAAACTGTTCCCAACAGACTTTTTCTTCTCTATTCTCCCCCTTTTGGCAATAAACACATCAAGATGCAATAGAGAGAATATGACATAATGGATGAATATGGCTGAAGTTTGTTTATTTAAGCATTTAGAGCCATGAGAATTATCCATAATGACCATAATGTAATACACCAAGCCATAACTCAATAAAACGCTATCTAGATCATGACAACATATATGTAAGCCAGCTAGAGCACATAGATGACAATCTGAAATGTAATGCATTTTAGTAAGCAAGTCAAGTCATCAATGAGTAAAGTCTAACTAGAGATATCCAAGGATGATGCAGGCCATGTCAATTAAGCTAAGCGGAACCAAGAAGCTACAATTGAGACCAAATAGAGTGCTATGCTCAAGAATGAAACATTTGTATAAATACTTGGTTCTTCTTGTAGGTTAAGCAAATTGAACACATAAAACATTGTCTTTTTAAAGCTAATGGTTGTTTCCAACCCAATTTTTTGTTTATGTGCTAGATCTCAAGCCTTATGCGACTACTCCAAGCAAGAAGCTTAAGAAGATAGTCTAGGTCATCCAAAACTCCCCCTTAGTTCATGCCTAGTGCAATGGCAAGCCGTCTTATGAGAAAGAATTGGTGAAATTAGTTTTTTCGCACAAAAGAGATCTTTTTGCTTTGTAAACATGTTGTACTAACTTATGCATCATCAAGAGACTAAAACAGCTCAATCTAAGGCTCAATAAAGATTCAACGCTCAGCTAAGCCTAGTTGACATGGCATGAATCATAAAGGGATAGCTCAAGCAAGACTAATCTCGAGTGCTAACATGACAAGTTTTAATTTAAGTTGAGCAATTTTAATTAACTTATCATGGCAGAAAGCTATTCTACACATATGAAGTCATGATAAATCTAGCAAGCTAAGCACAAGACATGGCAAGGTGTAAAGCATTGAAGCATGTCATAACAGGATAATAATCAAGGCTCAATGCAGATTGATTATAATGCTAGAAAGCTGAAAATGCAAGAAAGTCCAGCTCCCCCTCAACATTAGATGCAACTTTTAGTTCAAGTTGAGTTATGTCAAAATTAAGCTTCAGAAGCTCCCAAATGAACTCTCCTGAACCAAAGCAATAAAATCGAGAAGCTGGCAAATAAGACCAAACAGGTAGTCCTTAAAGCATAGATAAGATATAGAGACAACTATGGCTCAAACTGACTCTCATCTACCTAATATGACTCCAAGACTATTAGCTGACCGTAATCCACACACTAGAGAGCAAACACGTACCCTGTCTACCCGAGGGTGGCCCGACCCTCGCTAGAACCTACAAGAAGTGAGTGAGCTCAATCTAGTGAGATAAGAAGCAGCTAATAAGAAGCATCCTGGAAGCACAAGATAAGAGTAAGAAGTCTAAGCAACTAGACAAGAGAAGCACTCTAACCTATGCTAGAAGGACTAAGCTCGATGCACCCCGAGAGCAATGCAACAGAAATGAGACAGAAGCATAATCAATATAGTAAAGCAGTAAAGCCCAAAGCTCCCCCTCACTACAGTCCGTAAGGACAAACCACCCCAAGCTCTCCCCGTAGAGCTGAAAACCTCGAACTATCCAAAGGCTTGGTGAAGATATCAGCCAACTGGTGGTCACTCTCCACAAACTGGAGCACTATATCACCCTTCTCTACATGGTCTCTAAGGAAGTGATATCGAATATCAATATGCTTGGTCCGAGAGTGCTGCACTGGGTTCTTAGCAATGTTAATCGCAAAAGTGTTATCACAAAAGAGTGGAACACTATCGATAGTCAACCCAAAGTCCCGCAGGGTCGAGACCATCCAAAGCACCTGGCTACAGCAGCTGGCTGCAGCAACGTACTCGGCCTCTGCAGTGGACTGTGCAACTCCGGACTGCTTCCTAGAGGACCAGGAAACGAGAGAAGTGCCAATGAATTGGCAAGTGCCAGATGTGCTCTTCCTATCTATCCTACAGCCAGCAAAGTCTGCATCCGAGAAGGCTCTCACGGAAAGACAAGAAGAGGAAGAGTACCAGATACCATAGTCAATGGTAGCTCGAAGGTACCGAAGAATGCGTTTCACCGCCTGGCGGTGAGAAACGCGAGGAGAAGCCTGAAACCGAGCACAAAGACACACAGCAAAGTGTATGTCTGGTCTCGAGGCAGTGAGGTACAAAAGGGAGCCGATCATACTCCTATACTCTTTCTGATCAACTGGCTCGCCATCCTCATCTGGGTCAAGATAGGCTGTAGAAGCCATGGGAGTCAACACAGGCTTACCATCACTCATGTCGAAGCGCCTCAGGAGGTCACGGGTGTACTTTCCTTGATGAAGAAATGTACCCTCCCGAGTCTGCTTGATTTGGAAGCCAAGGAAGAAGGTCAACTCACCCATCATACTCATCTCAAACTCGGTGCTCATGACATCCGAGAACTGTGAAACCAGAGTATGGGAAGAGCCGCCAAAGATGATGTCATCGACATAGATCTGGACGAGCAGAAGGTCAGTGCCAGGCCTACGGATAAACAAGGTCTTATCTACTTTACCCATTTCAAACCCATGACTCAACAAATAGGACTTAAGCCTCTCGTACCAAGCCCTGGGGGCCTGCTTAAGTCCATACAACGCTTTGGAAAGCTTGAAGACATGGTTTGGGTATTTGGGGTTTTCGAAACCTGGAGGCTGTCTGACGTAGACTTCTTCCTCAATGACTCCATTAAGGAAGGCACTCTTGATGTCCATCTGGTAAAGCTTGAAACCCTTAGAAGCTGCAAAGGCAAGCAGGATTCTAATGACCTCAAGTCGAGCTACAGGGGCAAAGGTCTCCTCGAAATCTAGACCCTCAACCTGGGAGAACCCCTGAGCTACCAGTCTAGCCTTGTTCCGAATAACCACTCCATCCTCGCTCTACTTGTTCTTGAACACCCACTTAGTCCCAATAATATTGTGACCTCGCGGGGGCTCGACAAGCGACCAGACCTTGTTCCTCTCAAAATTTTCTAGCTCCTCATGCATGGCATTGACCCAAGACTCATCAGATAAAGCATGAGAAACATCTTTGGGCTCAAAGGAGGCAATGAAAGCAGAATAGAGACAAAATTGAGATAAGCCAGATTTTGAGCGGGTAACACGCTCGAAGAGGTCTCCAATGATCTGCTCTGAAGGATGAGCTTTCTAGATGTGTCTAGGAGGTCTTGGATGAGGAGAAGAAGTGGCCTCTGCCTCGTGTGCAGAAGAGGCAGGGACAGAGCCACTAGCTCCGGAGGAAGCAGTAGGCAAGGGCTGATCACCTTGAGGTACCGTGGAAGAAGGCATCTCAAGGGGATGATGAGGAGCTGGATCAGGTAGACAACCATCGTCTCCATCATCCTCATCATCCACAAAAATGGTCTCGGACCGCTCTAAAGAACCTGAGATATCGGGCCTAGTCCCCGGACTGGCCTCGTCAAAGGTCACCTCACAGGTCTCTACCATTTTGCTAGACTCGCAGTTCCAGACCCTATAAGCCCGCGAAGAAGTCGAGTAGCCTAGAAAGATCACATCACAGGAACGTGACTCGAACTTATCTAGGTTCCCAGACTTCAAGATAAAACACTTGCAACCAAAAACACGAAAATGAGAGACGCTGGGCTTTCGCCCATATCTCAACTCATAAGAAGTGCGGTGCAAGTGAGCCCTAAGAAATACTCGATTTGAGACATGGCACGCGGTGGCTATAGCCTCAGCCCAAAATATCCGCGGTGTAGAGTATTCATCAAGCATCGTCCTGGCCATCTCGACCAAGGTACGGTTCTTTCTCTCCACGACGCCATTTTGCTGTGGGACGTGCGGAGAGGAGAACTGATGCTCTACACCTGTCTCATCGCAGAACCTCTCAAAGTAGGAGTTCTTGAACTCCGTGCCATTGTCACTGCGGATCGCTCGTAAGGCACCTTGGAGCTCAACAGAAAGCCTACTGAAAAGACCTCGGAAATGTGAAAACGTCTCATCCTTCGAGGCTAAGAAAAACACCCAAGAATACCTCGAGAAGTCATCGACCACAACAAGAACATACCACTTCCCTCCTGCTGACTGCACTCGGGCTGGTCCAACTGTGTCCATATGGAGCAGTTGTCCTGGTGCATCGGTCATAGTAACTGTGACCGGAGGGTGAGAAGCGGCAACCATCTTGCCGTGCCGGCATGGAGCGCAAACAAGATCTTTGACCATCTTGAGTTTCGGCAGACCACGAATGAGATCGTGACCGCTAACTCGAGTCAAATGGTCAAAGCCTATATGACCAAGTCTCCTATGCCAGAAGGAAAGGTCGCGGGACTCAGAAGCAACTAAACACCTGAGAGGATCACCAGAAGACTCAGAAAAATCAGCATGAAAGATCCTCCCAAAACGAGAAATCCCGCAAACCAGACTACCCGAAGAATCAAGAATTTTGCAATTGTTTTTCTTAAAGCTCACCTCAAAACCGTCATCGGTAAGCTGAGAGACTGAGAGCAAATTATACTGCAGCTTACTAACCAAGGCTACATCTTTCAAGATGAAAGAATCATTAATGCGCACAGTACCTTTGGCGATGATGCGCCCAGATGAAGCATCTCCGAAGGTGATCGTCTCATCACCTGGAGCACGGGCAAGGGAAGAAAACCAACGGGAATCTCCGGTCATGTGTCGTGAACACCCGGAGTCGACGAGCCAAACCTTTCCCTTCCCTGCCCGGCGAACCTGAGTCAACAAGAGAGTAAAGTCTCAGTACTGGGGTAAATCAACAGTGATTTTGGCACCCAATACTGAACGACACGTCGAGTAGCAGAAGTAGCCACACACGACTGACCTCTAGCTACCCTACGCTCTCTGTCACTCAAAGCAGAAGGTCTGTGAGCAGACCTGAAGCTGTTGCTAGGTCCGACTGCTATGGGAAAGCGAGTCGAAACACCGGCAACCTGCTGATCACGCCGTGGGTAACTGTCTCGACGGGGGAAACGAGATGTACCCTCAGGACGGCGGAAGTCACGACCCGGAGCAGCACGAGGACGAAAACCAGAAGACTCAGAAAAACCAAGTCCTCGATGCTGCCCAAACCCGTCAGAAGCAAACCTGGACCTCGTGCTAGTCTTAGGTGCACTCAGGATCTGGGGCTGACCCTGAATACGCCTAAGTGCCTCCGCACGGTCTCTACGCACAATCCTAGCGCGCCTGAAGCATCGATCGATCGTATGTCCATCCTTCTGACAGAAGGTGCAATGATACTTCGCCTTCTGAGAGGCTGAAGCTGCAGGTGGACTCACCTTGCTGTCAGAAATCCCTTGGACAAAGCCCACTGATTTGAATTTGACCTCATCAGACCTGGGCTCAACCTCGATCGCACCTCCTACTATGGGTCTGAGAATAGCAGGTGGATGCTTCCTAATGTCCTCATAGTAATCATATCCTAGACCCTGATTGAACTTGCAAATCTTGGATTGGTCTAGAATAAGATTAAGCTTCTTCTTGCCGCCTACAAATCTCTCGAGAGTGTTCATAAGGTACTGACACTCCCGAAAGAGAGAGGTGCAAGAAGAGCAGGGAGAAGAGGGAACAGCAGGAGGTAAGAGAGCAGATGAAGAACCAACAGTAGAGGAAAGAATGGCTTGTGCATGCACAGCCGACTCTGAGAGGATAGTCCTACTACTAGCAGGTTGGTTCGCATCTCTAGACGTCTCACCCTTACCCTGGGGCTTCTCCCCCACACCATCAATCACATCACAACCAGATTGTGGCTTCTCTAGTAAGTCCTTAGTTAGCTTCACACATTTGTCATTCAATGCAACGAGTTCAAGTTTTAGTTTATCACAACTAATGCATGGTGAGCTAACAGGATCCTTAGTCGCATACTGAGCCATTTTCTTATTGTTGTCAATCATTTCTTGAAACTGTTTTGAGACAGATTCAAGTTCAGCAGTTAACTTTGGACAGTTCAAACATGAATCAATAGGCTCAAGTAAAGAAGCACTCAACTCAGCAATCTTGTGATCTGCCCGTTTTAGGTTCATCTTCAATTTATTGCAATTTTCACAAGATTCGAGCAGATCAAGGAGCATGGTATAAGGTCCTCTAGCAGCAATGTCCTTATCCTCACATGAGGTGGGAGGAGTAGTCTCATCATTAGTAAGAAGAGTAACAGCCATCCTACTCAACTCTAATTCGGCAAACAGACTAACATTCTCCACCTTAATAATATCAAGCTCGGAGGACAAACTATCATGCGAGGTCCTTAATTTCTCCATATCACCCAGCAAAGCAGAGCATGTATCACAATCATCACGGGAGGGAGCAGATATAAGTGAAGTAAGCTCCCGTGATAATCTATCTACTTCCTTCTCTAACTCGGTACACCTAGCCCTAGCTCTAGCATGAAAACCTCCTAGCTTAAGAAAAGCATGATTGAGCTGGTCGTAGGTGGGACATACCTCGTCCGAGTCGGAGTACAGCTCGCTGTCGCTGAGTTCGCCCTCTAGGGCCATGAAGCACATGCCGGAGAAGTCGTCGCCGCTCTTGGGATCTTGGTCACCCGTCCCGTCGTCGTCGCTCCATCCCTCCACCTCGCTGAGGTCGAGGTCGTCGAAGGCGGTGAGGACGCGGTGAAACAGCTTCTTGGCCTTCCCGAAGTCGCGGAACTTCTTCTTGCCCGGCGTCTGAGCTGAAGTCTTCTTGTTGCGGTTCTTGTCGGTGTAGTCGTTCTTGCCCGAACCGCCGTAGTCGTTCTTGCTCTTCTCCAGCTTGGGGCAGTTTGCCCGAATGTGGTTGGGGCCACCACACTCGAAGCAAATCACGGGTCCTCCTCTCTTTCTGTCCCTCCTCCCCTTGTAAGCATGGGAGAATCTTCGAGCAAGGAGGGCCAGCTGCTCATCCGCAAGCTGCTCTAACTGATCATCAGTTATGTCACAGAGAGCAGCAAGGGAGAAACCGCAAGAAGACTCAGAAGAAGGACCAGAAGCCGAACTAAGATCGGTGACTAGAGCCATCGACTGTGACTTCGACTTGCGAGAGACAATGTCAATCTCGTGAGTCTTGAGACGCGAGTACAGCGCATCAAGAGTCAAAGTCGAGAGGTCCGTAGTGTCCTTGATGGTAGTCACCTTCATCTCCCAAACACGAAGGTCGAGTGCAGCGAGCATCTGTCGAGCATTATCCGAGTCGGAGCATGTGAGACCGACGGCTCGGAGGTTGCTCAGAATCTTGTGAAAACGCGCAAAACACTCATCAAGGGACTCGCCAGCGAGCATTTCAAACTTGTTGTAATCTCGCTTGAACTGGTCCTGTCGCACCGTCTTTATTTGGGTGGTGCCCTCATGGTAAGCATCGAGGGTCTCCCAAATATCGAAGGCGGACGAAAGATGAGATATGCGGTCAAACTCGCTACGACTCAAGCCCTGGATTATGATGTTCCTTGCCTTAGCGTTTGCCTCAACATCATGCATATTTCCAGCATTAATGTTCTCATCGGCAGGAACAACAAATCTGACCTTCACCTTCCGCCAAATGGCATACCCCTGAGCCTGGATGTATGTTTCCATTCAGCTCTTCCAGAAGGGGTAATCCAGGCCATCAAAGACGGGAGGCTTGGTCGAGTACTTGTCCGTCGCCATGGCTCTTGAGACCGGTTAAGATCTATTGAAAAGAGCTAACCGGCTCTGATACCAATTGTAGGACCGAAATGGCGACAGAGGGGGGTGAATGTCGCTTTCTAAAAATCACCCCCAACACGTATCTTCTTCTCCAATAGCTATGGGAGCTATGAAGGTAGAATACCAGTGCTCACAAGACACCCCAGCAGCAGGAAAAACACAAATACAGAGACCAGCAAGCGAGAAAAATCAAATCGGGAAAATTCTGGCCTCAAGCGGTAGTACCTCTGAGACGGGCGGTAGTACCGCTGAGCGGTAGTACCGCTAGTCCGAGCGGTAGTACCTTTGAGCGGTAGTACCTCTCCAGGAGCGGTAGTACCTCTCGAGAAAAACAGCAAACGGGATTTTCTGAAAACTGAGAGATTCGCAATGATTCTTGGATTCTTGGCTTGGGAAACTTTGAGGATAGCTAGGGAACACTCCCAGAAGACTAAGCCAAGAGCCAATTTCAAGAAAAACCCTCCAAGAAACAAGAATTTCAGATTTGGGTAAAAATCTGAAATTTTGCAAGAACCGAGCCAAAAACCAAATTACTCCCCAACCGTTGATCCTTTGGCTATGAAATTTTGAGGGTAGCTAATTAATAGCCTCTGGACTCTTCATACCAAATTTCAATCCATCTCAACAAGGGAATCAAGAACAGCACCAAAACCTAGAAACTGAGTTCATGAACAGAGGAAGGCCAAAACTGAAATATGAGATTTAAACCAAGTTTGCTCTTCGGGAAATCGATCAAATGATCTTGTGGCACTAACCCATCATAGAGCAACCCATTTTGGGCCTTCCCAACAAGCAAGAACTCGAAAATCAAAAGGCTCAGAAATCAACCAAATAAAGCAACGAAGAACAGAACAGGAGCACGAACAGAGAAACTTCAGATTTTCATTCATTGGATCAAATGGAATACAGAGGAGTCCCGATACGCATGGACATTAGAGCCATGGATGATTACAAGGTGAATCAACTCTCCCTCTCCCTCTCCATCTCAAGAACACACCACTACAAGATTGGAGGAGGATGAACTCACATAGAACACATCGTAGGAGACACTCAGGGGACACACACTCTGCCCCTCAACCACTAAAGCCTAAAGCCAAAACAACCACTAAAGCCTATTTTGACTAAAGGAAACCCTAAAAACTCTTGGAGTGCTCAAGTGGGCATGCAGCCCCTCCTCTCCTTTTATAGGGCTTGGCTAACGGGTCTCCGCCCCGTTACGCCCGCTACGTCCAACGGAGCCCGCTCCCCCTTGTGCAGCCTTGCGAAATTCCCGTTTCGCCCCTCCTGCACCTTCCGGGAAGCTTCCGCGCTCCTTGCCTCGCACGCCTCGCAACCACCTCGAGTCCACGTCGTCTTCGACACATCCCGACCGTTCTGACCTCAGCGCCACCTGCGCCTAGTCCGGTCCACCGTGTCTCGCCACGACTCCAACTCGACGTCCTGCAGTCACACAGACAGGAAACACGTCAAATAGCACCGCTCGATACATGAAAGCGTAACTTCCATCACACTTACCACAGATGAAGTCCAAACATGTCGAAAACAAGAATAGGCGTCCTAAACCCATACGACCAAGTTTGACCAAAGTCCGACCTAGCCCATTGCACCCTGCAACGACATGGTCCGACCACACAATCCAAACTCGACTATCCTAAACCTTTGTCAATTACTCATCATTCACATGGAGTCACGACCACATGGTCTCTCACTGAGCCTTCAAGATTTAAAAATATTTCAAAAAAAAAATGGTGGGACCCACCTATCAGAGAGAGAACTCTCTCCTCTGTTTATTTTGGGATTTTCCTAAAAAAACTTTGGAAAGCTCATTCTCCCTTGTCGTAGCTCTGAATTTAGCGAAACTTGTTTCTAAAATTTGCTAAAATTGACCTCTTTCTTATAGTTCTTATTTTTGTTCAATTTGGAGTTCATTAGAATTTTTGCTTGGGAATTTATTTGCTCTCGTTGTCTGACATTTGCTTTCCGCGCATTCATTCGAGTAGAGTTCGAGGACGCAATCAAACCTCAAGTCGACACCTCTCAGGAACTGTAAGACCCACTCATGCATGCTTCATTAAATGTTTATTTAATCTAGCCAATCATGCACGCTTTATTTTATGTACAAGCTTATGTTATTTGTAAGGTAGCTATTACCCATTTGTTGTGTTATTAATATATGTACGCCACCCTTTGAACACTCGAGAATCCTTAAATAAATGCCATGCTAGTTCTGTCAAGTCTTAGGGCACTAGCATGCCCTATTCATCAATATTAAAATATGAAATCTTGATTTGGGATAGCCACGGGATGTAAATGAATGATAGTTTGAAACAACGTATTTTATGCTTCTCAAAACCCTAAAAACTTGCTATACCTATTTGTGCGGATGGTAAGACTGGTTAGTGTGGATGTAACATGAGAATCTGTAGTTTGTGGAATGAACCGCCCAAACAAATTAAGGATTTAATGCTGTGATGACCTCTCATGTACAACAGTACAACCATAAGCTGGCAAACTGTAGGCTTGGCTGAATAATTTACTAGACCCTTTTGTCTTTTCACGGAAGACCGGTGCAGGAGCATAATAAAAATCCAACTTAAATGGGACACCTAGTAAAGGTGATGTTACCAAGGCTAGTGTATGTGGAGAGTGGAGTCCGGCTGCGCTAATCTATGGTGAAACATCTCGCACAACGTATGGGACCAACTAGTGTGGGAGCCGCCCATATGGGTGAGATGCTAGAGGGCAAGGTATTGTAAAGGTCTCGTGACAATCTCTCGATCTACGTGACTAAGGAATTGCATAGGCCCATTGGTTAATTGTCTCTTATGGGTAAAGATGTACAGACTCTACAAAGTATAAACTGTTCAAACAGCCGTGCCCACGGTCAAGGGTGGACATGGGACCTTCCTCGAGTTAGTTCTATTTCCAAAACTTTGTAGGTGGAATGAAATACCTGTTGGGGGAAGTACTCCAACTTTGACTTTTTCCTGGGGGAAAGTACTTCAGCATTATTATTATGGTGGATGTAACCTACTGATAAAAAAAAATCTAGCATGGGTAAATGGAACCATGTAACTAGTGGATGGAACCTACACCACTATATGTATTGCACAATTTAAACTCTTTAAAGCATGTTTTGTCCAAAAAATGCTAGGTCATAGGATTTGTACTTATAATTTTTGCAACCGTCGCTTTACGCAATTAAAAGAACCTGAGCCACCCTTATTTAAGCCTTGCATCTATACTTATCTGCATTCTTTGTGTTGGCATGCGGAGCATGATTGTGTGTGATCACCCTCACTCTCAACCCTCCCCTTCATAGTTCACAAATCAAGGCCAGTAGGCCTACTACAAGGACCAAGGTGATGAGGGTGGTGAAGATAGTGGCAGTTAGAATAGGACCTAGTGTTCTAGCATCTCCTTATAGTTTAGCCGACCAAGCTAACTTGTGGGTGAGTTTAATATTAACCAGGCCTCTGGGTAATATTAACCGCACCTAGGTTTTCCCAATTGCTTACTTGTGAAGAGTTGAGCCCCTCCTTTTGCTTCCGCTATTGCTTTTATATTTCTGTACTGAACTCATTTGGCCTGGCGGCCCCTTTTGTAAAACTTATCCCGATGTGGAATATTTGAACTTTGGAATTGTAATATTAATGAATGGTATGGTCTGTATCGTGTTTGGGATGAATCAGCAATGTACCTGTGAGCGTTATCTACTAATCTAGGGAATAGTGCAGTGGTTTCACAGAGGATTTCAGGTTTGTTAAATTCGGGTCCGATATAACCTGAGTAATAAAACTAGCATATGGTGGACAGAACCATGCTCTGTAATAGGTGGATGGAGCCTGCACTACTATTATTATTGCATATTCTTAAGATCTTTAAAACCCTGGTTTAGTAAAAATGCAAGGTCTTATGAATTTTCTATAATGATATATCAAAATATCGACGTTTTCACAAATAAAAGAATCTCAAGCTTCCATTTGATAGTCATGCATCTATTACTACTGCATTCTATGTGGTGGCTTATTCAGTACCTCTGTACTCGTTCTTACTTAATTACTATTATCCAGTAAGTAAGACGGCGAAAGTCAAGTCGTGCGGTCATCTAATGAAGTTGACAGAGCTGACAGATGATGAGACCAATAAATAGGTCGCGAACTCCAATTGATTGCCTGTGGTTATGCCTTGAGGGTCCCACCTATATGAAGTTTCCATTTTCGCTTCTATTTTTACTGATTTCGGCCTGATCGACCCATGGGTAAGTCCACCATTATATTTACGTTTCCACAAGATATGTATTTGATCTATAGTAATATATCTATAAGCACTATCTACCAATCTAGGGAATAGTATAGTGGAATCATAGAAGATTCTGGATTGGCTAAATTCGGGTCCGACAGAGCTGCTATCAGGGCATATCGACTGTAGATCGTGACCTTAGTTAGCATGGCCAATAGTTTTATGACTAGTATTATGACTAGAATTTAAATTTTCAAACCCTCTTACCCCGAAATTCAAAAGGACAAATTCCCAGGACTTTTGTAAACCCCTCTTTGAAGGCATCTCAAAAACCTATTTTTGGGCCAAAATTACAAAGCTTAACCTTGAAACTTATTTTCAAAAATAATGTTTTATCCCTAGAAGTTCGCTTACCAAATGGTTTGCAAAATTCATTTTCAAACACTTTCCAAAGAACTTTATCTTCCGAGGGGATTTCCAAAACTTAACTTCTTACCAAACATGTTTTAAAAAAAAATTCTATTTTTGGTTTCACAAGTAGTCAAAACGAACCTACCTCCCAGAAGTCTTTCCTAAAAAGGCTTCTTTCAAAAGGTTCCACTTCTTTCTAGATTTAATCTAAAATTGTTTTGCGTTCTCAAACAGTCAAAGCAAAATTACTTCTCAAAAAGATTTTTCCTCAAGCGGGCTCCTTTTGAAAGTAAAATTTCAAATTGATTTGAAAAAGGTAATATTGATAAAAAAATGTATTCCCCATGCTTGATGTCATTACCCATGGATAGGAATTATTTAACACCTTGCTCTCAATTTAAATTTTTTAAGCATAGTATCAAAAGTTATTTTCAAATTTATCCCCGAAACTTCTACACCTCAAATCTTACATTGAAATCTAATGATGAATGTTTTCTACAAAATCCCTTTCCCATAACTTATCCGTAAAACCTTTTTATTACAAGCAGGCCTTCGTATTTCAAAAGGAAGCCTATAATCCTAGATTTTGTTTCCAAAAATATTTATCACCTTTAAAACCTGGTTTCAAAAATACCTTGCAAAAATCTCAATTTCAAAATTTGTCATGAAAACCAGACTGCAGTATTTATTTGTCTGGACTAGCATCTAAAACTTGTTTTTACAATGAAAATTTCTGAGAACCCTTCTCTTCACAAATTGTGGGCAACACTCCTGTTTCAAAACAAATATGTCAAAATCGGTATTCGAAAAACCCCATTTTGAAAACCGCATTGCCAAAAGCCCTACTCCCAAAAATAGTAATACCAACTTGGTTATTACTACCAACCAAGCCATTGTTGGATGCTCTTCCTTCCCCTCCTTGGATTTCAAGAGATAATTAACACTCTCTTTCCTTACTCCTACCTCAAAATCTTCATAGAGAAACTTGATTTCAAAAAAATTAGCCAGGAAACCTAGACACAAATACTTATTTTCTTTCCAAGTTCATTTCCAAGAACTTATTTTCCGACCAAGATTATGAAGTCCATTCTCTTCGCAAAACTAGCGAGGGAACTCTCTTTTCAAAGCAGATGTTTCAAAATTTAGTGTTTCCAACCACCATTGGAAGATCCTTCGTGCCACAAGCACTATTAGGAAGCCATTTCTGTACTCCTAGGTGATGAGGACATCCCAACCTTCAATAACCACACTGAAGATGATCATCTCCATGACCAAGATATTCTCAAGGACCAACAATATCAAGGACCAATCACGAGAAGATGTGCTAAGCAAATACATGATCAGGTGAATGCTAACCTAAGCTACATTTCATATTCTTGTGACTTGGTCGTGCCCCCCACCTCTTCTTCTTTGATTGAACTCAGGTGCATTCGAGAGGAACAGGGAGGTCCAGAAAACCAACGAGTTTTGTAATCATTATCTACATGAATTATAATGTTTCCAACTAGCATACACCAGACCAATGGATGGCTTGTCCAGTCTATTTTCCTATGTTTTAAACCGTGCATCATTTGGAGTTGTGTAAAGAAAGTTATGGTCATTTTAGTAACAGCTGCACATGCTGATAAATGCTGTGCGAAAACTGAAGACTCTTTGAAGACTTGCGCACCAATCTGTCATGTTTTACTGTGCATATCCTATATGGATGGAAAGATAATCAAGTCTATTTTCACCTCCAACAAACGGTTCGTCTTTTGGACTTCCGAGGAGAGAGTTATTGTTGTTTTACTAAAGACTGTGCAGAAGTTGAGCAGACGCGCGAGAATTTGAGAAGACTCCTTGAATGCTTCAACCAGTTGGCCTTCCACCTTCTAACATGGTTACTTATGTTCATACCCAGCTAGGAGGGTTGTTCCTAGTATATATACCCCTCTACTCCTATCCGTAGAGACCAGCTTTTCTTTTGGAGATTGATTTTATTAAGAACAATGAGAGTGTTCTTGTTTACCGAGTTCTTGTGATTCCCTGCGAATTGCATCTAGCTTGTGCTTCTACGCCATCGAGTGTAGCTGTGTGAGTTAGTATTCAGGTTTGTGGACTAACGATTGTCTCAGATAGCAGGCTACGGTTAGCTTTCTCGTCGTTGGGTTACAAATTTTCCCAAAGTACCGTTCTTGATCCTACGCCGTGAGATCGGGCAAATCGGTGCATTGGCTCTCCCGGGCTAGTGCGCATCATCTGGTATCAGAGCCGGTGTTCCCATGGTAGGATTAAAATATCCCTAATTTCAGTAGTAGATTAGTTCCTGTTCATTACCTAATTAGCATCATCTCTTTCGTTGAGAACTACCTAATTAGTAGCTTGTCTTTGATCCTAGAGTCCAAAACCGAGAAAAATTGACAACTACCTAATTAGTAGCTTATCTTTGATCCTAGCGTCCAGAACCAAGAAAAAAAACCCAGCCATTTTTTTAGTTCTGATTTTTTAGAGTGCATTACCAAGTTCTAATCCTTAGAGACGCTGTCTAGTATTGCTAGTCATTGAGTGCATTACCATACTAGTTTGTTTCATTTAGTATAGTTTGTTTCATTAGTGACATATCAGTTCGGATCAGCAAAAAGAAAAAAAGAAAAAAAGAAGAAAAAAATGAAAAAAAGTATGCATTGAGAGAAAAAAAACACGTTCTCTATTACCATTTCACAAGTTAAGAACGTGTGTTGGTTCTGCTATTTGAGCACCAACAGAGGATAAAAAAAGGTTGTGCTGCAAGAATCTACACTTTGTATTTTCAGAAGGTCTTTCTGTAGGGTTGGTGCAAACACTGGCAATCTAGGCATCAATTTCTAGTTGGATTACTATTTGATTTTGCACTACTAAATTTCAGCACTATACTCCTTGTGATTATCACTTACCTAGCTCCACCAAAACACCATTAGTGCTTCCTTTACAATCGTGTGTCCACAATTGAGTTGGAGCCGTGGACAGCAGCAGTCCAAGGGCCTCTCACAGGGGGCTGCAGGAGGAGGTGTGACTTCTGGGCTGCCGTCGACCACCACAAATGGTCGACCCACGGCATCATCAGCATCTTCGCCAGCATCTCGCCCCAGTGATAGGCATCCCGCTGCATCGGCGGGGATTTCTTCTGCACCGGCATCATCATCTTCTTCGCGCAGTCGTGATATTCAGTGTGTTGGATCGAAATCGGCGACAGAGGGGGGGGAATGTCGTCCTTTTAAAACAATGCCTCCCCTCTAAGTATCCACGAAAAGTCTCTCTCCAATAGCTATTAGAAGCTATGAAAAGAAAAAGATCACACTCTAAAGCACACTGGAAACTCAAGAAGAAAATAGCAATTAAAAGTAACACGAGGAACTGGCAGCAAAAGGAGCACTCAGGGAAGGCCGATCAGACTACTTGACAAGGGCCGGCCTGACCGCCAGACATGGGCTAGTCAGATCGACAACGGTCAGACCGCCCTGTCGTTGCCGGTCTGACCGGTGGGTCTACTCCGGTCTGACCGCCAACCATACAGCGGTCAGACCGGTCCTCGATTTCAGAAAACAGCAATGGCAGATTTTCAGACTGCAATTTGAGAACTTCCCTCAACTGAGAAATTTGAGACTTTCTCTTGATCTACTCAGCCCAGACTAGCAAGGAAACACCCAAAATAGCCAAGGGAACCTAGAGAAACAAAAGAAACCATTTCTAGAACAAGAATTTAGGGTTTGAGGCAAAAACCCAAAAAGTACAGAGAGCTGCACTAAAACTCAAATTCCTTGCCAATCCTTGATTCTTTGAACATGAAACCTTGAGAATAGCTATTTAATAGCCTCAGGACTCAAGACACCAAGTCTCATGCCATCTCATGAAGGGAAATAGGAAGGGACAAGAAATCTCTGAAAAGAAACCCTAGAAAAGAAAGAACAGAGGAGGCTGAAAACAAAAATCTGAGATTAAAATTGGTTTGCTCTAAGGAGTGACTAGCCAAATGGCCTTGGAGCATCTCCTAGATCATAGCAACCCATTTTGCTACTCCTCAGCAAGAACCAAAGCCAAATCACAAAATCTCAGAAATCACAGAGAGCAAAAGGCACGAAGAAGAACATAGGAGACATGAGCATCTCTAATAAAAACATCTCAGATTGATATTGAGGAAGAGAGATGAATGATTACATAGAGTATCAACTCAATCCATCCCTATAGCCCCATACATGATTGAAGGATCAAGAACTCAACCTCTATCACTAACACAAGAAAGAACACATGCACGAGGGAGGTGGACAGAGCACAGCCATTTTCTATCCTGCTCTCAACAACCCCTCACCAACTAAAGTCTCAAAGCAAAACAACCTTCCCAAAGGCCATTTTGACTAAAAGCAAACCCTAAAAGCCATGCACTCCCCTCTACAAGACATGCATGCACCTGGACACACTTCTCCTATTTATAGCCTTCGCTTAACGGGTTTCTCCCTCGCTTTACCCGCTAATCAAAGACCCAAACCGCTTCCTCATGCAGCTTTGCGCTTTTACCGAAACGCCCCTCCTGCACCTTCCGGGAAGCTTCCGCATTCCTTGTCGTCCAAGCTCGAGTCCTCGCCGTCTTCGGCACACCTCGACCGTTCTGACCTCGGCACCGCCTGCGCCTAGTCCGGTCATCCGTGCCTCGCCACGACTCCGCCTCGACGTCCTACAGCCATCACAGACAAGAAACACATCACATAGCACCACTCGACACATGTAAACACGATTAGTATCAATGAATTGTACTCAAGCATAAACTGGCCCAAAAGCTCAAACGGGAAGAAGAATACGCCATAAGACCGTCTAACCAACCCCGACTGAGCCAAATGCCAACATGGCACGAAATGCACAAACCAAACTCAATCTTTCCAAAATACTCGTCAATTACTCATCACAAACATGGGGTCATAACCACATGGTCTTTCAATCTCCCCCTTGGTGAGTATATTGACAAACCCAGAAAAAGCGAAAAGTTGAGTTTGAAAATGAAAGGAAGTCAAGCATGGTCCAAAAGAAATCAAAGAAGCTTATGACCATGTCAACAAAAGGAACACTAGAGCAACAAAAGAAAGAGCAAATTGTTCTCCAAAGCTCCAGAAAGTTCCCAAAATGGCTTTTTCTCCACTATTCTACCCCTTTTGGCAATAAAATCATCAAGGCACAAGGAAGAGAACCAATCATGAGAATGGATGGAATGGCTGAAGTTTATTTATTTTAAGCATTTAGGGCCATGAAGATTGTTCAAAATGACCATATGAGAATTACACCAAGCCATAACACATAAGTATGCTATCAAGATCATGACAAGACATGTATAATCAAGCTAGGCCAAATAAGTCACAATCTGAAATTTAGTCGAATTTCTTAGCATGTCAAGTCAACCATGAGTATAATCTAGCTAGAGGTATCCAAAGATGACACAGGCCATGTCAAAAGTCTAAGTGGAACCATGAAGCTAGTATTGAGTCAATTTAGAGTGCTATAAGTTCAAGAATGAGACATTTGTTCATGTACTTGTAAGTCTTGTAATTTTAGCAAATTGAGCACAATTGACATGTTTTTCTTTAGAAATTTCATAATTGTTGCCAACCAGATTTTTGTTTAGTCATATGCTAGATCTCAAACCTTATGCGACCACTCCAAGCGAGAAGCTTAAGAAGATAGTCTTGGTCAACCAAAACTCCCCCTGAGTTCATGCCTAGTGCAATGGCAAGCCGTCTCATGAGAAAGAATTGATGAGATCAGTTTTTTCACACAAAAGAGATCTTTTTGCATTTTCATGAACATAAGACTTGTACTAACTCACGCTTCAACAAGAAACTAACATAGCTCAATCTAAAGCTCAATATAGATTCAAGACTTAACTCAGCCTATTTGACATGGCATGAATCATAAAAGGATAACTAAAGAGAGACTAGTCTCAAGAGCTAACATGACATAAATTAGTTCAAGTTGAGCATTTTAACCAACCTATCATGGCAAATACTTGACTACACATATAAAGTCATGATATATCTAGCAAATAAGCACAGATCATGGCAAGATGTAAAGCATTGTAAACATGTCATAACATGATAATAATCAAGGCTCCATGTAGTTATATTACAATGCAAAATGACATGCAAGAAAATCCAGCTCCCCCTCAACATGTGATGCAACTTTAGTTCAAGTTGAGTTATGACAATATTAAGATCTAGAAGCTCCCAAATGGACTCCCCCTGAACCAAAGCAATAAACTCAAGAAGCCGGCAAGAAAATCAGAAAAGGCATTCCTTAAAGTATAGATAAGATATAGAGGATACTATGGCTCAGACTGACTCTCATCTACCTCATATGACTCTAGGACTATCAGCTGATCACCTATCACACTAAGGAGCAAACACGTACTCTGTCTACCCGAGGGTGGCCCAACCCTCGCTAGAACCTATAAGAAGTGAGTGAGCTCAACCTAATGAGAAGTGAAATAGCTAATAAGCAGCATCTTAGAATCACCAGATGAGAGGAAGAAGTCTAAACAACTAGACAAGAGAAACACTCTAATCTATGCTAGAAGAACTAACCCCAATGCACCCATATGCAATGCAACAGAAAGGAATAAGAGCATAATAAATAAGATATATCAATGAAGCACAAAACTCCCCCTCACAACAGTCCATAAGGACAAACCACCCCAAGCTCTCCCCGCAGAGCTGAAAACCTAGAGCTATCCAAAGGCTTGGTAAAGATATCAGCCAACTGGTGGTCACTCTCCACAAACTGGAGCACTATGTCACCCTTCTCCACATGGTCTCGAAGGAAGTGATATCTGATATCAATATGCTTGGTCCGGGAGTGCTGCACTGGGTTCTTAGCAATGTTAATGGCAGAAGTGTTATCCCAAAAGAGTGGAACACTGTCGATAACTAACCCAAACTCCCGCAGGGTCGAGACCATCCAAAGCACCTGGCTGCAACAACTGGCGGCAGCAACGCACTCGGCCTCTGCGGTGGATTGTGCAACACCGGACTGCTTCCTAGAAGACCACGAAACAAGAGAAGTACCAATGAATTGGCAGGTGCCAGAAGTGCTCTTCCTATCTATGCACGAAAGACAGGACGAGGAAGAGTACCAGATATCATAGTCAATGGTAGCTCGAAGGTACCGAAGGATGTGTTTCATCGCCTCGCAGTGAGATACGCGAGGAGAAGCCTGAAACCGAGCACAAAGACACACAACAAAGTGTATGTCCGGTCTCGAGGCAGTGAGGTACAAGAGGGAGCCAATCATGCTGCGATACTCCTTCTGATCAACTGGCTCACCGTCCTCATCTGGGTCAAGAGAAGCTGTGGACGCCATGGGAGTTGACACGGGCTTACCATCACTCATGTCGAAGCGTCTCAGGAGATCACGAGTGTACTTGCCCTGATGCAAGAAAGTACCCTCCCGAGTCTGCTTGATCTGGAAGCCAAGGAAGAAGGTCAACTCGCCCATCATACTCATCTCAAACTCGGTGCTCATGACATCCGAGAACTGTGAAACAAGAGTATGAGAAGAGCCGCCAAAGATGATGTCATCCACATAAATCTGGACGAGCAGAAGGTCAGCGCCATGCCGACTGATGAACAAGGTCTTATCCACCTTACCCATCTCAAAACCATGACTCAACAAATAGGACTTAAGCCTCTCATACCAAGCTCTAGGGGCCTGCTTAAATCCATACAAGGCTTTGGAAAGCTTGTAGACATGGTTTGGGTATTTGGGGTTCTCGAAACCTGGAGGCTGTCTCACATAGACCTCTTTTCCTCAATAAAGCTATTGAGGAAGGCACTCTTAACATCCATCTGGTAAAGTTTGAAACCCTTAGAAGCTGCAAAGGCAAGCAGGATTCTAATGGCCTCAAGTCTAGCTACATGGGCAAAGGTCTCCTCAAAATCTAGACCCTCAACCTGGGAGAAGCCCTGAGCTACTAGTCTAGCCTTGTTTCGAACAACCACCCCATCCTCACTCTGCTTGTTCTTGAACACCCACTTAGTCCCAATGACATTGTGACCTCGAGGGGGCTCAACAAGCAACCAGACCTTGTTTCTCTCGAAATTCTCTAACTCCTCATGCATGGCATTGACCCAAAACTCATCAGTAAGAGCATGACACACGTCCTTGGGCTCAAATGAGGCAACAAAGGCATAATGGAGACAGAAATATGACACGCAAGACTTTGAGCGTGTGACTCGCTCAAAGAGGTCTCCAATCATTTACTCGGAAGGATGGTCTTTCTGGATATGTCAGGGCAGTCCTGGATGAGAAGAAGAAGTGGCATCTACCTCATGAGCTGAAGAGGTAGGAACAGAGCCACTAGCTCTAGAGGAAACAGAAGGCATGGGCTGATCACCTGGAGGTGCGGTGGAAGAAGGCACCTCAAGGGAAGGATGAGGAACTGGATCAGGTAGACAACCCTCATCTCCATCCTCCTCATCATCCACAAAGATAGGCTCAGACTGCTCTAAAGAACCTGAGATATCGGGCCTAGTCCCCGGACTGGCCTAGTCGAAGGTCACCTCACAGGTCTCTACCAACTTACTAGACTCGCAGTTCCAGACCCTATACGCCCGTGAGGAAGCCGAGTAAACTAGAAAGATACCATCACAAGAACGTGACTCGAACTTATCTAGGTTCCTAGACTTCCGAATAAAACACTTGCAACCAAACACACGAAAATGAGAGACACTGGGCTTTCGCCCATATCTCAGCTCATAGGAAGTGCGATGCAAGTGTGCCTGAAGAAAAACTCTGTTCGAAACATGGCACGCGGTTGCTATAGCCTCAGCCCAAAACTTCCTAGGTGTAGAATACTCATCGAGCATCGTCCTGGCCATCTCGACCAAAGTACGATTCTTCCTCTCCACGACGCTATTTTGTTGTGGGACGTGCGGAGAAGAGAACTGGTGCTCTACACCTGTCTCATCACAGAACCTCTCAAAGTAGGAATTCTTGAATTCCGTGCCATTGTCACTGTGGATCGCTCGTAAGGCACCCGGGAGCTCAACAGAAAGCCTACTGAAAAGATCTCGAAAACCTGGTGCATCGGTCATAGTCACTATGACTGGAGGGTGAGAAGCGGCAACCATCTTGCCGTGCCGGCAAGGAGCGCAAACAATATCTTTGACCATCTTGAGTTTCGGCAGACCACGAATGAGGTCGCGGCCGCTAACTCGGGTCAAATGGTCAAATCCAATATGACCAAGTCTCCTTAGCTTCTCCAAGTCATCGAGCAAAGCAGTACAAACATCACAATCGTCACAGGAGGGAGCAGATCTAAGTGAAGTAAGCTCCCGTGACAAGCTCTCTACTTCCTTCTCCAACTCGCTAACCCTAGCTCTAGATCTAGCATGGAATTTCCCTAGCTTAAGAAAGGCATCATTAAGCTAGTCGTAGGAAGGGTATACCTCATCGGAGTCGGAATAGAGCTCGCTGTCGCTGATCTCGCCCTCAAGGGCCATGAAGCACATGCCGAAGAAGTCGTCACCGCCCTTGGGGTCTTGCTCGTCTGTCCCATCGTCATCACTCCACCCCTTCACCTCACTAAGGTCGAGGTCGTCGAAGGCGGTGAGGACTCGGTGGAAGAGCCTCTTGGCTTTGCCAAGGTCGCGGAACTTCTTCTTGCTTGGGCATGAGCTGAGGGCTTCTTGTTGTGGTTCTTGTCGATGTAGTCGTTCTTTCTCACACCGCCGTAGTCACCCTTGCCCTTCTCTAGCTTGGGGCAGTTTGCCCGAATGTGGTTGGGGCCACCACACTCGAAGCAGATCATGTGTCCTCCTTTATTTCTGTCCCTCCTTCTCTTGTAAGCATGGGAAAATTTTCTGGCTAGAAGGGCTAACTGGTCATCTGCAAGCTGCTCTAACTGATCATCAATTACGTCACATAGAGCAGCAAGAGAGAATCCACCAACCGACTCGGAAGAGGATCCAGGAGCTGAAGTGGGATCGGTGACTAAGGCCATCGACTACGACTTCGACTTACGAGAGACAATGTCAATCTCGTGAGTCTTGAGGCGTGAGTACAACGCGTCAAGAGTCAGGGTTGAGAGGTCGGTCGTGTATTTAATCATGGTCACCTTCATCCCCCAAACACGCAAATCAAGAGCAGAAAGCATCTGGCGAGCATTGTCCGAGTCGGGGTATGTGAGACCGACCGCTCGGAGGTTGCTCAGAATCTTATGAAAATGCGCAAAGCACTCATCGAGGGACTCACCAGCGAGCATTTCAAACTTGTTGTAATCTCGCTTGAACTGGTCCTGTCAAACGGTCTTGATCTGGGTGGTGCCCTCATGGTATGCATCGAGAGTCACCCAGATGTCGAACGCCGACGCCAGATGAGAGATGCTATCGAACTCGCTTATGCTCAGACTCTGAATTATGATGTTCCTTGCCTTCGCATTTGCCTCAACATCGGGCATGTTCGCCACATTGATGTTCTCATCGGCAGGAACAACAAACTGGGTCTTGACCTTCCACCAGATGGCGTAGCCCTGAGCGTGGATGTAGGTCTCCATCCGACTCTTCCAGAAGGGATAGTCGATCCCATCGAAGATCGGGGGCTTGGTCGAGTACTTATCTGTCGCCATGGCTCTAGAGACCAATTAAGATCTATGAGGAAGAGCTAACCGGCTCTGATACCAATTGTTGGATCGAAATCGGCGACAGAGGGGGGGGGGGGCGAATGTCGTCCTTTTAAAAAAATGCCTCCCCTCTAAGTATCCACGAAAAGTCTCTCTCCAATAGCTATTAGAAGCTATGAAAACAAAAATATCACACTCTAAAGCACACTATAAACTCAAGAAGAAAATAGCAATTAAAAGTAGCACGAGGAACTGGCAGCAAAAGGAGCACTCAGGGAAGGTCGGTCAGACCGCTTGACAAGGGCCGGTCTGACCGCCAGACATGGGCCGGTCAGACATCCCTGTAGTTGCCGGTCTGACCGGTGGGTCTACTCCGGTCTGACCGCCAGCCATTAAAAAATATGTGACTTGTCCACTTGTCTGTAGTCCCTACTTATTTTACTATAGTCTTCATGTTGGAGATTGACTTTTTAATTGCTCTTGTAACTCTTCTGTTGACCAACTCGCTGGGTCCAAATACTAGCGTTGGAAACGAATACAAATAAGTTTTGCTTTGCAGAATGCAATATGGGAAAAAAATACAATAAAATAACCAAAAACACAAAGAAAATAGGTTTTGGTGGTTAGGGTTTAGGTGGTGTGTGGTTAGACTGAACAAAGTTGGAATTGGGCTAGCTGGGTTCGAGGCAGTTGACATGGCTATATTGTGTTATAGGGCTTTTGGTGAATAGTAACAGCTGGAACAGTACTGGATATAGGTTTGGAAAGACATATGGGCTGGCTAGGGTTTTATCGGAGTTTAGGATGATGAAATAGAACTGAGAATGGGCTTCCTGGGGTTAAAATGATCAAAATAGGCATAAATATGTATTTTGGATTTTGGGGTGAACAATAGTGTGTATTTACTATTCATGCAGGGTCTAGTTACTGTTCATAATGGGTTTGGTTTGCTACAGAACTGGGTTTTACTATTCACTATTGGGTTTGGGTTGCTACAGTACGTGCATTGCGTGAATAGTAATTTGGGTGCCGGTGAAGAAGGTGGCAAGGGAAGCTTAGGCGATGCTTCAGTGGGTTACTAGGGGTATGAGGAAGCTATAGATGCAAGCAATTGAAGTGATATGGACTATATAAGAATGAAATCTGGCTTACTTGGGGTCTTTGGCGATGACGGCAGAGCAAAGGCCGACGAGGGGATTGGGATGTGTCTAGGTTTACCTGGACGCCAATGTGGTTTACAAAGGGGCTTAGGGCTTTATATAGGATGGGAGAGGTGGTTCACACAGGGAAGGGTGCCATTCGGCTTCGGCACGTGGCTATGGTGAGAGGGCGCGCGAAGGCTTGATACAGTTCGGGAGAGGTGGGGAAGAGGTCGGCACTCTAGGTGGCACATTGTGCTCTGTGCTCTTCGGGTTATGCAGGGCGGAGCTCAAGTGGCAGGGGAGGTGTCAGGTCGGCCGAGAGATGAAAATGGCGGTGGTGGGGATTTTGGTCTAAGTTGTTTGGTGGAATGTCAGAATGCATTGATGGCCTTGCCAAGGGTGTGGTGGATGAGGTACGGTTAGGTGTTTGCGGCAGGCACCAAGTCATGGCGGTGGCGAAGGGGAGGAAGCCGTGTGTTAGGAGGGAGACATGGGTGAAGGTAGTGAGATGGCTGAGCTACCAGGCGCATGACCCAGGTGGGTTGGCTAATAAATGGATGTCAGAGAGCTCAAGGATTGAGTGTGCGGCTGGCTGACTTGGGTGTGGCGGTGGTGACTAAATATTGCGGCGAGGAGTTGTCCTCTGTTTTTTGTTGGACCATGAATAGTGCCGATAGATTGGACGGTTGCATGAGTGGCTAGAGGTGGTGGCATCCAAGGGTGAGGAGCACAAATGGATGGGAAAGAAGATGAATTGGGCAAAGATTAAATTGAAACCAGAGTTCAAGTCAATTCAAATGCATTTTGAATATTGGGTTGTTTCACCTCCTCCCAGATCAATCAATCAACTGATTGAGTAGAAGCAAATATATTCAAATTGAAACATGAGAACTTGTTAAATCACGTATGCACACATTTAATTTATACTCGTATATATAGAAAAGGAACGAGAGAACCTAGCAATGCAAAAAATTAATTAGGAATACATGTTCATTATGCTCCCATACCATATATGCTAATTTGCCAGCTAATTTCACACCAAGGAGAATTAAACATGGGTCTGTACATACATTATTTGACTATTTTTTCTAGCAAAAATCAGCCAGATTCTCAGACCATCAGATGTAGATCCAACGCTCCAAATCCACCCATTCAAATGTTACTTAAACCCAACCCCGTCGCCTATCGCCTCCCACCCCACACCACCCCCTTCGCGCAGCCTCCGCCGCGCTACCCCCTTCTCATCACCGACGCCCTCTCCTTTCACGTCGCCCCCTCCTTTCTGCCGGAGCAGTTCCTCATGCCTTCCCCGCCCCTCCTCTACCACCCGCGGCCGGTGGTGGCCCCACAGCCTCGCCGCGCTGCCCCTACCCCTGTCCATCCCCGATATGCTGTCCCCGTCCAACCTAATAGCTAGTACCTTCCGCCGCCGCCGCCCTCCAGCATCACCCACCACCCACTACTACAGAAAAGGTCATCACAGACGATTCCTCAATCGTCTGTGTTTATGTGTTAGTGATAATATGTGGTTATCATAGACAGCTCTCACGCCGTCTGTGATAACTTACAATATAGACGGTTAATATCACAAACTGTCTGTGATAGTCGACTATCATAGACGGTTCAGTGTTTGAGTCGCCTGGGATATATATCACAGGCGGTTTAGAACACCGAACCGTTTGTGATATCTATTTCAAAAATGATTTTATTTGCTCTTTTTTGGCTAACCTCAGGATATGCTAGCCATGCCCTCTGAAAACAAGCAAGATCATGTATATAGCACAGGATAATCATTACATAAATCGCACAGATGAATGAAACAACACTAGCAGATCACACACACACATCTATCATGACAATCGTTATATAGTTCTCACAAATGAATTAAATTGAATGAATTATTTGATTAAGCACAATTGAGCGATTTGTACAATTGAATCCAATGTTTCAACATCTAATTATTACCATTGCCAAGATGGAACTCTCCATTCTTCTTTATGACCTCTACCAGCAAGAATTGGGAGATATTGCCATGAATTTCAATGAGATTGTCAAGATCATATACACTTTCGTCGAAGTCCACCCGCTGTCGCTAGGAGCAATGTTAAGTCATTAATTAGCATGTGTGTGTATATATACACATATATGTAATCAGATATTAATAATTATTGTAAGGTTGACAAACCTTTGGATCATTCATCTTAGTGTCCATGATTTCCTTCATATGACGGCAAACGTAGAATCCACATACATTGCCCTGTAGCTGCTGGTGGCACTACAAAATATATAGAATTACATACATAGGTATTGTCAATTCTAGAGGCATTATAACAAAGTGTGATATAAGATTGTTGTGTTGTAGCAGGTACCGAAAATCACGTGTTGTGTCGCAGCGTGTCACTGGACTCGTTATGTCTCCCTCCTAGGGCAACATAAGCGGTAAACAACCTACGTGATTCCAAAAAAGTTAGCCTCAGCCATTTCAAAAGAAGGAAAGATTACAGTAGAGTTATGTATGGAGGAAATAAGTTTACCTATTAATTACTTCTTGCACACGACTGAAGTCGTGGTTACCCCTAAGTAGGGAATCAAGGTATATTATTTTGCTCCACTTTGGTACAATCACAATCAAAATCCAGTGAGACCTAGTCATGTGTGTCGCCATAGTGATTAATCCTAAATTCATGTTGCATATAAAGTACAAATGAAACCTGTGTGGCAACTAGTGAAGCACTTACCCTTGGTTGAAGGGTACCATGATGTACTCCTTGTCGCTGTGAGCAATCAATCCCCTCGTTATGTAATCTTGTACGAAGGATGCATTTCCATTGATAGATTGCTCCGAGACCAAGTGTGGGTCGAGGAAACCCACCGGTTACCACCGTCGCCGGACTTGTTGGATCATATATCTATACATAAGGAAAGAGTAATGATATTTGTTGGTATGACGTGAATGTAGAACTTTATTGTACAGTACACTTACAATGTCCAGCATCGTAGAAGTGAGGCGTCGAGTTCGTCGAGATTGAATAGTAAGAATAAGTCTTCGAATGTCACAACGAAGTAGCCCGAGTCGTGGAGGAAATTGTGGTATGGGTGATACTTTAGAAGGAATCTACGGTGATGCATGCACACAGTTTTGCACGAGTTGTTCAACCACACACTCTCAGTATAATCTAAGCAGTGCAGACAGACATTGGCTCCTTTTGTACTCAACCCTGACAGGTTACCAAGGGCAAAAAAATCATGGTGCAGAACAACCTGACGCGTAGAGTGAAGTTCTCTCGTTTATCTGCATCCTATACATGTACCCCTTCGTTCCACAGTATTGCAAGATCTTCCACCAATGGTGCTAGATACACATCAATATCGTTCCCAGGTTGCTTCAGCCCTTCGATATGTAGTGACATCAAAATATATTTCTGCTTCATATACAGCCAAGGAGGAAGGTTGTACATGCACAAAGTCACAGGCTAAGTGCTATGTCGGCTGCTCATGTTACCAAAAGGATTCATTCTATCTGTACTTAACACAAACCTTATATTCCTCGGTTCCACACTGAATTCTACAAATATCCTATCGATGTTCCTCCACTAGGCAGAATCAGCAACGTGTCTTATCATTTCTTCTTTCTTACGCTGCTCCCAGTGCCAACGTATCAATCTTGCATCCTTGTGGTTTGCAAATAAATGTTTCAAATGGGAAATTATAGGAAGATACCACAACATCTTAGCAGGAGGTCTTTGCTTCACCTTAATGCCCTTCCCATTATCGGAGTTAATTTTATGCTTGTATCGGGATGCTTTGCACACCGGACAAACATGTAAGCTAGCATACTCTTTATGGTACATGATACAATCATTCGAACATGCATGTATTCTTTCTACTTTCATTTCCAATGGGCAAAGAATATTTTTGGCTTGGTAGGTGATTCTCAGCAACAAATTTCCCTTTGGAAGCATGTCCGCTAGGAGGCCTAACAATGCCGTGAAACTCTTGTCAGACCAACCATTGCTTGCCTTCAATTTTAGCAGTTCTAGAACTGATGACAACCTCGTGTATTGCGGCTTGCAGCCGGGGGACAAAGGTTTCTCCGAGTTCTCTATCAAACCCTCGAATTTACCAAACTCTCTCTCACTATAGTTCCCTTCTGCATCACGTAGCATCTGATCCAGATTGTCATCCTGCGACCTATCCTCATGATCGAAAGCACAGTCCACAACCGGCATATCGTTGTCTCTCTCGACGATGTATAACTACCTTTTTGTATACTCTTCTCTTCACCGTGGCTGGTCTAAAATTTGTACCCCTTTCTGAACCCCCTTCAAATCAAATGAGCTTCGATCTACGCTGAGTTGCTAAACATCTTTAGATTATCATAATCAATGCATGGACAGTACATATATTCTATCCCCTTCTTCAACATATCCAGCTCGGCCGCTCTTTTAAAAGTAGACACGCCATTATCACAAACGGTTCGTTTTAATAACCGTCTGTCAAAATATCATAGATAGTTGCCACTATAAACCGTCTATGATAGTTTAATCACAGATGGTTCCGTATGAACCGTCTGTGATGTAGCTGTCCAGTATAGCCTTTTTTGTAGTAGTGACCCTCCTACTCGGCCCGTCGCCCACACTGACGCCCATCACCGGGCCACCGCCACCCGGCCTCCCTCTATTGTCAGGGGGCATGGTGAACCCTAGGCACGGGGGCGGGATTCTCCCCTCAGACTTGTCGGTGAGGAGAAAGAAGGGGTCGCTAGAGAAGAAGGTGGAGGTGGCAGCGCACGAATCTTCGTGCACATTAAAGGTGAGAAATTCGACTAATTTATCTAAAAAAATTATACGAATATTGTGTAGCATGCACTTCCGATTAAACAATTGGATCTGGCAGATACGTGCATTCGTATTATGTGTATCCAGTGAGGCACCTTTCAGCTAGAAGTGAAACGTACGTTTGAGAGGAAGCAAAAGAGAACGTTCATATATATCGTCCTAGCCAATTAACTTCTGCATGGAAATTAACAAAATCTAGTATCAGGTTCTGATCGCGCGCTCCTTGTGTTGCTGTGCTAAGGGCCGGCGATGTTCGAAGCGACCCTGGCAGACGGCAGGATTTTCTTCTCATCATATGGTGTGACGGCATGTTTTGTCGCAGGGGTAGGGGCAATCGATGGCCTTCACTTCACCCCGACCAAAGTACCAGTCACCAACAGATTTTGCAATCCCCTGCAGTGCAAGAACAACACACAAAACATGATTGATGAATATGATCCCTTTTAAAATTCATCATGCACTGAAATATTTGTTTTTATGGCTCCGTGATTTTGTCTCTTGATACCTTGTTTTCAATAGCAGGGGAGCCAGCTGCATTATTCCAAGTGTCCGGCGGCTCAGACTGGTAGGAGTTTTTTGCTATTTTAGTACCCTCGAAAGCGGTCTTCTCTAAAATAGTACCGATACCGCGGGTTTCTCTAAAACGGTACTGTTAATGATCTATCTACTCCATAATAGTACTCCACTTTATTTTCTTTTTCTTTTCTGTTTTTTACTCCCTAAACTACCTAAAGTACCCCTCCTAATTTGATTTCGATCTAATCAAATCGTTTCAAACGATTTTGTTCCAGCCCGCCCTGTTCGCATTCCATTTCCGTAGCAAAAAACTCTTTCCGAAGGGGTCGCGGGCGACGGCTCGCAGGGCAACAGACTCCGCGGGGCAATCTTTGGGAGGATCCGAGGAGGATTCGCCGGACTCGACATGGCTCTGCAAGACATTCCTGCCGTCGGCCGCCAGGGATCTTCATATAACAAATGAAGCACCTTCTCTGTAGATAAAAGAACTAATTAGCACTAGATCTAAAATTGGGCATTAATCCTTCTATAAAAGATAAATTAGATCGAAATGTCTTCTAAAAAATAGTATTGGGGTCTCAGATCCCATTCTCACAAAAGATTCAAGGCAATTATAGAACAGAAAATGCGAATGGAATAAACAATTTTGATTAGATGGAATGCGAACAGGGTGGGCTGGAACAAAATCGTTTGAAACGATTTGATTAGATCGAAATCAAATTAGGAGGGGTACTTTAGGTAGTTTAGGGAGTAAAAATCAGAAAAGAAAAAGAAAATAAAGTGGAGTACTATTATGGAGTAGATAGATCATTAACAGTACCGTTTTAGAGAAGCCCATGGTATCGGTACTATTTTAGAGAAGTCCGCTTTCGAGGGTACTAAAATAGCAAAAAACTCGACTGGGGAGTGGGCGAAGCACGAGTTTATGAACAGCCCGTTGCTCTTGGAACCGGAGAAATCTCTCAGAGCATCTCCAATAGTGACTTATGAGCTAGCTCTAAACATATTATTTCATATTTTAATAGAAGAGAGAGAAAAGCTATCTCTTGATCAAGAGCTAGTCTCATACACACATTCCAAGATTATGTGAGAGTGTCATGTGAGGCTATTTATGTTATGAGCTATGTGCTGAAAGTTAGTACTATTGGAGAAGTTGTCTTAGAGCTAGTAACTAGCTCATACTGTTGGAGATGCTCTCACAGATGCTATCATCTGGTCCCGGAAATCTACACTTGTTGGTATAGATACACGCAACACTTGCGTTTGTTCAAGATATGTGAAGATCATTTTACCTTGCAAGAATTTCATCTGGGATGCATTGTTGAAGTATAAGTGAATTGCCCATCTTTCCTCATCAGCTTAAGCTTTTGGGTGAACTGGTTGGTGCATGAAACTCAATATGGTATCAGAGCCAAGAGGTCTCGAGTTCAAGACCTGGCTGACGCAATTAAAAAAAATTAATTGTAGTCCACTTATATTCCACGTATTAGGCTCGAGTTCAAGACCTGGCTGACGCAATTAAAAAAAATTAATTGTAGTCCACTTATATTCCACGTATTAGGCCTAAGGGAGCCTACACGTGAGGGGAAGTGTTGAAGTATAAGTGAATTGCCCATCTTTCCTCATCAGCTTAAGCTTTTGGGTGAAAGATAGGCAATTCACTTATACTTCAACACTCCCCCTCACGTGTAGGCTCCCTTAGGCCTAATACGTGGAATATAAGTGGACTACAATTAATTTTTTTAATTGCGTCAGCCAGATCTTGAACTCGAGACCTCTTGGCTCTGACACCAATTGTTGGAAAATAATCTTGTCATTAGTATTTTTGTATTCTGATCTAGCATGGTTTAGTTTCATGTAGTAGTGCAGGTAGCTAGCTATGCATGTGTTTGCCGGTTTGTACGTAACTTGCATGGCACTGGCATCACTGGAGAATGGGTCATGCGTGCGTTGAGTAGTTGGCCGAGTCTTCGGTGGTGAGTGCTAGACGTGCACGTCGCATGCTCAGTCTACGCCGGAGCGAGTCGTGTGCGTGGACGCCACTTGTGCCGCGCGTTCCATGGTCATGAGATGGCACTACTGTTTCGGATCTGCGCATGAAGCGCTCTTTGCTGTTGTTACTCTTTAAATAAACAAAAGGAAGAAGCCAGAAAATGAGTGTGGCAGATTGAGCACCAAAAGGAAAAAATGTGTTCCTCTGTTCGCTCCCATCTCTGGTGCATCTAGATGTATCTCCGTTTTTCTTCCATCCAATAGTGCTTGCATGTTTATTTGAATGCTTTTATTCCTGGGCTAACATTTGGTATCAGAGCTTGTGTTCGTGTACACCTTCATCCATGTCGTCTTTGAGCCCGTCGAAAAACGCACCACCGAGGGGGGCGTTCCGAAGATCGGCGATGGGAGCATGCCGAAGGCGTCGGCGCGCGAGGGCAGCATCTTCCTCCCGTATCCCATGCTCACGAGGAGCAACTACACGACATGGGCCGTGAAGATGAAGGTGTTCATGCGCGCTCAGGGCGTGTGGAACGCAATCGTGGATGAAGAGATGAATGAGCGGCAAGATCAAATGGCGCTCGCAGCAATCTTCCTCGCGGTGCCAGAAGACGTGCTGTTGCTCCTAGCTGAGAAGGAGACCGCAAAGGAGGCCTGGAACACCCTGAAGGTGATGCATCTCGGTGCCGATCGCGTCAAGGAGGCGCGTGTACAAAACCTCAAAAGCGAGTTTGAAAACTTGCGCATGAGGGACACCGAACAGATCGATGACTTCGCGATGAGGTTGACGACAATCGTCAGCAAGATTCAAGGTCTTGGCGAAAAGATGGAGGAGTCCTACATCGTGTGGAAGTTTCTTCGTGCAGTGCCTAAGAAGTTCTCTCCGTCGTCACCACGATTGAGCAATTCGGTGACATAAAAAATATATCAATCGAAGAGCTAATCGGGCGCTTGAAGACGCAGGAAGAGGGAGAACATCGCTACGGAAACAACGACGGAGACGAGGAGCACTTGCTCCTGACGCGCGCAGAGTGGGAGGCCCGATCGTCGAAACGTGAAGGTGAAGGCTCCTCAGGTGGTTTTGGTGGCGGCGGTGGACGTCGATACCGACGAATTGACAAGGCAAAAATAAGGTGTTTTAATTGTAATGATTATGGGCATTTTGCTTCAGATTGCCAAAAGCCAAATAAGAGGGAGAAAGCGCAGGCATATCTCATCGAGGCAGATGCTGACGAAGAACCGGCGCTGCTCTAAGAAATAAGATTAAGGAGGTGCTCAAATAACACATGACAAGATTAGGGGGGTGATTGTTGGAAAATAATCTTGTCATTAGTATTTTTGTATTCTGATCTAGCATGGTTTAGTTTCATGTAGTAGTGCAGGTAGCTAGCTATGCATGTGTTTGCCGGTTTGTACGTAACTTGCATGGCACTGGCATCACTGGAGAATGGGTCATGCGTGCGTTGAGTAGTTGGCCGAGTCTTCGGTGGTGAGTGCTAGACGTGCACGTCGCATGCTCAGTCTACGCCGGAGCGAGTCGTGTGCGTGGACGCCGCTTGTGCCGCGCGTTCCATGGTCATGAGATGGCACGACTGGTTCGGATCTGCGCATGAAGCGCTCTTTGCTGTTGTTACTCTTTAAATAAACAAAAGGAAGAAGCCAGAAAATGAGTGTAGCAGATTGAGCACCAAAAGGAAAAAATGTGTTCCTCTGTTCGCTCCCATCTCTGGTGCATCTAGATGTATCTCCGTTTTTCTTCCATCCAATAGTGCTTGCATGTTTATTTGAATGCTTTTATTCCTGGGCTAACATGCATTGCAGGCCGATCGGTTGAGCTTGCAGGCTCGCCAGGCGCCGCTGGGGTCAGCTCCGTTTGGGGCCAAGCTTTGCTGAATCTGACCGATTGATTACATTTCGTTCGTGTGAGTATATATTAGCTAGAATGCATGAGAATTTGGTATCATGCATAAAACAAATTTACCTGCCATACATCGTATGCTGCGTTTAGCAGGAAGATTGGGGTCTTTATGCCATCGATTATATTCTGAGGGAAGAAGCACTGCATGCATCCACATGGGGCAGGGGATCGGTTCAGACAAATCAATCTGTCAGCTGCAGATATGCTTCTGTTCTTGCATGGTTTAAGCTTAATCATATCTCTAGCTACTACTATGTCCCTGAGGCGTTCGCATACAATCCTTAAATTTCTTAATCTTATTAGCACCGGAGTGTCAAGCGGTGTTGGAAGTTGGAACAAACAGTAGTACTACCGACTACGTACCGAAGTGGCGTCCAGATGGTCGGTGCAAGTCGGCGGCAGGTTCTGAGCCACCCCCGGCATGGCTACGACGTCTCCGTAATAAGATCTCAAGCTGCGGCCCCCGGAGACATCCACGCTGTGCACAGCGAATTAACATGCAACCGGCCGGGTATGTACGTAGTAAATTCACTGAATGTGATCAGCTAGAAGTTGAAAAACCACGTACGCGTCGAGGAAGAGGCCTCCGTCGGCTAGGCACATGACGGTGGTGTTCCAGCCGCCTGCGGGGAAGAAGGCGCGGAGCTCGTCGCAGTGCAGTATCGCCGCCAGGCCCCCGGCGGAGCAGCCGGTGAGCAGCACCTACATTATGCACACACATGCATCGACCTTCTCAGCTTCTGGGTACGTACTAGACTAGACTACCAGCACAACGTATACGGTGTAAGTGAGAAGACGATCGACAACTAGTAGTCTAGTACGTATACAGTAGATGGAGAGACCTGATTTGCAGAGGCCATCCCGATGGAGAGGAGGTGTTGGATGGCTGCCTCCCAGATGCGCTGGCCCCGAAAAAAGAGCCCCGAATCCTACGACTCAAACAAGGAAGAAAAATGTTAAGGCAATATGGATATAAGATGACGACAAGGATCAATGTATATACAGTTGATAAAATGCTCCATGTATACGTAGTAATAATGAAAACCTTGTCGAAGGCATCGCCGGCGAAAGACGCGCTGTCGCAGTAGCGAATCTTCACCCGGTTCCAGTTGTAGAAATCTGCGTGATATACGAATGAGGTCGATCAACTAGCAACTCAATCGCATTGCACTAGAGCTGAGATGCATGGACTGATGGACGGACCAGGATTGTCGGCGGTGCTGGCGCTCATGATGCCGGTGAAGGCGATCTCCCTCTCCATGTAGTCCGACGAGCCGACGGGCATTCGCGTGCGGAGCCTGCACGCCCCCGCGCTGTTGCACCACCCACCTCCCTGCACCAGCATCAGCATCAGCAAGCACAGATGCATACAGGCAGGTCACGCTATATATCATCCGTTCGATGGCAAAATCATATGTGCTGTACACACCTCTAGGTTTACGATCCAGCTGGTGTTGCCTGCCCCGAAGCCAGGGTCATAGTGGTAAGCAGGCGGCGTCCCATCCATGCACACTGCATCATTCATATATGTACATATATAATGATCTCCCACAAGGCTAGTGCGTGTATATCTTCTCAATCGGGTATCAGAGAGGACAAGAAAACAACAGATCAAGGCCAGTGAAAAAGGACAGGATATACATAACGAAGCATCCAGCCCGGCCGTATCCAGGATTCAAAAAATTGGCTTTATCGGAGGGTAGCGACAGGGCCGAAAATCACCGGCTATCAGTTCTTTCGGTTTTTTGAGCTGAAACTTTTGAATTGGAATTCGAATTATGAAATTTGTATCAACCAAAATCGACTGAAAAATGGTCGAATTTTTTTGACATTTCATCAGTTACCGGTTCTTTTGGTTTTTCGGTAAATGTTTTTGAAAAATTAGCAAAATTTAAATAGGTCCAAAAGTTTTTAGCCAATATGTTTTTTACGTTTTTATCCAATACGTTTTTTTACCGGCGCATGCTAATAACACCGCCAAAATTTCGGCGCTACAGTTTTCCCTGTCCGTATCCGCCAGGGGAAAGAAGCTAGCGTGAAAGGAGTCGTGAGAGCTGAGCCATGTGAGGAACCGTCGCTGGCGACCAGTCCGAGCGATTCCTCTGTTTAGAACAAGAACGAATCAATCACAGAATCACAGAACAATAGATTGAACACAGAGAGGTAGAGAACTCCTGGTCTTTCTTTATTGCTTTAGATTGCATCAGGCGTACATAATGAGGGGGCCTAGGTCCCTATTTATAGTCTACGGTGGGGTGCCCAAATATGTCACGACTCTGGCCGCGGGCCCAGTTTCCTAACACTCCCCCTTGGGCACTCACCCAACATGCTCATGCCTCGTCAAAACTCCATAAAACCCAGTGGAAAAAATTTGGAGAAAGAGTACATGATACATGTGATGCTGCGATGCACGAATTGCCTCATTAGAAACCTTGGTCGAGAAACTTCATAAAACTCGTCAAGAGAAAAAGAGTACAATTTGTTAAGGGTATTTAGGTCTTTTCCCATGTGTACTATATATGCCCTATGGGCCTCTTTGCAATACATTCACTGTTCACATTTACATGGTATCAGAGCATGGTTTCAAAACCCTAGCTCACCTCAGTCCGCTGCTTCCGCTGCTGCCCCCGGGAGGAGCTTATCCCGGGGGCGGCCACCACCAGCTACTGCCTGCCCCTGCGCCGACCCGTCGCCTCCTCGTCTCGTGCCCGCCGTCGTCCTCGTCACCAGATCCGGCCGCCGACCGCTGCCTCCACCCGAGCCGCCTCCGCTCTCCGCCGCTGGATCCGGCGACCCCGCACCAGATCCAGGCCGCCGTCGCCCGGATCTGGCCATCTCCGACGCCTCCCGCCCGGATCCGGCCTCCTCTGCGCCGGATCCGCCCGCCTCCTCCGCGCCGCCGCTGGCCCGCGCCAGATCCGCGCCGATCTGGGCTGGATCTGTCGTCTTCGTCGCACCCGAGCTCGGATCTGGCCGCCTCCGGGCCAACTCCGACCGTCTTCCGCGCCGCCGGCCCGTGCTCGCGTTGGTGCTCCACTTCGCGCCCACCGCCCGTCGAATCTGGCTGCGCCGTCGCCCGAGTCGCCGCCTCCCGGCCGCCGCGCCCGCTCCTCTCCCTGGATCCGGGCCCTTGCCGCGCCGGCTCGCCCTCCCGACCGCCGCCGGATCCCGCCGCCGCCGCCGGATCTCGCCGTCGCTTGGGGAGCCGGCTCCCCGCTGCTCCTTTTCTCTCTGAGGGAGGAGAGACGGGGGTATATGCGGGAGGGAGGAGAGATTGGGCGACGGGAGTGAGGAGGGGGCGTGAAGAGAGAGAGGATGGGGATCCTGCTGCTAGTATTCGTTGAGTCTCTGTTTAGTCAATCTTCAGGAGTCTATTGCTGCTGCTATTGCTTACTGTTGCAGCTGCTAGTATGTGTCCTTAGTCTTTTTTTCTGTTTTAGAGTCTTCCGTTGCGTCCACTCTAAGTCATGCGTGTACACACAAATTTCTGGTCAATCAGCCGATTTCTTGCTAGCCACGGTCCATCCTCTTGGATGGCGTGGTCCTCTCCTTCCTTTCGCATAGTCGCAGCCGTCGCTCTTCTTTGAGTCACTGCAGATCGTAGTAGTCTTCATGATGCCGCCGCTCTTCTCTTTGAGCCACCGCCCCGAGTTTGTACGGTCGCTGCGCTTCTTCTGCATCACGCCTCCGTTGTGCTTCTTGTGCACAGCGCAGCCGCCATCTCGGGCTTCGATCTGTGCTACTATGCTTCTATCTTCCTCTTCGGCTTGATTGTAAAGGGTATTTGTGTCTTTTCTATTTTAGTGTCAACCCTTCCAAATGCAATGCTATTGCATACGCTTTGCATTCGAGGGGGGGTGTTAAGGGTATTTAAGTCTTTTCCCATGTGTTTAGGGTTTGTGTCATGTACTCTATATATGCCCCTTAGGCTATTGCAATATACAACATCGCCTCCACCGCTGCTGCCCCCGAGAGGAGCTAATCCCGGGGGCGGCCACCTCTTCCCGGCCGCCGGAGCCGTTGCTCACGCGACGTCGTCGCCCGCACTCGCCCGTGGCGGTCGCGTCTTCCGCTGCATCTTCGCCCGCCGCCGCCACGGATCCGGCCGCAGCCAGTCTTGCCGCCCGGATCCGGCCTCCTCTGCACCGGATCCACCCGCCTGCGCTCGCGTGCCGCCGTCGTCACCCCCGCCGTCGTCGTGGTCGCGCTCGCCCACGTAGTCGCCGGGATCCAGCCGCCTCCGCTCTCCGCCGCCGGATCCGGTGACCCCACACCAGATCCGACCTCGCCCCGACTAGATCCGGCCGCCTCCCGCCCGGATCCGTCCGTCGCTACGTCGTCGCTGCCAGATCCGGCCGTCTTCGCCCAAGGCCGCCGTCGCGTCCGCCGCCGCCTCTTCGGCCGCCACCCCGGATCTCGGTTTTCCCGGTCTCGGGGAGCCCGTCCCTGCCCGTCTGGTGGTCGTGCCCGCCTCTGCTCCACTCCACCCGGCCGCGCCGTCCACCGCCACACCCGGATCTGGGCTCCCCGACCGCGCGCCGCCTTCCGACGTCGCCTCTCGGCCTCCACGCCTGCTCCGCCGCCTTCAGGCGCCGCCTCCCGGCCGCCGTGCCTGCGCCTCAGCGCTCGCGCCGCCGCCTTCAGACGCCGCCTCCCGGCCGCCGTGCCCGGGCCGCCGCCTTGGGACGTCGCCTCCCGGCCTCCGCGCCCCCACCGCCGCCTCCTTCCGCTGCATCTTCGGCTCCTCTTCTCTCTGAGTGAGAGCGAGAGACTCGGGAGGGAGGGAGGGAGTGAAGATGGCTGCGGCTGCTGCTGGCTCGGGTGTTTGGAGTTGGGATGGTGCTGTTTGCTTTTGATGGCCGAGATGGAGAGATGGCCGAGATGGCATGGCCTTTATTTCTCAGTCTTCGGTTATTTTCTGTTTTAGAGTATTTAGTCTAAGTGTTGCTACTGTTCGTCAGTCATGAGTCAGTCTTCGAGTCTTCCGTTGCATCCATCCTAATCTGTAGCTTCTTCATATCGTCAAAGCTATGCGAGTCCACACAAATTTCTGTCAGTCAGCCGACTTCTTTGCTAGCCACAGTTTATCCTCTCGGATGAGTGTGGTCTTCTCCTTCCTTTGCATAGCCCTAGCCGTTGGCCTTCTCTTTGAGCAACTACAGATCGTAGAAGTCTTCATGATGCCGCCGCTCTTTTCTTTGAGCCGCCGCCCCGAGTTTCTAAAGCCGCCGCGCTTCTTTTTGCACCGCGCCTCCGTTGCGTGTCTTGTGCATTGCGCCACCACCCTCTCGGGCTTCGATCTGTGCCGCTATGCTTCTATCTCCCTTTTCGGCTTGATTCAACACAATTATTCAAGGGCCGCACACAACGACATATTCAAGACATGGATTTTGGATTTTCTCTATTTTAGTGTCAATCCTTCCAAATGCAATGCTATTGCATATGCCTTGCATTTGTGGGGGGGGTGTTAAGGGTATTTAGGTCTTTTCCCATGTGTACACAATTCACCCAATTTCATTTGGTCTTCAGGACTTTATTCCTTTAGGTACTTAATCCTCATGATCAAGATTTAATAACGGACTTGAGAGAATTCTCCCCCTGAATTTTGCACTTCTCTAAGTCTCATCATTCCAATCCCTCACATGCACTTTTCAAAGCTAGATGTGGGGAGTGACTTAGTGAACAAGTCTACATGACTTAGTGTGCAGTACTTTAATCTTGTACATCTTTGCAATTCATGAGCATAGAGGAACTTGGGGTTGATATGCTTACATAGCCCATCTGTACTTGTGCAACGCAAGCTGCATTATCTTCATGGATAATTGTGGGGGTTTGCACAATGTTCATTCCACATGACTGCTGGATGTGGTGAACCGTTCAGCAGAACCAAGCGCACTCTCGTGCGGCTTCATACAGTGCTATAATTTCTGAGTGGTTCGTCGAAGTAGCTACAAGGTTTTGCTTAGACGATTTCTAGGAAATTGCAGTTCCACCACATGGAAATACATAGCCTGTTTGCGACTTAGCGGTATGCGGATCAGATAGGTACCCAGCATCTGCATAGTCAATCAAGTTCAGATCTTGATTCTTTCTGTACGACAATCCAAAGTCTTTGCTTCCTTGGAGGTATCGGAAGGTGTCCTTTATGCCCTGCCAATGCCTGTTGGTGGGCTCTGCACTGTACCTTGCTAACAGGTACACAGCAAATGCAATATCCGATCTAGCGTAGTTTGCTAAGTACATGAATGCTACCACTGCACTCAAGTATGGGAATTCCGGTCTCAGGACTTCCTCCCCCTCTTCCCTAGGTCGGAAAGGATCTTTTTCTTACTGTAAAGACCTCTCGATCATCGGTACTTTCGAGGGAAATGCCTTCTCGAAGCCAAACCTTTCAAGCACCTTCTGGGTGTAGGTTGACTAATGTACCAAGACTCCTTCAGGGACATGCTCAAGCTGCAGGCCTAAGCAAAACTTGGTCTTGCCCAAATCTTTCATTTCAAATTCTGACTCCAAGTAGGAGCTTGCTTCTTTTATGTCTTCGGTTGTCCCGATGATATTCAAATCATCTACATACACAGAGATTATACAGAATTCATTCTGGGATCACCGTATAAATACACAAGGACAGTCTTCATTATTCGTGTAGCCTTTCTTGCAGAGAAAGTTGCTTAAGCGATTATACCATATTCTTTCAGATTGTTTCAGTCCATACAGTAACTTTCTGAGTTTGACACTGTACAGATTTCTATTTGCTCTGTCTTGGTTCAGGAGAGGGATTCCTTCAGGGACTCTCATATAAATTTCCGAATCCAAGTTACTGTAAAGGTATGCAGTCACAACATCCATCAATTTCATTTCTAAGTTCAAGTTTACTGTCATTGAGATCAAGTATCTAAAGGTAATTCCACTCATGACTGGGGGTAGGTTTCTTCATAATCAACTCCAGGACGTTGAGTGAAACCTTGTGCTACCAGCCTTGCTTTGTATCTCACTACTTCATTTCTTTCATTTCTCTTTCGAACAAATACCCATTTGTGCCCAACGGGGTGTATGTGGGGAGGTGTGCGACATACGGCCCAAACACCTCTCTTTTGTTCAGAGATAGCAATTCAATTGCTATTGCCTTCTTCCAATCTTCCCAATCTGATCTTTTCTTACATTCAGCGAGCGATGCAGGCTTGGGATCAAGATCGATGATGGTGGCAATTTTCTTTGCGAAGTAGATATCGATATTAGCCGTTGTCCTATTCAGGGACTCTCCCGTGTGCACATAATTTATAGCTATTTCTTCATGAGTTGCTTCTTCTGAAGCCATTGCTTCTGCTGGAGCTTTACCTTGCACATCACTTCTTTCAATTGTGGTGGCAAGTCCCTTTAGTTTTTCGGCTCCGATGTGTGCGCACACATCCATGCCGATGGGGATATTCAGATTCGGTATGCCCTTTTCTGAAGGTGTCATACTTGTGCCAGGTCTCAACTGGCTCCCCTTCTCATTCTGGGGGACTTCAATGATCGGCTGTGATAAGTCCTTCTTATCCTTCTTCACCAGGCGTCCCCGGTTACTAAGGATTCGAGGAACTGGAGTTCTCGTCCTCTTTTTTTTATTTTTCTGAGGCCTCTGGACGAGATTAGGGATACCTTCTGCTTTCTTTGGTATTTCAACCCTCTCCGGTGCAGTGCGTGCAGGCACATGCGACTTAGTCACGCTCTTCAAATCACTAAAGTGATCAGGCAGTTGATTTGCTAGTTCTTGCAAATCGATTGTCTTTTGGACTTCTCTTGTCTTTCTGGACTTCTTTTGTCTTTTGAACTTCTCTATTTGTTTCACTAATGCACGGGTCATCTGCATGGATTCCCGTGGTTTGCCATGTAATGTCTTCTGGACTTCTCTAGTGCGCGGGTCATCTGTTTGGATTCCCGTGGCTTGCCACGTAATTTCCCGACATTCTTCATCAAGGGGTTGATTTCCTCCCCCTAATGTTGGGAAATTTTCGGTGGTGACCCTTGCGCTAGTTGCATAGGTGAATGGATGTTGTAGGCCGAAGGTCTACAGTTGATGAGATTTGCTGCATGAAGGATTACGTGTCCCCATCATGTAGCTGGCAAATTACTTTTATGCAAGAGGGGTCGGGCAATAAATTTAATTCTTTTAATTAAAGCCTCTGCCAAACCATTCTGGGTATGGACATGCGGTACCGAATGCTCAACTGCAATTCCTATCGCCATGCAATAATCATCAAATGCCTTCGAAGTAAATTCTCCGGCGTTGTCCATTCTGATGGACTTGATATGATGATCTGGAAACACATTTCTGATGCAAATGATCTGCGAGATCGATTTTGCAAAGGCGTGGTTTCTTGATGGACAATAAACCCATATACGACCACTTCGATGAAGCGTCAATGAGCACCATGAAATACTTAAATGGCCCTGAGACGGGCTGGATGGGACCGCAAATGTCTCCCTGGATGCGTTCCAGGAATGCAGAGACTTCATCCTTCACTTTCAGAGTGGAGGGTCTAGTTATTAGTTTCCCGGTGGCACATGCAGGGCACACAAAATCTTCATGATTCAGAAAATTCTTCACATTAATATTTTGCCCTTAAGAGTTATTGCTTATGTTTCTCATCACCCTAAGACCTGAGTAGCCTAATCTGTCATGCCAGAGACAGAAGAGTTAAGAGCTTCTAAATACTGTTTTCAGAATAGTGTACGCTGCAGGCGCCTTAATGTTGGTATAATATAGCCCAGTTTCTAGTGAAGGAAGTTTTTCTAATACACGTTTTCTTTTCATTCTCTTCGCGCTTCATAATGAGCAGGTATTCCTTACCATACTCTTCTTTAGTCTCAACGTGGAAATCATTTGCGCGGATATTCTTAAAACTTAGGAGAGTTCTAGTCGATTCTGGGTACAATAAGGCTTCTTTAAGGACCAAAGTTGTGCCCATTGTGGCTCTTCCTGAACCAATTATGCATGTATCGCTTCTGGCGATCGTCGTAAGGCTGCCAGTGCACTTACGAATCGACTGAAAACTTAGTCTCTCTTAAGATGATATGCGTTGTGCCACTGCTAGCTAAGCACACTTCCTTCATAGGGCGCTACACGTGTTCTAATATAGGGTATTTATTAACATGTATGAGAAGGCAATCAACACATAAATAAAATACTCTAATATCAGAACATATCATGCCATCATTAACTGAATAAATGAATGAATTCTTCAAATATCATCCAACCATCATGAGAAAATAACAATTCTTAAGTACCATACATGCAAATTCTAACATATTCTTCCACACAAAATAAATGACAATTAAAATCTAAATGCATTCTGTGCACTAGACTTCTTCTGCTATTCTCTCAGGGGTGACATTCTCTTCAAGAGAAATCATGGCGGTGGCTGTTTTTAGGTCGAGAGGGAGTGGTGCTGTCGTGATGGTTTCAACCTTCACTAGTGCAGGCAGCTACTCCGAACTCTCCCCCTCAGCCGATGCAAAGTGGGCTTCATTTTTCCCTTTGCCATCCCGCTTTGGCTTGCTGGCCTTATTCTCTCGTGGAGCATCTGATTCGCCTTTCTGGGCTGCGGCCTTACCCTTCCTTCCCCTTTTCTCTATCAAGGGCTTTCGCACCTTGTTGCTCCCGGTGTTGGTTTCACGGCCAGTGGAGCTCCCAGATGGCTGAGTGACTTAGTTCTTGCGGAGAACTTCGTTCTGAGCTTCCGCAACTTGCATCATATCAATCAATTTGGCATATTCTCATAGTCGTCTTGACGATAATTGTGTGCAGATTATACTGCATTGGGGTGGAAGGATTTTCTCAATTTTTTGTATTGGGGTACAAATCCTGTGCAAGGCAGAATTGGTTTCCCTGACCGTCTTAAAGTCGACAAACCTCAGTCTGATCCATTCCTACTCTGCTTGAGGAAGAATGGTATACTTTAGCCTCTCAAACCTGCTTCTTGAGTGCGGTCCAGAGTGCTAGCGCGCTCTTCTCTGCCATATACTCATTCTTGAGAGTGAGGCAGAGGTGGTGCCTGAGAAAATGAAGTGCCTGATCATTCTCCTCAGGTTTGGGTTGAGCATCATTCAGTTCGCCAATCCCAATAGCAGCGCGGAGCTTCCTGGCTCCAAGAACAATCTCGACATCGGATGCCTACGTCAGATAGTTTTTGGCCATGCTGGGCCAGCTCTTGAACTCCCAGTTCGTGATGCTAGTTATCTAAATGTATATAAGTCTATGGCTGGTAGACATGCACGGATTTAATTTACTGCGGGTAAATAAATGGTACAAAAGGTTCTCGCAATGTTTCAGAATTTTCTATGCATTTTCTATACATTTTACTGCTAATTCAGTGATTAAAAGCAATTTTTAGTAATTACAATTAACCAAAACAGTAAATAAATACAGAAAATACAAAGAATAATAATGGCATAAATAAATAAGCTTCAAATGCTAAAAATAATTCAAAATTCGGATTCCCGAGGCCCTTTTATGCTTGAATATAATTTTTTAGTGAACTCTGCAATTTCTGGGGTTTTTACGCAAATTTTAAATTCAGAGAAAAATTCGCGCAATTTTCTGATTTACCGAGGGGTTTTCTGCAAACATTTGGACCCACTCATAAATTTGAGGGCTTATACGTAATTTTTGAAACTACGAGGCCTCTACTGCAAAATCCAGGACTTATATGCGAATTGTAGGGGCCTTTCGGTAATTTATAAAATTAGGAGGGCTTTCCCGCAAAATTGCCTCCCCTTCTCCCGGCCGGGCTTTCTTTTCTCCCTCTTCCTGGCCCATCTCTTACCTCCCCCATTGGCCCATCTCTTCCTGCAAGCAAGACAAGTTGTTTAGTATGACGATCATCAATAAGAAAGAAATAGTTGACTGTGATAATACTTACTCGACGACGGCACCAGAGAGAACCCATCGTCGGCCAGTCGACGTCTCCCCCTAGATACATCTCGGGCCCGTACGGACCCATGTCGTCTAGCACAGGTCGTCCGATGCTCAACCGCTCGAACGACCACAACTGTAGCAGCAGGGGACAGCCCGTGAGGACCGAGTTCGCCCTGGTCCTCGTGCACGCATCGCACAGCGTGCGGTACGTCGCGGCAAGTGTGGGCGATCCCCAGCTGACCTGGGGGGCTCGCCGCCAGCGATCGCCCTCGCATAAGCGATAAGTCGCGCATCCACCGAGTTGCCGTGGCTGGTGGTGAAAAGCACCCAACCAAACAGCCACAGCACGTACGCCTCCAAGTGGCGTGAGACCTGGTGATCGTCTGCCTGCGGATCCATGCGCTCCACCTGAATGCAAACAATTTGTTATTAGTACGTAATATAACAAATAAGAGCTTCCAATACACGATCAATTCTAAATACTACGTACCCGGTACTGTGCGAGCCACCTCAGCGTCGACCCATGGGTCTGATCCTCGTTGAAGATGTGGTGGTGATCGCCCGGTGGAACGACCCTGTCGAATCTGCCGAGCAGATCAGCGCGCCAGTCGGCCGGAGCCTCCGGTAGGAAGGTAGCGTCTCCCGCGCTCGGAAGGCCAAGGAGCAGGGCCACATCCTGTAGGGTCGACGTCATCTCCCCGAATGGGAGGTGGAAAGTGTGCGTCTCGGGCAGCCAACGGTCCACCAAAGCCGTCAGCAGGGAACGGTCGAACGGGAAGCGTCGTGATCGCTCCCCGCCCGCGGCCAAGGCGGCTCCATCCTCCTCCGTGGCCTCCACCATCCGGGCAAGAGGGAGTAGCCCGGCATCCCGCAGCCTGCAAACAAAGTGAAGATCAGCACGGAACGTTCTTACGGTCGGGCTAAACGTTGGCGTACTGCAAACCTGGCAGTCCAACAGGGGTCGAGTCCCCAGGCCACGCGAGGTGTGCGTGTCCGGACCACTCCCAGCTCAGGCGGCTCGTCCGTGCTCCCCGGTGGCGCCGCACGACGGGAAGCGCGATGCACGCGGTCCATGTGCTCGTCCAACAGCGCGTACCGCCACTCGGAGTCACGTCTAGCACGAGTCATACCTGCAAAATTTGTACAATAATTTCAACATTAAATTTTGTACATCTAAATTTCTACACTAAATTTTATATAATAATATATCAAAAATACTATACAAAATTTGTACACTCAATTTTCTACATCTAAATTTGTACACTACATTTTCTACAATAATAAATACAAACAATTTTCTACATCTACATTTGAATACTATATTTTCTACAATAATGCATTAAAAATGGTATACAAAATTTATAAACTATATTTTCTAAACTATATTTTCTAAACAAAATTTGAAAACTAAATTTCTAAATTAAATTTCTAAACTAAATTTCAAAACTACATTTTCTAAACTAAATTGCTAAACTAAATTTCTAAACTATATTTTCTAAACTAAATTTGTAAACTATATTTTCTGAACTAAATTTCTAAAAAAAAATTCTAAACTAATTTTATAATCTAAATTTTCTAAACTATATTTTCTAAACAAAATTTGAAAACTAAATTTCTAAACTACATTTTGTAAACTAAATTTCTAAACTAAATTTTCTAAACTGAATTTCTAAACTAAATTTTCTAAACTGAATTTCTAAACTAAATTTTCTAAACTGAATTTCTAAACTAAATTTTCTAAACTGAATTTCTAAACTAAATTTTCTAAACTGAATTTCTAAACTACATTTTCTAAACTAAATTTATAAACTAAATTTTCTAAACTAAATTTATAAACTAAATTTTCTAAACTAAATTTATAAACTAAATTTTCTAAACTATTTTTCTAACACTAACAAAAAATATTACACAAAAAATACCTGAAAATCGCGCTCTCCCTCTTCTTCTCTCCCCCTCCTCTTCTCCTCCTCTCCCTCTCCTTCTCTCCCCCTTCTCTTCTTCCCTCTTCCTCTCTTCTTCTCTTCTTCTTCTACTCTTCGCACGGTCGAACGAGAAAACAGTGCAACAGTCGGCGCTCGGCCGAGCAGTCTTATATCGCCTCTAGTCGACCAACTGTTCGGCGACTGGATTGCAGTCGCCCAACGGTGGGGCGACTGCAATTAATCGCCGAACGGTTGGTATATTCATTAACTGTCGCAGTCTAGTTGGGCGAAAGGCTCCAGTCGCCCAACCATTAGGCGACTGGAGCCTATTTTTGTAAAAAAATTTCCCGCGGGTATATTTCTGTAATTTTGAATAAAAAAAGGATTATCTGTACAAAAAATTCCTCCCTTGGCGACGGCGGATTTGAGGAGGGTGATAGGCACCATCACCGCCGCCGCTGCAGCGCCCCTCCTCCTCCTACCGCCGCCGTTCTCTGCTCATCTGTCGCCTGCACGCAGCTGCCGACGAGGACAAGAACAAGAAGCGCCCAAGGTTTGATGGCACCAACCCTCTGCTTCATCTTCGTATCCGTCGATAGATACTCGCAAGACTAATTCTAATAAACTCTCTGGTCTATCCGGCCGTTCTCCTGGATCAATCGATTGAGTAGAAGCAAAAACGCGATAGAAAAGCACTGAAACGATAGGAGCTTAAATTAGCTGCATATATTTAACACGTACACGCATAGCAAGGGAATGACACCTAGCTACAAGGCAAGCAAAGCAAGAAATTAATGACCAAATCTTATGTTTCCATAGATGTGCTTCCACATAGGGATGCAAACGGATCGAATACGGACGGATAATGTCTCTACCATATTTGTTTTCATATTTTTTTCTCGGATGCAGATACGAATACAGATACCTCGGATACGAATATAAATATGAATAATATCGAATACAGATACGGAGCGAATACGAATCGATACGAATACGGTCACGAATATTTATCGGAACATGAAAACCCCTTAAACTATACATCCAAAATCAATGAAAACACATAAATAGTTTATCTTGTCAAAACATTAATGAAATCTAAACAAACATAAGTATTTTTATCCATAATAATCATACCGTTGTACAGATTTTAAATCTTTAAATGGCAGTTAATTTTTTCTAAAATCCTAAATAATTCTTAATGGATTCTTGCATGTGACTAATAAATTAATTAAGAATTTAAATTTACATCAGAATGATTTAAATGTAAGTACATCAATTTAATGACGTGGGCTCATAGAAACCCCTCGCTCCCACTTGCAATTGCGAATGGCTAGCACCTCACAATTGTCGCTGTGTTGTGCCTACAAGTGGGGCCAGTCCGACCCGATCAAAGTGCAACTCGTTGCCAATTTACATGTTATGTGGAAAGATCGTCTAGCCCTTGATGCTTTGTGCAACTTGAGTCAATTTAGGTGGCGTGGCAATTTACTTGTTTTCAAAAATATTTGGGTTTTAAACGTAACCCAATGAAATCATAGCAAATTTTGTATAATACTATAACAGTGAAGACATGAACAGACAAGTGAGCCTGAGCGGAAATTAAAGCTCCATCTCCATCTCCATCAGAGAGAGATATAAGGCATGTTCTCTGTGGCTGTGGCTTACGATTTTTAGCTGAAATTTTTAAACTTTAGATGTTTGCGACAGAGATTACGGAGAGAGATACTTGTTGGTGATTTTGGATGGTACAGATTGTAGAGACCCGAATATGCAAATCCGGACTCTCCTGTGTATTCTGCACTAGTCCAGGATCATGCTAGTGCACACAGTGTAAACAAAGATGAAATATCGAACATATCATGATTTACTAAGAAAAGACTCAAATATTGTTAATAATTATCAGAGTACGATCTTATGGCCAAGCTTACAATTAATAGCCTGAAAGGCTTAAAGAAACTAGCAGCGAAAAAGCAAATATAGCGTAGTAGTCATTCGACATGTCCACAGGCAATCGACTGGGAGCGAAATCCTAATCCGCGAAGTCGTCGAAGTACCCTCCTTCTAGTAGCTCCAGCTGATCTGGTCCTTCTTTCTCAACTGAGCAAATATGGATGAACCCGTGAGTACATAGAGTACTCAGCAAGTCGTTTGTAACAAAGAGTGCAATATAGTATGCAAGGCTTACCAATGGATGGCTGAAAGTTTAATTTTGCAAAAAGCAACAATTTAAAGTAAATACAATAAATAGATTGAAAAGCAAATTTTGAAAATGGTATTAAATAAGTAACCAAAGGAATTGTGACCAACCACGAGTGAACTGACCATTCACCCCAATGAATCACCCATGAACCAAGATTCATGTAATGAACCACCAGTGAACTAATCATTCACTCTTCAATTTAACCCAACCATATTTTTACGAAAATTCTACCCCTCGTGTGAAATCACCGAGCATTGTCCATGACCGAGAACACGGCTATTCGAATAGTTTTACACTCTACAGAGGTTGCACAACTTTACCCACAAGAGATAAGTCATCTTAATAGCCAGCATGCTTCCTTAGGCATGAGACCCAAATAAATTATCTCAAAGCCTTTACCTCACACCAATCTAGTTAGACATCACCTGCTAAGGTTTCACTGCTGAAGGGTTAACCACCATAGTCAGAAGCCCCCTCTTACGCCGTATGAGTACAGTAACCCTGTTCCTCACTATGAGTAACCAGTATCCCTGGTACTCATTTACCATTGGTGATATCTGAACTAAAGCTTTGCAAGTTAATCAGCTAGGTCTATCCCATACTAGACATGTGGTTGTACGGTAAGGCTCAGATCAATGGCGCACAAAGTTAAGTCCTTAGATTTACCCAGGCGAAACATCCACATCCCATGTGCAACCTGCACCCCCTTTACTGCACGATCATTCACCCGAGTGAAAACCAAATTTGTATAACCAGTACCAATGACACTACCCATGTCATGGCAATCAAATTTTATAACTGTGGCTGACCACCATGTTCCAGTATATCATTAAGTCAAGATTAATTAACACATGTGATGATAGACCCAATGTACTACAAGCATGGCTAAGCAATTCTAAACGCACAACCCATGTGACAACTAATATTGCATCACTAAATAATTACCCATCCTATGGTGACAATGGATTCATGGCTTTCAAGTTATCAAGGAGGGATTAATCAACTTGGACAATAACTACCAATACAAGGGTTTTATAATAAAGTAGCAATGCATGATAATTTAAAATAAAGTAATACATAATCGATTTGAAAACTGGGTTCAACATGATCAAAGGATACGACTTGTCTTGGCCTTGCTCAATTAAAAATTCTTGATCTTCAAATCTTGCTTCAGCTCCTTCGAAAGCGTGATCTAACAAGAGAGGAAACGAAGTGAGCCACAAAATATATATATGACCATGAGAGTAATTAATAAGTTGATCGAGGAAATTAAGGCCGACTAGAGCTGATGCCTGATGGTGAGATTAATAATAGGATTCCAAGGTTGGTTGGTAGTTGCTCAGAAATAATGTTGACTTCGAGTCTAAGGCGTAGTAGAGTCCATCTCTGAGTGTAACTCAAGTGAGAGACCATGTGGTCGTGATCCCATGAGTGTGATGAGTAATTGACAAGGGTTTAGGTCAGTCGGGTTTGGTTTGGGTGGTTTGAACCATGTCGTTGCCTGGTGCAACGGGCTCGGTCGGTCTGGTCAAACCTGGTCATTTGGGCTTAGGATGTATATTCTAATGTTTCGACAGGTTTGGACTTCATCTGTGGTAAGTGTGATGGTATTTACGCTTTCATGTGTCGAGCGGTGCTATTTGACGTGTTTTTTGTCTGTGTGACTGCAGGACATCGAGTTGGAGTCGTGGCGAGACACGGTGGACCGGACTAGGCGCAGGTGGCGCTGAGGTCAAAACGGTCGGGATGTGTTGAAGACGACGTGGACTCGAGGTGGTTGCGAGGCGTGCGAGGCAAGGAGCGCGGAAGCTTCCCGGAAGGTGCAGGAGGGGCGAATCGGGAAATTCGCAAGGCTGTACAAGCGGGAGCGGGCTCCGTTGGACGTAGCGGGCGTAACGGGGCGGAGACCCGTTAGCCAAGCGCTATAAAAGGAGAGGAGGGGCTGCATGCCCTCTTTGAGCACTTGAGGAGAATTAGGGTTTGCTAGAGTCAAAAGAGGCTTTGAGAGTTTGTTTTGGCTTTAGGCTTTAGTGGGTGAGAGTGGTTGGAGAGGCAGAGTCGTGCTCCCTCTGTCCCCTTCGATGGTTCCTAGATAGAACAGAGTGTTGTGTTCTTCCTCCTCCAAGCATTCATGGTTGAGGTAGAGAGAAGGAGAGGGAGAGGTGATCCAACTTGTAATCATTCCTCATGTCCTAATGTCCATGCGTATGGGGACGTAGTTCCTTGTATCTCCTGTTGATTGGAATGAAATCTGAAGTTTCTCCCATGCTCCTGTTTCTATTTTTGCTTCAATGCTTTTCTTACCTGATTCTTGAGATTTTTTGTTTTTGTGTTCTTTCATGCTGGGAAGGCCCAAAATGGGTTGCTCTATGTTGGGATGATGCCTCAAGATCATTTGATCAAGTTTCCCAAGAGCAAACTTCATTTTAATTTCAGTTTTTGGTTTTGAGCCTCCCCTGTTCATGTTTTGCATTTCTAGGGTTTGGTGCTGTTCTTGATTCCCTTGTTGAGATGGCTTGAAATTTGGTATGGAGAGTCCAGAGGCTATTAATTAGCTACCCTCAAAATTTCATGGCCAAAGGATCAACGGTTAGGGAGTAATTTGATTTTTGGCTCGGGTCTTGCAAAAATTCAGATTTTTACCCATAATCTGAAATTCTTGCTTCTTGGTTTGATTCTCTTGTTTTTCAAGGTCCCCTTACTATTTGGTATGTTGTAGTAAGGCCTTGAATCAAAAAGATTGAGAGCAAACCTTCTTTTTAGCCAAAAATCCGAAGTCTCAAAGTTTCAGCCTGAAAATCCTGTTTGCTGTTTTTCTCGAGAGGTACTACCGCTCCTGGAGAGGAACTACCGCTCAGAGGTACTACCGCTCCTGGAGAGGTACTACCGCTCTTGTTCGGACCAGTCCGAACGTCTCCGGCGAGAGGTACTACCGCTCGGTATTGCGGTACTACCGCTCAGAGGTACTACCGCTCGTCACAGCGGTACTACCGCTTGCAGCCAGACTTGTGCTGAATTTGTTTTTCTTGATTGCTTCTTTCTGGATCTGGTTTTTCCTTGTCTCTGTGATTTCCAGTGAGGGCTTATTTTCTATCTTCATAGCTTCCATAGCTATTGGAGAAGAAACTTAAGTGAGGATACTTGTTGGGGGCGATTTTTAAAAGATCGACATTCACCCCCCTCTGTCGCCATTTCGGTCCAACAATTGGTATCAGAGCCGGTTAGCTCTTTTCAATAGATCTTAACCGGTCTCAAGAGCCATGACGACGGACAAGTACTCGACCAAGCCTCCCGTCTTTGATGGCCTGGATTACCCCTTCTGGAAGAGCCGAATGGAAACATACATCCAGGCTCAGGGGTATGCCATTTGGCGGAAGGTGAAGGTCAGATTTGTTGTTCCTGCCGATGAGAACATTAATGCTGGAAATATGCATGATGTTGAGGCAAACGCTAAGGCAAGGAACATCATAATCCAGGGCTTGAGTCGTAGCGAGTTTGACCGCATATCTCATCTTTCGTCCGCCTTCGATATTTGGGAGACCCTCGATGCTTACCATGAGGGCACCACCCAGATAAAGACGGTGAGACAGGACCAGTTCAAGCGAGATTACAACAAGTTTGAAATGCTCGCTGGCGAGTCCCTTGATGAGTGTTTTGCGCGTTTTCACAAGATTCTGAGCAACCTCCGAGCGGTCGGTCTCACATACCCCGACTCGGATAACGCTCGACAAATGCTCGCTGCACTCGACCTTCGTGTTTGGGAGATGAAGGTGACTACCATCAAGGACACTACGGACCTCTCGACTTTGACTCTTGATGCGCTGTACTCGCGTCTCAAGACTCACGAGATTGACATTGTCTCTCGCAAGTTGAAGTCACAGTCGATGGCTCTAGTCACAGATCCCAGCTCGGCTTCTGGTCCCTCTTCTGATTCTTCTTGCGGTTTCTCCCTTGCTGCCCTCTGTGACATAACTGATGATCAGTTAGAGCAGCTTGCGGATGATCAGCTGGCCCTCCTTGCTCGAAGATTCTCCCATGCTTACAAGGGGAGGAGGGACAGAAAGAGAGGAGGACCCGTGATTTGCTTCGAGTGTGGTGGCCCCAACCACATTCGGGCAAACTGCCCCAAGCTGGAGAAGGGCAAGAACGACTACGGCGGTTCGGGCAAGATCGACTGCACCGACAAAAACCGCAACAAGAAGCCTCTAGCTCAGACGCCGGGAAAGAAGAAGTTCCGCAACTTCGGGAAGGCCAAGAAGCTCTTCCACCGCGTCCTCACCGCGAGGTGGAGGGATGGAGCGACGACGACGGGACGGGTGACCAAGAGCCCAAGGATGGCGGTGACGACTTCTCCGGCATGTGCTTCATGGCCCTCAAGGGCGAACTCAGCGACAGCGAGCTGTACTCCGACTCGGACGAGGTATGCCCCACCTACGACCAGCTCAATCATGCTTTTCTTAAGCTAGGTGGATTTCATGCTAGAGCTAGGGCTAGGTGTACTGAGTTAGAGAAGGAAGTAGACAGATTGTCACTAGAGATTATTGCTCTTACATCTGGTCCCTCTAGTGACGACTGTGATACATGCTCTGCCTTGCTGGGTGACATGGAGAAATTAAGGACCTCGCATGATAGTTTGTCCTCCGAGCTTGATACTGTTAAGGTGGAGAACATTAGTCTGTTGGCTGAACTAGAGATGAGTAGGATTGCTTCTATTTCATCTGCTCCTGTTGAGACTAGTGCTTGCACCTCATGTGAGGATAAGGACAATGCTTTTAGAGGCCTTTATACCATGTTGCTTGATCTGCCCGAGTCATGTGAAAACTGCAATAAGCTGAAGTCAAACCTAAAATGGGCAGATCACAAGATTGCTGAGTTGCATGCTTCTTTACTTGAGCCTGTTGTTTCTTGCACCAATTGTCCAAAATTAACTCTTGAACTTGAATCTGTTTCTAAGCAATTCCAAGAGATGATTGATCAAAACAACAAATTGGCTCAGTTTGCGACTAAGGATCCTGTTAGCTCACCATGCATTCGTTGTGACAAACTAAAACTTGAACTCGTTGCTTTGAATGATAAATGTGTGAAGCTAACTAAGGACTTATTAGAGAAGTCATCAACTCCTTGTGATGTGATTGCTGAGGAGGGGGAGAAGCCCCAGGGTAAGGTAGAGACGCTTAGCGACGAGAACCAACCTGCTAGCAGTAGGACTGTCCATTCTGAGTCGGCTGTGCGTGCACAAGCCATTCTTACCTCTACTGTTGGTTCTTCATCTGCTCCCTTACCTGCTGTTGTTCCCTCTTCTCCCTGCTCTTCTTGCACCTCTCTCTTTTGGGAGTGTCAGTAACTTATGAACACTCTCGAGAGATTTGTAGGCGGCAAGAAGAAGCTTAATCTTATTCTAGACCAATCCAAGATTTGCAAGTTCAATCAGGGTCTAGGATATGATTACTATGAGGACATTAGGAAGCATCCACCTGCTATTCTCAGACCCATAGTAGGAGGTGCGATCGAGGTTGAGCCCAGGTCTGATGAGGTCAAATTCAAATCAGCGGGCTTTGTCCAAGGGATTTCTGACAGCAAGGTGAGTCCACCTGCAGCTTCAGCCTCTTAGAAGGTGAAGTATCATTGCACCTTCTGTCAGAAGGATGGACATACGATCGATCGATGCTTCAGGCGCGCTAGGATTGCGCGTAGAGACCGTGCGGAGGCACTTAGGCGTATTCAGGGTCAGCCCCAGATCCTGAGTGCACCTAAGACTAGCACGAGGTCCAGGTTTGCTTCTGACGGGTTTGGGCAGCATCGAGGACTTGGTTTTTCTGAGTCTTCTGGTTTTCGTCCTCGTGCTGCTCCGGGTCGTGACTTCCGCCGTCCTGAGGGTACATCTCGTTTCTCCCGTCGAGACAGTTACCCACGGCGTGATCAGCAGGTTGCCGGTGTTTCGACTCGCTTTCCCATAGCAGTCGGACCTAGCAACAGCTTCAGGTCTGCTCACAGACCTTCTGCTTTGAGTGACAGAGAGCGTAGGGTAGCTAGAGGTCAGTCGTGTGTGGCTACTTCTGCTACTCGACGTGTCGTTCAGTATTGGGTGCCAAAATCACTGTTGATTTACCCCAGTACTGAGACTTTACTCTCTTGTTGACTCAGGTTCGCCGGGCAGGGAAGGGAAAGGTTTGGCTCGTCGACTCCGGGTGTTCACGACACATGACCGGAGATTCCCGTTGGTTTTCTTCCCTTGCCCGTGCTCCAGGTGATGAGACGATCACCTTCGGAGATGCTTCATCTGGGCGCGTCATCGCCAAAGGTACTGTGCGCATTAATGATTTTTTCATCTTGAAAGATGTAGCCTTGGTTAGTAAGCTGCAGTATAATTTGCTCTCAGTCTCTCAGCTTACCGATGACGGGTTTGAGGTGAGCTTTAAGAAAAACAATTGCAAAATTCTTGATTCTTTGGGTAGTCTGGTTTGCGGGATTTCTCGTTTTGGGAGGATCTTTCGTGCTGATTTTTCTGAGTCTTCTGGTGATCCTCTCAGGTGTTTAGTTGCTTCTGAGTCCCGCGACCTTTCCTTCTGGCATAGGAGACTTGGTCATATAGGCTTTGACCATTTGACTCAAGTTAGCGGTCACGATCTCATTCGTGGTATGCCGAAACTCAAGATGGTGAAAGATCTTGTTTGTGCTCCATGCCGGCACGGCAAGATGGTTGCCGCTTCTCACCCTCCGGTCACAGTCACTATGACCGATGCACCGGGACAGCTGCTCCACATGGATACAGTGGGACCAGCTCGAGTGCAGTCAGCAGGAGGGAAGTGGTATGTTCTTGTCGTGGTCGATGACTTCTCGAGGTATTCTTGGGTGTTTTTCTTAGCCTCGAAGGATGAGACGTTTTCACATTTCCGAGGTCTTTTTGGTAGGCTTTCTGTTGAGCTCCCGGGTGCCTTACGAGCGATCCGCAGTGACAATGGCACGGAGTTCAAGAATTCCTACTTCGAGAGTTTCTGTGGTGAGACAGGTGTAGAGCACCAGTTCTCTTCTCCGCACGTCCCACAACAAAATGGCATTGTGGAGAGGAAGAACCGTACCTTGGTCGAGATGGCCAGGACGATGCTTGATGAGTACTCTACACCGCGGAAGTTTTGGGCTGAGGCTATAGCTACCGCGTGCCATGTCTCAAATCGAGTATTTCTTAGGGCACACTTGCACCGCACTTCTTATGAGTTGAGATATGGGCGAAAGCCCAGCGTCTCTCATTTTCGTGTTTTTGGTTGCAAGTGTTTTTTCTTAAAGTCTGGGAACCTAGATAAGTTCGAGTCACGTTCCTGTGATGGGATCTTTCTAGGCTACTCGACTTCTTCGCGGGCTTATAGGGTCTGGAACTGCGAGTCTAGCAAAATGGTAGAGACCTGTGAGGTGACCTTCGATGAGGCCAGTCCGGGGACTAGGCCCGATATCTCAGGTTCTTTAGAGCGGTCCGAGACCATCTTTGTGGATGATGAGGACGATGGAGACGATGGTTGTCTACCTGATCCAGCTCCTCATCCTCCCCTTGAGATGCCTTCTTCCACGGTACCTCAAGGTGATCAGTCCTTGCCTACTGCTTCCTCCGGAGCTAGTGGCTCTGTCCCTGCCTCTTCTGCACACGAGGCAGAGGCCACTTCTTCTCCTCATCCAGGACCTCCTAGACATATCCAGAAAGCTCATCCTTCAGAGCAGATCATTGGAGACCTCTTCGAGTGTGTTACCCGCTAAAAATCTGGCTTATCTCAATTCTGTCTCCATTCTGCTTTCATTGCCTCCTTTGAGCCCAAAGATGTTTCTCATGCTTTATCTAATGAGTCTTGGGTCAATGCCATGCATGAGGAGCTAGAAAATTTTGAGAGGAACAAGGTCTGGTCGCTTGTCGAGCCCCCGCGAGGTCACAATATTATTGGGACTAAGTGGGTGTTCAAGAACAAGCAGAGCAAGGAAGGAGTGGTTATTCGGAACAAGGCTAGACTGGTAGCTCAGGGGTTCTCCCAGGTTGAGGGTCTAGATTTCGAGGAGACCTTTGCCCCTGTATCTCGACTTGAGGCCATTAGAATCCTGCTTGCCTTTGCAGCTTCTAAGGGTTTCAAGCTTTACCAGATGGACGTCAAGAGTGCCTTCCTTAATGGAGTCATTGAGGAAGAAGTCTACGTCAGACAGCCTCCAGGTTTCGAAAACCCCAAGTACCCAAACCATGTCTTCAAGCTTTCCAAAGCGTTGTATGGACTTAAGCAGGCCCCCAGGGCTTGGTATGAGAGGCTTAAGTCCTACTTGTTGAGTCATGGGTTTGAAATGGGTAAAGTAGATAAGACCTTGTTTATCCGTAGGCCTGGCACTGACCTTCTGCTCGTCCAGATCTATGTCGATGACATCATCTTTGGCGGCTCTTCCCATACTCTGGTTTCACAGTTCTCGGATGTCATGAGCACCGAGTTTGAGATGAGTATGATGGGTGAGTTGACCTTCTTCCTTGGCTTCCAAATCAAGCAGACTCGGGAGGGTACATTTCTTCATCAAGGAAAGTACACCTGTGACCTCCTGAGGCGCTTCGACATGAGTGATGGTAAGCCTGTGTCGACTCCTATGGCTTCTACAGCCTATCTTGACCCAGATGAGGATGGCGAGCCAGTTGATCAGAAAGAGTATAGGAGTATGATTGGCTCCCTTTTGTACCTCACTACCTCGAGACCAGACATACACTTTCCTGTGTGTCTTTGTGCTCGGTTTCAGGCTTCTCCTCGCGTTTCTCACCGCCAGGCGGTGAAACGCATTCTTCGGTACCTTCGAGCTACCATTGACTATGGTATCTGGTACTCTTCCTCTTCTTGTCTTTCCGTGAGAGCCTTCTCGGATGCAGACTTTGCTGGCTATAGGATAGATAGGAAGAGCACATCTGGCACTTGCCAATTCATTGGCACTTCTCTCGTTTCCTGGTCCTCTAGGAAGCAGTCCGGAGTTGCACAGTCCACTGCAGAGGCCGAGTACGTTGCTGCAGCCAGCTGCTGTAGCCAGGTGCTTTGGATGGTCTCGACCCTGCGGGACTTTGGGTTGACTATCGATAGTGTTCCACTCTTTTGTGATAACACTTCTGCGATTAACATTGCTAAGAACCCAGTGCAGCACTCTCGGACCAAGCATATTGATATCCGATATCACTTCCTTAGAGACCATGTAGAGAAGGGTGATATAGTGCTCCAGTTTGTGGAGAGTGACCACCAGTTGGCTGATATCTTCACCAAGCCTTTGGATAGTTCGAGGTTTTCAGCTCTGCGGGGAGAGCTTGGGGTGGTTTGTCCTTACGGACTGTAGTGAGGGGGAGCTTTGGGCTTTACTGCTTTACTTTATTGATTATGTTTCTGTCTCATTTCTGTTGCATTGCTCTCGGGGTGCATCGAGCTTAGTCCTTCTAGCATAGGTTAGAGTGCTTCTCTTGTCTAGTTGCTTAGACTTCTTACTCTTATCTTGTGCTTCCAGGATGCTTCTTATTAGCTGCTTCTTATCTCACTAGATTGAGCTCACTCACTTCTTGTAGGTTCTAGCGAGGGTCGGGCCACCCTCGGGTAGACAGGGTACGTGTTTGCTCTCTAGTGTGTGGATTACGGTCAGCTAATAGTCTTGGAGTCATATGGGGTAGATGAGAGTCAGTTTGAGCCATAGTTGTCTCTATATCTTATCTATGCTTTAAGGACTACCTGTTTGGTCTTATTTGCCAGCTTCTCGATTTTATTGCTTTGGTTCAGGGAGAGTTCATTTGGGAGCTTCTGAAGCTTAATTTTGACATAACTCAACTTGAACTAAAAGTTGCATCTAATGTTGAGGGGGAGCTGGACTTTCTTGCATTTTCAGCTTTCTAGCATTATAATCAATCTGCATTGAGCCTTGATTATTATCCTGTTATGACATGCTTCAATGCTTTACACCTTGCCATGTCTTGTGGTTAGCTTGCTAGATTTATCATGACTTCATATGTGTAGACTAGCTTTCTGCCATGATAAGTTAATTAAAATTGCTCAACTTAAATTAAAACTTGTCATGTTAGCACTCGAGATTAGTCTTGCTTGAGCTATCCCTTTATGATTCATGCCATGTCAAATAGGCTGAGTAGGGCGTTGAATCTATATTGAGCCTTAGCTTGAGCTGTTTTAGTCTCTTGATGATGCATGAGTTAGTACAATGTGTTAAAAAGCAAAAAGATCTCTTTTGTGCGAAAAAACTGATCTCACCAATTCCTCCCTATGAGACGGCTTGCCATTGCACTTGGCATGAACTTAGGGGAAGTTTTGGATGACCTAGACTATCTTCTTAAGCTGCTTGCTTGGAGTAGTCGCATAAGGCTTGAGGTCTCGCACATAAAACAAAAAAAACTAGTTGTCAACAACCTTGAGTTTCAAAAGAAAATATATCGTTTGTGCTCAATTTGCTAAGTTTCAAAAAGGATCAAGTACTTAATCAATGTTTCAATCTTGAGCATAACACTCTATTTGGTCGCAATAGTAGCTTCCTTGTTCCGCTTAGCTTATTGACATGGCCTGCATCATCCTTGGATATCTCTAGTTAGACTTTGCTCATTGATGACTTGACTTGCTCTCAAAATCCATTACATTTCATATTGTCATCTACGTGCTCTAGCTGGCTTATATATATGTTGTCATAATCTAGATAGCGTTTTATTGAGTTATGGCTTGGTGTATTACTTTATAGTCATTATGGAAAATTCACATGGCTCTAAATGCTTAAATAAACAAACTTCAGCCATTTCATCCATTGACATGTCATATTCTCTCTTTTGCATCTTGATGCGTTTATTGCCAAAAGGGGGAGAATAGAGAAGAAAAAGACTGTCAGGAACATTTTAGAGCTTTGGAGATCAATTTGCTCTTTCAGTTGTTGCTCTAGTGTTCCTTCTGTCGACATGGTCATTAGCTCCATTTCATTCTTTGGACCATGTTGATTTCTTCAAACTCAAACTCTTCTTAATGTTTTTCTGGGTTTGTCAATATACTCATCAAGGGGGAGATTGAGAGACCATGTGGTCGTGATCCGATGAGTGTGATGAGTAATTGACAAGGGTTTAGGTCAGTCGAGTTTGGTTTGGGTGGTTTGGACCACGTCGTTGCCTGGTGCAACGGGCTCGGTCGGTCTGGTCAAACCTGGTCATTTGGGCTTAGGATGTATATTCTAATGTTTCGACAGGTTTGGACTTCATCTGTGGTAAGTGTGATGGTATTTACGCTTTCATGTGTCGAGCGGTGCTATTTGACGTGTTTCTTGTCTGTGTGACTGCAGGACGTCGAGTTGGAGTCGTGGCGAGACACGGTGGACCGGACTAGGCGCAGGTGGCGCTGAGGTCAGAACGGTCGGGATGTGTTGAAGACGACGTGGACTCGAGGTGGTTGCGAGGCGTGCGAGGCAAGGAGCGCGGAAGCTTCCCGGAAGGTGCAGGAGGGGCGAATCGGGAAATTCGCAAGGCTGCACAAGCGGGAGCGGGCTCCGTTGGACGTAGCGGGCGTAACGGGGCGGAGACCCGTTAGCCAAGCGCTATAAAAGGAGAGGAGGGGCTGCATGCCCTCTTTGAGCACTTGAGGAGAATTAGGGTTTGCTAGAGTCAAAAGAGGCTTTGAGAGTTTGTTTTGGCTTTAGGCTTTAGTGGGTGAGAGTGGTTGGAGAGGCAGAGTCGTGCTCCCTCTGTCCCCTTCGATGGTTCCTAGATAGAACAGAGTGTTGTGTTCTTCCTCCTCCAAGCATTCATGGTTGAGGTAGAGAGAAGGAGAGGGAGAGGTGATCCAACTTGTAATCATTCCTCATGTCCTAATGTCCATGCGTATGGGGACGTAGTTCCTTGTATCTCCTGTTGATTGGAATGAAATCTGAAGTTTCTCCCGTGCTCCTGTTTCTGTTTTTGCTTCGATGCTTTTCTTGCCTGATTCTTGAGATTTTTTGTTTTTGTGTTCTTTCGTGCTGGGAAGGCCCAAAATGGGTTGCTCTATGTTGGGATGATGCCTCAAGATCATTTGATCAAGTTTCCCAAGAGCAAACTTCATTTTAATTTCAGTTTTTGGTTTTGAGCCTCCCCTGTTCATGTTTTGCATTTCTAGAGTTTGGTGATGTTCTTGATTCCCTTGTTGAGATGGCTTGAAATTTGGTATGGAGAGTCCAGAGGCTATTAATTAGCTACCCTCAAAATTTCATGGCCAAAGGATCAACGGTTAGGGAGTAATTTGATTTTTGGCTCGGGTCTTGCAAAAATTCAGATTTTTACTCATAATCTGAAATTCTTGCTTCTTGGTTTGATTCTCTTGTTTTTCAAGGTCCCCTTACTATTTGGTATGTTGTAGTAAGGCCTTGAATCAAAAAAATTGAGAGCAAACCTTCTTTTTTGCCAAAAATCCGAAGTCTCAAATTTTCAGCCTGAAAATCCTGTTTGCTGTTTTTCTCGAGAGGTACTACCGCTCCTGGAGAGGAACTACCGCTCAGAGGTACTACCGCTCTTGTTCGGACCAGTCCGAACGTCTCCGGCGAGAGGTACTACCGCTCGGTATTGCGGTACTACCGCTCAGAGGTACTACCGCTCGTCACAGCGGTACTACCGCTTGCAGCCAGACTTGTGCTGAGTTTGTTTTTCTTGATTGCTTCTTTCTGGATCTGGTTTTTCCTTGTCTCTGTGATTTCTAGTGAGGGCTTATTTTCTATCTTCATAGCTTCCATAGCTATTGGAGAAGAAACTTAAGTGAGGATACTTGTTGGGGGCGATTTTTAAAAGATCGACATTCACCCCCCCGCTGTCGCCATTTCGGTCCAACATCAAGTTAAAGTTGTGTCCAACTTGAAGTCCGAATACGTATACGAGTAGGAGGGTATTAGCCTATTTATTGAGAAGGCTTGTAACCAGTTTTGTAAGAAAAAAAAAGAAAAACAAATAAGAGAATAGAGAAATTCAGAAATTCTCTAGTGTTCTCTCAGTTCATTTGCGATATGTTTGTTTTCTCCTGGAATAAAGATAACAAGTGGTATCAGAGTCTAGGCGAGAACCGAGTCGCTGAAAAAATCATCTCGGTGATTCCGTTTCGCGCTCATCTCGCGCGGCGCATCTCGGGGCCCACAGAGGTGAAAAGCATCGATAAGACGCAGGACAGCCGCATGTCAAAAGTTTCAAAGCAAGGTCCAAGTGCGATGTCATGTCGCATAGATAAATCAAGAAACAAAGCAACGTGACCAACAAGCCAGCAAGGTCCAACAGAAAGCTAGTCGTGTGCCAAGATAGTTCACACGTGCTTCTTTGTGCAAAACGTCAGGAGGGTCAGGTGACGCACGCAATCATACACGTCGCGCGCTGTCGAGGTAGCCGAACGTGCTACTAGACAGGGATGGCGCCGCGCATGGGGTGGTGGCCGAAGGCCACTATGCGTCCTGCAAGGTCGACGTTGTCAAGAGCGGCGGCAAGGGCTCCAGGGGACTGAGCTGCCACCTTTCCAAGCATGCAGTGACGGAGCTAGTGGAAGGGGACTCATCATGGAAGATCGTGGAGATCATCTGCCGGACGAGCCAGCTCAAGTCGGAGAGCAGCTGCATGTGGATCGAGCAAGTACTAAAAAAAATCATCACCAAGAGAAAAAAGAAAAATAGCGCAGTTTTTTTTCCGTTTCCTCGGTCCAAGAGCCGCTTCAAAGTAGCACGAGTTCTTGATCCGTGCTTAAGATCATGTCGTGTTCTCCGGGAAGTGGTGTCACCTGTAACGAGGCATCATCCAGTATGATGACAAAGGAGAGTTCTGCTGTCTCGCTGCTTTATCCGATGCTCATGACGAGTAATTATGCAGCATGGGCAATCAAGATGAAGGTGTACATGAAGGCTCGAGGAGATGTGTCACCGTTCTGTGTCAAGTATGAGTTTAGTATGTCGTAGTTAAGTCTGACAACCTCAATATTTTAGAGTCAAGTCAAGATTAAGAGGGAGATTGTTAGAAATAATCTTGATTTTGAGTTTAAGATGTAGTAGAGTCCGTCTTCGTGCGTAATTTAAGTTGAAGTTGTGTCTAACTTAAAGTCCGAATACGTATGCGAGTAGGAGGGTATTATCCTATTTATTGAGAAGGTTTGTAACTAGTTTTGTAAGAAAAAGAAAGAAAGAAAAAAGGGAGCAAATTAGAGAATAGAGAAATTCAAAAATTTTCCGTGTTCTCTCAGTTTATTTGTGATGTGTGCGTTTTCTCATAGAATAAAGATAATAGTCGGTGTTTTTGAAAAGATCTTTGTATCTGTTGTGGTTACAGACCAAACAGAGAGAGAGAGATGGTAGTGGAGAGTGAGAGAGATGAGTAATGGCCTCCTCCCCTCGTGGCATATATTCCATACACACACACACACACACACAGGGGGAGTGCTTTTACAAATATATCCTTACATCTGAGTTTCCCCTTCAGGGGCACTTATGTTATTACACATGGCCTATTCTGGGCCTTACAATCTTCTACCAGGCCTGCTGGGATTAGGTGGGGGCCACCCCTACAACAGGAGCCTCTCATGGTAAAGGGCTTCACAGGGCCGAAGCCATGTTGCCGAGTCCTTTGGCCCCCTCCGTCCCTGCGGCCTGTGAATCTCTTCGAACTTGCGGGGCTTTGATGTGCAGTGTGTCCCGGGGCTGAGGCCGTAGCCGAAGCCGATGGCCGGATTGCGACCGAAGTAGACGCACGCGTTCCGTCCCCTACCCTTCGAACGGGTGGCAGCGAAGCTGGCGCCTAGCCGCAGTAGACGCACGCGCGCTCCGTTCCCTACCCTTCGAACGGGTGGCAGCGGAGCTGGCGCCTAGCCGAAGTAGACGTGCGTGCTCCGTCCCCTACCCTTCGAACGGGTGGCAGCGGAGCTGGCGCCTAGCCGAACTAAACGCGCGCGCTCCATCCCCTACCCTTCGAACGGGTGGCAGCGGAGCTGGCGTCTAGCCGAAGTAGACGCGCGCGCTCTGTCCCCTACCCTTTGAATGGGTGGCAGCGGAGCTGGCGCCTAGCTGAAGTAGACGTGCGCGCTCCGTCCCCTAACCTTCGAACGGGTGGCAGTGGAGCTGGCGCCTAGCCGAAGTAGACGCACGACCTCCGTCCCCTACCCTTCGAACGGGTGGCAGCGGAGCTGGCACCTAGCCGAAGTAGACGCGCGCGCTCCGTCGCCTACCCTTCGAACGGGTGGCAGCGAGCTGGCGCCTAGCCGAAGTAGACGCGCGCGCTCCATTTCCTACCCTTCGAACGGGTGGCAGTGGAGCTCGCGCCTAGCCGAAGTAGACGCGCGCGCTCCGCCCAGGTCAGGCTTGGCTCCGCGGTCGGTATTGGGGACCGAGTCGGGGTCGCGGCTGGCGCTGTAGTGAGAATGGGCCTTGCGCCGCTGATGTCGCTGTACTTCGGGACGATTGTGCCCCGCGGTTGGGTAGTGCGCTTTTAATGGCAGCTGGAATCATGCCGACGCCTGGCCTGTCAGAGGGAAGGCTGTCGCGTCTCGTAGTCTGCCCCCCGCAGGTGGGGTACACGGCGGTTTATGCCTGGTGCGTCGTGGGATGCGAGTGGTTGCGTAAGGGCGGCCGTTCACCTCTTCCCTAGGCAAGCGGGATGCGTGTCGGTCACGCGCTGGCGTTGTGCACTGCCTGGCCACCTACCGGGCACGCTCCTCCAGATGCCGGCGGTTCTTTCCAGTCGTGGGTAGTCGAACCGCTGGGAGTTTTTAATCTGGCCGCGCTTCTGGTCGCAGAGGGGGCGAACGGGCTTTATAAAGCGCCATGGCTGTGGTGGGGGCACTCTATCTCGCCTGTCGCCTAGCTCTGCTTGTTTCGCGTTGATAGCCCTTCTGCCCTAATCTTGAGAACAATGGCCGGTAATGACGGTGCCTCCTGCCAGCCTGGCGGTGGCTCCCCGTCTAGCCGGGACGAGTTGTCCTTCCCTTCCGAAGATTACGAGCTGGTGCTGCGGGGGCGCTCGCATGGCGGCAAGCGGTGGGACGCCATGGAACACTCGGGGGGTCGCTGCTCCCGTGTGCTGGGGAGGAGCCGCGCGACTGAAGAGATGCTGCAGCGGCTTGTACGGGAAGGGAAGATCGAGGAGCGCGATGGGGCTCGCCTACCCCGCCGTGACGAGACGGAGCCGAAGCCCCAGGAAACGGAGGCGATCGTTTTCGTCGCGTTCTTCGACGCCGGCCTTCGAATGCCCTCAACGACGTTTGTGGGCGAAGTTCTTCGGACCTACGGGTTGGAGCTAGCGCAGCTGACACCCAACGCCATAATCCGCCTAACTGTCTTCACATGGGCTACGCGGACGGAAGGCCGACGTCCTAGCGCGAGCTTGTTCGCCATCCTACACGACGCGCGCTGTCGACCCAAGAAGGTTGAGGGGGCTGTATCCAACTTTGGTTGCGTGGATTTTGTGCTACGAGCGTCCTGTACGACGCTGTTCCCTGCGCCGGCCAATCTGGAGAGGTGGGAATCCGGCTGGACACGGCGGTGGTTTTATTACGTCGTGACTAGCACGAGTGGCCTGCTATGCCGAGGTGGGCCGATCTCGTTCAACAGCTCGCCAAGTGTGCAGCCGGAGGCCGATGACGCCCGGAGGCTATGGAGGCTTGCTGGCGTTGCACGCCGGCTGAGTATGCGCGACTTGGCGGAAGAATTTACAATGTACGGGGTGGGGCCACTCTCCGCCCGGTGGAGGTACGGGCGACGGGGCGACGACCGAGAGGACGGGGTGCGCCCGTCATTGTCTTGCCTGCTTCTGCCCTCCGCTCCTTGTAAGTTGTTCAGCGTGCAGTAGGCACTTCTTGACGTATCCGCACTTGTTCTCACATGATTGCCCTGCTGTCTTTTGTGCAATGGCCCGGCTAGAAGACGCGGAGCGCGCGGCTGAGGTGTTCCTCGGCCCATACACACTCGAGGAGCACAAGCTACACGAGGCCGCGACCCAAACGGCGAAGCAAGGGCGGGTGAACGCCCAATACCAGCGGAGGTTTTGGGTATTGCTGTGCCGGAACGCCCAATACCAGCGGAGGCTCCTGCGGGGACTCCGGGCCATCATGGCAGTGGCGGCCGTGCAGACGCCTCGTCTTCACGGCGCCGGGCTCACTCCGAGGCTGTCGTACCCAGCCTGTCAGGCACCGCGGCAGCTGGCACCGCTGGGGCAGGACGCTCGACCGATGACACGCCCGGCCGAACCAGTTCAGCGAGGCGCGCCGCTTCGATTCCCCCTGCCGTACTATCCGCGGATGCTGCTGAGCGTACGGGCACGGCCTTCACTAGGCCGGAGCCCGCCAGCCCGGAAAGGAACGTCACGCCTAGCGAGAGGGCCGCGGCCGATGGTGCTGCTGCTACCAGGGACACGTCCGGCGCGGCGGAGACCGAAGGTGTGGTAGGAGCTGCAGCCGCTAATGTGACGGAGGAATCGCCCTCGGTTCCTCAGCCGAAACGTCCTCGGATGCAGTCTCCCCCACCTCCGAAGGGTCGCTACAACGTTGCGGGCCCCATGCTTGGAATTGTGGCGCCCGATGCTGCCGAGGGGGCCTCCCACCCGACCAGTGCTCACGCCCCGATCGGTGGCCGAACAGACACCACCTCCTATTGCGGCGAGGGGTGCAGAAGGTAAGCATGGCTCCTTCTCTCCGCTCGACTTCGCGAAACTCTCTCCGATCTGCTCGCTCATTCCGTCGGCATCAGGCGAGACGAGGTCTCCCGGGCGTGGTGAAGGATCGAGCAACGGGGGTGTGCGCGAAGTCCAAAACCTTGTGCAGGGTGTCGTGCCGGCATCTGACGCTGTCGAAGTGGACGAAGCCTCCATAGCCCTCGACGTGGTGGGGCCGGAACCTGTCTTGTCCGACTACCTCCCGCGTCTGGAGATACTCCGTGCTCTCACCATGGCCGCAGAACGCGCCAGCGGCAGCCTTGACCGGCGGATGCTGTCGTCGTGCGAGGGAGACCACCTAGCGCTGGCGCTGCGGGCCTCGTAAATAAGGGTGAGTACGTGTGCCGCGAGTTTTGTATGGTGCTACCGGGCACCTGGTGACTTTCAATGCTGTTTTCAGACGCTTGTCATCAGCGACGTGCTAGACGAGGCCCGCATCCGGGAGCGGAGGGCCCTAGAAGCCAGCCTTCGTGAAGCGGATGACGCTCACGCGACAAAGGATGAAGAGCTCCACGCGCTGGAGGGTGCCTTGTCATCCATACGAGTCGAGGCCGAGGAAGTCAAGCACGCCGCGGCAGAGGAACGCGCCTCCTTCCTGCGGCAGATTGCCGCCTTGGAGGAGGAGAAGACCCAGCTGGCCGAGACTCTTGCAGGGAAAACCCGCGCCTTGGACGATGCTTCCACGTCGGCCTAGGGGGCAATGGAGTCTCTGAACCGGGCCCTCCGCGATCTGTGCGTTGACGTGCCCGACGCCACTCACGGGCCGCAGGACCTGATGGAGACGCTTGGGCTGATCGAGGAGGGGGCGGGCGTCGCGCTCCGCAGCGCCAAGACTTTCGGGGAGCACTGCGGCTATCTTGGCGCGTCCCTTGCCCTCAGCATGCTTCACACCCTGGGTGTAGGCACATGCAGGAGCTGGCGAACCCTCACCTGGGTCTGCCTGACCGGCCGGAGGCACTGCCGGACGCTATTCGCTCCATCGAGCCTGGCCTGCGGAACTTCCACCGGCGGATCTGGGGTCGTGTCGGGGAGGATGTGGCGAGGGTTGCAGTACAGCAAACGCTGCGCGGGGGAGGGGACTTCCTCCGTTGGCTCGAAGGAGTTTCCCGAGGCCATGGCAGCGGCACGGGCCCCTCGGCACCACGCGAAGGCTGAGGTGTTGATCATATCAGGCGGAGGGAGGGGGGTTCGCACTTGCGCGCCCATACCTGTAATCATTTGACCTCATATTTTTGCAATGGGACGATGCACCATTTATTCTTACTGTTGTAAGCTGTGTTTGGGGCCGACGACGCCTTATTTATAGTCTGTAGACTGTCGCGTGCGGAGGCGAATCTCGACGCTACGTCTTAATTTATAGTCCGCGGACTCTCGCGTGAGGAGGCGGACCTCGATGCTACTCTTATTTAAAGTTCATAGACTGGCGCGTGCGGAGGCGATCCTCAACGCTACGACTTAATTTATAGTCCGCGGACTCTCGCGTGCGGAGGCGGACCTCGACGCTACGACTTTATTTAAAGTCCGTAGACTGGTGCGTGCGGAGGTGGACCTCGACGCTACGACTTCATTTAAAGTCCGTAGACTGGTGCGTGCGGAGGCGGACCTCGATGCTACGACTTCATTTATAGTCCGTGGACTCTCGCGTGCGGAGGCGGACCTCGACGCTATGTCTTATTTAAAGTCCGTAGACTGGCGCGTGCAGAGGCGATCCTCAACGCTACGACTTAATTTATAGTCTGCGGACTCTCGCGTGCGGAGGCGGACCTCGACGCTACGACTTCATTTAAAGTCCGTAGACTGGTGCGTGCGGAGGCGGACCTCGACGCTACGACTTCATTTATAGTATGTGGACTCTCACGTGCGGAGGCGGACCTCGACGCTACGTCTTATTTAAAGTCCGTAGACTGGCGCGTGCAGAGGCGATCCTCAACGCTACGACTTAATTTATAGTCCGCGGACTCTGGCGTGTGGAGGCGGACCTCGACGCTACGTCTTATTTAGAGTCCGTAGACTGGCGCGTGCGGAGGCGATCCTCAACGCTACGACTTAATTTATAGTCCGCGGACTCTCGCGTGCGGAGGCGGACCTCGACGCTACGTCTTATTTAAAGTCCGTAGACTGGCGCGTGCGGAGGCGATCCTCAACGCTACGACTTAATTTATAGTCCGCGGACTCTCGCGTGCGAAGGCGGACCTCGACGCTACGTCTTATTTAGTGTCCGTAGACTGGTGCGTGCGGAGGCGGACCTCGACGCTACGACTTCATTTATAGTCCGTGGACTCTGGCAAGAAGAGGCGGACCTCGACGCTACGTCTTATTTAAAGTCCTTAGACTGGTGCGTGCGGAGGCGAACCTCGACGCTACGACTTCATTTAAAGTCCGTAGACTGGTGCGCGCGGAGGCGGACCTCGACGCTACGACTTCATTTAAAGTCCGTGGACTCTCGCGTGCGGAGGCGGATCGCGACGCTACGACTTCATTTATAGTCCGTAGACAGGCGTACCTGCGCGCGGGGGTGATCCCTGATACATTGCGGCCGGACAATGTTATTTGCGGAAAACAGCGAGCTTTATTTAACTCCCGTTTGCGCGGGTAAGCATCGTACAAGGGGGGGCCGGTGCCATTATAATTTTCATCCTGCTTCTAGGCGTAATATCCCCGCAATTTGTCCGTGTTCCATGTGTGGCGGAGAGCTTGTCCCTCGAGTGTGGCGAGGCGGTATGCTCCCTTCTGCAGTGCTTCAGCCACAATGTACGGACCTTCCCACTTGGACTCCAGCTTGCCAATGGTCTCCGCGTGGAGTGCCATTCTGAGGACAAGATCCCCAGCCTTGAACCTTCGCGGATATACGGACCAGTCTCAAGTACGCACTGTTTGCCGTGCGTACTTGTCGACATGTTGGGCTGCGCTCGCTCGCGCCCCGTCGAGGAGGCCCAAGGACACACGACGCTCTTCGTCGGGTGCTTGGACGAGGACCCTTCGCGATCCAGCCCTGATTTCTTCAGGTGTCACCGCCTCATCACCAAAAAGAAGCTTGAAGGGCGTGAACCCCGTCGAGCGTGTTACTGTTGTGCGAAGGGACCAGAGAACGCTGTGAAGCTCGCTCGGCCACCTGCCCTTCGGCAGCCCGACTAGGCGTTTTTTGATGGCGATAGAGATGGCATCGTTCGCCCTTTCGACCGCTCCGTTGGACTGAGGGTGCCCAACCGAGGCGAACCGAATCGTGATGCCCATGTCTCCACAGAATTCCTTGAACGGGGCGGCATCAAACTACAGCCCGTTATCGACGGTGAGTTCCCTGGGCACGCCGAAGCGACATATGATGTTCTGCCAGAGGAAGCGCTACATGGCCGCCGAGGTTATCTTGGCTAGGGCTACCGCCTCCGGCCATCTGGAAAAGTATTCCAGCGCGACCACCACGAACCGCAGGTCCCCTGGGGCTCGGGGGAGCGGTCCAACTATGTCGACACCCCAGCGTGCCAACGGCCACACCAGGGGAATAGGGTTGAGGTTCGTCAGGGGCCTGCGGATGATGCGCCCCATCCACTGGCACCCCTGGCACCGGCGCACGAGGTCCTGGGCGTCAGTGATGGCAGTCGGCCAGTAAAAGCCCTGCCTGAACGCCTTGCCGACCAACGACCTCGGCGCGAGGTGAGACCCGCATGCCCCCTCGTGGATATCCGTGAGGAGCTTCTTCCCTTCTTCGCGGGAGAGGCAGCGCAGGAGCGGTGCACAGACTCCCTGCTTGTAGAGCGTCCCTTCAAACACCTGGAAGGATCTGGCACGGTGTTGCAGACGCCGGAGCTCGGCGTGGTCCTATGGCTCGGCGATGCCCTGCAGGAAATTGAAGATGGGCTCTCGCCAGTCGCCCTGCTGGACGACATGGTGAACGAGGGCCGCGTCGCGGTTATCCTACGCGATGGCCACCTGCGGCAACACTTCGTAAAATGCCCCGTTAGGAGGTGGCAGCTGCTGGCTGGCCGCCACAGCTGCCGCCTTCGCGAGAGCGTCGGCCTGCTCATTTTCCGCGCGAGGGATGGCCTTGACCGTGACGCCCAAGAAGTGCCTTTCCCTTGCTCTTACGGCGGCGAGGTGTTTAGCCAACTCAAGATCCTTGGCTTGACATGACTTGTCTATGTGGCCGGCCACCAAACGCGAATCCGTGCGGACGAGCACTCGCCGCGCACCGATTGCCTTGAGTTTGGTTAGGCCGAAGAGTAGCGCTTTCATACTCAGCCGTGTTGTTGGTGGCCGAGTACAATAAGCGCTGCCCCTCGGGTGTGACAATTACTACGCCTACACCCGCGCCCGCGACGCTGTAAGCCCCATCTATGGTAAGAGTCCAGACCGGGTCGTCGTGCTTCTGAGCGGGCTGAGCCGGCGGAGTCCATTCTGCGAGGAAGTCGGCGAGGACTTGAGATTTGATTGCCGTCCGCGAGGCGTATGTTAGGGAGAACGGGGCGAGCTCGGCAGCCCACTTGTCGATGCGCCCCGTAGACTCCTTGTTGTGTAACATCTCCGCCAGGGGAAATGAGGAAGGCACTGTGATCGGGTGGGCCAAAAAATAATACCGAAGCTTCCTGGAGGCCATGACCAACACGTAAGCTAGCTTTTCAAGCTCCGTATATCTTGTCTTGGCGCCTTGGAGGGCTTCGGAGACAAAGTACACGGGCCGCTGTGCGGTGCCTTCCTCTAAGACGAGGACGGCATTGACCGCCGTGACCGACGTGGCCAGATAGAGCAAGAGGGGAGCCTCTGGTGCTGAGGCGACCAGAGTAGGGAGGTTCGCCAGGTGTTTCTTGAGCTCGTTGAAGGCCTCCGCGCAGTCGCTATCCCACCGAAATCCGTCGCACCCGCGGAGTGTCTTGAAGAACGGCAGACCCCGCTCCGCCGCCCTAGACAGGAAGCGGCTTAAGGCCGCCATGCTGCCCGCCAGCCTCTGGACCTCCCTTGTCGTCTTGGGCGGCTCCATGCCCAGGATGGCCTCGACCTTGTTGGGATTCGCCTGGATGCCTCGTCCAGACACGAGGAAGCCCAGCAGTTTGCCCGCCTGGACGCCGAAGACACATTTGTCGGGGTTGAGCTTGATGCCGGCCTTCCTGAGATTGTCGAAGGTCTCCTGGAGATCCCGGCCGTGTGAGGCGAGCTGCCGGGTCTTGACCACCACGTCGTCGATGTAGGCTTCCACGTTCCTCCCGAGCTGAGCGGCGAGGGCAAGTGCGACGAGGCGAGTAAAGGTAGCGCCTGCGTTCTTCAAGCCGAAGGGCATCCTGACGAAGCAGAAGGTCCCAATCGGTGTGATGAAACTGGTCTTATCCTCGTCGTCTTCGGCCATGTATACCTGATGATAACCAGAGTAAGCGTCCAGGAAACTCATTAGCTCGCACCCGGCGGTAGCATCGACCAATTGGTCGATGCGTGGCAAGGGGTAATTGTCCTTGGGGCACGCTTTGTTGAGTGCGGTGAAATCAATGCACATACGCCAGGCCCCGCTGGCCTTTTTGACCAATACGGGGTTGGCGAGCCACTCTGGGTGATGGATCTCGCGAATGACCCCGGCCCGGAGAAGCTTCGCCACCTCCACCTTGGCCGCCTGCTGCCGATCCATGGACATTCGGCGAAGCTTCTGCTTGACCGGCTTGGCGTCAGGGCGGACCGCCAAGCGGTGCTCGATTACTGCGCGGTCTACACCCTTGATGTCCTCCGGCGACCATGCGAAAATGTTGGTGTTGTCCTGGAGCACTTGGAGTAGGTCTCGCTCAACCTCCGCGGGGAGCCCCTCGCCGATGGACACAAACTGCCCCTCCTCCTGGAGCGGCACCTTTTTGACCCCACCTTCGGGCCGAGGCTTAGGCGTCCATCCCGGAGCGGAGGGCGTGTCGTCAGGCGTACCCGAGAGGGCATGCACCGGGCGGTGCAAGTTCCGGCTGCTGATTTCGATGCGCCTGGCGAGGTCCTGGTCGCCGAAGACAGTGATCACGCCCTTTGGGCCTGGGAGCTTCATGCATAGGAAGGCGTGGTGCGGGACCGCTTCGAGGGAATTGATGGCAGGCCGTCCCAATATGATGTTGTAGGGGTGCGGGATGTCTACGACGTTGAAGATGACGTGCGCGCTTCGGGTGTTGCTCCCCTGGCGGAACGTAACCGGAAGGGACACATGTCCTATGGCCTCCAGCTGTTGGCCTCCGAAGCCTTGAAGTGGAGCCCCTGACCGCTCCAGGCGGCTTTGGGGGATTCCCATACGTTCGAGGGCCCCTGCAAATAGAATATTCGTCGAACTTCCGCCGTCGACGAGGACGCGCCTGACGTCATGGCCTGCGATGTGAGCCTGAATGACTAGAGGGTCTTGATGAGGGAACTCCACACCCCTAGCGTCATTCAGGGTGAAGGTGATGTTGCAGAGCGGCACCCACGGTAGCGACCGCTCCACGGGGGCCCCTAATAGGGAACCTCCGGTGATGACGTTGACAGTGCGGTGCTGTGTGTCTTCCCTGTCGGAGGCTTGCGGGGGACCACTTCTTGGATGCCGCTCATGGACTTCGGCAGGAGGCCGAGGAGACGAGGCCTGAGCTTCGGCCACCACCCGTTGCAGCTCCGTCACTGCGATGCACGCCTTCGTATAGTGATCGCCGTAACCATGCACTTCGCACCACTTGCCGCGATCCCGAAGCTCTTGCTCCGCTCGGGGCCGCTCATCATGACCAGGTCCGCCTTCAGATCCCCGGCCTTCTTTCCACGATATGGGGGCAGGCTCCCGAGTGGCGTCTCCACTGCCGAGGACATGGCGGGCCTTTTGTGGTCTGCGCCGGTGACGCCGGGGCTTGCGCGTGCTCCTTGACGAGCCTTCTAGCTCCCCGGGGCCGTCGCTTCCGAGAGTGTCCTCCCGGAGTTGTCGACTACGGCCCTGCTTCGGGGAATCATTGCCCATCTCCTCCTTGCATGGCAAGCGCTTCGCGTGGGCGAGGTCGGGAGCGGGGGCGTTGCGTCTCTGCGCATCTTCCTCGGCTCGCGCATACCCTTCCATCTTGTCGAAGAGCTTGGTGACTGTCTTGATAGGCTTGCGCGCGTTGTATTCGGCCAGGGGGCCCGGGCGGAGGCCCTGTATGGCCGCGTTTATGACGGTTGTCTCGTTAATGTCCTTGACCTGGCATCGCACCTTCATGAAGCGCTTGAAATAGTTCCGGAGCCCCTCCGAAGGTTTTTGCTTCACGGCGAAGAGTTGGTCCGCGTCGACTTGCTCAGCATGGTTCCCATGAAATTTGCTGTGAAGGCGGTCGCGGATCTGCTCCCACGCGTAGATGGAGTTTGGCTCTATGGTAAAAAACCAGGAAAGCGTCACTCCTTGCAACGCGAGGGGGAGTCCCTTCGCCTTGGTGGTGTCAATTCCGCCCGCGGCCTCGATTGCGGTTTCGTACACTCGCACGAACTCGCGGGGGTCCGTGTCGCCTTTATAGGGCTCGACGACACTGGGGAATGTGAAGTCTTCGGGCCACGCCGCCTGCTGTAGTCCTACCGAAAGCGGGGACTCTAGATCAACGTGCCACGGCGGGACGCGGCTGGATGTGGGGGCGTCGCAGCTGTCCGCCTTTTCCGGCGTGGGCTTGGGCGCGACCACTGGCGCGGCCTGCTGGCTCCGAGTCTCTTGTATGTCTCAGACAGCCCCACGAAGATCCCCTAGCTCCTGCTGGAACGCTTTAAGGGCCGCCAGCAGGGCGCTTTCCGCCGCCTGGGCGGCGAAGTTGGTTGTCGTCGCGCCGGCGGGGTTGGTCGTCGCAGCGCCAGCGGTGGGGTCGGTCGTCGCGGCGCCAGCGGCGGGGTCGGTCGTCGCGGCGCCAACGGCGGGGTCGGCCGTCGCAGCCCGAGCGTCGACGTCCTCGACCACCGCGCCTGCGTCGTCACCCGCGCCCACAACAGCTGATGCCGAAGCCCTGGTACCCGTGCGACGCTCCGACCCGGCCGCCTTATTTCCCTTCGCTGCCGTCGACGAAGCTTTTTTCGGTGCCATCCTTCTTCGGACTTCAGGCTTCTCCTGTCCTCCCCACGGACGGCGCCAACTGTTGTGGTTACAGACCAAACAGAGAGAGAGATGGTAGTGGAGAGTGAGAGAGATGAGTAATGGCCTCCTCCCCTCGTGGCCTATATTCCATATATATATATACACAGGGGGAGTGCTTTTACAAATATATCCTTACATCTGAGTTTCCCCTTCAGGGGCACTTATATCATTACACATGGCCTATTCTGGGCCTTACAATCTTTTACCAGGCCTGCTAGGATTAGGTGGGGGCCACCCCTACAACAGTATCTATTGATAACTGCGCAACCGAGTGGAAAAATTAGAGTTGTTTCACGAGCCATGCATTTTGGTCTCTTAAGGGTCTATTTGGGAGAGCTCCACCACTGAAAACGTGATTATGGAGCAACAGCTCTACCATGGAGCAGCTCCACCGTGAATCTGGGATCCCACCATGGAGTGTTTGCCTTGTACAGCAGCTCCAGATCCACGAAATTGAGGTTTTGGTGGGAATGGCCACTTTTGGTAGGATAGGGTGTATAACCAGTGGCATTGGTGGGTAATTACCACCCAACTCCACGGTGGAGCACCCCTTGAGGAGCTCCATGAAATCCATGGATCTGGCTCTCAGATCCAGGATTTTGGTGGATCCAGATTTCGCGGAGCTGGAGTGTTTGGGTAAAATTTCGTGGAGTGGAGCTGTTTTTCGTGGATCTGGAGCTGGTGGAGCTCTCCCAAACAGACCCTAAATAAAGTTACAGGGCATGAAGTGACCGTGGATCTCTCGTTACGTATGCTATGAGTCGACGGAATGGATAGACTAATAAATTATAAGTCGTAGCTAAAATGAATATTCCATATGCTGGCCATGAGAGTTAGTAAATTGATCGAAATTAAGGTCGATTGACAGAGCTGATGCCTGATGGTGATACGAGATTAATAATAGGATTCCAAGGTTGGTTAGTAGTTGCTCCATCTTTTGTGGCTCTGTTTGTTGGTGTTTTTAAGAGATTTTTGTATTTACTTATCACTGCGAAAGCGAGAGGAAAAAATTAGAGTTGTTTCTTGAGTCATTTTGATCTCTTACTAAGGTTAACGGGGCATCAAGGGCCCGCGAATCTCTCGCTACGTTTTATAGCTTTTTATTAACAAAAAGATAAAAAAAATGGAAGAAACCCCTCTCTCCCACTTGCCATTGCGATTGGCTAGCACGCCACACTTGTCAGTGTGACGCCTACAAGTGGGGGCCAGTCCGACCAAGTCGGATTCAAGCGTTGGTTCAGAATGCAACTTGTCAATTTACGTGTTGTTTCGTGGAGGTGGCGTAGAAATTTACGTGTTTTTAAAAATATTTAGGGTTTAAATTAACGTAATCCCATAAAATTATAGCAAGTTCTGTATACCAATGCAACAGTGAAGACATGAACCGACAAGTGAGCCCGAGCGGAAAGCTCCATTGTGGCGCCATGTGTAATTATTCCAAGGATAATCATTCTTAACCAATAGATTATTATTTATCTAATCAGTAGAACACTGTTCTGGCAAATAATACGCTTTTACCAGAGCCATGCAACAGAACAATAATGTAGAAACTATACGTTTATTACGGCACTTGCCACGAGGGCTATTGTCTTAATTACAAATACATATAGGACAAAAGGTACAACCAATACCCTATGCCTCTTCTGCTCAGTTCCACCGGTCGTCTACTCGTTACCAATCACTGTATAGGGGGTCCACCTCCCTCAGTTCATTGCGACCATCATCCTCTTCCTTGGTGAGCTCGACTAGGCCTATTGCCCCTTCATCCGGCTCGGAGTATTCTTTGATCAGAGCAAGATCTAACAAAGTAAAATAATAGCAAGGGTAAGTACGTACTAGGCAAGCATTATAATAGCAAAATACATTGTATGCCTCTCTTTATCCTTACTTCCATTTCTAATCATTTGCTTTCCGAAATTAGCCTCCTTAAATTAAGTGACATCATTTAATTTATGAAAATTCTACTTTTTTTACTCGGGTGAACAAAGACCCCTAGTGATCACCGTAATCTTCAATCCAAGAGACTGATATGAATTCATAGTTTTATTTACCACTGCGCAGGCTTATGCCATTGTACCCATAGCTACTTTGAACCATCATAACTAGGTTTTCCACACTTCCTTTGGTGTAGGGTCAAGTTCAAAGTACAAAACCTTTTCCAAGTTATGTTGCTCAATTCTGCAGCCCATTTATCTTCCGTCGGTATACCAAGTCGCTCACTCGGGCTCTGTCGACTTCAAATAATGTTTGGTTAGACCAGCTCCCGACCCAACAATCCACTTACACATATAGCGCCTCGGGACTTACTCACTTTCAGACTGGAGTTATTGGTCTTGAGCTTCATCCATCTCTACTCACACATATTTATTTACCTAATGTGAAGGGATGAATAACGTAACATGTACTAATTTCTTCCCGTCTGAGACAGAAAAATAGTTAGCACTTTATTTACGGTCCCCGATTCGAGTGAAAGTTTGGTAGGTCCTTATATTCTAGCCATATGTAAAGGGGCCCTGCCTTCCCTCTCTCTGCCTTTTCAATGTTCCCTTTACTCTCCTATTTACATACATCTATAGTCTTGGTGCTCCTCTTAGCCGAACCACGGACTCTAACTCATACTCTTCTCTTCTTTTTCTTCTTTTTCCTCCTCTTTTCTTTTCTCATACTTAATTCTTCATCTTTATAATCCATTCACTTTTTCGAAACATTTTCTAATGCAAGTAAATTATAATGATAAAGGAAATAATTTGTACATTTGACATAACTATGCTTATGATCAAGAATTAGCTTGCCTGGGTAGTAGTAAGTGCTGGAATCAACGGCAAATTGCTCTGCTACCTCAGCTTGAGCATGGTCGATTTCTGCATTACAAGCAGATGCTCTATTATATGAAATTATTTAATTAAGGTACTAATAAATTGGAAATTTTTCCCTTTTCCCGCATCAGTGGATTTCTGACCTATATAATGGGCTAAAGTCAAAACAAAAACTTGCTAACCTACTGCTAAAACTACCTCGAAGGCCCAAGCCTCTCGGCCCGGCCCAACAGTTAGCCCATTACCATGCTCGACCCACAGCCAAGTGGCTGATGAAATTGCTTCGCCTCCTCCTTTACTCAGCCGACGCTTCGCACTCCTCCACTCGGCCGACGCTTTGCACTCCTCCCTCGTTGCCTTTAACGCTTGACCCCTCTCGGCCGGTGGGAAAACACTCCTCCTCTTCCACTCGATCGACACTCGGTTCTTGGCCGCTGCTCTCCTTTTCTTCTACTCTCCCTCTCACATTTCTCAATTCATATCCAGACGGATCTGTCCTCCTCTGGCTGCTCTCACTGGATCTAGCGGTTTCTACCAACTCCTCCCCGGATCTGGTGGCTACCCACCGAATCTGGCAGCTGCTCATCGGATCTGTGGCTTTGGACTTCTGACGGTTTGGCTCCTCTGGCTAGCGTATGTGGAGAGTGGAGTCTGACTTTGCTAATATATGGTGGAACATCCCACACAACGTATGGGACCCACTACGTGTGGGAGCCGCCCATATGGGTGAGATGTTAGGGGGCGAGGTATTGTAAAGGTCTCATGATAATCTCTCAATCTGCGTGACTAAGGAACCGCATAGGCCCGTCGGTTGATTATCTCTTATGGGTAAAGATGTACAGACTCTGCAAAGTATAAACTGTTCGAATAGCTGTGCCCACGGTCAAGGGTGGACATGGGACCTTCCTCGAGTTAGTTCTATTTCCAAAACTTTATGGGTGGAATGAAAAACCTGTTGAGGGGAAGTACTCCAGTATTATTATTATTATGGTAGATGTAACCTATTGATAAAAAATCTAGCATGTGTGAATAGAACCATGTAACAGGTGGATGGAACTTGCACCACTATATGTATTGCACAATTTAAACTCTTTAAAGCATGTTTTGTCCAAAAAAATGCTAGGTCATAGGATTTGTACTTATAATATTTGCAACCATCGCTTTACGAAATTAATAGAACCTGAGCACGGTTATGTGTGCTCACTCTCGCTCTCAACCCTCCCCTTCAGAGTTCGCGAATCAAGACTAGTATGCCTACTACTAGGACCAAGGTGACGAGGGAGGTGAATATAGTGGCAGTTAGAATAGGACCTAGTGTTCCAGCATCTCCTTACAGTTTTTCCGACCAAGCTAACTGGTGGGTGAGTTTAATATTAACCAGGCCTCTGGGTAATATTAACAGCACTAAGGTTCTTCCGGTCACTTACCTGTGAAGAGACGAGCCCCTCCTTTTGCTTCCACTATCGCTTTCGTATTTTTGTACTAAACTCATTTGGCTTGGCGGCCCTTTTTGTTAAATCAGGGTTTAACATAACTCGAGTAATAAAACTAGCATATGGTGGATGGAACCATACTTTGTAACAGGTGGATGGAACCTACACTACTATTATTATTGCATATTCTTAAGATCTTTAAAACCCTGGTTTAGTAAAAATGCAAGGTCTTATGAATTTTCTATAATGATATATCAAAATATTGGTGCTTTCACAAATAAAAGAATCTGAAGCCTCCATTTGATAGTCATGCATCTATTACTACTGCATTCTATGTGGTGGCTTACTGAGTACCTCTGTACTCATTCTTGCGTAATTACTATTATCTAGTGAGTAAGAAGGGGAAAGTCAAGTCATTCGACCATCTAACGGAGTTGACAGAGATGAAAGATGATGAGACCAATAACTAGGTCGCGAACTCCAGTTGACTACCTGTGGGCATGCCTTGAGGGTCCCACCTATATAAAGTTTCCACTTTCGCTGCTACTTTTAATAATTTCGACCAGATCGGCCCATGAGTAAGTCCAACATTATATTTACATTTTTACAAGATATGTATTTGAACTATAGTAATGTATCTATGTCGGATCTTGGAGCAATGACTCTGAAACCCCCTGTGTTAATCGCACTAGTCCAGGATCAGCTAGTGCACACAGTAGATAACAAAGACAAATATCATGCATAATGACCAACTTTATTTTACTAAATATGGGCTTGATGGCCAAACTTTACGTCAATGGTCCATAAACCAAAATCAAATATAAGTAGCGAAAGATAAAACCAAAGCGAAAGAAGCCCACTAAGCCTACCCACAGGAAAACAATAGTAAGACACTGCCTATTCATTCTGATCCTCACCAAAGTCGAAATCGTCCACTGAAAAATGATGAATTGAGCAACATGAGCACATAAAATACTCCACAAGTTATACCAAGAGGTTTAACAGATTTAATGCATGCATAAGGATTGACAAAGGAAGGCATAGTAAGGTTAATTGAGCGAAAGCAAAATTGAATAAAATATTGTAAGTAGATTCAAAAGCTGAATTTGATACAATAGATAGAAATAAGATTTTTAATAAAATAATATTGTTAGTGCAGGCTCCGACCTAACACTAACCTATCCACAGGTATCCCACCTGGTCCATCTTTCCTCAAAAAAATCTCATATGGATTCCATCCATCCATAAGCATTTTGTAAAACCATTTTGAAAACAAAGTCTAATCCATGAAAAACTTTACTCAGCTTGCCCATGACCGTGGGCTCGGCTATCCAGGATAGTTTATACACTCTGCAGAGGTTATACAACTTTACCCACAAGAATGATTATCTTATATTGCCACACGATTAGCACACTTCCTTAGGTGTGTAGTGAAGAGATCATGACAAGGTCTTTACAATGCAAAGTCTTAAACCTGGCCAAGCCAACACTAAGGTTTCACCCCAGTAAGGAATCCACTAGACCGAGACCCCCTCTTGAGCCGAGTGAGACTTAACATGGCCTACACCACTCTCACTTTCAACCTACAGTGAGACTCAGGTTGAGACTTACAAATTAGTCAGCCAGGACTGTCCTATACCGGCCTTATAGTAGTACGAAAGGGCTTTGTAGGAGTAGCTCACAAACCGGTACATCCTTAACTTGACTTAGGCTCAAACCACATACCCCTAGTGCCTGACAATCAACATTGTGTCACCGAATAGCAATGCATGCCAGCAAGCACTCACCACCAACCACTAGCCTAAGTCTAAACCAAATTTTATATTTTGTTTTGAAATAATTCATAGCCTTTCTTGACTCACCGAAGTGAAGAGTATATTTTAAAAGTTTATCATTTTATGTGAAAAAGTTATCCCAAACAAAAATTATGTCTAAGCAGGTCTAAGCATTTGATACAAAATTTCTCTAGTCCATACTAGTGTACATTTGAAAAACTTATCATTTATGTGAAAAGGTTATCCCAAAACAAAAATTATGTCTAAGCTGGTCAAAGCATTTGATACAAAATTCTCTAGTCCATACTAGTGTACTAACCAGAGTTTTATTCTAGGGTGAAAAGGTATTCAGGAATCAATATCAAAGGAGGTATTAACAAGTAGGCAAAAACTAAATTTAAAACTGGATTGAAATACATCGAATAAAAAATTACATGCAGAATAATTTCACACAACATAATTTTATTTGCAAACTGGGATCAACATGATCAAGGGGTGTGACTTGCCTTGCTCCGTTAATTGGTGTGAATTGTCGACGAAGAATTCCTTTGAATTATCGCAGTCTACATGTGAAAATAACCCACCAAACACAAATAAAATTCAAATAAATTTAAATATACTCAAAATATTCAAAAAGAGTCTAGAAATGGGTAGGTTAGGATTTTAGAGGAATTTAGAAATTTGAACGGGTCCAATCAACGCTAGGATGAAGGAGAACGTGCTTCTAGAAATTTAAAACCAAAGAAAAAGAAAAAGACTAATTTTCTGAATTGTTTTTGTACTGAAAAATTGATTTATGATGTCAGCATCTAATTTTCATTTTTGGTGGAATTATTTTTATAAAGAAAAAGATTTTATTTGATTGACAGGTGGGACCGGCTTCAGTTGACTAGGTTCGTGCACCGGGGAGGTGGCTGAGGTGGCAGGGAGGTGGCGTGGAGCTTGCGTGGCTCACGGCCGCTAAGGTTGTGCACACGTGGCTGCCAGGTGGCGGCCACATCAACTGTCGTTGACGTGGCAATGCCGGCACGGCGGCGCTTTGGGCCCGAGGGCTCACTAGCGCTCCAGTGCCTGGCGGCGGCGGAGGTGCGCAACAGCAAGAAGGGGAGACGGGGAGGCGAGCTCACCTTGGCACAGAGTATGAGGGGGCTCATAGATGTGTCAACGATGAGTTTTGGCCATGGCAGAGCAAGGTCATCGATGGTGAGGGTTCTCCAACGGCGGATTCGCTCGGGGAAGAGGTGGACGACGATCGCATGGGCACGACGAAGACGAAGGTGGTAGTGGTGAGGTGACGAGCGGTCCGAGGTGAAATTTGCTTACCGGAGCTTCGTCGGTGCTGAGAGATAGGAAGAGTGGTGCGGGGACACTTGGGTGCAGGAGAGCAAGAAAGGAGGGGAGGTTGAGTTGCTCAGTGAAGAGAGGATGCTCGGGGGGTTTATAAAGGTACGAGGAGGAGTAACGGTCGAGCATGACCTCGCCGGCTTTAAGGCGATTAGAAACAGTGCGGAGGCAGTTAGCAGACTTTAAACAGAGGGGAAATGGGTGGAGGTGAGTGAGGAGTAAAGAGGGCACTCGGGGGACAATAATGGCGAGAAGAAACGGACGGAGGCGAAGAAACGGAGCTCGGGCGTAGGCGGCAATGGCGGCCAGCGTGAGGAAGATGAAAGGAGGAAGAAGGGCAGTGGGTCCTGCACGTCAGCGAGAGAGAAGAGAGAGGGAGAGAGGCGGATGGATGGATGATGGATACGTGGTGCAAGGAAGAGATCGGGACCATCGGATTAAAATGAAGGGGTTAGTCAAAGGGGACTACTCAGATTAGATCGAGTGGCGGTGGATTATTTCCAGGCCGTCGGCCAAGGAACGAAGGGGTAAGTGACAACGGGTGGCTGGGATTAGATCACGCGGGGTGGAGTGAATCGGAGCTTGTCACGTGTCAGTCCGAGGAGAGAGGTTGAGTTTAAAATTCGATTTAGATTTTCACAAACTTTTAAAAACACTTAGAAAATAGCAAATGAAGTCTAAAAATTCTAGAAAAATTCACAGAAATTTCTAGAGATGTTTTCAACTTATAAAAAATATTTCCAACATAAAGTTAGTCTTTCAATTTTTACTAAAAATACTTTTTAGCTTTGAAATTGATTTTTTTTTAATTTCAGAAAAGCACAAAAAATCCAGATAAAAGCCAAATGCTTTTAAAATAATTAATTTTAAATATGATTTTTATAGAAATCCAAAATATCTTTTACTTAATAAAATTTTTATGTTTTTAGTTAAATTACTTTTAAGAAAAGCCTTTTTAAAATCTGAACATAGGTAAATAAAATCAACAAAAGTCAAGCAACCAAAGAACACTTGATTTTATTTTAAATTAAATTAATTTTTAATTTTTTTTCTGAAAATTTTAAAATAAACAGCTGGCCTGTTACATGGTAGGCGCAGATGTAGTGAGGGCATTCCGAGTGAAGGTCTGATCGTAGGAGCTCTCTTCACCAAGGTGTTAAGATCAAAGCTTGCTAATACAATGGTGAATGCCCACTTGGGGGACGGACCTAAGCGAGGATTTGAGTTCTCTCTTAGGGGATGGACCTAAGAGAGGTTCGATGTTCATTGGGCTGGTGCAAGGTTAAGACTAGATGACCTAAAGGCTTTATGATAATTACTTTTGTCGCACGCCCAAGGAAGCGTGTAATGGCCAATAGTATAATTGACTATTTCCTATGGATAAAATTGTACAATCTATGTGAAGTGTTAAAAACTATTTAAACAGCCGTGCTCGTGGTCATGAGCATGCCTGGATACAGCCACAATGGATACAGTTTTCATTTTTAAAACTATTTCACTAAACATAATAGGATAGCATGTGCATGTAATCATGTGTCATGCCCATAGGTGGGAATTATGCGATGTTCACGGCCAAGGAAGGCTACGAATGAATTTAATCTACTGTTATGGAATTTATATAAATGTTATTTCATTACATGCCAAATGCTCTTTATAATTTTGTTACAAATTATTACTTATCGATATTATAGATAAAATTTGCTTCATGCTGAAAATAACTTAGCATAGAGTTTCATCTTTTGATAGCCTTACATATATGTACAATTTTGCGATACAGTACAAGTTTTGCTGAGTACACAATGTACTCAACCTTGCTTAAATTATAATTGATCAAAGAATGAAGAAGGTTACGTGCCCGACGACGCATATTTTGCCCCCAGCATCGGGGAATTCAACGATGGGTCTTTCTAGGGCCTAACTCCAATCTGTTGCCTATGGGCTATGGTGGCATATCACTGAATGTTTTTGCATATTTATTTGTCTTTTGCTGCAATTTACTCTTGACTCTGGTATTTACCTAGCCGGTCGGCCATATTCTATAAAACCTTATTATGCATTGCTTACGTATTCACCCCTTTGTCATAAATTAAATATATGCGATGTGTATAGACGTGATCTAATGTTGTGAATGTGTGTACCAGCTAATGTTTATGGGACTAGTACAGAACACATACAGTGACTACAAGTGTTTTGCTCACCCAGGGTCCGCACAGTGTGTATTCACTCTTCGAGTTCAGATATTTACAAATTATTCAAATATGAATTCAAAAATAAAAATAAGAATAAGGTTGAATCATAAAATTAGAATAAAGATTCATGCAAGATAAAAAATAATAGAGGCTTAATCTTTATCAATTGCAAGGCTTAGCAAATTAATTATTGTCTAAAAATAATTAGTGTAAAATTAAGCCATGTAAAGATAATGAATATTATTTGCATATCTCAAAAGTCAATAGGCCCCTTTTTCAAATAATGCTTAAATAATTAAGGTCAATCATCTGAATTATAAGTCTAACCTAACTCATAGAACGTCCTTAATAAATATAAAATAATAAAAGAAGCTATTAAATTAAAGATCGAGCCATGACATTCCCTGACCGGCTATGTCTTGCCATCTTCGAATCTGAAGCAGAATATTCCCATGAATATTGCTTCATCATTGATCCTTCTTTATTTTTCTTCCCGACAAAGCTTTTTCGCTGTTCCCCGTACCACTCAAACTACGTTTGACTTTGTCAAGTGTCTCGCACTCACTAAACCTTATATTATATCACCAACTCAACCATAAGAAAACTCAATTAAGTTTATTTCAGATTTATTTCAATCTTTTAAAGTCCTTTGGATTTATTTAGTTTTTCGATCATTTATCGTTTAATTAGAAGTTGGAGTCCTAAAGAAATAACAGCTCGAGTGGGACCAAGATTCGAATAAAGATGAAGACCAAGAGTTTTAAGATCATTGACTGAGAAGGCTTTGAACAAGATCAAGGCCACATTAAATTGAGCGAGGCAAGTCATTACTCTGATCATATCACACCTACCTATGAATGCAAATTATTTTATTTAAAAATATCAAATTGCATACTTTACTTTGTTACACAAATTATATTTGCACTTGTTCATAGTTATGTTTCCTATGGATAATTCCTTAATTATACCCCACTCGTTAGCTTTGGACATAAACTTTTGTTGCCCTAGAATTATTGGTAAACATACTAGTTATAGGTTGTATCTAAACACCATGCTTAGTCTTGCTTAGATACCTGGGGGGCATTAAATTGCCCTATCAATAATTTCAAATATGAAACTGGTTTTGGGTAGTTATTGGAGGGAAATGGTTGGTATGTTGAGATAATTTAGTTTTATACTTCTCAAAACCCTAAAACTTGCTTTGCCTATCTGGGCATATGGTAAGAGGTGTTGGTGCGGATGTAGCACGAGAATTTTTGGTTTGCGGTAGCACCACCTAGATAACACTAAGGATTGAATTTTATGATGACCTCCTAATGTAAAACAGTGCAACCATAAATCTATAATAGATATGGCCTAGCTAACTAATTTATATCAACCAGTATAGGTTGCACCATTGAAGTGATCCATGAGTCATGTTACTGGTCATAAGCCATCGTGGACAGAGGTCATGTTGCTGGATTAAAGTTATCGTGTGGCACAAGAGAGGGTCTTGGTATGGTGGACGTAACCTCACTAAGATGAAAATTTCCCGGGCGTAACCTACATTGGGCGATGCATTGTAAAGGTCTTGTAGTGATCTTCCTGATTCACATGTCCAAGAAAATATGTGAAACATAACAAGTCAATTATCTTTTATGGGTAAAGTGTACGACCTCTACAGAGTGAAAACTGTTTGAACAGTCGTGTCCATGGTCAATGGCAGGCATATAAACTTACTCGAGTTAGTATCTATTTCTAAAACTTTGTGGGTAGGATGAAAATTCATTGGGTGAATGTAACCCTAGATGTGGATCGCCTTGTGTGGATGTAACCTGGTGATATTAATGGGTGGATGTAACCTGGGTAACAAAACTAGTATATGGTAGATGGAACCATGCTCCGTAATAGGTGGGTGTAACTTGTACTACTATTATTATTGCATACTCTTAAAATATTTAAAAACTAGTTTAGTTAAAATGCTAGGTCTCAGGAATTTTCTATAATGGTATCTCAAAATATTGATACTTTCGTAAATAAAAGAAACTCAAGCCTTCATTTGATAGCCATGCATCAATTACTATTGCATTCTCTGTGGTAGTTTGATGAGTACCTCTGTACTCATTCTTGCTTGATTACTATTATTCAATAAGTAAGAAGGGGAAAGTCAAGTCCTGTAGTCATCTAATGGAGTCAACAGAGCTGGAAGATGATGAAACTAAGAACTAGATCGCGAACCCCAATTGGCTACCTGTGGTCATGTCCTGAGGGTCCCACCTATGTGTAGTTTTCATTTCCGCTCTACTTTTAATGATTTCGGCCTGATCGGCCCATGATTAAGTCCACAATTATATTTATGCTTCCATGAGATATGTATTTGATATACAGTAATGTATCTATGAGCACTATTTACTGATCTAGCGAATAGTATGGTAGAATCACAGAGGATTCTAGATTGGCTAAATCCGAATCCAACACTGAGAAGGGTGATGGGCACCATCACAGGTGCTACTGTCACCACACGCCGCCTCCTACTACCGCCTCTCTTCTGCTCATTGGCCGCCACCGGTCCGCTGCTTCCAACATCATAAGAAGAAGAAGAAGATGTGCACAAGATTTGGTGATCCCAACCTTCTCCCTCATCTTCATATGGGCTGATCAACAATTAATTGATATTGTCTCTAGCTAGCTAGCTCTCCACCTGTAATAACCCTATTTTTAGGAATAGGGCCATCGTACGTCCCGCAGTGGCCCAAGAATTCAGTTGCGGACAGAAAGAGTATCATGCCTACTCACAAACATTTAAAAAGGGCCAACTCGATGAAAATAAGGCCTAATGGTCAACTTTTAAAAACTTCACAGGTGTCTAAGCCCAAAAATTAACTTATAATCAGAATAACCAAAGAAAACTCCCATAGGAAAGTTTGAGTGCGGTCATAACCCTAACAGAAAAACTTGTAACATCCCTTCTTCTAATATTTTTGGTGGAAATAAAGCAAGACTAAGTACAACCAACCATACTCAATAAGTCACATGGGAAAATACTGTATAACTACTTGCCAGGATTTTCAAAAGATGGAGATATAGTGGTTTTATTAAGGTATTTGTAGATACAACTTTATTTGTAAACATTTTTATCATAAAATAACAAAGCAAAAAACTTCTTAAGAGATTGGGGTTTCAACATCTTGATTACTAGGTTATAATATTACCTAATCTACTTATGTCTCGCTATTGGAATCACCCATTAAACATAGTTTCATTTACCAGAAGCACGCTATATTCGAATACCATTTATAATTAACTATGCGAAGTTACCCAGCTTTACCCACAAGATACCTTAGACTCATAATGTCAAGCTTTAGACACGCAACATTTTTGAGTGAGACTGAGTTGAGATAATAAGGTATTTCACTGCTCGTCTCTTTATATAGCCTCTACTCAGTAGGGACTATGCAACACAGGCAGTGGCATTCCACTGGCCAATGCGGAAAGCGTGCGACCCGATTCTGTATAATCCTACCATTGTTAAGTATGGTTTTACCATTTCCATACCACCCCCTTTTTGTATGCACCTGGGCTATTCCACATCTAGAATCCCCAACACCCTGCAGATATTCAATTGAGTTAAAAAGCTACTAAACCAAGTTTAACAAGTCAAAATTTGTGGTTGAGCGATCACTATGTTCTTTACTCAGTTTAATGTTTTAGTCCTTACTTTTCACTTAGGCAACTTCCATCCACAAACCAATATTCCAATGCTCTACGGTATTGCCACCCATCCGGTCCAAGCCTCCTCCCTAGGGTAAGATCATAGAACCTGACCATCCAGTGGCTTCCCATGATGCTCCTTACCCTAGTACTATTTTTGCAATTCTACTGGCAAAGTGTCATGTAACTTAGTTGTATGAAATAATTGAGTTCCTAATCTACCATGGATATTTAAATAGTACATTTAGTATTACTAAGACTTGTTAAGGTGAATATGGCCATCAAATAAAACAAGGCTTTTCTAGTGGTAGGACATAGCTAATTATCATGTCATTCTAAATGTTTATTTTAAGCAAATAACAATGCGTAAATAACCATAATGAAAATACTATAAATAAATAATTAAAATAGTGTAGGTTCAACATGATCAAAAACATGTGACTTGTCCCCTTGTCCATAGTCCCTGATTATTTTACTGCAGTCTTCAGGTTGGACATTGACTTTTTTTAATTACTCTTGTAGCTCTTTTGTTGGCCAACTCGTTGTGTCCAAATACTAGCATGGAAAATGAATAAAAATAAGTTTCTACTTTGCAGAATGCAAGCTGGGAACAAAATTGAGAGACCATGTGGAGGTAACCACGTGTTTATGATGAGTAATTGACAAGTTTGTTGCAAAGATTGAGTTTGGTTTGAGTGATTGGTGCCAAGTCGGCATTTGGCGCAGTCAGGTATGGTTGGACGGTCTTATTGCATATTCGTCTTCCCGATTGGTCGTTTAGGCAAGTTTATGCTTCATTGATGCTATTTATGCTTTCATGTATCGAGCGGTGCTATTTGATGTGTTTCTTGTTTGTGATGGTTGCAGGACGTCGAGGTGGAGTTGTGGCGAGACACGAGGTGGTCGGATTAGGCGCAGGTGGCGCTGAGGTTAGAACGGTCGGGATGTGTCAAAGACGGCGGAGACTCGAGGTGGTTGCGAGGCTTGGATGACAAGGAACGCGGAAGCTTCCCGGAAGGTGCAGGATGGGCGAATTGGTAATTTCGCGAGGCTGCACAAGCGGGAGCGGGTTCCGTTGGATTTGTCGGGCGTAACAGGTTGGAGACCCGTTAGCCAAGGGCTATAATAGGAGTGAGTGGCTGCATGTATTCCCATGGCTTTGGGAGAGAGTTAGGGTTTGCTTTAGTCAAAAGAGTCTTTGGAGAGGTTGTTTGCTTTGAGGCTTTAGTGGTTGAGGGCAGCAGTGTGTGTCTCCCTCATTTTGTCTCCTCCCTCTGTGTGTTCTTGAGAGATAGGGAGATGGGTTCTTGATCATTCAAGCATGTATGGGGAAGTAGAGAGGATGTGAGTTTATTCTCCTATGTAATCATGTATCTCCTTTTCTCAATATCAATCTGAGATGAATTGGTTTAAGTTTGATCGAGCTCCTATCTCTCTGTTGGTTTTTCCTTCGATGCTCTCCATGCCTGATTCTTGAGTTTTTGTGTTTTGGCTCGATTCTTGCTAGGGAGTGACAAAATGGGTTGCTCTATGATGGAATTGCATTTCTAGACCCTTTGGTCATCTAGTTCCATGAGCAACTTGATTAATTTGCAAGAATCTCAGTTTTAGCCTCCCTGTGTTCTTCCTCTCATTTCTAGGGTTTTGGTGTATTTCTTGTTTCCCTTCTTGAGATGGCATGAAACTTGGTATTCTAAGTCCTGAGGCTATTATTTTGCTATCCCCAAAGTTTTATGGCCAGAGGATCAAAGATTGGAGAGGAATTTGGTTTTTGGTGTTGCCTCTTTTGATTTTTCAGATTTTTTTCCTCAAATCTGAAATTCATGTCCTTGAAGTTAGATCTTTTTGTTTCCCAAGCCCTTCTTATTATTTAGGATGTTAGTGTGCTGCTTTGGGCTGAAGAGGTTGGGTGCAAACCCCCCAAATTCCCAGTTGTCAAAGATCTGAATATTTGTCAAATTTCAGTTTTCAGTTTGCTGTCTCGGGTGCCCTGGGATCAGGGGACCGGTCAGACCGGCCTTTCCATGGCGGTCAGACCGCCCCGTCTATGGCGGTCAGACCGGAGGTGTCCCAGCGATCAGACCGGCCGCACTGAGGCGGTCAGACCGGCGTCTTACAAGCGGTCTGACCGGCCTTAAGGCAGCGGTCTGACCGCCCGGGCCTGAGTGCCTTTTTGGGAGCTAGGGTTTCTTGTTCCCTGTTTGATTGCTTCTGGTCTTCTCTCTGGTAGGTCTCGTTTTCAGTATGCTGAGCTTATCTTCTTCATAGTTTTTATAACTATTGGAGAAGCGATTTTTGGGGTTTCGTTTTGGGGGGCAAGTTTTAATTGAGCGACATTCACCCCCCTCTGTTGCCATTTCGGTCCAACAAAAATACAATAAAATAACCAAAAACACAAAAAAATAGGTTTGGGTGGTCAGGGTTTAGGTGGTGTGTGGTTTGACTGAACAGAGTTGGAATTTGGTTAGCTGGGTTCGAGACGGTCGAAATGGCTATATATGTGTTATAGGGCTTTTGGTGAATAGTTACGGCTGGAATAGTACTGGACATAGGTTTGGAAAGACATATGGGCTGGCTATGGTTTTATCGGAGTTGGGATGGTGAAACAGAGCATAAATATGTATTTTGGGTTTTGGGGTGAACAATAGTGGGTATTTACTATTCATGCGGGGTCTAGTTACTATTCATAATGGGTTTGGTTTGCTACAGTACTGGTTTTACTATTCACTATCGGGTTTGGGTTGCTATAGTACACGCAGTGTGTGAATTGTGATTTGGGTGCTGGTGAAGAAGGTGGCAAGGCTAGCTTAGGCGATGCTTTGGTGGGTTACTAGGGGTATGAGGAAGCTACAGATGCAAGCAATTGAAATGAGATGGAATGTATTAGAAGAATTGAAATCCGGCTTAGTGACAGCAGAGCAAAGGCCGGCGAGGGGATTAGGATGTGTCTAGGGCTACCTAGACGCCAATATAGTTTATAGAGGGGCTTAGGGCTTTATATAGGATGGGAGTGGTGGTTCGCATAGGGAAGGGTGCCATTCGGCTTCAGCACGTGGCTATGGTGAGATGGCGCGAGAAGGCTCGATATAGTTCGGGAGAGGTGGGGAAGAGGTGGCACTCTAGGTGGCACCTTGTGCTCTGTGCTCTTCGGGTTATGCAGGGCGGTGGTCAAGTGGCAAGGGAGGTGTCAAGTCTGCCGAGAGATGAAAATGGCGGCGGTGGAGATTTTGGTCTGAGTTGTTCGGTGGAATGTCAGAATGCATTGATGGCCTTGCCAAAGGTGTGATGGACGAGGCACGGTTAGGTGTTTGCGGTGGGCACGAAGTCGTGGCGGTGGCGAAGGGGAGGAAGCCGTGTGTCGGGAGGGAGATAGGGGTGAAGGCAGTGAGGCGGCTGAGCTACCGGGCGCATGACCCAGGTGGGCTGGCTAATACATGGATGTCAGAGAGCTCGAGGATTGAGTGTATGGCCGGCTGACTTGGGTGTGGCGCCGGTGACTGAAGATTGTGGTGAGGAGTTGTCCTCTGTTTTTGTTGGACCGTGAATAGTGCCGATGGCTTGGACGGTTGCATGAGTGGCTAGAGGTGGTGGCATCCAAGGGTGAGGGGCGCAAATGGATGGGAAAGAAGTTGGATTGGGCAAAGATCAAATTGAAACCGGAGTTCAAGTCAATTCAAATGCATTTTGAAATTTGGGTTGTTTCATCTCCTCCCGTATCAATCAATCAATTGATTGAGTAGAAGCAAATATATTGAAATTGAAACACGGGAACTTGTTAAATCACGGATGCTCACATTCAATTTATACTCGCATATATACAAACACGGGAACTTGTTAAATCACGGATGCACACGAATCTTTGCGCACATCAAAGGTGAGAAATCTGACTAATTTTCTCAAAAATCATGTGAATGTTGTGTAGCACTTCCGATTAAACAATTGGATCTGGCAGATACGTGCGTACGTATTATGTGTATCAAGTGAGGCACCTTTCAGCTAGAAGTGAAACATACGTTTGAGAGGAAGCAAAAGAGAACGTTCATTTATATAGTTCTAGCTAATTAACTTCTCCATGGAAATTAACAAAATCTAGTATCAGGTTCTGATCGCGCTCTCCTTGTGTTGTTGTGCTAAGGGCCGGCGATGTTCGAAGCGACCCTGGCAGACAGCAGGATCTTCTTCTCATCATATGATGTGACGACATGTTTTGTCGCAGGGGTAGGGGCAATCGATGGCCTTCACTTCACCCCGACCAAAGTACCAGTCACCAACAGATTTCGCGATCCCCTGCAGTGCAAGAACAACACACAGAACATAATTGATGAATATGATCCCTTTTAAAATTCATCATGCACTGAAATATTTGTTTTTATGGCTCCGTGATTTTGTCTCTTGATACCTTGTTTTGAATAGCAGGGGAGCCAGCAGCATTATTCCAAGTGTCCGGCAGCTCAGACTGGCAGTGGGCGAAGCACGAGTTTATGAACAGTCCGTTGCTCTTGGAACCGGAGAAATCTCTCACAGATGCTATCATCTGGTCCCGGAAATCTACACTTGTTGGTATAGATACACGCAACACTTTCGTTCATAACTTATTCAGATCATTATTTGTTCAAGATATGTGAAGATCATTTTACCTTGCAAGAATTTCATCTGGGATGCATTGCAGGCCGAACGGTTGAACTTGCAGGCTCGCCAGGCGCCGCTGGGGTCAGCTCGGTTTGGGGCCAAGCTTTGCTCAATCTGACCGATTGATTACATTTCGTTCGTGTGAGTATATATTAGCTAGAATGCATGAGAATTTAGTATCATGCATAAAACAACTTTACCTGCCATACATCGTATGCTGCGTTTAGCAGCAAGATAGGGGTCTTTATGCCATCGATTATATTCTGAGGGAAGAAGCACTGCATGCATCCACATGGGGCAGGGGATCGGTTCAGACAAATCAATCTATCAGCTGCAGATATGCTTCTGTTCTTGCATGGTTTAAGCTTAATCATATCTCTAGCTACTACTAGCTCCCTGAAGCTTTCGCATACGATCCTTAAATTTTTTGATCTTATTAGCATCGGAGTGTCAAGCCGTGTTGGAACAAACAGTAGTACTACGTACCGAAGTGGCGTCCAGATGGTCGGTGCAAGTCGGCGGCAGGTTCTGAGCCACCCCCTGCATCGCTACGACGTCTCCGTAGTAAGATCTCAAGCTGCGGCCCCCGGAGACATCCACGCTGCACACAGCGAATTAACATGCAACCGGCCGGGTAACTACGTAGTAATTCACTGAATGTGATCAGCTAGAAGTCGAAAAACCACGTACGCGTCGAGGAAGAGGCCTCCGTCGGCTAGGCACTTGACGGTAGTGTTCCTGCCGCCTGCGGGGAAGAAGGCGCGCAGCTCGTCGCAGTGCAGTATCGCCGCCAGGCCCCCGGCGGAGCAGCCGGTGAGCAGCACCTACATTATGCACACACATGCATCGACCTTGTCAGCTTCTGCATGCTTGGTACGTACTAGACTAGACTACCAGCACAACGTATACGGTGTAAGTGAGAAGACGATCGACAACTAGTAGTCTAGTACGTATACAGTAGATGGAGAGACCTGATCTGCAGAGGCCATCCCGATGGAGAGGAGGTGTTGGATGGCTGCCTCCCAGATGCGCTGGCCTCGGAAAAAGAGCCCCGAATCCTACGACTCAAACAAGGAAGAAAATGTTAAGGCTCGATGACGTATTAGCAATGCGTGTTGATAAACATTATCCGAATGTTTTCTTCTTAACTATTATCTAGATTTGTGACAATTGAATTAGAGATCCAACGGCTATGAATTCTCCCCCACCCCCTCCAAAAAAAAAATCTCACCCTCCTCTAAAAAAAGGGGCCGTTGGATCTCTAATCCAACGGTATCAAATCTGGATGATTGTTAGGGAAAAAAACTTCTGGGTGATACCTAGACACACCCGCAATATAGATATAAGATGACGACAAGGGAATTAGAGTCACTTTTGGCATTGTTTCATATCATATTTACAAAAATAGCAGTATGCCGAACATATTGACAAAAAATATCGTTTTTGCGGTGGCAACGCACGCAAGACGACACGTGGCGCTACCGCCGGCGGCAGGCGCCTGCCACCCAGGGAGCAGACGGCAGGCAAGCCTGCCATCCAGCCAACGGGCGGCAATTACCTGCCTAATTTTTTTATTTAGTATTTATTTGAATTTTAAATATATCAAATTAGCTCAAAAATTACAAAAATTTATATACAGTCTTCTGACATAACATTCCTCGCAGTGTAATTTTTGGAGAATTTTATCCATTGAGAATATTGCTCAAAATTCATACAATTGTGATATTTTTATGAGTTTTTACATATAGCAAACTAGCTCCAAAAATTACGAACTTTTATTTGAAGCCTCCTGATATAGTAATAGTTATTATATAATTTTTTGAGAATTTTATATGTTCAAATTAGCCACGTTTATTCAGATTAACTTAACCATGAATTTAATGATCGTAACGCTTGTTTTGAAGTGCCATGTGTCGGACAATTGTCGTATATATTATTTGTGGCTATCTGGTTCACACAATTGTCACTCTCTATATGTGCCCCTCTTGCGCACTCTCTTGTTCATACTAATGTCATTATTTGAGTAACGTCCCGGTAGCCCATTCCCTCGTTTGCACATTTGTCATTCTTACGATGTCATCCCCCCTCACCTGAAGCGCTGGTACTGATAATGGATTCTTTCGCTCAGGCATAAATATGCACCTCTGGCCAGTGCGTAGCTCATTAGTTCGAGAAGGCAGTATCCCAGTCACTCATCGTAGAAAGTATTGTCGCGGTCGTTGCTCATTAGTTCGAGAAGCCAGTGCGTAGCTTAAAATTGGCAGTGCTGATTTCTTCTCTGCAAAGATAGGTAATTTTTGATCATATTCTTTTGACGTTATTCCCATAATCATAGTCAATTAGTGTTATTTAGTTAGTCATGATTAACGTAGTTTGCATTATGAAGTATGTCATAGTAATTTAAACATAGTTTATATTATTATTGTGTACATGCGGTACCTATAATTTGTTAGTTCGGGGTAAGTAATGAGTTAGTGCTAAGGACGATGGTAATGAATGGCTCGTCTTTTTTCAGATGAGTAATCAAACTATTGGTATGTAGTGAAGTATTCATGCACGCATGTAATCACTGACTTGTAGTACGTTGCTGTCATTATGAATATTTGCAGTAATATTCCGTTTTGTCCCATTTGTTGCAAGGTACTCTCAAAACTATAGTGCGTACCTAATTATTTAGAGAAGGCAGTGTGTAAGTCATTGAGGACACGGCAGCGCTAATTAGTTCCCCCGAAAGATAGGTAATTTTTTATAGCATGTTTTCGACATTATTCCCGTAGTCATATTTACTGTTATTTAGTTAGTCATAATTAATGTAAATTGTATTATGAAGTAATTATTAATGTTCGCGCTAATATTTCATCAATCCTATGTACTGGTAGGTATGGCTCTACCGGAGCTTTTGGAACACTCGTACGATGAGAAACATCATTGCCACACATGGATGATGGGTGACGCGACTGGCCCTTCGCCGTTCAGGCTGCGGGGAGGGGGGAGGGAGGGATCCGTGGGCGCTGGATGAGTGCTACATCCCAATCCTGCGGGCCAGGGGCTTGTTGCCCTTTGCAAGGCTGGTGTCCACCAGGCATGAGTTTACCATCAACGACAGCCTGCTCACGGCACTGGTGGACAGGTGGAGGCCCGAGACGCGCACATTCCACTTTCGTTGGGGTGAGATGACAGTCACTCTGAAGGACGTCATGTTCTTGACGGGTCTCCCTCTCGGAGACGACGCACTTGTTCCAGCCCCTGCACCAGCCGACTGAAAGGCGAGGCTAGCGACCGGTTTGGCTAGCCTACCTCGGAGAGTGCACATGGCGTCCCTCACATGTGGCTTAACAATTTCAGTGTGTGCTCACAGGTTGCAATACTGGAGGTCGTCGGAACGCACCTCGTCATGTTCCTTATCCAGCTCTATGGTTGGAGCATGTTTCCAGCCACACATGGCGATATTTTCAACACCGAATTCATTGGCCTTGTAGAGTCTTTGGTGGACGTAAAGTTCAGGGTGATGCCTCAGTACAGCTGGGGATCAATGGTTTTGTGCGCCACATATCGGGGGTTATGTGACGCTTGCTAGCACACCACTGCTGGTACCCCCAATCTGGCCATTTGCTACGTGCTCCTGTAGCTGTGGAGTTGGGAGCACTTCCCTATCGGACATCCGACGATCGTGATGCCAGTACACCAATTCGGTGAGTTCGCCGACGACCTGATAGACAGGCCCACTATGGGCATGCAGTGGATTGCTGCCCGTCTGCGGTGGGCAGAGGGCAAACCGTCGAGGTGCTATTTGCTGTGGCACAACGAGTTCGAATCATTGCACGATAGCGACGTCATATGGACTCCCTGAACGGTAGATTTCGTGCATCGTGTATCACCGCACAGGCTGCCCTGCATTGCCTAGAGGACGGAGAGCTATACACAACGACACACTATCTGGTGTTCTCGTACATGGTGGAGGTTTATGCGCACCAGGCCATGCCCCCTCTGGATGGCAGGTTTCTGCCGCACGCCATGCACCGGTGAGTCAAACTCTATCTGACTATTGTGTACACTTTCTATGTCTTGCTATGTAACGTCGATGATTCTGAAAATGCAGGCAATCGAGGGCTGGTTGGCATGGTCGGAGGCCGCCATCAGTAGTCTGAAGATGCCACCAGCTCTGTAGAAGACTATGATGTTCATCCTAAAGCAGGCCAAAACAATAGTGCACATCCTTACCTGCGGCCATTCCTCGGATCACATTGCGCACATAAGCCACCCAGTGGGGGCACCATGCTTGCCCACCAGGTCATCGCGACCTAGCAAGTTCGGCTGGCCATCGCAATGTACTGAGTCTACATGGCATCGTAATACTAGCCGCTGATCATCCGTGCACCATACCGACGAGAATGTAACTTACGTACGAACCTACATGTTTTTTCCTATTACACCTTGTGTTCCACTAACATCATGGCGTTCTCCCGCCGTATGTCCGTCATCGAGATGCATCCCTTTTGCCGTCCGCACCACCTGCACAGACTACCACTTCCTGTCGTTCATCTTTGCTGCACATTCGGGAGGTATAAGATTCGCATTGTACATCCAGAATATTTGTTGTGAATAATATCATTTTCTCTTACAACCTCCAATTCAACGTGGGGGTGACGACGAGTCCACTGAGGATGACACAGACCTCCCAGATATTTCTATAGAGCAGTACACGGCACCAAGGTTTGCAACGTATGCAAGGCAAGACTCAGCGTTCTCGGCATACCCAGGGTTTGGACACTTCGGTAGGTAGAGCTCCTCCGGCTTCACTGCCACATTGTATGGTTAGGGAAAGAGCTCATTTGCACCACAAGAGGGATTTCTAGAGTCCTTCGTATACGATATTATTGCGGATGGCTTGCAGTTCTGCATGTCTCAGCTGGACGACTTCGACCCTTACTGAACACAGTCTACTGTACCTCAGCCTACTGGAACATCGCCGGCCACTGAGTAGATAGAACGGTCTCCATATCTCCTCCAACCCGATACGCAACCTTCGGACCGACTGACGTACTAAACGAGACATGCTCGTGCGCGACGGAAGACAAGACCACGTACAGGCAGGCAAGCGCGGCGAGAAGATAGCAGTGGCTCAGAAGAGTGAGCCATATCGCATCCTGTGATGCATTTTTGTAGTACTATAATTACTTTTAATTGTACAAATTCGTAATATATCAAATTGTTAAAAAAGTGAAATATTTGTAAATTCATGGTTAAGTTAATTTGAATAAACGTGGCTAATTTGGATCATATAAAATTTCCAAAAAATTACATAATAACTAATACTATATTAGGAGGCTTCACATAAAATTTCGTAATTTTTGGAACTCGTTTCCTATATGTGAAAACTGGTAAAAATATCAAAATTATATGAATTTTTTAGCAACATTGGCAATGGATTAAATTCCCTAAAAATTATACTATGAGGAATATTATGTTAGAAGGTTGTACATAAATTTTTGTAATTTGTTTAGCTCATTTGCTATATTTAAAAATTCAAATAAATACTAAACAAAAAATAGGCAATAATTAGGCTGCCTAATTAGCCAGCCTAATTACCGCCGCCCGCTGGCTGGACGACATGCTGCCTGCCGTCCAGTGAAGGGGCGGTAGGCGCCACGCGTCGCCTCGCGAGCGCTGGCGCACAGCCCCTAGATGGCAAAAAATGATATTTTTATCAATACGCTTGGTATACTGCTATTTTTGTAAATACAGTATGAAATAGTGCCAAAAGTGACTTTGATTAGGATCCATGTATATACAGTTGATAAAATGCTCCATGTATACGTAGTAATAATGCAAACCTTGTCGAAGGCGTCGCCGGCGAAAGACGCGCTGTCGCAGTAGCGAATCTTCACCCGGTTCCAGTTGTAGAAATCTGCGTGATATACGGATGAGGTCGATCAACTATCGCAAATCAATCGCATTGCACTAGAGCTGAGATGCATGGACTTATGGACGGACCAGGATTGTCGGCGGGGCTGGCGCTCATGATGCCGGTGAAGGCGATCTCCCTCTCCATGTAGTCCGACGAGCCGTGCCGGCTCCGCGTGCGGAACCTGCACGTCCTCGCGTTGTTGCACCACCCACCTCCCTGCACCAGAATCAGGATCAGCAAGCACAGATGCATACAGCAGGTCTCGCTATATATCATCCGTTCGATGGCAAAATCATATGTGCTGTACACACCTCTAGGTTTACGATCCAGCTGGTGTTCCCTGCCCCGAAGCCAGGGTCATGGTGGTAAGCAGGCGGCGTCCCATCCATGCAAACTGCATCATTCATATATGTACATATATAATGGTGTGAGACCATGTTGAGGTCACCCCATGGTAGTGATGAGTAATTGACTCTTGATCTAGAAAGATTGAGTTTGGTTTTTGAGGTTTGAGAGGAGAATGGCTCTCTCTGTTGGGATTTAAGCCCTTGCGACCTGCTCGGCAGTTAGGCTTACGACCATGTGGTCGAAAGGGGCATTTACGACTTGGTAGACGTAGTCGGGCTTACAACTTGGTGTTCAACAGAGTCTCTACGACTTGGTAGTCGTAGGCGATCGACTTGGTAGTCATAGGAGGCATTTGATTAGTGGTCAGAAACTTTTACGATCACATTGTGCTGATTCTGCAATGTCTCAAGCCTTTTTCAAGTGGTCGATACCGGTCGGTTATAGTCGTAGCGCTGTCAGACGTGGTCGGAAGCCCTCGGTAGCTATCGTAACGCAGTCGAACGCGGTCGGTTGCGGTCGTACGTGATCGGACTGGCTTGGGACTCAGTCGGTTGTGGCGGTCGGACATGCTCGAGACGAGGTCGGCAGCGATCGAAAGTGCCCCGAAGCAGTCGTAACACTTGGAAACTGGTCGTATGGCTTTTTGGAGCAGTCGTAACCACTGGGAATCGGTCGTATGGACTTCTAGGGAGGTCGTAACGACTTGGGTTGAGATCGTAGGCTTTGAGTGTTGCTTGTTGTGTGATCTCGACCGATCGTAAGTTGGTACAACCTAGTTGGGTGAGTTGGAGCCAAAGCTAGCGATGGTCGTAGCGGTGTTGTGTGCGGTCGTAGGCTACAGGAAGGCTCTTGTAAGCTCAAGGGTTTCTCTGTTATGTGCAATAGAGTGGTCGTCTGAGGTCCAGACTTTGTGCGATAAAGTCGTAGCGGCTAGCATTGGTCGTGGCTTGTGTCTGCATGGTTGTAGCAAGCTTTGGAGAGGTCGTGACGACCTGCTATGTGGTCGAAGGCTGCTGGGATGTCTTCTAGGGCATCGACCACTTCATGTGTTGAGCATTTGGGTGGTCGTAGGGGGTTTACGACCAGGTGTTGTGCTGTGATACTTGTGCTGATTGATGGTCTGCTTGTTTCGTGCGGTGCTATGTGACGGTTTGCTTGTCTATGTGACTGCAGGACTTTGAGGCTAGTCGTGGCAAGGCATGAGAAGACCGGACTAGGCACGAGAGGTGCTGAGGTCGAGAGCGGTCGGGAGATGCCAAAGATGATAAGGCAGGCAAGGTGGCTGCAAGTCGGGAGATGAGGAACCGGAGCAGGAGCTGCCAGAGGTGGACACGACGGGCAACGGTGAGGTGGACCGGGACTAGGCTCAGGGAGGAGCTGAGGTCCAGACGGTCAGGAGAACGGGTGCAGTTGTGCGCAGCGGAACAGACCGGGACTAGGCTCGGGAGGAGTCGGAGGTCCGATCGATCGGAGGCAGGTGCGATCGTGCGCAACGAAACGGACTGGGACTAGGCTTTGGAGTAGTCGGAGGTCCGATCGGCCGGAGGCAGGCGCGGACGTGCGGAGAACAGGAAGCTTCCGGGAAGGTGCTTGAGGGGCAATTCGGGGAATTGACTCAAGGTCTACAAAGGAGAGTTGGTCTGTTAAAGCAGTGTTGTCTGGTCGGCTTAACGGGTTGTCGCAAGCGTGCACAGGTGTAAAACCCGGTGTTAGGTGGGGTTTATGGGTTATCCCCAGTGTGGACTAATGGATGGATCCATTAGGTCAAGGTTCGCGTGTGAGCCTATAAAAGGGAGAGGGGAGGCAAGTGTTAGACTTGGGTTGGCTGGCTGAGTCTTGGAGGCAGCCGCATCTCCCTCCCATGGGAGTCTATCTATGTGAGTGTAGCTCTAGGATTAGAGTGTGTCCTCCCGAGGGGAGTGGCTGTTGGGAGTATCTGTGAAACCTTCATGTATGCAATCATTCATCTCTCTGCCTCTAATTTAGTTGTGATGTATGTTTGTTGTTTGGTTGTCTTGATTGTGGTTTCTTCGTTCGTTCTATTTTCTGTGTTCCTGTTTCTGTTTTAAGTGAAATTCTTGATTCGAGAAGCCTCGGTTTTTCTTTGCTCTGAACTGAGATTCATCCTCAAGGCTATCTTGGCCAGTTCTTCCCGAGAGCAATCATGGTTGATCAGTTCTTTGGCCAAGCGGTCATGCGCCTCCAAGTTCCCCTGTTCCGACTTCGACTTCACAATCACTTCAGGTCTCGGCAGAGAGTTTGTGTTTTCTTGGTATTTTCTCTTCCAGAGGTTGAGCTTTTGCAGTGTTTAAAGTTTCGTGTTCGAAAGATCTGTGAGTCAAAAGTTACTCGGAATTTGGATCTTGCGGTCGATCTCTGCTCACTTCCTCTGTTTCACTTTCGACTATGCGTCTCTCTCCGACCACATCAACAAGTTTCCTTTAGTCCTGTAATTTCTCATATAGAGGCTGTTATCTTGCTGTGGTTTGAGTTTTGTGGTTGTTAGACCCGAGGATCAAAAGATACATGTGTTTTTGCTTTGGCGGTCAAATATCACTTTTTGCGCTATCTCAGACCAAGTTGAGTTTTCTCTGTTGTCGGTCTAGTCTTTGCTCTTACTGTTTACGTTTTGTTGCCGGTCGGTTTTCTCACTGCTGAATCTCGACTGCTCTGAAACTGTTTTCGGTCACTTTGACAATAGCAGAGAGTTGAGTGATCACACAGTGATGCTTCGACCGCTCTGGACTTCGACTGAGCATCTGCCTTGATCTATTGATGTTTTGTCTCTTGTCTGATCTGGCAGAGAGTTTGTTCTTCTTCCGCTATTTCGTTTGATCTCTCGATTTCCAGTGATCATTTATCTTCTTGCTTCATAGCTCCTATAGCTATCGGAGAAGATTATGTGAATTCTTGGAGAGGTTTAAAGGCACCATTCACCCCCTCCGTTGACTTTTCGATCCTACAAATGGTTAAGACAAAACTAACTACGCTTCAATCTCCCACAAGGCTAGTGCGTGCATATCTTCTCAATCGGGTATCAAAGAGGAGAAGAAAACAACAAATCAAGGCCAGTGAAAAAGGACAGGATATACATAACGAAGGATCCAGCCCGGCCGTATCCAGGATTCAAAAAATTGGCTTTATCGGAGGGTAGCGGTAGGGCAGAAAATCATCGGCTATCAGTTCTTTCGGTTTTTTTACTGAAATTTTTGAATTGGAATTCAAATTACGAAATTTGTATCGACCAGAATCAACTAAGAAATGGCCAAAAGTTTTTCAAATTTCATCAGTTACCGGTTCTTTTGGTTTTTCGGTGAAATTTTTTGAAAATTTGACAAAATTTAAATAGGTCCGAAAGTTTTTAGCCAATACGTTTTTTTACCCATGCTCGCTAATAACACCGGTTTTCGTCGGGAACCACCAAATTTCGGCGCTACAGTTTTCCTTGTCCGTATCCGCCAGGGGAAAGAAGCTAGCGTGAGAACAGCTAACAAACGAGTCGCGAGCGCCGAGCCAATGTCTGTACGTAGCAAGCGACGGGGACACATATGCGGCCGCTAGAGAATTGGTAACGAGACCGTATGCAGAAGATGACAGGCCGATACATAGGTAGATAGATTGGTCCATATATGGATATATACAGTGGGCTTGTGCATGGTGCAGAATGAAATATTGAAGCTTCAGTTCCTCACAAACTTGCATGATGCCTCGTATTGCTAGGCCTAACCTGTTTGAAGCGTGGGAATATTATAGGAATTTTGGAGGACCGGTACTTATTTCCTATAATTCCTTATTTCTGAGCGTTCTCTAAACTAATATACCGGCCGGTTCGCACTAGCTAGCCAGCTGAACGGATCCAACAGATGTTATTCTCCATAAAAAAAAGAGGAAAGACTAGAGCAGAAGAACAAGAAGAAACATGATATTCTCCATAGAAAAGAAAAGAGCACAAGAACAAGAAGAAACACAGCGATGCATGTTTAATATATGCATACCGGCTCCCTTGTCGACGGCGGATTTGAGGAGGGTGATAGGCACCGTCACCGCCGCCGCTGCCGCGCGCCTCCTCCTCCTACCGCCGCCGTTCTTCTGCTCATCTGCCGCCTGCACGCAGCTGCCGACGAGGACAAGAACAAGAAGCACCCAAGGTTTGATGGCACCAATCCTCTGCTTCATCTTCGTATCCGTCGATAGATACTCGCAAGACTAATTCTAATAAACTATGTGGTCTATCCGGCCGTTCTCCTGGATCAATCGATTGAGTAGAAGCAAAAAACCGATAGAAAAGCACTGGAACGATAGGAGCTTAAATTAGCGGCATATATTTAACACACGCATAGCAAGGGAATGACACACCTAGCTACAAGGCAAGCAAAGCAAGAAATTAAGGACCAAATCTTATGTTTCCATATATGTGCTTCCACATGACACAAATATAGTATATTAAATAAATGCATGCCAAATTTACCAGCTATTTCTTGGGAGCAATTTCCCAGCTAATTAAGCAGTAGGGAATTAATCAAGAAGAAGGTTTAGACAGATAGACATGCGTCTTGGATAAACGGCAAGCAAAGCAAGAGAGAATGCACATATACCAACTAAATCTAGCCTGGCATATAATAAAAGCTGATGACAGTTGATGTACAGCTACTAAGGGGGAGAAAAGAAGGGAGATGCTCCTTCCCTCTTCCATTCTCTCAACCTTCCTTCATTCGCCTCTTACATTGAAAAAAATTCTAACTCAATTCAAATTAAGTTTTAACTTGATTCAAAAAAAATTCAACTCGGTTCCACAAAATTTCAACTCGATTTTGAAAATTTTCAACTCGATTCCAAGAAATTCATCCTGATTCCAAGAAATTTCAACTCGAATCTGCGAAATTTAACTCAATCCCCAGAAAATTCAACTCGATTAGAGAAAAATCAACTTGGTTTTGAAGGATTTCAACTCGAATTCAAGAAATTTCAAAAGTTAGAGTTAGGACAAACGTTCCCCTCTGGGCAGCGGTGACTGATGGTAGAATGCCTCGTAAGTGCACGATATCATTACCAGTAGCTTTTCAAATGAGTAAGAGTATCGTATCCACGAGATGGTGATAGGTCTTGAATTGCAAACATTTAGTAATAATAATAAATAAACATTAAATAAATGGATAATGATAATAAATTGTAGAGATATTAAATCTGCAAAATATAATAATCAAAGATGTTCTTAAGGTGTTGGTTTGCAATTAGTAAAGCTCCGAAGTTCAATGGGTACCACTGTGGTGTTCATAACATCTTTACGAGGGTGGAGACAAAGGTGAATATGTTTGTCAAACATATCCCTTGTAACCCCTACTCCAAGTACTATATATAGCATCATGTTACCCTATGGCCTCTCATCCCCATCCCATCTAGTGGTGCTATCTTTCATGTCCTACAAAAGGAAATTGGTGCATAGTCGATGTTCATACAACCGTTGTGAAGAATAATATCATCATAAGTATATATTAAGCCACTAGATCCCCGATCTACCTTATGATCTCTACATGGGGATACCCCGTAACCTCAAGAACAAAATATATTAACACTAAATAAGAATTGGATGAATAACAATGATATCACACCAAACATGTTCTAGAAATAATAGATTAAACCACAAAACAAATTTGAGGAAGAAACCGTTCGGTGGACGCATAGCTTCGGAATGATCTAGAATGGTTCATGGCTAAATTTAATGGAGAAATAGAGTGCAGATGTGATCTAGAGGAGGAAGAGGGTGCTGGAGGCGTTTTTCCCACTCTACATGTTGGTGGTGACTCCATATGCCGATCTTGTGTCACCTCTTGCTTCGATCCCCTTGCGGCGTTCTATATCGGGTATCATATGCCGATCTTGTGTCACCTCTTGATGCTTCGATCCCCTTGTGGCGTTGTATATCGGGTATCAGGACACCTACATACGGAAGTAGCGCGTGGCACCATCGCCATTGTATTTTGTTTGACGAGACGAACTGACTGGAGGCCGGTACGAGCGAGCAGTATAGGCAGCCTGACCAGACTGCAGGTCGTATTCTCCTCTTGAGACTCCAAACGATATGCCTCCACAGTCCACACCGTCGGCGAGGGACACCCATGCCAGAACCTCCTGTGGGGGGGGGGGGGGGGGGGGGGGATTTGTAATGAGTTTGATGGAAACTCTACATATTTATTGTCACTACTACAGAAAACAGTATTACAGACGGTTCAGAAACGTTATCACATACGGTTTTTTGAACCGTCTGAATTTATGGGTCAGTGATAATGGAAGGTTATCAGAGACGATTTTTGAACCGTCTATGGTGAAAATATCACAGACGGTTTTTAAGTAAAAACCGTCTGTGACATATCAATATCACAGACGGTTTTTAATTAAAAACCGTCTGTGATTATCAGATATCACAGACGGGTTTTACTCAAAAACCGTCTATGATATTGATATATCACAGACAATTTTTACTTAAAAACCGTCTGTGATATTCCTTTTCAACCCCTAAATCTATTTCTGTTTATTGGCTAGCCTCTGGAAATGCTAGCCATGCCCTCTGAAACAAGTAGATATACATACAATTTCTGACAAACATACAACATCCAATTCACATACAAACATACACTACTAGATTTCGGGTCTTTGGCCACGAAATGCATTGCAACGACATAAAATTAGTTGCTATAGGTACCTGTTATTGCAACCTGTGTCCAAAATCATGGCAATATGCGCACATATTGCTACTTAAATATGGTGTCGCGATAGTCACCTTAATTCGTTGCAATAAGGTGATATTTCGCCACTATTTAGAAAACGGTTGCAAGAAGTATAACTTTATCGCCATGAGATTCCTGTGTTGCAATAATATTGATGTGCGTTGCATTAGTTATGGGGTATTGCCACGATATAGAATTTCGTTGCAAATGGCTGACAATTTTGCCACGGTCGTGTTGGGTAGTTATAGTTTTGGATTGCGTTGCAAAAGGATACTCTATATTGTACATGAAACAAGTTGTTATGCCACACAATAAATTTGTTGTAAAATATGAAAAATTTTCGTGGCAATAGATCATTGTGGGCCAGGCATATTGTACGTGGCCGCCCAACACCGTACGTCCTTACCTAGAGCCCCTGCTTTGGTCGATCAGTTCACGCCGCCCAAGCACCTGCCGCCGTCGCCCTAACACCTGACCCTGCTTCGGTCGACGAGTTCACGCCGCCTCAGCACCTGCCGCCGCTGCCCTAACACCTGCCCCTGCCTCGTATCCGTATCTGGGCAACATTTGCATTGGTACTGATTGTTTCTTTAAATTTAAGTGTCGTCATGTCATTTACAAAGTATATGCATCTAGCAGTGAGAAGAAAAAAAGAGGAAACGAGTATATCAGTTAATAGAATCATAAAGACAACGATGATTTATTGATACATGGTTTGGCAACTTTATGTATTGAGAAGAAAATTGTATGATGAGATTGATATTGATATCATAACCATGACTTTGCATACAGGCATGTTTAAAGAAATTTTAAGATAGTTGTAACATCATGATTTTTTAGAGCCTTTTTGAAGTTTTTAAAATAAAATTCACCATTTGAATTTTTATGGAATTAATCAAAGCTTACATGGATTTTTATTTAATTAAAAGTATTTAATATGACTAAAATAAACATGAACATTTGTCAAAATATTTTATTTGGGTTCCTAGAGTCTCAAAGTATTTATTGGAATTTTTCTGGATTTTTCTGGATTTATTTTCTCTTTTCTGGAGCTTAAAAGGCCTTATTTAAATTTCTGGAAAAAGAAAAAGAATTAAAACCCTAAAAGCCAGTGGGCCGAAAGCCCATTAGCCTCCGGCCCTCTTCTCCGCTCAGCAGGCCGCCGGCCCAGCCGCACCTCGCCCCCGGCCACGCGTCGCCCATCCGCGCCCGCGCTGCCCCGCCCGATGGTCGCCACGTGTCATCCATCCAGGTCGCCCTTGTGCCCGCGCGTCATCTCTGCCGTCCGTCGCCTCGTGCCACCGACAGGTGGGGGCCCGCTTGTCAGTTGTCGTCCCCGACCCGGTCTCCGTCTCCGAGTCCGGCACGCCGCCGCTCGCCGTTTCCGCCGCGAACTCCGTGCCGTGCACGAGCTGGTCATCCTCGGGCGTATAAAAGGGGCCCGCCCCGGGGTCCGTCGCCGTCCCGAGCTCGCCGCCGCTAGCCTCCGCCGGAGCTCGCCGCCGTTCGCCGCCACCCGGGCCTCCGCTTTCGTCTTCGCCGCCGGCGGTCGCCGTCGTCCGCCAACGAGCGCCGCCACTGTTAGCCGTTGCCGTCGGTGAGCTGCCGCCGTCTGCCTCGCCGCCGGTTAGTCGCCGACGTCGCCTCGGTCGAAATGCGCCGCCTCCGTTCCCGCAGCCACCTCGTGGCCTGCACGCGCGAACGTCATCGCTGACGTCAGCCCTGCTGCCGCTTCGCCTTCATGTGCGCCCGGTTCCCTGTGCACCGAGCCACTGACATGCGGGGCCCGCATGTCAGCTGTAAACCCGTGAACCGGCCACGTCCCCAGCACTGTTTCATGCACCGGGTTCACCGTAGACTGATCATTTCATGAGCCGGGTCCACAGCACAGTGCAATTTTCGATTTTCAGCCTTTTCCCAAATTAGGTTTTTTTCAAGAGCCCGTTCTCCGTCGTCCTAGCTCCGATTGACCTGATTCTTTTTCCTAAATTCATCTAAAATTGAGCTCTATATTTTGGTTCTTGTTTGAAAGTTTTTGAAGTTCATTTGAATTTTATTTGAATTTATTTTGAGTTTCATTCCGTTTTCTCCCTCGTTAGATCACGTCTTCGAAGGAGCAGAAGCAGGGTTTGAAGAGCAAGAGCCGTCAACTGAGCAAGGCCAAGGCAAGTCGTATTCTATTGTCATATTGAACCTAGTTTTCTAATCTATTTTGTATTACTTTTTTGTAAATGATTTCTGTGCTGCTTGATAAGGTTTTCTTAATTGCAGGTACTGGTACGTTGGATAGATTATTGGGTGTTATTTGTTGATTGATATACTTTGGAATCATGTCACAAGCTGGCAGCAGTTGGATGCGTATGGATAAATCAACAACTGAGTGGCAAACTGGATTCAAGAAATTTTTTGAAAGTACATTTGGAGGCACATCTAACGGAGAAACTGCACCCTGTCCGTGTTCAAGGTGACGTTGCCAGTGCTATAGATTACAATATGAGATTGAACGTCATTTACTAATGAGAGGGTTTGATGAAATTTTCATCCGAGAGCAAGAGACCGATGAAGCGTCAGCTGGCAAGGACGTCCCTATTGAAGAGGATTGCAATGAAGGCGCATCAGGTGATGGTGCTTCTGTCACTGATCTAGTTTCTTCTCTAATCACGGGTGCTTTGCATGGCGACATCATAGATAGTAATAACGAAGAGCCAAATGAACAAGCAAAGAATTTCTATAAATTATTGAAAGAGGCACAGAAGGAATTGTATCCAGGTTGCAAGGAGGCCACTAAGGTTTCTTTCATTGTCAGGATCTTTCAGATTAAATGCATGTATGGTCTTAGTAACAGTGCCTTGGAATCCATACTTCATCTGTTCTCGCTTCTGCTCCCTAAAGGCCATTGTATTCCAAACACCTTGGAGAAAGTGCAAAAGGTTGTTCGAGATCTTGGGCTTGATTACCAAAAGATACATGCATGTGAGAATGATTGTGTATTATTTCATGGGGCCTATGCTAAGATGGATACTTGTCCAATATGTGGTGAGTCTAGGTGGAAAACCACGGGTTCAGATGGGATTGATGAGGCTAGTGGCACTACTGGAGCAAAGAAGCGTTCCCCTCGTAAAATTCTACGTTATTTCCCACTTATTCCGCGGCTTCAAAGATTGTACATGACGGAGACCACATCATCATATATGCGATGGCATAAAGAAGGATTGGTTCGTGATGGGAAAATGCGTCACCCTGCAGACTCACTAGCATGGAAGCATGTGGATGACATATATAAGGAGTTTGCAGTGGATCCTCGTAGTGTTAGGTTGGGTCTTGCATCCGATGGCTTCAATCCATTTGGGATGTTGAATGTTACATACACTACATGGCCTGTGATCATAATTCCTTATAACTTGCCTCCTTGGATGTGTTTGAAACAATCGTTTTGGATGATGTCGATGTTGATACCTGGCCCAAAATCCCCTGGCATGAACATCGATGTTTATTTGCAGCCCCTGATTGATGAGCTAAAGGATCTTTGGGAAAAGGGTGTTGAAACATGGGATGCGAAGGAGAAGAAGAATTTTACTCTACGTGCACTTCTACTTTGGACAATTAATGACTTTCCTGCATATGCGATGCTATCAGGTTGGAGCATGAAAGGCAAGTTTGCATGTCCATACTGCCATAAGGATACTGACTACTTGTGGCTGAAATTCGGGTCCAAGCATTGCTACATGGGACATCGCCGCTTTTTGCCTTCGGACCACAAGTGGCGCAGGAACAAGATCAGCTTCAATAACAAGGTGGAACGCAAGGAGACTCCGGTGCCACTTACCGGCGAGCAAGTGATGCAATAGTATGAGAGTTTTGAGCAAGTGAAATTCGGGAAGGCGACAAAAAAGAGGAAGCAGCGTGAAGAAGAAACTAGATGGCACAACTGGAGGAAGAACAGTATTTTTTTTGAACTGCCTTACTGGAGCTCATTGCTTGTAAGGCATAATTTGGATGTGATGCACATCGAGAAAAACATATGCGAGGCCATATTGGGGACTTTGCTCGACATACAAGGTAAAGGCAAGGATAGTGAGAAGGCTCGGCTTGACATGCAACATCTAGGGATAAGGAAGGATCAACATCCTATGGTCGAGAATGGTAAGTATACTTTGCCACCAGCGTTGTACTTCCTAGGCAAGGATGAAAAGAAAATATTATGCAAATTTCTAGAAGGATTGAAGATGCCTGATGGTTACGCCTCGAATATCAAGAAATCTGTGAATGTCACTGGGTGTAAGCTGTCTGTTCTCAAAACTCATGACTATCATATTATATTTCAGAATCTTTTACCCTTAGTAGTTCGCAACATATTGCCACAAGATGTCGTCATCCCATTGATTGAGCTCAGTCGGTTTTTCAAGGCAATATGTTCAAAGGAGCTGGAGGAAAAAGAACTTAAGAACCTAAGCACTTTGATTACAGAGACTCTTTGTCGGCTTGAGATGGTATTCCCGCCTGCGTTTTTTGATATCATGATGCACTTGCCAGTTCATATAGCTGAAGAGGCTAGACTTGGAGGGCCCGTGTGTTACAGATGGATGTATCCTATTGAGAGGTACCTACGTACGCTTAAAGGCTACGTGAGGAACAAAGCGCACCCTGAGGGTTCAATTGCCGAGGGATATATATCTGAGGAGTGCATGACATTTTGCTCTCACTTCTTGGAAGACGTCGACACCAAGCTTAATCGTCCAGAGCGTCATGAAAGGGCTGCAGTGAACGAACCACCATCTGGGCTAAGCATATTCGGGAGCATTGACTACGGTATGAAAGGATGTTGCATCGAGTCAATTTCTACTATGGAGTTGCATCAAATGAGGCACTACATAATTACAAACTGTGATGAAGCCATTCAATGGATAAAGTAAGTTCTACTTTAGATGTACTAAATCTGTAGTATTATTTTTCATGTTTGTGTAACTTACTGAAGCCCTTCTTTTTCTGTTTTAATTTAGTGACCATAAGAATGAGCTTAGAAGTATCAGCCCACGGAATGTTGAAAACCGTCACAGAGACCAATTTGTAGGCTGGTTTGAGCGTACAGTGAGTTTCTATTTTATTTTGTATTGTTTGGTTCATAATGCTGTCATTTATTTCACTAATATATTTTATTTCAAATGAGTGCAGATCTCCAGACTCTATGATGATGGGAAAACTAGTGAGCTAATGTATGCCCTTTCCCGTGGACCAGACCATCGTGCTCGAGTTTTCAACAGATGCTACATAAATGGTTTTCTATTTCGGACGGCTGCTATAGAGAAGAACCTAAGTACACAAAACAGTGGTGTTGTTGTGAAGGGCGATGACAGTACTGGAAACATGGACTGGTATGGCGTGATTAATAAAATAATCTCATTAGATTTCCCCAACCAAAAAGAAGTCATACTTTTTCAGTGTGACTGGTACGATGTACCTGCTACCACTAAGATCAAAGGAAGGGGGTTCAGTAGGGATCAATATGGGATTATCGATGTTGATACAACTCGGTTTCGATATTTCAATGATCCTTACATTTTAGCGACACAAGCTGAGCAGGTTTTTTATGTGAAATGCGCGAAGAAACCTGAGTGGTCAACTGTTGTTAGAATGAAACCTAGAAATTTGTTTTCCATGCCTGAAGAAGGATGTACAGAATTGGGGGGAGAAACCAATGATGTTGATTCGCTGGTTGTCGGACTGGAAGAAATGAATGTATCCCACCAATATGAAGACTTGACAAATTGGAAGAGGAATGATATGGAAGGGGTAAGTGTTGATGCTTCTGTCATTGAAAATGTGATTGCTGCATCGGTACCTGAACCCAATGATGAGGACTTACTTGATGATCATGATGAAGATGATGACACCTACATTGACGATGGGCATGTTGCACCTGTGAATTCGTTAGGACAAGGAGATGATGATGAATTTTTTGTTTAAAACCTGAAAATTGTGCTTGGGTTGTGTTATGCTTTGTTTAATGAAATTCTTTGTGCTTGTAAAGACAAGGTCTGAAAAAGGCTGCATATATTTAATTAGGAGAATTATTTGCTTGGATTGGGTACTGCTTTGTTTAATGAACTTCTTTGTGCTTGTAAACAACATGCATGGTCTGACTTCTTTGAGAAAAAGGCTCTGTCAGACCGTCACCCACCTCCTTGTGTTCTCTCTCTCACCCTCTCACCCACCACATCGTCACCAGCTCTCCCGCACGCGAGCGGTGACGGATGAAATCGAGCGGCGTTGGCTTCCCTCGCCGGCACGTTGAATGCGCGGAGGCCGGATCTCTGTCGCCTCCCTCGGCTCCAAATCAGACCGGCGTCGGCCGACCGACGTCGAGAGGGCCGAGCGGCGGCGGCCGTCCAAGGAGAGGACGGCGGCGGCGGCTCGAGCAATATGATGATGGGCAGCGCGACACGAGAAGAGGCCGACCGGATCTGATGTGGAGACAGCCGGATCGGGAGAGACGAGGCCAGCGGTGGCCTGAGGGCACCGCCGAATCCGAGCGGGGCGCGGCCATGTCTGGGGCTACGTCCGACCGAATCGAGCACGGGGCGGGCGCGGCGGCCGAAGGAGACGGCGTCGGTGAGCCCGGATCCGGGTGGGGCGGCGGTCAGCGCGGCCGGTGCAGAGGCTGGCGCGGCCACCGAATGGGCAGGGGAGAGCGCGGATGATGGCTCGGCGGCCTCGGGCGGCTTCTCTTGAGGCGGCGGCGGTTGAAGTTGGAGCCCCGCGGGGTGGGGTTCCGCGACGAGCTCAGAGGCCAGGTTCCTTCCCTCCAACAAACCAAAAATATTTCCCTTTTACTAACTTTCGCCAGGTTCCTTCCCTCCAACAAACCAAAAATATTTCCCTTACTAACTTTCGCCATTTTCCTTCCCTCCAACAAACCAAAAATATAGCCCGCCCAAAAATTTCGCCAGGTCCAAATCCATCGCGCCTCCATCTTCTTTAACCCGACGTCCCCACCACGGCACCACCCCAAAGGCCGCGATCTAGTTCATCTGCAGAGGGAGACCAGGCGTCGGCGGTTTACACGATGCCGACGACTCCATCGAGCCCGGCGATTCCTGGTTCCGCCGCCACCACCGAAATCATGAGGACACGCGTCACCATGCCTGGCCGAAGCCACCGTACAGTTCATGCGTCCTGCGTTGAAGAAGATGAAGACCCGGCTAATCCTTCCCTCACCTCCAGGTATATGGTGCCTCTTATATGATCTTTATGTGATCTTTATGTGATCCTTCCCTCACCCGACTAAATCCTTATGTGATCTTATATGTTTTCCCAGAGGGAAAAAATGCACTGTTTGTTGCAAAACCTTATCCTTGTTGTGTATGCAATTGTTGAATCCTTATACTTTAAAGGTTTTCTGTTGTTTGATGTAATATCCATAGACCACTTCTCGATTATTTGTTGCTATCTTGCAGTGAACAAATTGGTAGGTTGTGCAATATATTATTTGAACAAGAGCTATACACTTTGTAGTGCCATGGGATGACTTACTATTTTCTAGTGTACTTACACCACTGTTTTCTATTGTGTATATCAGATCAGATCAGAACAAGATCTATACACTTTATGTAGGTATAGGTTCTTCACAATATAGAAAAAGTCAATGGTTTTTCTTACCAATTAGGGAGGAGAGTATCAAAAACTTCATACGTTTTTTCATAACATAGGTGTTTCTTACAATGCACGGCCGCATTTTACATCTTTCTGGTGGCCTGAGTTAGGATTCGTGTTCTTTTTGCCATGTTTACTCTAATGTGCAGTGCGATGTTCTCTGCCAATGATCTGATTTCTGATGTGATAATTGCCCTGAAATTATGGTCCGGGGCTCGGGGGTGAAGGCTTAGATTAGAATTTAAATAGACCACTGCCACATTTGTTGGATTCTGAGGTGATCTTGTGGTGCTGCTGGGATCATGATGTGTATATATAGCAATGTGTTGCTTGTAGGAGAATGTTTATTTGCTGATGTGTGCAGTGTAGATCCATAATTTGTGCATCTCTGACCAGTATTGGTCATGGAACAAAGCTAATGGGATCTTTTACGAGAATTGCTGATCTTGATTGATAAGCTGAATCAATGATACGGAGTTTCATATGAGATTTATTTTGATAATATTAATCTATCCTCAGTCCAATGGACCTCACAATTTATTGTACAAATGAGCCAATGAGGAACTCCCCTGTTCCATCCTTCTCTGGCCTACTGGCCTGGGCAGAGCATTAGCAAACGCTTGAATCAAATTATCTTTCGCTGGGGGACAAGGTGGAAACTCTTTCCCCCATTTGTACTGCAGTTTAAGATGTAGTAATAGGTCTGTATTCTGTAATGTAGAACCTTCTGAATTCTGAAAGACTGAAACCCCTAGCTGAAGTAGTCTGTAGTCAATACCATGTGCTTTTAACTTGGATTTCACGTGTTCAGAAGTACAAACACAAACCAGTTCTAGACCAATCATGTCCAAATACAAACATGAATTATTTGTTGGATGCTAACATGTTGTACTTACAGTCAAAGCGCATGCCTGATCAGAAGCTATATGTACCTAGATGCTTCCTTTCATCATTCATGTTTTAGCTCTAATCAGATTAATTAACATTATCAGCATGCCTATATAGGCAAGTTGTTGTCCAGTAGGCAGCACATGCCCATGCATATTTCTCAAACCGCGGCCCTGTTCTTGTCAATCATAAAGTTCAGAACTCATAGATATGCCTTTGTGATATGAATAATGTAGGAAAGAGATGATTTTGGTTGTCTACTTGTCTTGATAGATCTATGAGAATTAAGAAAATAGCATTGGGAGGTCAATGATTGGTGCATCATTTGCTAAATTAAGCAATGCCAGGTTGGTCTTAGCCTCCTGGATATCATTTGCTAAATATTATTTGAAATGTTGTCTATAGTACGAATAATTGTACTTTAATTTTTGTTATTGTAGACTTTTATGTTTTTTATTGAACAATATTTTTGTAACTTCGAATACCCATTCTGAAATTCCTGGATCCGCCACTGCTTGTTGGGTTTTAGTTTACCTAATTAACCTTTCGCTATCTATACATACACAAGCCCATTGACGGGTCAGGTGTGGAAACTTCTTATTGAATGCAATGGGGCACCTCCAGGAAGTGAATTTGTATATGCCGAAATTGATAGGGCTAATCTCACATATGTGACCTTGTTAAGTTTCAAAGAACAGCTCGGTTATGCTAGTAGGGACTTCATGTACTATAAGAAGCGATGTGGCAGGACAGTAGCAACTCTTGAGCCGATCGATTTCAGTCGTGATGCAGAATCAATGATACAAAACAATGAAGGGGAGAGGGAAGTCAGATTGTTGTTGACAAGGGAGCAACAAACTGACTTACAAGTCAGCGTAACACCCATGAAGCAAAAAAGGGGTCAAAGAGATGAGCCATGTACAGATGAACAAATTGATGCATACAAGGTTTGGCTAGCAAAATTGCGAGACGAGGAAGAACACACGGGTAAGTTATGTTGCTCCAATCGTCGCCAATGTTTTAACAATTCTATTGAACTGGTCACTGCACTAACATTTGTTCACGACTCGCAGAATTTGAGGATGACTACAGGCAAGAAACAATCAAAACATATAAGGAATGGTTAAGGCAGAAAGGCTACCTTGCAGATATATGTAATCTTCGAATTTTACATTGAACTATGCAAGCGTATTATTAGTTTTTCAAACTCATGTATACTTCTCTGATGCTTGTTACATGCAGTATCGTTTGAGAAAGAGGACCATACTAATTATGGTGGGAGACTTCAAAATGAGGACAGCCATGAAAGCAGCCCAACACCACCTGACAGGCCATCTCATGCTAGGAAAAACAAGCAACAGCAAAATGGTACGTTTTCCTTCCTGTAATTTTACTTTTACTAGGCTCGAATGCCCCCTGCTGAATTTGAATGTTAAATTAAATTTAACTGGTTTGTAAGGAGGTGGCGGCCAGCAAGGCAAGAAAGGTCGTGGATGCCTGAAAGGTTTAGCAGCAGCTACCAAGAGAGTTAGGACTGCGTCCCAGAAACTTACAATAAAATTTTCAGCAAGGCGAGGAGGTCCTGTTGGTGAAAACTCTCGAACATTTGTGGATGAAGTGGTAATGTCAAAAAAAGGGCTCCACTTATTGGTGTGAAAAGGTGGAAAGATGTCCAACAAAATGTCAAAAATACAATAGCAGATGATTTGTTGGTAAGTTGCCTGTTGTAGTTGCCTTAGCATGTTGCGTCTCTAATTATGTAACAATTCACATTCTCACTTTACATTCTCTATGTGTTACAATTTGAGCAGAGCAGGTGGGATTTCGAAAATGTTGACAATGCAATTGAAAAGATATTGGACATTGCCAAAGAGCGATACAAAGGATGGCGATCAACACTCAGTGCTACTTACAAGGCATACAACACTTACGATGAGCGCATGAGACAGAAGCCTGAAGATTTACACCCTGTCGAGTGGCACTACATGGTGCTGTATTTTGGAACTGAAAAATTTCAGGTTACGTGCTACTGACTTTTTTCTTTCGAATACACATGTTGATAAGAATGCTTGTTGACTGCACTTGCATACTTTTTTTCAGATGTTAAGCAACCAGAACTCTGAAAACCGTAAAAAACAGAAGACCAAGCATGTGATGGGATCCAAACCGTTCTCCCAATGTAGCTATGAGCAGGTAATTATAAATTAAACTTATGAGATTCTTTTCATAAGTGATCAGTTGTTCATAAGGTACATTCTTGCCATCTTAGAGAGACCCAGAGACCGGGGAAGAGCCAAGTGATTTGACTCTTTGGATGATTACCCACACGAAGAATGGGGAATGGTCAAACAACGCTTCTAAGGATGTCTATGTGAGTAGTAATTAAATTTGTTCATGACTTAGTATATTACTCAGAATTTTGTGCTGATAGCTTAACTTATTTAACTTTTAACCTCTTATCTCAATTAGGATGATGCAGCCTTCAAAATTACTAACCTATCAACAGAGGCAGATAAAGGCTTACTTACAGTTGAAGAGGAAGACATTGCTTTCCAGTCAAGTTACAAGGAGAGCACCCGAACCAAATCATGCAAGCTTCATGGTCATGGATACATGGCGAAATATCCGACACGAAGCCAACTGTTGAAAGACAGACTCGATGAACAAGCCCGTGCTTCTGCTGCAGCCCGCAAAAAAGAAAATGAGTTCGTAGATGAAATTCATAAGTTAAAAGAACAACTTGCTAACGAAGTTGCTGAAAGGGAAGATACTAGGCGACGGATGGAAGAGGAATTACAGAATGAAAGGAACGCAAGAGAACAGCTCAGGGAAGAGTTCCTTTCATTGCTAGCAAAACAGAGCGGAGCAACATCACAGGTAATAAATCTGTAAATGTGTCTTGGATTTGTACATCGTATGATAACTAAAGTATTCCCTATTTGTTCATACACAGGATAACCAACGAAGTGTATTGAACACCACCGAAAACGCAGCTACTCCAACTGACAATAACAAAAAGACACCTGACCATGTACACGAAACTTTACAACAGGTAACAAAATTGCTAAAAGTTTGCAGCCATCAGGGAATTGTAATTTGAATTACAGGCAATCTTTGTACACTAATTATTTCGTTTGCAGACTCAGCCACAAAGCGTCCTCACCGCAGAAAAGGATGCTAGGCCACCTGCTCGCAACACTAACAACTCTACTCTTAACCGAAGCCTTTTCCACAAGGGCACTGCCAACGTCTCAAGAAATTTTATTTCTTCAAGTCAATTGTTCAATGCTGCTAAAACTCGTTCAAGGACAAGGAAGGAGCAGGTACGACATGAAACGTAATTTATTTTGACTTAACATGTTGCTCTTGTAATCTTAACCAATAGTGTCTCTAGTGATTTATTCTCTGTAGTGGCATGAACAGTACCAAATTAACTTGTTGTTTCATGAACAATAATCAAATTTGATAATTACAGAATGGGTCTACATGTGTGTCAATGGGTCTGGACCTCTACTGTTCAAAGATCCAAGACATGTCTTTTGCCTTTTGGTCCCCCTTGCCTTGCAGCATTGCCTTGGTAGCTAGCTAGGATGAGGGGTAATACTTTGGGGAAAGAAAACTACTACTAACAAAGAGGGTTGGAAAAATGAGAAACCCTTGTCACCATGGGTATGTTTGCTTCCTTGGATTTACCTTGGACACTGGTGATTCACACTGTCACTAGGGTCCTGTCCCAATGTTGTTAGGGTATACGTAGAATGTTCAAATGTTAAAAAATTTTGTGGGTGAGAAATGATCGTTTCTTCGTTAAGACAAGTACTACTATAGGTTCAACTGCTACATCCTATCTTGTTTATTTCTGATGCAGAACAACACACTCGTATATACATCTTCAAATCTAGTGATACATATCCGTTTCTCGGGGAAAAACTAGTGGTACTGTAAATTAATCACTTACTTTTTTATTAAAACAACAAAAGGCAATTTGCCATGCTAAAAGGGTAGTACAATTCAGATCAACCAAACAGCACGCATGCAAAACTAGTCACTTGCATCTAGAATCTAGGTGGGTTGGTTTATAATAACACCAAACATATACATCTTTCACCAACCCCACCCTATATATTTCTCACCAGTATCGAATTATGCATGTACGTGCGTGTGCCCGTGACATTTGAGAAGGCCGGCTCTCGGCCCTGTTCTATTTAGTTTTTCTCCATGGTTTTTGGTAACAGCTTCTTGAAGCCACTTCTCTAAACATCTTTTTGAGTCTAAAACCATATACATCATTTACGTTATCGTCTCTATCATCTACCGTCGTCTTAAAAAATGCATACAAAAAAAACACCCATCATACCCAAAACCCATGGCCGTAGTCCAAAGAATGTGCCTCAAAATGACGAGCAGAATGTGCGGATGTGGGAGGCTAAACCAGAACCTCTACTTTAATTTGGACAGGTAGTAATTACAAAAAAAGGAAATCGATGGGCCATCTTTTGCATGTATACTCTAGATGGGTACGCATCAAATTCTTTTTTTTGTGAGCGGTTCGAGTTTAGCCATAGTTTCCTTTTTTGTATCAGCAGAGACTTTTTTGTGGAATTCTAAATCAATCCTCTTATGGGCCCTAAACTGTTTATCAATTCCTTGAATGGTAGCCTTGGAGAAATACTCTCCCCTAACAAAGGGCTCTGGATTTTTCTTTATTAAGAAGGAACACAGGCTCCCCACTCCTTTGTAAAATTTTATGGAGCAGTTGCTCCATTCCGTAAAGAGTTTTTTGATTTCTTTTTTTTCCTGTAGTTTTTGATATACAGGTATTCAAGATTCCCACATGAATTGCATCTGTGGTTTGAGCTTTAGCTACAACTACGCAAACAATACATCTGAATGACCCATCTATCTTTTCATAAATCCTCTCTGGTAGAAGATCTCTTATCTCAGTCCCTCTCAAAAACACCAGCAAGTATTTTCGTACATGACTGTAGGAAACCAGTCGTTTTCTCATATAGCAAAACAAAACAAATTCCCCAATTGATAATGATGTACAGATGTTCAGACAGACAAAAAAATGTTGAGGTTAAGAAAGTTCTTGTTGAGAACATTATGTCGTACACATTATTTTATTTTTCTACTTTGCTAGCTTTCTAGGGCCCAATGATAAGCCTGGCAGTTTCATGAACAATGATCACTCAGTACATGTTTTTTTTGTGGAAATAAGTAAGAATTAGAATAAAATCCTGTTTACTTTTATCAATAATGGTGTTGCCTGGTAGTGAGTAGTGACAATAATTGTTACTAGTATATGTGCTGCTGGACCTTACTCACGTTAAGGACCTTGTTTTTGGTTCCTTTGATCGCTCATTCATATAAAATATTATTTCATGACTGTTGCTTTAATTTGATTATTTCATCAATCATATTTCACTAAGATGTTGCTAATTGCTGAACCATATGCTAAAGTTAATGCTTTTTAACGAGCAGGAATGAACAAGTTGATTAGAGCACACAGAGTCAAGGCATGGGTCGTCAAGTTAAGACATTCTACATGCCAAACCAGCAAGGAGCAATGCAACAGAAGCGAATCTATTTTTGTTATTATTAGTTAAGAACTTTGTAGTTTAATTTTGGAGATTTATATGTAACTCCTTTAGTAATAGTGGCACTTTTTAAATTATGATTGTCAGAATTAATGATATTTTGAATTAATATATGTTGCTACGTTCTAGCATTGTTACTATTTTGCTATTCATTTGCAACAACAAATTAATAATCAAATATCAAATGCTATATGTGTTGCCACAATTCTTCCCGTTGCGATAAACCTGATAGCATTTTGTTGTGGTAGCATAATGCAATGCCGCTACTACGATGCATCCAACTATTCGCCACGAACAATGATCTATGCTATAGGATATATTTGCCACCATAAATATTTTGTTGCAATACCTTTTCTAAGCCTATTGCAACGAAACACCTAACGTGGCAATAGTACCTCTTACCACGAAACATGGTGTTGTAATAGATTCTCTTGCCATACTACAACTCCATGGCAATAGAGTCTATTGCCACGTAATAACTCCGTGGCAAGACAAACTATTGCCACAAACAAACTTCATGGCAAAAGAGGCTATTGCCACGTAGTTGGTCGATGCAATAACCTCTATTGCCATGACATCACTCCTTGCAACAACAAACAATTGCAATGCTTCATTGCATGGCAATAACCATATGTATTGCAACGAAACCAAAAACTGTTGCACAATCCTTTAAGGACACAACAATTAGCAACGCTTGCCAACGGAAGTGATTAGTTGAAATACATACATATTGCATCTATTTTGGTCCTATTGCAACGTTTTCGTGCCGTTGTCCAAGACCCGAAATCTAGTAGTGATACAACATCCAATTTATATCGCACTTCATTTGACAAACATAAAACATCCATTTGATAAACATAAAACATCAATTTCGCAAATCAATTAATTAAAATGAAATGAAATATCCATTAACAAATATACAATTACAAAAGATGTACGTTGCATTTCCACTTAGATGGTAACATTGGATTTTTTATTGCTCTATCACTCCGAAATCGAGGTCTCGCGAAAGGAACAGAGCCATCATCAACGAACTTTGTCAGGCTGCACAAGCAATACTTGGATGGTGCATGATTGCCATTCAAGTATTGCTTGTGCAGCCTGACAAAGTTCGTTGATTATGCACTGTTCCTTTCGCGAGACCTCGATTCCGGAGTGATAGAGCAATAAAAAATCATGGTGCGCAGTGGAACTTTCCAGCTGGGTTTATGACGTTAGCCACCAGAAAGTACGCCATCTCTCCTCGAATGTGTGAAAGGTCGGGCTGTTTCAATGCAGTTGATGGGATGAACGCAGCCTGTCGATAGGAATATCAATGTGCGTATATATATAACGTGATAAGTATGAAGTAATTATGGGAAGATTAACAAACCTTGGAATTGGTGATCCTCGAGGAATCGAGGAGTAGTTCCATATGGTGGCAAACGTAGAATCCACATGTGTTGCCCGGCGACTGCTGGTGGCACTGCAAAAAATGCAATGTGTTAATTCAAGAGGCATTACTACCAACTGTTGCATAGGATTAATTAATGTGTAATAGCGAATACCTTAAAATCTCGAGCATGTGTTAGGCCTTTGGCCCCTTGCTTCGAGAAGATCCCATTGCAATGTACATCTCGAACGCCCTACGTGATTCGAAAAAGTTAACCTTAGTCATTCGGAAGGAAAGAAAAAGTACAATATAGGTATGTAGGGAGAAAATGTACTTACCTATTGATTACTTAGCTGACAACTGTGAAGTCCATTTTATTCTTACTTAGGGAATCAAGAAATATATCTTGTTCCATTTTGGTACAATTACTATTAAAATTCAATGATAGTTCTGATTGAAGGGCATAACTACATATTCCTTATTGCGGCATTTCAGTAGTGCTGCTGCAATGTACCTCTCGACGATGGATGACTCCTTGTCGATGGTAGTCTTGGCGACCAAGTGTGGGTCCAAGAAACCAACCGATGATGATTTGGATGTTCTAGCTCTAGTCAGCATGTGTCTATACATATACACACGAAAGCAACAAATTATATATGACATTTATCGGTATGATATGAACGGAGACTGTGATTGTACACACTTACAGCATCCAGCATCGAATGAGTGAGACGTCAAGAGCGTTGAGCATGAAAAGATCGAATAAATCCTCAAAGGCGACCACGAAGACACACTCTTGAAGACTGTGATATAAATCATCCGGCGTGAATTTGATAGTGACACTTGAGATCCGTTCTCCCTCTGGCTTATTGAACTGCTCCATATACCACTTGTGCAATTGCAGGCAACTATATGCTAGGGGTTGGAGGACCTTGTGCTCGAGCAACGGCTGGCCAAGCACGAATTTGCGGGCCAATGGCAGGTACGGGATATCATCATTGGTCTTCTTTGCTTTGCCCTTGCTGCCCTTGTTGCCTCGGCTGTAGGTCGACTTAATGGCAGTCGAATGTAAAGGTAGCAGTGGTGCAAGTTGCTCTGGCGAGAATAGCACCGGTGCAGCTAGCGGTGGTGGAGACAAGTCTTGTAGTGGAGATGGCACCAGTGCATGTAGCTCTGGTTCGCACTGCCCTTCTGGTCCTGCCACCGGTGAAGAAGCCTCCAGGGAGATGTCGCTTTTGGGCCACTGGATGAATGTTCCAATGGCCTGCCCCAGAGTCACGATCTCGTCGTTGGGGGGCTTCGGTAGCTGGACGAAGCAAAATATACTTTCATTTCATACACAACCAAGGAGGAAGGTTATAGATGCAGAGAGTCACGGGCCATGTGTTATGTCGGCTGCTCATGCTACTGAAAGGATTCATTCCATCTATACTCAGTCCAAACCTTATATTCCTTGGTTCTGCACCGAAGTCTGCAAAACTCCTATCGATGTTTCTCCACTGCGCGGAATCAGCAAGGTGTCTTAGCATTCCATCCTTCTTGCGCTCCTCCGAGTGCCAACGCAGCAGTTTTGCCTCCTTTGGATTTGCAAAAAACCTTTTCAAACGGGGAATTATAGGAAAATACCATGCCACCTTAGCAGGAGGTCCTTTCTTCGCCTCTGTTCCCTCGCCATTATCTGATTGATTGTTGCGTTTGTATCAGGATACGTTGCACACCGGACATACATGCATGTTTGCATACTCTTTACGGTAGAGGATACAGTCGTTCGGACATGCATGTATTCTTTCTACTTCCATTCCCAACGGACAAAGAACCTTCTTGATTTTATACATGGTTTTAGGCAACTCATTTCCCTCTGGACGCATGTCCGCTAAAAGACCTAGCAGTGCCGTGAAACTCTTGTCGGACCAACCGTTGCTTGCCTTCAATTTCAACAGTTCAAGCACGGCCGACAACCTCGTGTACTTGCAGCACGTGAACAAAGGTTTCTCCGAGTCCTCCATCAAGCCCTGGAATTTAACATACTCTCTCTCATCATAGTTCTCTTCTACATCGCGAAGCATCTGATCCAGATTATCATCGTGCAACCTATCCGAATCTGAACCACAATCGACATCATCCGGCGGCATGTCATTCACTTCACCGGCAATGTCATCCAGCAGCATATCATTCACTTCACCGGCGATGTCAACCGGCGGCATATGATCATTCACTTCGCCATGACTGTTCCAACACGTATAACCCTTTTTGAAACCCCTCCGAATCAAGTGCGCTTCAATTTACCCTCGGTTCTTAAACATCTTTAAATTCTCGCAGTCAGTGCATGGACAGTACATATATTCCACCCCCTTATTCAACATATCCTCGTCGGCAGCTCTTGTAAAAGCAGACACGCCATTAATGTACTCTTCACTCACACGGCTCGCGGCATACATCCAGCTTCGGTCCTACGTTACGTACATATATAACAACTTAGTATTAAAAAATTAAATTAACTAATTATTACTACATATATACCGGCCACATGTATTGAGACTTAATTTGCTAGCTCAATTCATATTATAAACATAACAGGTATTATATAACAAATAATTTTGCAAAGCATCTTCAATAACACTCACCAATTACTTAGATCTAAATTGTAATGCAAAGAAAAAATAAATTTCATTACTAACCATATCTAGAGCAACCAGGAAAGTATGAATCTTCAAAGCTTAATCTCTGCCTCCTCCCTCCAAATTAACTGGACTGAAATCACCTAGCTTGCCTCCTGAGCGAAAGAGTGCGCAGCAGCGGCTAGATCTGGATTGAAATGAAGACAGATGCGGTCTGAGCAGTGCAATAAATGCCTCGTGACCATTATCACAGACTGTTTTTAATAAAAAAACCGTCTGTGAATTATCACAGATGGTTTTTATTAAAAACCGTATGTGATAATCTGGGATTATCACAGACGGTTTTTAATACAGACCGTCTGTGATACTTCAGTATCACAGACGGTTCATCGGTAAGAACCGTCTGTGATACTCGTTTTCTCCAACGCCGCCAACACAGACGGTGTCCAAATTAAAACCGTCTGTGTTAGTGTTGGTCACAGACAGTTTTGTCAAACCGTCTGTGATTGGCCGTCTAGTATTAGGCCTTCTGTAGTAGTGTGTTATTCACCAGAAAGCACAGAAGATGCTCTACATTTGGTTTGTACGGAGTTTGGAAAACTCTACAAAAATTTTTATTGTATTATGAAGATAATTAGAGTGTGGTTCATCCACTACTTGTATAGGATTTGATAGAAACACATGCATGAATAGATGTGTTGTTTGTGCTTTGCTAGATGATGAGGGTCTCTAATTGACAAAAACTTCTGCACGTATATGTGTTTTCCCAAGAAGTAACCACTTTCATTGGAAAGGAAAACGCTGTGGCCTGTGGGCATGCGTGTGCCTGAGTGTGTGTCGGGAGAACATATATAAACTTGTTTGGAAAAACCCTATATAAATTCAAATAGCTCAAATTACATAGTATATCTGCTCGAACCATCTTACAAAATATATACGAAAAATTACAAATCCGCTGGGCGAGCCTTCACGCTAGGCGACCTATTACATCATTGTCACTAATTAACCTTGTTGGAAAAAACTTGTCGCTCAACAAATGTAATAAAGCAACCATTCAATCAAGTATTGACTACCATGCTGTTTCCTTCCTCCCTAGTGTTGAAAATGTGACATATTAAGTTGTATGTGTATTAGACCGAGTGTTAGGTGATGACCTAAATTGACTCAAGTTGCGTAAAACACCACGGTTAGACAAATCTTTCCACGTAGGCAAAATTGGCTCTTGAACATCACCTCAATGGCATTTACCATAACACACTATAAAATCGATATTCAGCTAATGGACACTGCAAATTTGTCCAATTGCCATGGGACACTGGGGTGACTAAAATAATATTTCTAAGAGATTAGAAGACATAAGCAAATGGAAATTCCCAAGTTGCCCTTGTCTTCCTCTCACTTTCTCCTTATGGCCTGTTTGGTTTGAGGGGATTAGTGCGAGGGAATGGAAATTTAGAGAGTGAGGCTTATAAAATCTCTTGTTTGGTTGGTGAGCATGGGAGTTTAGGTGGGATGGGGATTGGGAGTTTGAGGATCTAACTCCTACCAATTTAAACTCAAAGAGAGCGTGGGAATTGGGAGGGAATTGCATAGTGAATACATCTTAGTCCTTCATCATGACTTATCCTTGGATGACTTAACAACTACAGATTAATTCCTCACAAATTCACACCGCTCTTGCCAAACAGGAGACTCAGACTAAAAAGCAAACTCCCATGACCAATCCCCCTACAAACTCCCTCCTCTAAACCCCTGTTTCCCTTCCTAATAGTTGCCAAACAGATCCTTACTCCCTCTCCGCCAACTCTTTCATGGGCGGTAGTAGATAGGATGGAGCCGGTGACTTAGGGCATCTCCAATGGTCTGAGTCAGCTAGCTATATGTATGTACACATCAGCATATATCCTATGTGGAGGAAAGAGAGTATGCAAAAAAAACTGAGCCAGCTCTTCCTTAAGCACTAGTCTATAACACAAAACGAGGCAGCCTCTATAAATGATAGTCCTTTTCTGTGTGTGCATGTAACATCAAATAGCTATCCTTATAGATAGTTTTTTAAAATGCTAGCTTTTAGTGTGTACTATATAAATGATGTGAAAGTCTTCTAGTTAGTTGCTAGCACTGCTACAGACAGCCCTATCACAGACGGTTCGGAACCTTCATCACAGACGGTTCCTGAACCGTCAGTGTTTAGGTGTCAGTGATAGTTGGTGGTTATCACAGACGGTTCCCGAGCCGTCTGTGATAACAACATTACAGACGGTCTTGATTACTAACCGTCTGTGATAGACGAGTATCACAGATGGTTGTTTATCAAAAATCGTCTGTGATAGTCTTTTATCACAGACGGTTTTTTACGACACTTACGGTGCGTCTGAACAAAGACACACTTACGACACTTACGGCAAGAGTGTGTTGTCCAGCCGCCCGCCGTGCCACGACTGAGGCGCTAGCTCATAGCGGAGGGGAGATGCATGAAGGAAGCTAGCTAGTGGATGAACTCACGCGTGACTAGTACCGCTGGAAAGGTAGATGGGGTCATTAATAAGGGCTGAGTAGTGGGAGGAACTGCTGCCTGCCATTCCATGTGGAGAGAATGGATGGTCGAGATCGAAATCCTGGGTATACACCAATTATTGGTGACCTGTGATTATCACAGACGGTTTGTTACACGAACCGTCTGTGTTGGCTAGATTATCACAGACGGTTCGAATTAAGAACCGTCTGTAAAAATTCACAGACGGTTCTTAATACGAACCGTCTGTGATGTCTCAATTATCACAGACGGTTCTTGTTAATAACCGACTGTGAAAATATCACAGACGGTTACCCGTATAAACCGTCTGTCATAAGCTTCATACCAGAACGCTTCGCGCGTGTTTCGATGCCAGAACGCTTCGTGTTTCGATCGTCTAGTTAACGTCTCTCGATCGTTATACGAAGCGTCTATATCATTAATGTTTGGGTATACGAACCATCTGTGCTAAGGTTAAATATGCGCGCCTAATCCAGGTCTCTTCTACGTACGTACAATACAATATACAATACAACATGGCTTCTACTACTGTTCTTGTGATCATTTCCTTCCTCTCATCTGTTCATCACGAATTGTTCGGCCGGAACCTTACACAGGCGGCCAGCAATTTGCATCTGGAGCGGCTTCTCCGCACCCGCCCTGCTCTCCTTCCCCGACTTTCTTGCATCCGTCAGCTTGACCTGATCCTCCGCCGTCGACGGAGGCGTCTCGCTGCCGCTCAAGAAAGGGAAACAGCCCTCACCCTGGTTCTTCTCCACAATGTGCGCAATGCGGAAGAAGCTCTACACGCATTGCAGAGACTGATGGATAGCCTTGTCGATCAAGCAGAAACGGCAGATTATGAGGAATCTTTTCATGCTATCCTCTACGACATTATGGATGCTGCTGATCATTTGCCCAGGCTGCAGGAGGAAGTGCTGAGGACAAGGGCAATCTTAACAGCGTTCGAGAATTTAGCGGCTGATCCTCCAAGTCCCCAAGTTGAAGAAGAAGCTTACGAAGCCCAAAAGAATACAATCTGGGAAACTCTTTACCTGTGCGACTTTTGTAATAAATTTGCCTCTAATTGAAATTAATAAATTTGCCTTTAATTTGTGATCTCTTGTTTCAGTAGTTCTGTAGTTAAGTTATAATTAGAAGCAATGTGTACTTATATATTAACCTCTGATCTAGAATATGACAGACAAAGGGACATCACAGCCGGTTCTTGTGAAAAACCGTCTGTGAACATTCCCAGACGGTTCTTAACAACAACCAGCTGTGATAGTCGACACAACACAGACGGTTTTTAATAAAAAACCATCTGTGATAATCCCAGATTATCACAGACGGTTTTTAATAAAAACCGTCTGTGATATTCCAGTATCACAGACGGTTCAGCGGTAAGAACCGTCTGTGATACTCCTTTTTCCCGCCACAAATACCACAGACGGCCTTCAAATTAAAACCGTCTGTAATAGTTTACATTACAGACGGTTTCACAAAACTGTCTGTGATTTGCCGTCTACTATTAGTCTTTCTGTAGTAGTGTAGCTAGAACCATTGGAGATGCCCTTAGACAAGAAGGGAACGTGACGGTGATCAATAGCTCAGATGGGAAGGGAATGTGGCAAAAATCGACATGTTATGCCCTAGGGCTATGTGTGCCCGACACGGTGCCCGCCCAGGCATGATGCATTGTGCATGCCCAATCGGCAATGTCTTTGGCGATGTTCACTCGATAGCGGTGCGACGAGATCTGGCATTGGAAATCACAGATCTAGTGGCGGGGAAATCGAGAATGGGTTGCCATGGCAAGAGCGGGCCGACCGCATGGCGACGGGGACGAAGTTGGATGGTGACGGTGGGGAAGACAGATATGTTGATAATGTTTTTGTCTTCCTCATAATAGTGGGGAAGTCATGAGAGGGGCGGGACCGTAGATCATCACTGGCTGCAGCGAAGGATCAGGGGATAAATGGCTGCAAATTTGCGGTGTCTATCAGCCGAATATTGATTTTGAAGTGTGTTCTAGCAAATACCGTACAAGTGTGATATCTAGGAGCACCAATTTTGCCTTCCACATGGCACCAGATAAATTAACATTGAGTTGCACTTTGCACTGGGTTAGGCAATCTGTCTATCTTTTCACATAACACAGGTATGAGAACGGACAGAACGAGAGGAGAGGAGAACGAGATCGCAACGCTTGTGACAGCTAGTTTGATCGATCTCACACATACCAAATGTTGAGGGCCCATAGAAACCCCTCGCTCCCACTTGCAAGTGCAAATGGCTAGCACCTCACAATTGTCGCTGTGTTGTGCCTACTGTTGAGGAACCGACGCTGGAGACCAGTCCGAGCGATTCCTCTGCTTAGAACAAGAACGAATCAATCACAGAATCACAGAATAATAAATTGAACACAGAGAGGTAAAGAGAACTCCTGGTCTTTCTTTATTGCTTTAGATTGCATCGGGGGTACATAATGAGGGGGGTCTAGGTCCCTATTTATAGTCTACGGTAGGGTGCCCAATTAGATCAGGACTCTGGATAGAGTCCAGGTTTCCTAACACCCCCCCTTGGGCACTCACCCAACATGCTCATGCCTCATCAAAACTCCATAAAAACCCAGTGGGAAAAATTTGGAGAAAGAGTACATGATACATGTGATGCTGCGATGCATGAATTGCCTCGTTAAAAACCTTGGTCGAGAAACTTCATGGAAAACTCGTCAAGGGAAAAAGAGTACAATTCACCCAAATTCATTTGGTCTGCAAGACATTATTTTTGGGTACTTAATCTTCATGATCAAGATTTATTAGCAGGCTTGTGAGAATTCTCCCCCTGAATTCTGCACTTCTCTAAGTCTCATCATTCCAATTCCACGCACGCACCTTTCAAAGCTAGATGCGGGGAGTGACTTAGTGAATAAATCTGCGAGATTTTCACATGACTTAGTATGCAGTACTTTAATCTCGTCCATCTTTTGCAATTCATGTGCATAGAAGAACTTGGGGTTGATATGCTTTGTGAGATGACTCTTCACATAGCCCGTTTGCACTTGTGCAACGCAAGCTGCATTATCTTCATAGATAATTGTGGGGGTTTGCACAATGTTCATCCCACATGACTGCTGGATGTGGTGAATCATTCGACGGAGCCAAGCGCACTCTCGTGCGGCTTCATACAGTGCTATAATTTCTGAGTGGTTCGTCGAAGTAGCTACCAGGCTTTGCTTAGACGATTTCCATGAAATTGCAGTTCCACCACACAGGAATACATAGCCTGTTTGTGACTTAGTGGTATGCGGGTCTGACAGATACCCAGCATCTGCATAGCCAATCAAGTTCAGATCTTGATTCTTTCTGTAAAACAATCCGAGGTCCTTGCTACCTTGGAGGTATCGGAAAATGTCCTTTATGCCCTGCCAATGCCTTTTGGTGGGCTCTGCACTGTACCTTGCTAACAGGTTCACAACAAATGCAATGTCCGGTCTAGTGCAGTTTGCTAAATACATGAGTGCTCCCACTGCACTCAAGTATGGGAATTCCGGTCCCAGGACTTCCTCCCCCTCTTCCCTTGGTCGGAAAGGATCTTTTTCTTGCTGTAAAGACCTACCGATCATCGGTACTTTCGAGGGAAATGCCTTCTCAAAGCCAAACCTTTCGAGCACCTTCTGGGTGTAGGTCGACTGATGTACCAAGACTCCTTCAGGGACATGCTCAAGCTGCAGGCCTAAGCAAAACTTGGTCTTGCCCAAATCTTTCATTTCAAATTCTGACTCCAAGTAGGAGCTTGCTTCTTTTATGTCTTCGGCTGTCCCGATGATATTCAGATCATCTACATACACAGAGATTATACAGAATCCATTCTGGGATCGCCGTATAAATACACAAGGACAGTCTTCATTGTTCGTGTAGCCTTTCTTGCAGAGAAAGTCGCTCAAGCGATTATACCACATTCTTCCAGATTGTTTCAGTCCATACAGTGACTTTCTGAGTTTCACACTGTACAGATTTCTATTTGCTCTGTCTTGGTTCGGGAGAGGAATTCCTTCAGGGACTTTCATGTAAATCTCCGAATCCAAGTTACCGTAAAGGTATGCAGTCACAACATCCATCAATTTCATTTCTAAATTCAAGTTCACTGCCATTGAGATCAAGTATCTAAAGATAATTCCACTCATGACTGGGGAGTAGGTTTCTTCATAATCAACTCCAGGACGTTGAGTGAAACCTTGGGCTACCAGCCTTGCTTTGTATCTCACTACTTCATTTCTTTCATTTCTCTTTCGAACAAATACCCACTTAAGCCCAACGGGGTGTATGTGGGGAGGTGTGCGGCATACGGGCCCAAACACCTCTCTTTTATTCAGAGATAGCAATTCAGTTGCTATTGCCTTCTTCCAATCTTCCCAATCTGATCTTTTCTTACATTCAGCGAGCGATGCAGGCTTGGGATCAAGATCGATGATGGTGGTAATTTTCTTTGCGAAGTAGATATCGATATTAGCTGTTGTCCTATTCAGGGACTCTCCCGTGTGCACATAATTTATAGCTATTTCTTTATGAGTTGCTTCTTCTGGAGCTTCACCTTGCGCATCGCTTCTTTCAATTGCGGTGGCAAGTCCCTTTAGTTTTTCGGCTCCGATGTGTGCGCACACATCCATACCGATGGGGATATTCAGATCCGGTATGCCCTTTTCGGAAGGTGTCATACTTGTGCCAGGTCTCAACTGGCTCCCCTTCTCATTCTAGGGGAACTTCAATGATCGGCTGTGATAAATCCCTCTTATCCTTTTTCACCAGGCGTCCCCGGTTACTAAGGATTCGAGGAACCGGAGTTCTCGTCCTCTTTTTTATTTTTCTGAGGCCTCTGGACGAGATTAGGGATACCTTCTACTTTCTTTGGTATTTCAACCCTCTCCGGTGCAGTGCGTGCAGGCACATGCGACGTAGTCACGCTCTTCAAATCACTAAAGTGATCAGGCAGCTGATTTGCTAATGCTTGCAAATCAATTGTCTTCTGGACTTCTATTGTTTCACTAGTGCGCGGGTTATCTGCATAGATTCCCATGGTTTGCCACGTAATTTCCCGATATTTTTCATCAAGGGGTTGATTTCCTCCCCCTAATGACGGAAAATTATCCTCATCAAAAATGCAATCAGCGAAGCGGGCAGTATGCAAATCTCCCGTCATGGGTTCCAAATACCTGATTATGGATGCAGTCTCATAACCAACGTATATCCCAGTCTTGCGGAGTGGGCCCATTGCAGTTCGCTGCGGAGGTGGTATCGGTACATAAACCTTACATCCAAACCTCCTAAGATGAGAAACTTTCGGTGGTGACCCTTGCGCTAGTTGCATAGGTGAATGGATGTTGTAGGCCGAAGGTCTAAAGTTGATGAGATTCATTGCATGTAGGACTGCGTGTCCCAACATGTGGCTGGCAAATTACAATTCTTCAAAAGGTCAGGCAATAAATTTAATTTTCTTGAATAAAGCCTCTGCCAAACCATTCTGGGTATGGACATGCGGTACCGAATGCTCAACTGCAATTTCCATTGCCATGCAATAATCATCAAATGCCTTTGAAGTAAATTCTCCGGCGTTGTCCATTCTGATGGACTTGATGCGACGATCAGAGAACACATTTCTGATGCGGATGATCTGCGAGATCAATTTGTGCAAAGACGTGGTTTCTTGTGGACAACAAACCCACATACGACTACTTCGAAGAAGCGTCAATGAGCACCATGAAATACTTAAATGACCCTAAGATGGGCTGAATGGGACCGCAAATGTCTCCCTGGATGCGTTCCAGGAATGCAGGGACTTCATCCTTCACTTTCGGAGTAGAGGGTCTAGTTATTAGTTTCCCGGTGGCACATACAGGGCACACAAAATCTTCTTGATTCGGAAAATTCTTCACATTAATATTATGCCCATGCGAGTTATTTATTATGTTTCTCATCATCCTAAGACCTGGGTGGCCTAATCTGTCATGCCAGAGACAGAAGAGTTAAGAGATTCTAAACACTGTTTTCAGAACAGTGTACGCTGCAGGCGCTTTAATGTTGGTATAATATAGCCCAGTGAAGGAAGTTTTTCTAATATTCTTTTGCCATTCTCTTCGCGCTTCATAATGAGCAGGTATTTCTTACCATACTCTTCTTCAGTCTCAACGTGGAAACCATTTGCGCGGATATTCTTAAAGCTTAGGAGAGTTCTAGTCGATTCTGGGTACAATAAGGCTTCTTCAATAACCAAAGTTGTGCCCATTATGGCTCTTCCTGAACCAATTATACATCCATCGCTTCAGGCGATCGTCGTAAGGCTGCCAGTGCTCTTACAAATCGACTGAAAATACATAATCTCTCTTAAGATGGTATGCGTTGTGCCGCTGCTAGCTAAGCACACTTCCTTCATAGGGCGCTACAAGCGTTCTAATATACGGTATTTTATTAATATGCATGAGAAGGCAATCAACATATAGATAAAATACACCAATATCAGAACATATCATACCATCATAAACTGAATAAATGAATGAATTCATCAAATATCATCCAACCATCACGAGAAAATAACAATTCTTAAGTACCATCCATGCAAATTCTAACATATTCTTCCACACAAAATAAATGACAATTGAAGTCGAAATGCATTCAGTGCACTGGACTTCTTCTGTTATTTTCTCGGGGTGACATTCTCTTCAAGCGAAATTATGACGGTGGTTGCTTCTAGGTCGAGAGAGGTGCTGCTGTCGTAATGGTCTCAAACACCATCAACGCAGGCAGCTGCTCAGAATGCTCCCCCTCAACCGATGCAGAGTGGGCTTCATGTGCCCTTTGCTATCCCGTTTTGGCTTGTTAGCCTTATTCTCTCGTGGAGCATCTGATTCGCCTTTCTGGGCTGCGGTCTTACCCTTCCTGCCTCTTTTCTCTATCAAGGGCTTTCGCACCTTGTTGCTCCCAACGTTGGCTTCACGGCCAGTGGAGCTCCCAGATGGCTGAGTGACTTAGTTCTTGCAGAGAACTTCGTCCTGAGCCTCCGCAACTTGCATCATATCTATCAATTCGGCATATTCCTCATAGCCGTCTTAACGATAATTGCGTGCGGATTGTACTTCATTTGGGTGGAAGGTTTTTCTCAATTTTCTGTATTGGGATACAAATCCTGTGCAAGGCAGAATTGTATTCCCCGACCGTCTTAAAGTCGGCAAACCTCAGTCTGATCCACTCCTACTTTGCTTGAGGAAGAATGGTGTACTTTAGCCTCTCAAACCTGCTTCTTGAATGCAGTCCAGAGTGCTAGCGCACTTTTCTCCACCATATACTCATTCTTGAGAGTGAGGCAGAGGTGGTGCCTGAGAAAATGAAGTGCCTGATCATTCTCCTCAGATTTGGGTTGAGCGTCATTTAGTCCGCCAATCCCAATAGCAGCGCGGAGCTTCCTGGCTCCAAGCACAATCTCGACATCGGATGCCTATGTCAGATAGTTTTGGCCATGCGGGGCCAGCTCCTCGAACTCCCAGTTCGTGATGCTAGTCATCTAAATGTGTATAAGTCTACTGCTGGTAGACATGCACGGAATAATTCACTACGGGTAAATAAGTGGTACAAAAGGTTCTCGCAATGTTTCATAATTTTCTGTGCATTTTCTATAATTTTACTGCTAATTTCAGTGATTAAAAGCAATTTAAACAATTACAATTAACCAAAAACAGTAAATAAATACAGAAAGTAATAATGGCAGAAATAAATAAGCTTCAAATGCTAAAAATAATGCAAAATTCAGATTCCCGATGTCCTTTTATGCTAAAATATGAAATTTCAGCAAATTTTGCAATTCCAGGGGGTTTTTACGCAAAATTTCAGTTCAGAGAAAAATTCGCGCAATTTTCTGATTTACCGAGGGGTTTTCTGCAAAATTCTGAACCCACTGGTAAATTTGAGGGCTTATACGTAATTTTCGGAATTACGAAGCCTTATATGCAAAATTCGAGACTCAAAAGTAAAACACAAGGGCTCATTGGTAATTTCTAATAATGCCGGGCCTTTTTCGGAAAAGTCCGGCGCGGCCGGCCATTCTCCTCTTATCCCACCTGCGGCCCATCTCCTCTACCCCTCCCCCCCTCCCCCCCCCCCCCCCCGCGCGGCCCATATGGCCCATTTGGCCTGCCCGATCCATTCAACAAGAGGGAAGGAGGCGCTAGGGTTTCCCCTGCCTCCACTCGGGCGGCGGCGGCGCAAGAGGAACGGGAGGCGCACGTGGGTCAGCGAGGGCGGCTGCAGACCGGGTGGCCCGAGGGCGGCGGAGATGCCCCCACCGGTGGCAACTCGAGCGCGAGGCGGGCGCGGCGACCGGACGGCGGGGCCGGCCGGGCATGCGGCGGCGCACGGCACATGCAGGCGGCTGAGCGGTCTGCGGGCCGCGGTGCCTTGCGAGCATGCCTCTCAAGGCCGGTTGCGGCGGCTGTTAGCCGGAGACCGGGGAAGCGGTGGCGGGGTATCTGAGCGGCAAGGCTGCGGGCAGTGCGGGGCGGCCGGCGGGGCCAGCGTGAGCGGGCGGCGGCGCGGGGAAGCCGAGGCGTCAGCGGGGCCGGCGCGCATGCGGTCGCGGTGGGGAAGCCGAGGCGGCAGGGCCGGCGCGCCATGCGGGGCGGCGGGGAAGCCGAGGTTGCGGGGCCGGCGCGCCATGCGGGGTGGCGGGGAAGCCGAGGCGGTGGTTCGGCGCGCCATGCGGGGCGGCGAGGAAGCCGAGGCGGCGGTTCGGCGCGCCATGCGGGGCGGCGAGGAAGCCGAGGAGGCGGTTCGGGGCCGGCGGCATCCGTGCGTGGCGACCCGAAACAGAGCCCGTGTGGGGGCGGCGTTCGGGCTCGGGCGGAGCCCATGCGGGGGCTGCACCGGCCGGCGGCAGTGCCGGCGATGGGAATGCGGTGCGACGGCCGGCCGTGCGTGGTGCGACGGCCGGCCGTGCGTGGTGCGACGACCGGCCGTGCGGGGTCCGGCGGCCGTGCATGTCAAGCCGAGTTGCCCCCCTTTTTTTCAATCTACAATGCTGTGCAGAAAATAAACAGTAACATAATGCATAAATTCCGAATAGTGATCATGCAGGATCAAATCATGCAAAAATAAACAGAATTCATGCAGGTATTTTTCGATTTCCAATCTAGATGCAATCAACATCTACCCCGTTTTCGTAATCTACTGATCGACATTGTGCCGGCGATTTCAGATCTGCTCGCGGTAGATTTAGGGCGGATTTGCATCGTTCTACAGCGCAATCAACATCTACCCCGTTTCACAATCTACCGATCGGCATTGTGCCGGCGACTTCAAGTCTGCTCGCGGTAGATTGGGGCGGATTTGCACCGTAGAATTTCAATCTAGAACGCGAAAGAAAATGCGAATTCAAAAGCGATCTAGAAAATCAATCTGTGCTTCGATGATTACCTCGTTCACCGGAGCGAAGTCGTGCTGATAACGTGTTGAGGAACCGACGCTGGAGACCAGTTCGAGCGATTCCTCTGCTTAGAACAAGAACGAATCAATCACAGAATCACAGAATAATAAATTGAACACAGAGAGGTAGAGAGAACTCCTGGTCTTTCTTTATTGCTTTAGATTGCATCGGGGGTACATAATGAGGGGGGTCTAGGTCCCTATTTATAGTCTACGGTGGGGTGCCCAATTAGATCAGGACTCTGGATAGAGTCCAGGTTTCCTAACACCTACAAGTGGGGCCAGTCCGACCCGATCAAAGTGCAACTCGTTGCCAATTTACATGTTATGTGGAAAGATCGTCTAGCCCTTGATGCTTTGTGCAACTTGAGTCAATTTAGGTGGCGTGGCAATTTACTTGTTTTCAAAAATATTTGGGTTTTAAACGTAACCCAATGAAATCATAGCAAATTTTGTATAATACTATAACAGTGAAGACATGAACAGACAAGTGAGCCTGAGCGGAAATTAAAGCTCCATCTCCATCAGAGAGAGATATAAGGCATGTTCTCTGTGGCTGTGGCTTACGATTTTTAGTTGAAATTTTTAAACTTTAGATGTTTGCGACAGAGATTACAGAGAGAGATACTTGTTGGTGATTTTGGATGGTACAGATTGTAGAGACCCGAATATGCAAATCCGGACTCTCCTGTGCATTCTGCACTAGTCCAGGATCACGCTAGTGCACACAGTGTAAACAAAGATGAAATATCGAACATATCACGATTTACTAAGAAAAGACTCAAATATTGTTAATAATTATCAGAGTACGATCTTATGGCCAAGCTTACAATTATTAGCCTGAAAGGCTTAAAGAAACTAGCAGCGGAAAAGCAAAAATAGCGTAGTAGCCATTCGACATGTCCACAGGCAATCGACTGGGAGCGAAATCCTAATCCGCGAAGTCGTCGAAGTACCCTCCTTCTAGTAGCTCCAGCTGATCTGGTCCTTCTTTCTCAACTGAGCAAATATGGATGAACCCGTGAGTACATAGAGTACTCAGCAAGTCGTTTGTAACAAAGAGTGCAATATAGTATGCAAGGCTTACCAATGGATGGCTGAAAGTTTAATTTTGCAGAAAGCAACAATTTAAAGTAAATACAATAAATAGATTGAAAAGCAAATTTTGAAAATGGTATTAAATAAGTAACTAAAGGAATTGTGACCAACCACAAGTGAACTGACCATTCACCCCAATGAATCACCCATGAACCAAGATTCATGTAATGAACCACCAGTGAACTAATCATTCACTCTTCAATTTAACCCAACCATATTTTTACGAAAACTCTACCCCTCGTGTGAAATCATTGAGCATTGTCCATGACCGAGAACACGGCTATTCGAATAGTTTTACACTCTACAGAGGTTGCACAACTTTACCCACAAGAGATAAGTCATCTTAATAGCCAGCATGCTTCCTTAGGCATGAGACCCAAATAAATTATCTCAAAGCCTTTACCTCACACCAATCTAGTTAGACATCACCTGCTAAGGTTTCACTGCTGAAGGGTTAACCACCATAGTCAGAAGGCCCCTCTTACGCCGTATGAGTACAGTAACCCTGTTCCTCACTATGAGTAACCAGTATCCCTGGTACTCATTTACCATTGGTGATATCTGAACTAAAGCTTTGCAAGTTAATCAGCTAGGTCTATCCCATACTAGACATGTGGTTGTACGGTAAGGCTCAGATCAATGGCGCACAAAGTTAAGTCCTTAGATTTACCCAGGCGAAACATCCACATCCCATGTGCAACCTGCACCCCCTTTACTGCACGATCATTCACCCGAGTGAAAACCAAATTTGTATAACCAGTACCAATGACACTACCCATGTCATGGCAATCAAATTTTATAACTGTGGCTGACCACCATGTTCCAGTATATCATTAAGTCAAGATTAATTAACACATGTGATGATAGACCCAACGTACTACAAGCATGGCTAAGCAATTCTAAACGCACAACCCATGTGACAACTAATATTGCATCACTAAATAATTACCCATCCTATGGTGACAATGGATTCATGGCTTTCAAGTTATCAAGGAGGGATTAATCAACTTGGACCATAACTACCAATACAAGGGTTTTATAATAAAGTAGCAATGCATGATAATTTAAAATAAAGTAATACATAATCGATTTGAAAACTGGGTTCAACATGATCAAAGGATACGACTTGTCTTGGCCTTGCTCAATTAAGAATTCTTGATCTTCAAATCTTGCTTCAGCTCCTTCGAAAGCGTGATCTAACAAGAGAGAAAACGAAATGAGGCACAAAATAAATTCAAATAAAATCCAAACGAACTCCAAAAACTGTAAAAATAGAACCAAAAGGTAGATCTCAATTTTAGATGAATTTAGGAAAAATAATCAGGTCAATCAGAGTTAGGACAAAGGAGAACGAGCAATCTAAAATTTGCCGGACGAGAAAATGCTGGAAAATAACAAAAGTTAATGTTCATCCGAGAGCAGCACTACTTTTGGAGAGAAGGCTAGCGCCGGTGAGAGGAAGCATGGGAGATGAATCTAACTAGCAAATTGGGTTGCTAGGGACACAAGGCACACATAGGAACCAATGGCACGCCAAATGGAGAACGGTGATGGCACGGGCGGCTACAACGACATGGGTAGGAGAGAGGAATAAAACCCGGGCATAGAACACGAAGAAGTAGGGTGAGCACGGGCTAGAACGCGGCATGGCAAAGCTAGTAAAATTGTTGGCTCGGCCGAAAACCCATCGTAGACGACGCAAACGATGTTTCGACGACATCGGCAAGGAAAAAGGAAAACTTAATATCTTGGTGATCGGTGAACGAAATCTAAAACCGCTTGGAGGGTAGCTTCCTGAGATGATTTGGCATGATATGACGCGAACGGATTGGAAAAAACACCACCGGATAGATGGGGACACGAGATTCCATTGGCGGCCATGGCGAGGTGTCAGAGGCGAAAATTTGTGGAGGCTTTTAGGGGAAAAGGAAGGGAGCACGGCATAGAACGCGGTGAGACAAGTCTAAGAAAAATTACGGGAAGCGCTCTTGACCTAGATTGGGGAAAACTCGATTCCGGGAGATTGGCTGCACCAAAACCAAATTAGTTTGGCAAGAAGGTAGATAGTACATGGGAACATGATGTGACATGAAAGAATCACGAAAAATCTCATCGGATAGCTTGGAACGCGTCGAGCAATTTCGAGACCAGAGGGCCTCGGTGCCAACAACGTCCTGGGCTTTGAGGGGACTTGGCACGGCTTGGGACAGGTTTGGGGGGGTCAAGGGGTCATATTTATAGGCTTGGAAGAGATAGAAACCGACTCTAATTCGAGTACTTTGCTTTAGAGTCCGTTTCAGAAAATAAGGAATAAAAGGCAACTGGATGAACAAAACGCAAAGAGGCCGGTTGGGATGGATTCCTTGCGTGATTTGGCACAACTTTCCTTTTAGAAAGGCATTGAGATAATGTCCGGATTGGAAGTTATGAAGAGAGAGAAAAACGAAAGAAATATTCGGTCTTATAGAATTCCTGCTGCCACGTAGGGAAGATAACAGTGCCGTGGGCACTGTTCATTCTCTCTTCTCTTTTTTTTTGAAAATTTAAAAGTGTGCTCAAATAAACTCTGAAAAATCCAAGAAAATACAAAAAAATTCCTTGTGACACAAGGAACCCAAATAAAATATTTTTGGCAAATGTTAATGTTTAATTTAATCATATTAAATCCTTTTAATTAATAAAAATTCCAATTAAGCTTTAGTTAATACCAGAAAAATTCAAATGGTGAATTTTATTTTTAAATCTTCAAAAAGGCTGTGAAAATCAGGATGTTACACAGATATTCGGCTTTTAACATGTACTACAATTAACTTATAAACCCATCTTAAAAAAATGCTCCATTTAAAAGTTAAGTACTGTAGTAAAAACAAAAATTTGATTTCAAAAGCCGGAGGCCCATAATACAAAAGTCTAACAAAGTTGGGTTTGTGACTTCGTGTAGGTACACACACACACACACACACACACACACACACACACATATATATATATATATATATATATATATATATATATATATATATATATATATATATATATATATATATATAGGAAAATTACATAAGGCACCTTAGTGCCTAGGCACCCACATCAAGAACCGTCCGATACACGTGTATGATTGATAATTTTTTTTAGTTTGAGTATGGAAATGTTTTATACCCTTGATATATTTATGGTAAATAAGCTTTGAACTCAGTTCAAACTAGTTTGAACTACTTTTGAGTTCAATGCGACTACAGTGAGTATATACCATAAAAATAGTTCAAACTAATTAAACTGAAGTTGAATTTAATTTTTTTCGGAGTTTGATATCTCAAATATACTTTTTTATGGGTATATGAAGATACCCACATCAAACGTTGCGAATCTCAAAGCAAATCAACGGATATTGATATGGGTGCCTAGGCACCAAGGTGCATGAAACACTCGTCCTATATATATATATATATATATATATATATATATATATATATATATATATATATATATATATATATATATATATATATATATATATATATATACAGAGGAAAAATACATTTTACTCCTGGGTGTAATTACACCCACCTCTAATATACCACCTAAATAAATTTGAAATACTCCTTTATCACTTTAGGTATACTCATATACTAATTATAAGATATTCTAATGTGAACCACACGAAAAAATTGCAAGGGAGTCCATAGTTTTTAGCGTATTTTGTAAATACCTTTATATACGTACATAAAAAGGAGTATGTTGAAAAAAATGTACATACTACCTCTGAAATATTGTTCATACCACCTATATAGTCTTAAATACTCGTATACTACATGTACATACTCCTCGTTACGTGAGATACTCCCTACGTTGTGAGATACGACATAGGGTGTAATTACACCCAGGAGTAGAAAAGAGGCTTCCTATATATATGATGACCATGAGAGTAATAACTTGATCGAGGAAATTAAGGCTGACTAGAGCTGATGCCTGATGGTGAGATTAATAATAGGATCCAAGGTTGGTTGGTAATTGCTCCATTTCTTGTGATTCTATTTATTGGTGTTAGAAATAATCTTGACTTTGAGTCTAAGACGTAGTAGAGTCCGTCTCCGAGTGTAATTCAAATTGAAATTGTGTCCAACTTGAAGTCCGAATACGTATACGAGTAGGAGGTATTAGCCTATTTATTGAGAAGGCTTGTAACCAGTTTTGTAAGAAAAAGAAAACAAAGGAAAAAAGGGAAGCAAATAAGAGAATAGAGAAATTCAGAAATTCTCCTGTGTTCTCTCAGATTATTTGTGATGTGTGTGTTTTCTCCTGGAATAAAGATAACAAGTGGTATCAGAGCCTAGGTGAGAAAACCGAGTTGCTGAAAAAATCATCTCGGCGATTCCGTTTCACGCTCGTCTCGCGTGGCGCATCTCGGGGTGCACAGAGGCGAAAAGCATTGACAAGACGCAGGACAGCCGCAAGTCAAAAAGTTTTACAGCAAGGTCCAAGCGTGATGTCACATCGCCATAGATAAATCAAGAAACAAAGCAACGTGACCAGCAAGCCAGCAAGGTCCAACAGAAAGCTAGTCGTGTGCCAAGACAGTTCACGCGTGCTTCTTTGTGCAAGACATTAGGAGGGTCAGGTGAGCACGCAATTATACACGTCGTGCAACACACAGTGGCTTGTGCCGGGGCAGCGTGCGGTGCACGCTACCGAGGTCACCGAACGTGCTGCTGGACAGGTGTTGGACCGAAATGGCGACAGAGGGGGGGGGTGAATGTCGATTTTAAAAAACTTGCCCTCAAAAATGCCCTGAAAGAAACTTCTCTTCAATAGCTATGGAATCTATGAAGTTGAGTTTAAACGATCTCTGGAACCCTAAACTTACAGAGAGGAAAGGAAGGGATAAGAGATCAACACCCAAGGGTAAAACTAAAAATCAGCACAAAACTTAAAGGACTAGACTGATTTGAATGCTCCAGGCGGTCACACCGCACTTGCCAGGCCGGTCTGACCGGTCACTTGCCGCCGGTCAGACCACCGGCCATAGGCCGGTCTGACCGCCCCATCAGAACCGGTCTGACCGGGTGTCGGGATCAGACAACAGACAGGGGTGAAATTTAGGCAGCAGAAAATGCAGACTTTTGGAACTTCAACCAGCAGAGCAATTCTAGGTTTCTCCTTGATCCTTTTGGTCCAGAAAACCAAGGAAATAACCACAATAGCCCAAGGAAACTAGGAGACCACAAAAATCCAACTCAAAACTACAAATTTCAGATTTGGACAAAAACCTGAAACCTTACAGAGGCATTACAAAGAACTCAAATTACTCAATGGTCTTAAGTCCTTTGCTCATGAGATTTTGCAATCAAGATATCAAAAATCTAAGGACATGCCAGCAGGAATCTCAGGCCATTTCCTCAAGGGAATCAAGAACTTCACCAAAACCCTAGAGAGCAAAATAAGAGCAGAGGAGTCCAAAAAGCTAAATCTGAGATTAAATGCGATTTGCTCTTGGGAATATCGATTAAATGATCTTGAGGCATCATCCCAACATAGAGCAACCCATTTTGGCACTCCCCAGCAAGAATCAAGCCAAAACACAAAATCTCAAAAATCAAGCCTAGAAAGCATCGAAGGGCAAAAACCATAGAAAGCCTGGGAACTCAATCAAACTCAAATAAAATCATCTTGGATTGATAATGAGGAAGAGAGATACATGATTGCATAGAGTATCAACTCATACCATCCCTACAACCCCATACATACTTGAAAGATCAAGAACCCAACTCCTATCTCTCAAGAACACACACACAGAGAAAGGCATCGAAGGGGACACAGCCCTCTGCCTCCTCCACCCACTCTCAACAACTAAAGAGAAAGCAAAAACAACCTCCAAAAGCCCTTAAAGACCATGCAGGAGACACCCTCCTTATATAGCCTCTCCACTAATGGATTTGCCTCTCTCTTTACCCGCTAAGCCCCACCAACTCTAGTGCTTTGTCCATAATCCGCTTCCTTTAATGCAGCTTTGCGTTTTTACTGAAACGCCCCTTCTGCACCTTCTGGGAAGCTTCCTCGTGTCTTGCCGTCCAAGCATCGCAACCACCTCGAGTCTCCGCCGTCTTCGACACCTTCGACCGTTTTGACCTCGACACTGCCTGTGTCTAGTCCGGTCACCTTGTGTCTTGCCACGACTTCGCCTCGACGTCCTGCAGCCCTCACAGACAAGAAACACATCAAATAGCACCGCTCGATAACATGTAATCAATAGAAGCATTAAGAGTAATCTTAAGCAAGTAATAGCCCAAACCTGTCGCAACAAGAGACTAAGCATCCTAAGCCCATACGACCAAGTTTGACCAAGTCCGACCAAGCCCGATTGCACCACGCAACGTCAAGGTCCGAACCAACCAAATCAAACTCGACTTTTCTAAACCGATGTCAATTACTCATCACACACATGGGATGACCTCCACATGGTCTCTCAATCTCCCCATTGATGAGTATATTGACAAACCTAGAAAAAGCGCGAAGTTGAGTTTGAAAAGAAAGTCAAACATGGTCCAAAGGAAGAAAATGAAGCTAATGACCATGTCAACACAAGGAGCAAAAGAAAGAGCAAGTTTTCCTCAAAGCTCCCAAAATAGCTTTTTCTACCACTATTCTCCCCCTTTTGGCAATAAACACATCAAGTATGCAAGGAAGAGAACAAGGTCACAAGAATGGATAAAATGGCTGAAGTTTATTTATTTTAAGCAGTTAGAGCCATGAAAGTTAGAGCCATAAAGATTATCCAAAATGACCATATGAGAATTACATCAAGCCATAACACATAAACATGCTATCTAGATCATGACAAGATATATATAAGCCAGCTAAACCAATGAAGTCACAATCTGAAATTTTAGTGCAAATTCTTAGCATGTCAAGTCATTCATGATCACAGTCTAGCCAGAGGTATCCAAGGATGATGCAAACCATGTCAATAAGCTAAGCGGAACCAAGAAGCTAGTATTGAGTCAAATTAGAGTGCTAAAAGTTCTAGGATGAGACATTTGTTTAAGTACTTGTAACCTTTGTAATTTTAGCAAATTGAGCACATTTGACAAGTTTTTCTTTAGAAATCTCATGATTGGTGCCAACCAGATTTTTGTTTTTATCATGTGCTAGATCTCAAGCCTTATGTGACCACTCCAAGCAAGAAGCTTAAGAAGATGATCTTGGTCATCCAAAACTCCCCCTGAGTTCATGCCGAGTGCAATGGCAAGGCGTCTCATGAGAAAGAATTGGTGAGATCAGTTTTTTTCGCACAAAAGAGATCTTTTTGCATTCATAAATGGTTGTACTAACTCATGTGTCATCAAGAAACTAGAATAGCTCAATCTAAAGCTCAACAAAGATTCAAGACTCAACTCAGCCTATTTGACATGGCATGAATCATAAGTGAATAACTAAAGGCAGACTAGTCTCAAAAATTTAACATGACATGAATTAATTCAAGTTGAGCAATTTTAGTGACCTTATCATGGCAAGAGCTAATCTACACATATGAAGTCATGATAAATCTAGCAAATAAGCACAAGTCATGGCAAGGTGTAACGCATTGTAATCATGTCATCAACGGATAATAATCAAGGCTCTATGTAGTTATATTACAATGTAGAATGATGAAATACAAGAAAATCCAGCTCCCCCTCAACATGTGATGAAACTTTTAGTTCAAGTTGAGTTATGGCAATATTAAGATCTAAGAGCTCCCAAATGAACTCCCCTGAACCAAAGCAATAAAACGAGAAGCTGGCAAGAAAACAGAAAAGACAGTCCTTAAAGCATAGATAAGATATAGAGGAAACTACGGCTCAGACTGACTCTCATCTACCCCATATGATCATCTAACACACTAAGGAGCAAACACGTACCCTGTTTACCCGAGGGTGACCCGACCCTCGCTAGAACCTATAAGCAGTGAGTGAGCTCAACCTAGTGAGAAGAGAACAGCTAATTAGCAGCATCCTAGAATCACAAGATAAGAGCAAGAAGTCTAAACAACTAGACGATAGAAGCACTCTAACCTATGCTAGAAGGACAAAACCCAATGCACCCATATGCAGTGCAGCAGAAAAGAGTAAGAGCATAATAAATATGATAAAGCAGTAAGGCACAAAGCTCCCCCTCACAATAGTCCATAAGGACAAACCACCCCAAGCTCTCCCCGCAAGGCTGAAAACCTAGAGCTATCCAACGGCTTGGTAAAGATATCAACCAACTGGTGGTCACTTTCCACAAACTGGAGCACAATGTCACCCTTCTCCACATGGTCTCGAAGGAAGTGATATCTGATATCAATGTGCTTGGTCCGAGAATGCTACACTGGGTTCTTAGCAATGTTAATCGCAGAAGTGTTATCACAAAAGAGTGGAACACTGTCGATAACTAACCCAAAGTCCCGCAAAGTCGAGACCATCCAAAACACCTGACTACAGCAACTGGCTGCAACAACGTACTTGGCCTCTACAGTGGACTGTGCAACACCGGACTGCTTCCTCGAGGACCAGGATACAAGAGAAGTGCTAATGAATAGGCAGGTGCCCGAAGTGCTCTTCCTATCTATCCTACAGCCAGCAAAGTCTGCATCCGAATAGGCTCTCAAGGAAAGACAGGATGAGGAAGAGTACCAGATACCATAGTCAATGGTAGCTCAAAGGTACCAAAGTATGCGCTTCACCGCCTGGCGGTGAGAAACGCGAGGAGAAGCCTGAAAGCGAGCACACAGACACATAGCAAAATGTATGTCCAGTCTCGAGGCAGTGAGGTACAAGAGGGAGCCTATCATGCTACGATACTTCTTCTGATCAATTTTCTCGCCGTCCTCATCTGGGTCAAGTGTGGTGGAAGATGCCATGGGAGTTGACGTGGGCTTACCATTACTCATGTCAAAGCGCCTCAGGAGGTCACGAGTGTACTTGCCTTGATTCAAGAAAGTACCCTCCCGAGTCTGTTTGATCTGGAAGCCAAGGAAGAAGGTCAGCTCACCCATCATGCTCATCTCAAACTTGGTGCTCATGACATCTGAGAACTGTGAAACGAGAGCATGAGAAGAGCCGCCAAAGATAATGTCATCCACATAGATATGGACGAGCAGAAGGTCAGTGCCATGCCAGCGAATGAACAAGGTCTTATCCACCTTACCCATCTCAAAACCATGACTCAACAAGTAGGACTTAAGCCTCTCATACCAAGCTCTAGGGGCCTGCTTAAGTCCACACAAAGCTTTGGAAAGCATGAAGACATGGTTTGGGTATTTGGGGTTCTCGAAACCTAGAGGCTGTCTGACATAGACTTCTTCCTCAATGAAGCCATTAAGGAAGGCACTCTTGACGTCCATCTGGTAAAGCTTGAAACCCTTAGAAGCTGGAAAGGCAAGCAGGATTCTAATGGCCTCAAGTCTAGCTACAGGGGCAAAGGTCTCCTTGAAATCTACACCCTCAACCTGGAAGAACCCCTGAACTACCAGTCTAGCCTTGTTCCGAATGACAACCCCATCCTCACTCTGCTTGTTCTTGAACACCCACTTGGTCCCAATGACATTGTGACCTCGAGGGGGCTCAACAAGCGACCGGACCTTGTTTCTCTCGAAATTCTCTAGCTCCTCATGCATGGCATTGACCCAAGACTCGTCAGACAGAGCATGACTAACATCCTTGGGCTCAAAGGTGGCAACAAAGGCAGAATGGAGACAGAAATGCGACATGCCAGATTTTAAACGAGTGACTCGCTCAAAAAGGTCTCCAATAATCTGCTCAGAAGGATGGTCTTTCTGGATATGTCGAGGAGGTCAGGATGAGATGAAGAAGTGGCCTCTACCTCATGAGCTGATGAGATAGGAACAGAGCCGCTAGCTCTAGAGTAAGCAGAAGGCATGGGCTGATCACCTCGAGGTGCGGTGGAAGACGGCACCTTAGGTGGAGGATGAGGAACTGGATCGGGTAAGCAACCCTCATCTCCATCGTCCTCATCATCCACAAAGATGGGCTCGGACTGCTCTAAAGAACCTGAGATATCGGGCCTAGTCCCCGAACTGGCCTTGTCGAAGGTCACCTCACAGGTCTCTACCAATTTACTAGACTCGCAGTTCCAAACCCTATACGCCCGCGATGAAGTCGAGTAACCTAGAAAGATACCATCACAAGAACGTGACTCGAACTTGTCTAGGTTTCCAGACTTCAGAATGAAACACTTGCAACCAAACACACAAAAATGAGATACACTGGGCTTTCGCCCATATCTCAACTCATAAGAAGTGCGATGCAAGTGTGCCCGAAGAAAAACTCGATTGGAAACATGGCACGCGGTCGCAATAGCCTCAGCCCAAAACATCCTAGGTGTAGAATACTCATCAAGCATCGTCCTGGCCATCTCGACCAAGGTACGGTTCTTCCTCACCACGACGCCATTCTGCTGTGGGACGTGCGGAGAAGAAAACTGGTGCTCTACACCTGACTCATCGCAAAACCTCTCAAAGTAGGAATTCTTGAACTCCGTGCCATTGTCACTACGGATCGCTCGTAAGGTACTCGGGAGCTCAACAGAAAGCCTACTGAAAAGACCTCGAAAATGTGTAAACGTCTCATCCTTCGAGGCTAAGAAAAACACCCAAGAGAACCTCGAGAAGCCATCGACCAAGACAAGAACATACCACTTCCCTCCTGCTGACTGCACTCGAGCTGGTGCTACTGTATCCATATGGAGCAGCTGTCATGGTGCATCGGTCATAGTAACTGTTACCGGAGGATGGGAAGCGGCAACCATCTTGCCGTGCTGGCAAGGAGCACAACTAGATCTTTGACCATCTTGAGTTTCGGCAGACCACGAATGAGATCGTGGCCGCTGACTCGGGTCAAATGGTCAAATCCAATATGACCAAGTCTCCTATGCTAGAAAGAAAGGTCACGGGACTCAGAAGCAACCAATTAAACACCGGAGAGGATCACCAGAAGACTCAGAAAAATTAGCACAAAAGATCCTCCCAAAACGAGAAATCCCGCAAACCAGGCTACCCGAAGAATCAAGAATTTTGCAGGCATTTTTCTTAAAACTTACCTCGAAACCGTCATCGGTAAGCTGAGAAACAGAAAGCAAATTATACTGCAGCTTACTAACCAAGGCAACATCTTTCAAAATAAAAGACTCATTAATGCGAACTGTACCTTTGGCGATGACGCGCCCAGAGAAGCGTCTCCGAAGGTAATCGTCTCATCACCTGGAGCATGGGCAAGGGAAGAAAACCAACGGGAGTCTACGGTCATGTGTCGTGAACACCCGGAATCTACGAGCCAAACCTTTCCCTTCCCTGCCCGGCGAACCTGAGTCAAGAAGAGAGTAAAGTTTCAGTACTGGGGGTAAATCAAGAGTGATTTTGGCACCCAATACTGAGTAACACGTCGAGCAGATGAAGTAGTCAAACATGACTGACCTCTATCTACCCTACACTCTCTGTCACTCAAAGAAGCATATGGTCTATGTGTAGACCTGAAGCTGTTGTTGGGCTTGACTGCTACAGAGGAGCGAGTCAAGACACCAGCAACATGCTGATCACGCCGCAGGTAGCTATCTCGACGGGGGAAACGAGATCTAACCTCAGGACAGTGGGAGTCACGACTAGGAGCATATCGAGGACAAAAGCCAGAAAACTCAGAAAATCCAAGTCCTCAATGATGCCCAAACCCATCAATAGAAGCAAGCCTAGACCTCGTGTTGGTCTTAGGTGCACTTAAAGTCTGGGGCTGACCCTGAATACGCCTAAGATCATGAACACAGTCTCTCCGCATGATCTTGGCACGCCTGAAGCATCGCTCGATCGAGTGTCCATCCTTCTGACAGAAGGTGCAGTGGTACTTCACCTTCTGAGAGGTAAAAGTAACACGGTGAGGCTTCGCCTTCTGAGAGGCCGAAGCAGCAGGTGGACTCACCTTGCTGTCAGAAATCCCTTAGACAAAACCCGCTGACTTAAATTGGACTTTCTCGGTCCTGGGCTCAATCTCGATCACACCTGGTGCTATGGGTCTGAGCATGGCAGGTGGATGCTTCCTCATGTCCTCATAGAAATCGTATCCTAGACCTTAATTAAATTTACAAATCTTGGACTGGTCTATAATAAGATTCAGCTTCTTCTTGCCTCCTACAATCTCTCGAGAGTGTTCATAAGATACTGACACTCCCGGAAGAGAGAGGTGCAAGAAGAGCAGGGGGAAGAAGGAGTAGCAGAAGGTAAGGGAGTAGAGGAAGAAGAACCAACAGCAGAGGAATGAATGGCTTGTGCATGCACAGCCGACTCAAAGTGGACAGTCCTACTACTAGCCAATTGGTTCACGTCGCTAGGCGTCTCTACCTTACCCTTGGGCTTCTCCCCCTCAGCAGTACACACATTACAAGCAAAAGGTTGCTTCTCTAGTAGGTCCTTAGTCAGTTTCACACATTTCTCATCCAATGCAATCAAATCAGATTTTAGTTTGTTACAATTAATGCATGGTGAGCTAACAGGGTCCTTAGAAGCAAATTGAGCCAATCTGTTGTTGTCATCAACTAATTCTTGAAACTGTTTGGAGATAGCTTCAAGCTCAGCAGTAAGCTTGGGACAATTAACACATGAAGCAATAGGCTCAAGTAGAAAAGCTTGTAATTCAGCAATTTTATGATTTGCCCGTTTTAGGTTCATCTTCAAGTTATTGCAATTTTCACAAGTCTCGGGCAGATCAAGCAACATGGTGTAAAGACCTCTAAACGCATTATCCTTATCCTCACATGAGGTGCAAGAAATAGCCTCAACAGTAGTAGATGGAGGAGGCTCTACCCTACTCATCTCTATCTCAGCAAGAAGACTAATATTCTCCACCTTAATCATGTCTAGCTCAGAGGACATACTATCATGCAAGGTCCTTAGTTTCTCCATGTCACCAAGCAGAGCAGTACATACATCACACTCGTCACGGGAGGGAGCAGATCTAAGTGAAGTAAGCTCCCGTGACAAGCTCTCTACTTCCTTCTCTAACTCGCTACACCTAGCTCTAGATCTAGCATGGAATCTACCTAGCTTAAGAAAAGCATCATTAAGCTGGTCGTAGGTGGGGGATACCTCGTCGGAGTCGGAGTACAGCTCGCTGTCGCTCACTTCGCCCTCAAGGGCCATGAAGCACATGCCGAAGAAGTCATCGCCGCCTTGGGGTCTTTCTCATCCGTCCCATCGTCGTCGCTCCACCCTTCCACCTCGCTGAGGTCGAGGTCGTCGAAGGCGGTGAGGACGCGGTGGAAGAGCTTCTTGGCTTTGCCAAGGTCGCGGAACTTCTTCTTGCCTTGAGTATGAGCCGGGGGCTTCTTGTTGCAGTTCTTGTCGATGTATTCGTTCTTGCTCACACCGCCGTAGTCGCACTTGCCTTTCCCCAGCTTGGGGCAATTCGCCCGAATGTGGTTGGGGCCACCACACTCGAAGCAGATCATGGGTCCTCCTCTCTTTTTGTACCTCCTCTTGTAAGCATGAGAAAATTTTCTGGCTAGGAGGGCTAACTGGTCATCTGCAAGCTGCTCTAACTGATCATCAGTTATGTCACAGAGAGCAGCAAGAGAGAAACCACAAAGCGAATCCGAAGAAAGTCCAGAAACCAGACTGGGATCAGTGACTAAGGCCATCGACTGCGACTTTGACCTACGAGAGACTATGTCAATCTCGTTAGTCTTGAGGCGTGAGTACAACGCATCAAGAGTCAGGGTCGAAAGATCGGTGGTGTCCTTGATGGTAGTCACCTTCATCTCCCAAAGACGCAAGTCGAGAGCCGCGAGCATCTGTCGAGCATTATCCGAGTCGGGGTATGTGAGACCGACCGCTCGGAGGTTGCTCAAAATCTTGTGGAACCGCGCAAAGCACTCATCGAGGGACTCACCAGCGAGCATTTCAAACTTGTTGTAATCTCGCTTGAACTGGTCCTGTCGAACTGTCTTGATCTGGGTGGTGCCCTCATGGTATGCATTGAGGGTCACCCAGATGTCGAAAGCCGACGTCAGATGAGAGATGCGATCGAACTCGCTTCGGCTCAAACCCTGAATTATGATGTTCCTTCCCTTCGCATTCACCTCAACATCAGGCATGTTCGCCACATTGATGTTCTCATCGGCAGGAACAACTTATCGGGTCTTGACCTTCCGCCAGATGGCGTAGCCCTGAGCCTGGATGTAGGTCTCCATCCAACTCTTCCAGAAGGGATAGTCGATCCCATCGAAGATCGGGGGCTTGGTCAAGTACTTGTCTGTCGCCATGGATCTAGAGACCGGTTAAGATCTGTGAGGAAGAGCTAACCGGCTCTGATACCAATTGTTGGATCGAAATCAACGACAGAGGGGGGGTGAATGTCAACTATTCAAAAATACCCCCAAAGTACCCACAAACGAGTCTCTCCTCCTATAGCTATGAAAAGCTAAGAAGTAGGAAATACGCTTGTTGGAAACTTAGTCACACAGAGGAGAAAACTAAATCACAAAACACCAGAGAAAGATCAAGGAGGAACAGACCAAAAATGCAGAAGCTTCAGCCTCAGATGGCTGGTCTGACCGCGCCTGACACATCGGTCAGACCTGTCTACCCTAGCCGGTCTGACCGCTTACGGCCGGTCTGACCGGTGACTGTCGGCCGGTCTGACCGCAGTTATAAAACCGGTCAGACCGGTTAACCTGAACCTGAACAGCAGACAGCCCGAGACAAAATCTTAAAATACAGAAAACTTATGAAAACAAGGATTTTTGTGATTCCTTTCTATACTCCACCACCCAGAAGGTCAGGAATACGACCTAGATATCATTGGGAACCTTGGAAGCCAGGGATTTCAACTGGAGAAGGATTAATCAAGATCTTTGGAAAAATCTGAAATTTTTGCAAGAAGAGACCTAAAATCCAAATACTCATGACTCTTGAGTCCTTTGCATACGAGCTTTTGCAATCGATTTAGCAATTAACTCAGGACTTCCCAAAACAAATCTTATGCCAAGTTATGAAGGGAATCAAAGGGTCCAAGAGTCCTCTGTACCCAAACCCTAGAAAACTCAACAACAGAGAGATTTTGACGAGAGATCCAAATTTCACAAGAAGTGATGAATCTTTCAAAAGCTCTAGAAAATGGAATGGTTATAAGGCCATGAATCTTTTCTATCACAGAGCTTTCAAGATTCAATCACACAAAACTTGTAAATCATCCCAAACCAAGGCCAAAAGAGGGGAAAACTGAAAACAAAAAACAACACAGAGAGCAAGAAGGATTCAATCCATCTCAAAGGAAACCATCTCAGATTGATATTGAGGACGAGAGATGAATAATTACATAGGGATTACTCCTCTCAAACCAAGAACACACACTTACTACTACCCCATACATGCTTCATATGGAGGAACTCTCACGTAGGAGACAAGAACAGCAGACGTTGCATCCTCTCTTGCTCTCTCCAACAACTAAAGCACAAAGCAAAGACTAACTTTCCGTGCATACAGGAATACCTCCATCGACCAAGAGTCCTGATCCAGGATACGTACCTTCCGCCCCCTGAAGATAGCGGCTGGCGATACTGAAGGTACTGCATATGCTGTCGAAGAAGACTAGCAAATGCCCCAACACTCTCGCCATGAGAGTAATAGTCCCACGGCTCAGCAGAGGGTGAACCGGCCATCTACAAAGTTGAAATAATAGAAACGATAAGTAAAAAGATTTAACAAATGAATATAAAGACAAGAACGAGATACTAAGTAAGAAATGAGTAGAAGCAAAGAAGCTTATATATGTTTAATATACTCTTTTTAATAAAATATAAGTCCTTAAGGTTTTACCATTTCTAACCTAGGTCACGTCCTACAGTCAAATTGGCTCTGATACCATCTCTGTCGGGATCCCAGATTTCCAAACCCGGACCCTCTGTGTTTTACAGCACTAGTCCCAGATCAAAGCTAGTGCACATAGTCAAACAGAAATGATTACATAACCAACAACACTTTATTACAATAATAGAGAGTACTGACCGAAAGGTCTCATTATTACAAAGGAGGTTTCAAGACCTCACACACATATAAAACACAGCGGAAGCATAAATAAATCCAGTGAAGACCCATCAATACGCCACAGGCAATTGACTGGGGAAGCGCGACTAGAACTCCGGGAATCCTTCGTCGTATCCGCAAGCGAAGTAGTCGTAGTCTCCCTCTTGAGCTTCATATTCTTCTGAGTTTATTTTAAGTGCAGCATGTGAGTACAAAAAGTACTCCGCAAGTCTTGGGGAAAATGCAGTAGATGCAAGGCTTAACAAAGGAAGGCTACATGGTTCTTTTGCACAAAGCAATATTTTATTTCAAATAACATTAAATATTTTTGAAGGCATTAATCTAACAAAATAATTGTTTTAACTGAAACTAGTAAGCATTTTATAGTGAAGGGTCTATCCACCAACACTAATTAACCAGCTCTAACCGATAAAGTTTAAAACTGCGGGTTACATCCACCCACACTGGCTCCAACCGTCAGGACAACCATCCGAGAGTTCCCTCCACTCTCGGAATACAAAACTTTGTTTTAAAATGAAAACCAAGGATCTACCATGTGAATGCATTCCTTGCTCGCCCTTGACCATGGGCACGGCTATTCGAATAGTTTGTCACTCTGCAGAGGTTGTACAACTTTACCCCCAAGAGATAAATTATCTTAACAGTCACCACGCTTCCTTTGGCATGAGACACAGATAAAATATCACAAAGCCTTTTCCTCACTCTAGTCTAGGTAGATACCACCCACTGAGGTTTCACCGCAGAAGGGTTAAATCCACCCAGTCCGAAGCCATATGAGTACAGTAAATCCCTGTCCCTCACTGTGAATAACCAGTAACTCCCTGGTACCCACTTTCCACTGGTGGCACCTAAACTAAACTATCATGATTTAATCAGCTAGGTCGTACCCATATAGACTCGGGGTTGTACGGTAGTGCTCAGTCTAGACAATCACAAGCGTCGGTCCTTAATCGAATAGGGAAGAACATACACTTTACAAGATCTCGTGCTTGCCGCACCAATCCAAACCAACCATCCACCTCAGTCTAAACCAACTTTCACATTTTATTTATTTTTAAAAGAACAGCGGCAACACCAGTCACCACTTATTTCTAAATACAAATACCAGTTGAATGAAACATGATTTCCCATCCCAAAGTTACAAAAGAATTAAATAGCATGACTAAGCATTTTACTACCGTTATAATATTACCAAAGAATTATATAATTCTCATTATTGAGACAAAAGAATTCCTAAGGTTACAAAGGTACATGGCATTCAACTTCAATTGAGGGAAGGAAAGAGGCGGCGCGGTGGGGAAGACGGGCCTGACTAGCGGGCCCGGGCGACAGCGGGAGCAGGGCGCGGGCGGCTGACGGGCGGGGCCTGCAGGGCAGTGAGAGGAGAGAGAGAGCGGGGTGCGGACGGCGGGATGGGCCGGCACGGGCGGCGTGGCGCGCATCAGGCCGGCTAGGTGGCGGCCCGAGAGGAGGGGAAGGCGGGGGTGGAGCGGGTGACGTGGGGGACATCTGGCCGTCCACGTGGCGGCCAGAGGGTGGAGGAGGAGGTTTGAAATTTTTATTTCTGTTTTTAAGATTTTCAGAAAAGGCTAGGATATTATTTAGGCCACAGAAAAAAAAATATATGAAAATACTTCCAAAAATTCTAGGAAACTTCACAGAAGCTCCTGGTGACATTTTGGTATTTAAATTTTAAACTTAAAATTCTTTTTAAATTTTAAAAATAGGTTTTAAACTCCAGAAAACTCAGAAAACCAAATAAAAGCCAAATAAAATTCAAATACTTTTAAAATAATTAATTTGAAATTAAATTTTTCAGAATAGGATTTTTGGGATGTTACAGCAATCAAACCCACTCACAAGCCATACCACATGTAGGAGACACCCCTCCTTTATATAGCCTTCCACTAAAGGGTTTGAAAATTGCTTTGCCCATTAAGCCTTAACAACTCCAATGCTTTATCCATAATCCACTTCCTTTAGTGCAGCTTTGCGTATTCACCAAAACGCCCCTCGTGCACCTTTCGGGAAGCTTCCTCCTTTCTTGCCGCTCAAGCCTCGCAACTACCTCGATCACTCACCGTCTTCGGCACACCTCGACCGTTCTGACCTCGGCACCACCTGCGCCTTGTCCGGTCCTCCGTGCCTCGCCACGACTCCATCTCGACGTCCTGCAGCCATCACAGACAAGAAACACATCACATAGCACCGCTCGAAACATGTAATCACGATTAGCATTAATGAATCGTACTCAAGCATAAAATGGCCTAAAAGCTCAAACGGGAAGAAGAATACGCCTCAAGTCCGACTAACCAAACCCGACTGAGCCAAAAGCCATCATGGCATTAAACACACAAACCAAACTCAATCTTTCCAAAATACTCATCAATTACTCATCACAAACATGGGGTCATAACCACATGGTCTCTCAATCTCCCCCTTGATGAGTATATTGACAAACCAAGAAAAACGTAGAGTTGAGATTGGAAATGAAAGAAAGTCAAACATGGTCTAAAGAAGAAACAAAGAAGCTCATGACCATGTCGACAAAGGAGCAACAACAGAAAGAGCAAGTTTTCCTCAAAAGCTCCAAGATTGCCTTGAAAACGGCTTTTTCTCCACCATTCTCCCCCTTTTGGCAATAAAATAATCAAGGCACAAGGAAGAGAATCAATCACGAGAATGGATGGAATGGCTGAATTTTATTCAATCTAAGCACTTAGAGCCATGAAGATTATCCAAAATGACCGTGAAGTATCACACCAAGCCATAACTCATAAGTATGCTATCAAAATCATGACAAGACATGTATAATGAAGCTAAGCCAAATAAGTCATAATCTGAAATTTAGTCGAATTTCTTAGCATGTCAAGTCAACCCTGAGTATAGTCTAGCTAGAGGTATCCAAAGATGATGCAGACCATGTCAATAAGCTAGGTGGAACCAAGAAGCTAGTATTGAGTCAATTTAGAGTGCTACAAGTTCAAGAATGAGATATTTATTCATGTACTTGTAAGTCTTGTAATTTTAGCAAATTGAGCACGATTGATATGTTTTTCTTTAGAAATTTCATAATTGTTTCCAACCAGATTTTTGTTTAGTCATGTGCTAGATCTCAGGCCTTATGCGACCACTCCAAGCGAGAAGCTTAAGAAGATGATCTTGGTCAACCAAAACTCCCCCTGAGTTCATGCCTAGTGCAATGGCAAGCCGTCTCATGAGAAAGAATTGGTGAGATCAGTTTTTTTCGCACAAAAGAGATCTTTTTGCATTTTCATAAACAGGTTGTACTAACTCATGCTTCATCAAGGAACTATCATAGCTCAATTTAAGGCTCAGGAAAGATTCACCCGAGGGGTCTACGTCCACTTTGGCCATGGTCGAAGGGCACCAGAAGGCAGTACGACCACGCTGGCCGTGGTCAAAGGCCAGCACGACCACGTTGGCCGTGGTCGAAGGCCAGCACGACCACATTGGTCGTGGTCGAAATAGGTTACGACCACGTTTGGCCGTGATCGTAGGTCTCCAGGAAAGTTTAAGACTGTTTCTACCCTAGTCGTATCTTGGTCATGGTCGAAATGTCCCGTACGACCACGTTGTGCGCTTTCGGAGTCCAGCCAAGTCGTTTTCGATCACGTTTGGGCATGGTCGAAAGCCATGCGCAGTGTTACGACTACATTCTGGGCGAATATGATCACTTTGGCTGTGGTCGAAGCTGGTACGATCTCGTTGGCCAAAGTCTGAAGTCGTAAGTCGAATCTACGATTGCTGTGGTCGGAAGTCGTCGCTCGGGCGTACGACCACGTGAGTAGTCGGCACTCTACGACTACGTTTTTGAGAGCTGCGGTCGGAAGTCGATGCTTCGACCACCGTGGTCGGGGGCCGGCACTCGAGCTTGTGACCACGTGGGAAGGCGGTGGACTTCGACCATGTTGTGAAGTGGTCGAACGAGGTCGGGTCGGGGTCAGACTCAGTCGGTTGTGGTTGAAGCCGGTCGGTTGTAGTCGATACCGGTCGGATTTGGTCGTAGAGCAGTCTGGCGTGGTCGGACGTGCTCGCACGCAGTTGGAATCGGTCGTATGACCTGCAGACTTGACCATTTGAGCTGGAATCTGGTCGTATGGTTTGATTTTGTGGTCGTATGTCATGAGCATTCATTGTTCTCTATTTTCGTCTGGTCGTAGGTGGTATACGACTTGGTAAGAGTATGTTTTGAGCTCTGTTTTCTGGCTCAAGTGGTTGGATACTATTGTGAGCGGTGCTATGTAATGGTTTGCTTGTCTGTGATGGTTTGCAGGACTTTGAGACTAGTCGTGGTGAGGCATGGATGGTCGAGACTAGGCACGGGGGTGCTGAGGTCGTGATCGGCTGGGAGATGCCAAAGACGACGAAGTCTGTGAGGTGGTTGCAAGCGTGATTGGCAAGGCAGGAGGAAGCTTCCGGGAAGGCAGCGGGATGGCATTTTGGAGAAATGCGGAAAGCTGCAAAGGGAAGCTGTGTCTCTGCGAAAGCACTGGAGTGGTTGGCGCTAACGGGCAAAGCAGTGGAGCAGTTTGGTGTAACGGGTAAAGCACTGGAGCTCGTTCTCGCTAGTGGGTAAAGAGAGTGGTAAAACCCGGTGTTAGTTGGGGTTAACGGGTTCTCCCCTGGTAGCTTGAGGCTATAAATAGAGAGGTAGAGCTCGGGTGATCGAGAGGTTGTTCCCGAGTCACTCTGAATTTTTCGTCTCTATTTGTGTGAGTTGTCTCTGGGTAGAGCACGGTTGCTCTTGTACCTCCAATGGAGTGGCTGTAGAAACCTCCATGATCAATCATTCATCTCTCTTCCTCAAAGTTGATTTCTGTCGTCATGAGATGTTGTGATTGTTTTGTTTGCGATCTGTTTTGAGAGCTTGTTCTTCTTGCTATCTTTTTCTCTCCTCTCTTCTTCTTGAGTCTGCATTCGTTCTTGAGTGCTTCGATTAGCTCAGAACTGGGAATCTGTCTCAAGGCCACTTGGCCAATTTATTCTCGAGAGCAGGAGTCGAAACAGAGAAGTTCTCTTTTCTGAATAGTCGTGCGCCTCAAGTCCTCTGTTTCGAGTTCGACCATGTCACTCTAGTCGATCGTAGCTAAGTCTTTGGATTTTATTAGTATTCTCTCTTCCAGAGGTTGGAATATTGCAGTGCCCCAAATTTGAGGATCAAAAGCCAGAGAGTCTTAGTTACTCGGAAACCTGGCAAACGAGTCCTTCTCCGTTCTTGTTTCAACCGCGCAGTTTTCTTTGTTTGATTTCTTTTGTCGGCTCGGGCAAGTGTTCGACCACGTGGTGTTCGACCATCAGTTGGCTTACGACCACGTGCGCTCGACCAGAGAAGTCAGTTCTTTCGTCCGTTTTGCTGTGTGGGTGCTTGGGGAGTTTTGAAGGCACCATTCACCCCCCCCCCCCCCCCCCCTCCCTCTGTCGCCATTTCGGTCCAACAATACCTTGTTTTGAATAGCAGGGGAGCCAGCTGCATTATTCCAAGTGTCCGGCAGCTCAGACTGGCAGTGGGCGAAGCACGAGTTTATGAACAGCCCGTTGCTCTTGGAACAGGAGAAATCTCTCACAGATGCTATCATCTGGTCCCGGAAATCTACACTTGTAGGTATAGATACACGCAACACTTTCGTTCATAGCTTATTCAGATCATTATTTGTTCAAGATATGTAAGGATCATTTTACCTTGCAAGAATTTCATCTGGGATGCATTGCAGGCCGAACGGTTGAACTTGCAGGCTCGCCAGGCGCCGCTGGGGTCAACCCAGTTTGGGGCCAAGCTTTGCTGAATCTGACCGATTGCTTACATTTCGTTCGTGTGAGTATATATTAGCTAGAATGCATGAGAATTTAGTATCATGCATAAAACAACTTTACCTGCCATACATCGTATGCTGCGTTTAGCAGGAAGATTGGGGTCTTTATGCCATCGATTATATTCTGAGGGAAGAAGCACTGCATGCATCCACATGAGGCAGGGGATCGGTTCAGACAAATCAATCTATCAGCTGCAGATATGCTTCTGTTCTTGCATGGTTTAAGCTTAATCATATGGGTGTGTATAGGTATCACCTGGACCCTAATACCCTAATCATATCTCTAGCTACTACTAGCTCCCTGAAGCTTTCGTATACGATCCTTAAATTTCTTAATCTTATTAGCTTCGGAGTGTCAAACCGTGTTGGAACAAACAGTAGTACTACGTACCGAAGTGGCGTCCAGATGGTCGGTGCAAGTCGGCGGCAGGTTCTGAGCCACCCCCTGCATGGCTACGACGTCTCCGTAGAAAGATCTCAAGCTGCGGCCCCCGGAGACATCCACGCTGCACACAGCGAATTAACATGCAACCGGCCGGGTAAGTACGTAGTAATTCACTGAATGTGATCAGCTAGAAGTTGAAAAACCACGTACGCGTCAAGGAAGAGGCCTCCGTCGGCGAGGCACTTGACGGTGGTGTTCCTGCCGCCTGCGGGGAAGAAGGCGCGGAGCTTGTCGCAGTGCAGTATCGCCGCCAGGCCCCCGGCGGAGCAGCCAGTGAGCAGCACCTACATTATGCACACACATGCATCGACCTTGTCAGCTTCTGCATGCTTGGTACGTACTAGACTAGACTACCAGCACAACGTATACGGTGTAAGTGAGAAGACGATCGACAACTAGTAGTCTAGTACGTATACAGTAGATGGAGAGACCTGATTTGCAGAGGCCATCCCGATGGAGAGGAGGTGTTGGATGGCTGCCTCCCAGATGCGCTGGCCCCGGAAAAAGAGCCCCGAATCCTACGACTCAAACAAGGAAGAAAAATGTTAAGGCTCGATGACGTATCAGCAATATAGATATAAGATGACGACAAGGATCAATGTATATACAGTTGATAAAATGCTCCATGTATACGTAGTAATAATGCAAACCTTGTCGAAGGCATCGCCGGCGAAAGACGCGCTGTCGCAGTAGCGAGTCTTCACCCGGTTCCAGTTGTAGAAATCTGTGTGATATAGGAATGAGGTCGATTAAATATCGCAAATCAATCGCATTGCACTAGAGCTGAGATGCATGGACTGATGGACGGACCAGGATTGTCGGCGGGGCTGGCGCTCATGATGCCGGTGAAGGCGATCTCCCTCTCCATGTAGTCCGACGAGCCGTGCCGGCTCCGCGTGCGGAACCTGCACGTCCTCGCGTTGTTGCACCACCCACCTCCCTGCACCAGAATCAGGATCAGCAAGCACAGATGCATACAGCAGGTCTCGCTATATATCATCCGTTCGATGGCAAAATCATATGTGCTGTACACACCTCTAGGTTTACGATCCAGTAGGTGTTGCCTGCCCCGAAGCCAGGGTCATAGTGGTAACTGGTAAGCAGGTGGCGTCCCATCCATGCACACTGCATCATTCATATATGTACATATATAATGATCAGGACAAAACTACCTACGCCTCAATCTCCCACAAGGCTAGTGCGTGTATATCTTCTCAATCGGGTATCAGAGAGGACAAGAAAACAACAGATCAAGGCCAGTGAAAAAGGACAGGATATACATAACGAAGCATCCAGCCCGGGCGCCGTATCCAGGATTCAAAAAATTGGCTTTATCGGAGGGTAGCGAGGCCAAAAATCACCGTGAGACCATGTGGAGTAATTGACTCTTGGTTTAGAGAGAGTGAGTTTAGTTTTTGAGGCGTATGCTCTATCTGCAATGTCATAAGCCTTTTCAACTTGGTCAGCAGTTGCATTATGATCACGTGGTCGGCAGTGGCATTTACGACCATGTTATCGATTTTATGACTTGGCAGTCGCAGTCGATTTTACGACTTGGTCGCAGTCAATTTTACGACCTGGTAGTCACAGTTGAATTGAAATTCGAATTATGAAATTTGTATCAACCAAAATCGACTGAAAAATGGCCAAAATTTTTGACATTTCATCAGTTACCGGTTCTTTTGGTTTTTCAGTGAATTTTTTTGAAAACTTGGCAAAATTTAAATAGCTCCAATAGTTTTTAGCCAATATGTTTTTTTACCGGTGCTCACCAATAACACTGATTTTCGCCGATAACCGTCAAAATTTCGGTGCTACAGTTTTCCCTGTACGTATCCACCAGGGGAAAGAAGCTAGCGTGAAAGGTGTTAGGAAACTGGGCCCACGGCCAGAGTCCTGACATATTTGGGCACCCCACCGTAGACTATAAATAGGGACCTAGACCTCCTCATTATGTACACATGAATGAAAGCAATAAAGAAAGACCAGGAGTTCTCTCTATCTCTCTCTCTGTGTTCAATCTATTATTCTGTGATTGATTCGTTCTTGTTCTAAACAGAGGAATCACTCGGACTGGTCGCCAGCGACGGTTCCTCAACACGTTATCAGCACGACTTCGCTCTGGTGAACGAGGTAATCATCAAAGCACAGATTGAATTTTCTAGATCGCTTTTGAATCTGTATTTTCTTTTTGCGTTCTAGATTGAATCTCTACGGTGCAAATCCGCCCTAATCTACCGCGAACAGACTTGAAGTCGTCGGCACAATGCCGATCGGTAGATTGTGAAACAGGGTAGATGTTGATTGCACTGTAGATTAGAACGATGCAAATCTGCCCCAAATCTACCGCGAGCAGATCTGAAATCGCCGGCACAATGTCGATCGGTAGATTGCGAAACGGGGTAGATGTTGATTGCATCGTAGATTGGAAACGAAAATTTTTGCATGGTTTTATTCGATCCTGCAAGATCACTGCACGAGAAAATACTGCATGATTTCTCTGTCCAGTCAATGCATGAGAGAAATTGCACGAGAAAAAGTTTACATTCTTTCTGTTCGGTTCTGCATGACCATGGCACGAAAAAAACACAACATGGCCGCCGGCCGGCAGCCGGCCGAGGAGCCTGCAGTGCCGCTCGGTTTTGGCCGGTGCTCGCCCTAGTACGGGCCGCTGCCCAGGTACCTGTGCCCGCAAGCACGCCCGAGGATGCCACCTTGGATCCGTGCCCGCACGCGCGCCGATCGGCCACCTTGGATTCGGTGTCCTCCCCACGCCGCCGTATGACGCCCGCTCGGCCCGAAGACAGCTCGCCCGCCCAGCCATGGCCGCCGTCGCCGAACCGGCTCTGGCCGCCTCTGCTCGTGCGCCGCCCGCAGCTGCGTCGCAGCTTCGGCCCACGCGCCCGCATGCAAGAACCCTGGCCGTTGCTGCGCCCGAAGCGCCGACCCCGCCGCACGAAGTTGCCGACGGTCCGCCTCCCCGTACGCACGCGCCTGGAAGCGCGCCGACCATCGGTGTTCGCGCCGCTGCGCCACACCCGAGGACCACCGCTTCGGCTTCTCGCGCCCGCACGCGCGCCGGCCACCGCTCGGGCCTCGCGCTGGTCGCCGCCGCTAGGGGCCCGCACTGCCACCTCGCGTGTTGCTCCGGCCGCCGCGCCGTCGAGTTGCCACGCCCGAAGCCCTCATGCGCCGCCTCCCGGTCCGGCCGCCGGCCTCGGCTGCCAACACGCGCCCCGCCGCCTCCCGGCCAGCAGCCACTTCCCGGCCCGCCATCGGCCTCGCCGCACGCAACTCCCGGCTAGCAGCCGCCTCCCGGCCCGCGTGCATGCCTTGTCCCGCCGCCGCCGCCACACGGGTGTTGGGGGTAGGGGAAACCCTACCCCGCCCCTTTTGGGTTCGCCTGGTGGGCCGGCCGGGGAGATGGGCCCAAGTAGGCCAAAAGACACGGGCCGGACTGAGAAAAGAAAAACAAAAAGGAGCCTGGCCGGAAGGGGCGGCAGATTTGCGAAAAAAGCCCTTCGGTTCTTAACAAATTACCAATCGGCCCTTAAATTTTTAATTTAAGCCCCGATTTTTGCATAAAAGGCTTCGTAGTTCCAAAAATTACGTATAAGCCCTCGAATTTACGAGTGGGTCCAGAATTTTGCAGAAAACCCCTCGGTAAATCAGAAAATTGCGCGAATTTTCCTCTGAACTGGAAATTTGCGTAGAAACCCCCAGAAATTGAAGAATTCGGTGAAAATTCTTTTTTTAGCATAAAAGGGCCTCGGAAATCCATTTTTTGCATTATTTTTAGCATTTGAAGATTATTTATTTCTGCCATTATTATTTCTGTGTTTTCTATATTTATTTACTGTTTTGGTTAATTGTAATTACTGAAAATTACTTTTAATCACTGAAATTAGCAGTAAAATTATAGAAAATGCACAGAAAATTATGAAACATTATGAGACCCTTTTGTACCATTTATTTACCCGCAGTGAATAATTCCGTGCATGTCTACCAGCAATAGACTTATACACATTTGATGACTAGCATCACGAACTGGGAGTTCGAGGAGCTGGCCCAGCATGGCCAAAACTATCTGACGTAGGCATCCGATGTCGAGATTGTGCTTTGAGCCAGGAAGCTCTGCGCTGCTATTGGGATTGGCGGACTGAATGACGCTCAACCCAAACCTGAGAAGAATGATCAGGCACTTCATTTTCTCAGGTATCATCTCTGTCTCACTCTCAAGAATGAGTACATGGCAGAGGAAAGCGCACTAGCACTCTGGACCGCACTCCAGAAGCGGTTTGAGAGGCTAAAGTACACCATTCTTTCCCAAGCAGAGCAAGAGTGGATCAGACTGAGATTTGCCGACTTTAAGACGGTCGAGGAATACAATTCTGCCTTGCACAGGATTTGTACCCCAATACAGAAAATTGAGAAAATCCTTCCACCCCAATGCAATATAATCCGCACGCAATTATCGTCAAGACGGCTATGAGGAATATGCCGAATTGATTGATATGATGCAAGTTGCGGAAGCTCAGGACGAAGTTCTCCGCAAGAACTAAGTCACTCAGCCATCTGGGAGCTCCACTGGCCGTGAAGCCAACGCCGGGAGCAACAAGGTGCGAAAGGCCTTGATAGAGAAAAGGGGAAGAAAGGGTAAGGCCGTAGCCCAGAAAGGCGAATCAGATGCTCCACGAGAGAATAAGGCCAGCAAGCCAAAGCGAGATGGCAAAGGGCAGCATGAAGCCCACTTTGCATCGGCTGAGGGGGAGAGTTCGGAATAGCTGCCTGCACTGGTGAAGGTTGAAACCATCACGACAGCAGCACCCCCTCTCGACCTAGAAACAGCCACCGCCATGATTTCTCTTGAAGAGAATGTCACCCCCGAGAGAATAGCAGAAGAAGTCTAGTGCACTGAATGCATTTCGACTTTAATTGTCATTTATTTTGTGTGGAAGAATATGTTAGAATTTGCATGGATGGTACTTAAGAATTGTTATTTTCTCGTGATGATTGGATGATATTTGAAGAATTCATTCATTTATTCAGTTTATGATGGCATGATATGTTCTGATATTGGAATATTTTATTTATGTGCTGAATGCCTTCTGGTTCATATTAATAAAATACCCTATATTAGAACGCGTGTAGCGCCCTATGGAGGGAGTGTGCTTAGCCAGCAGCGGCACAACGCATACTATCTTAAGAGAGATTGAGTATTTTTCAGTCGATTCGTAAGAGCACTGGCAGCCTTACGACAATCGCCAGAAGCGATGCATGTATAATTGGTTCGGAAAGAGCCACAATGGGCACAACTTTGGTCATTGAAGAAGTCTTATTGTACCCAGAATCGACTAGAACTCTCCTAAGTTTTAAGGATATTCGCGCCAATGGTTTCCACGTTGAGACTGACGAAGAGTACGGTAAGGAATACCTGCTCATCACGAAGCGCGAAGAGAATGGCAAAAGAATATTAGAAAAGATTCCTTCACTTGAAACTGGGCTATATTATACCACAATTAAAGCGCCTACAATGTACACTGTTCTAAAAACAGTGTTTAGAAGCTCTGAACTCTTCTGTCTCTGGCATGACAGATTAGGCCACCCAAGTCTTAGGATGATGAGAAACATAATAAATAACTTACATGGGCATAATATTAATGTGAAGAATTTCCTGAATCATGAAGATTTTGTGTGCCCTGCATGTGCCACCGGGAAACTAATAACTAGACCCTCCACTCTGAAAGTGAAGGATGAAGTCCCTGCATTCCTGGAACGCATCCAGGGAGACATTTGCAGTCCCATTCAGCCCGTCTTAGGGTCGTTTAAGTATTTCATGGTGCTCATCGATGCTTCATCGAAGTGGTCGTATGTGGTTTATTGTCCACAAAAAACCACGCCTTTGCAAAATTGATCTCGCAGATCATTCGCATCAGAAATGTGTTTCCAGATCATCATATCAAGTCCATCCGAATGGACAACGCCGGAGAATTTACTTCAAAAGGCATTTGATGATTATTGCATGGCGATGGGAATTGCAGTTGAGCATTCAGTACCGCATGTCCATACCCAGAATGGTTTGGCAGAGGCTTTAATTAAAAGAATTAAATTTATTGCCCGTCCCCTCTTGTATAAAAGTAATTTGCCAGCTACATGTTGCGGACACGCAATCCTACATGCAGCGAATCTCATCAACCTTAGACTTTTGGCCTACAACATCCAATCACCTATGCAACTAGCGCAAGGGTCACTACCGAAAATTTCCCAACATTAGGGGGAGGAAATCAACCCTTTGATGAAGAATATCGAAAAATTACGTGGCAAGCCACGGTAATCCATGCAGATGACCCGCGCACTAGTGAAGTGAATAAACAATTCCAGAACACAAGAGAAGTCTAAAAGACAATAGATTTGCAAGCATTAGCAAATCAACTGCCTGATCACTTTAGTGATTTGAAGAGCGTGACTAAGTCGCATGTGCTTGAACGCACTGCACCGGAGAGGGTTGAAATACCAAAGAAAGCAGAAGGTATCCCTAATCTCGTCCAGAGGCCTTAGAAAAAAAATGAGGACGAGAACTCCGGTTCCTCGAATCCTTAGTAACCGGGGACGCCTGGTGAAGAAGGATAAGAGGGATTTATCACAACCGATCACTGAAGTCCCCCAGAATGAGAAGGGGAGCCAGTTGAAACATGGCACAAGTATGACACCTTCAGAAAAAGGGCATACAGGATCTGAACATCCCCATCGGCATGGATGTGTGCGCACATATCAGAGCCGAAAAAAAACTAAATGGACTTGCCACCGCAATTGAAAGAAGCGATATGCAAGGTAAAGCTCCAGCAGAAGCAATCGCTCCAGAAGAAGCAACTCATGAAGAAATAGCTATAAATTATGTGCGCACGGGAGAGCCCCTGAATAGGACAACAGCTAATATCGATATCTACTTCGCAAAGAAAATTGCCACCATCATCGATCTTGATCCTGAGCCTGCATCGCTCGCTAAATGTAAGAAAAGATCAGATTGGGAAGATTGGAAGAAGGCAATAGCAACTGAATTGCTATCTTTGAATAAAAGAGATGTGTTTGGGCCCGTATGCCGCACACCTCCCCACATACACCCCATTGGGCACAAGTGGGTATTTGTTCGAAAGAGAAATGAAAGAAATGAAGTAGTGAGATACAAAGCAAGGCTGGTAGCCCAAGGTTTCACTCAACGTCCTGAAGTTGATTATGAAGAAACCTACTCCCAAGTCATGAGTGGAATTACCTTTAGATACTTGATCTCAATGGCAGTGAACTTGAACTTAGAAATGAAATTGATGGATGTTGTCACTGCATACCTTTACGGTAACTTGGATTCGGAGATTTACATGAAAGTCCCTGAAGGAATCTCTCTCCCGAACCAAGACAGAGCAAATAGAAATCTGTACAATGTGAAACTCAGAAAGTCACTGTATAGACTGAAACAATCTGAAAGAATGTGGTATAATCGCTTGAGCGACTTTCTCTGCAAGAAAGGCTACACGAACAATGAAGACTATCCTTGTGTTTTATACGGCGATCCCAGAATGAATTATGTATAATCTCTGTGTATGTAGATGATCTGAACATCATCGGGACAGCCAAAGACTTAAAAGAAGCATGCTCCTACTTGGAGTTAGAATTTGAAATGAAAGATTTGGGCAAGACCAAGTTTTGCTTAGGCCTGCAGCTTGAGCATGTCCATGAAGGAATCTTGGTGCATCAGTCAACCTGCACCCAGAAGGTGCTTGAAAGGTTTGGCTTTGAGAAGGCATTTCCCTCGAAAGTACCGATGATCGGTAGGTCTTTACAGCAAGAAAAAGATCATTTCCGACCTAGGGAAGAGGGGGAGGAAGTCCTGGGACCAGAATTCCCACACTTGAGTGCAGTGGTAGCATTCATGTACTTAGTAAACTGCACTAGATCGGACATTGCATTTGTCGTGAACCTCTTAGCAAGGTACAGTGCAGAGCCCACCAAAAGGCATTGGCAGGGCATAAAGGACATCTTCCGATACCTCCAAGGAAGCAAGGACCTTAGATTGTCTTACAAAAAGAATTAAGATCTGAACTTGATTGACTATGCAGATGCTGGGTACCTGTCTGACCCGCATACCGCTAAGTCGCAAACAGGCTATGTATTTCCATGTGGTGGAACTGCAATTTCCTAGAAATCGTCTAAGCAAAGCCTTGTAGCTACTTCGACGAACCACTCAGAAATTATAGCACTGTATGAAGCCGCACGAGAGTGCACTTGGTTCCGCTGAACGGATCACCACATCCAGCAGTCATGTGGAATGAACATTGTGCAAACCCCCGCAATTATCCATGAAGATAATGCAGCTTGCGTTGCACAAGTGCAGACGGGCTATGTAAGCATATCAACCCCCAAATTCCTCTATGCTCATGAATTGCAAAGATGGACAAAATTAAAGTACTGCACACTAAGTCACTCCCCGTATCTAGCTTTGAAAGGTGCGTGTGAGGGATTGGAATGATGAGACTTAGAGAAGTGCAGAATTCAGGGGGAGAATTCTCTCAAACCCGTTATTAAATCTTGATCATGAAGATTAAGTACCTAAAGGAATAAAGTCCTGAAGACCAAATGGAATTGGGTGAATTGTACTCATTTTCCCTTGACGAGTTTTCAATGAAGTTTCTCGACCAAGGTTTTTAATGAGGCAATTCGTGCATCGCAGCATCACATGTATCATGTACTCTTTCTCCAAATTTTTCCCACTGGGTTTTTATGGAGTTTTGACGAAGCATGAGCATGTTGGGTGAGTGCCCAAGAGGGAGTGTTAGGAAACTGGGCCCACGGCCAGAGTCCTAACATATTTGGGCACCCCACCGTAGACTATAAATAGGGACCTAGACCTCCTTATTATGTACACATGAATGAAAGCAATAAAGAAAGATCAGGAGTTCTCTCTATCTCTCTGTGTGTTCAATCTATTATTCTGTGATTCTGTGATTGATTCGTTCTTGTTCTAAACAGAGGAATCGCTCGGACTGGTCGCCAGCGACGGTTCCTCAACAAAAGGAACAGCTAACAAACGAGTCGCGAGAGCTAGCCGAGCCATGTCTGTACGTAGCAAGCGACGGGGACACATATGCAGCCGCTAGAGAAATGGTAACGAGACCGTATGCAGAAGATGACAGGCCGATACATAGGTAGATAGATTGGTCCATATATGGATATATACGCGTCTCTTCTAGCTAGGTACGTACGTACCCATATATAGTGGGAACGGCGCGCTACTTGTGCATGGTGCAGAATGAAATATTGAAGCTTCAGTTCCTCACAAACTTGCATGATGCCTCGTATTGCTAGGCCTAACCTGTTTGAAGCGCGGGAATATATTATAGGAATTTTGGAGGACCGGTACTTATTTCCTATAATTCCTTATTTCTCAGCGTTCTCTAAACTAATATACCGGCCGGTTCGCACTAGCTAGCCAGCTGAACGGATCCAATAGATGGTATTCTCCATAAAAAAGAAAAGAAAAGAGCAGAAGAAACATGATATTCTCCATAGAAAAGAAAAGATCACAAGAACAAGAAGAAACACAGCGATGCATGCTTAATATATATATATGCATACCGGCTCCCTTGTCGACGGCGGATTTGAGGAGGGTGATAGGCACCATCACCGCCGCCGCTGCCGCGCGCCTCCTCCTCCTACCGCCGCCGTTCTTCTGCTCATCTGCCGCCTGCACGCAGCTGCCGACGAGGACAAGAACAAGAAGCGCCCAAGGTTTGATGGCACCAATCCTCTGCTTCATCTTCGTATCCGTCGACAGATACTCGCAACACTACTAAACTCTCTGGTCTATCCGGTCGTTCTCCTGGATCAATCGATTGAGTAGAAGCAAAAAACCGATAGAAAAGCACTGAAACGATAGGAGCTTAATTAAATTAGCGGCATATATTTAACACACGCATAAACGATAGGAGCTTAAATTAGCGGCATATATTTAACACACGCATAGCAAGGGAATGACACACCTAGCTACAAGGCAAGCAAAGCAAGAAATTAAGGACCAAATCTTATGTTTCCACATATGTGCTTCCACATGACACAAATATAGTATATTAAAAAACTGCATGCCAAATTTACCAGCTATTTTTTGGGGTCAATTTTCTGGCTAATTAAGCAGTAGGGAATTAATCAAGAAGAAGGTTTAGACAGATAGACATGCGTCTTGGATAAACGGCGAGCAAAGCAAGAGAGAATGCACATATACCAACTAAATCTAGCCTGGTATATAATAAAAGCGGATGATAGCTGATGTACAGCTACTAAGGGGGAGAAAAGAAGGGAGATGCTAGTTTGCAGGGTCCGTGAGGATGCCCTCACCACTCCAAGAAAGGTCATTACAGATAATTCGGTATTGTTATCACAGACAGTTTTCTAAACTGTCTAAATTTATATATCAGTGATAATTGCGGGTTATCACAGACGGTTTATAAGCCGTCTGTGATAAAAACAATACAGACGGTTTGTAACAAAAACCGTCTACGAAGAAAACTATTACAGACGGCTCGAACCAAAAACCGTTTGTGATACCCACATATCACAGATGGTTCTAGTTACCAATTGTCTGTGATTGATGAGTATCACAGACGGTTAAAATATAGAACCGTCTGTGATAGTCTTTCATAGACGGTTTATACCACAAAACCTGTTAGACCATATGACTAAGTTTAGGATATTTTGGTGATGAATAATTAACAATGATTAATTTATGATGATGAATATTTCATAATATTACTTATCGATGTTATGCGAGGTGTGTGGTGTGTGCGTGGACTGATATTGGTCAAATTGAGACGAACTTGTGCCGGAAAAAATGTTTTTTGGTCTTTGCATGTACAGGTTGAGCATGGAGGCGATATGGTCGGTGATGAAGTGGACTGGGACTAAGATGGGAGATCCATGGTTCAGACGGTCAAGAAGGTCACGAGATGATCGGGCTCATGCTTGGGGCGCATAGAGATCAGAGATGTATGACACGTGTTAGAGCTACGGAGGTGCGGTTCGGAGGCTACGATACGTGATAGATGATGCGTGGAGAAGCTATGGGAGGTGCGTTCCTAAAGGCTTCGACACGTGATGAGTTAAAAGTTGGAAGTGTGAAAAAACCACGTTAGGAAGGGTTTTGGGTCCCTTGAAAATTAGTGGGCCAAAAGTCTAGTTGAGGTAAAAAAGGCCTAAGCCCAGTTGAATGAGTTATATTAGGGTTTTGAATAGAGATTGGTGAGGTGAGAGAGTCGGTTGGATAAAAATAAAAACTATGACGCGTGTGTGACGGCGCCGTGGCGGATCGAGCGAACAAAAATTAGAAGAAAAAACAAAAAAGGTGCTTGCATGCATGGAGTTGATGGAAGTGATCGCGTGCATGGTCTGATGGAAGTGGTAAGCTCTGCTAGATAATTGATACAGATTTGGCCGTGTTTTTTCTCTTTGTTTTTGCGGGAAAAAAGAGATGAAGCATAGAGCGGCGACAGTGATGTTGATGGAGACTCATTGATCGAAACTTTTTCGGCGGCCGTATTGTTTTCTGAAATAAAAACAAAAACAAAAAAGGTGGCTCGGATGGAGAGTTGATGGAAGTGCTAAGCCTTGGCCCCTATTGATTGAGAAGAATAGAAAGAAGTATTGAGTGGGTACATTGAGGGCTTGATCGATAATTTGGTGCGTGCAGCGTGGCATCGTTATATTGAGCGAACAAACAGAAAAGGTAAAGATTACTATTTTTTCTTATTATTTTTTAGCTGTTTTCTTTTACTTTCTATTATTAGCAAAAAAAATAGTAGATAGCAAGAAAGGTTTTCTCTGGGCGCTGTAATTATTCACCCCCTCTGATTACAATCGACGATCCAACAAGTGGTATCAGAGCAGGTTACAATGGCATCAGATCGAGATCACTTTTTAGGTAAGCCACCATTTTTTGATGGGTCATATTATCTTTATTGAAAAAACACGCATGGAGGTTTTTCTTCAAGCACAAGGTAATTCTATTTGGCAAAAAGTTGAAAATACATATGAAGTACCTCTTGTTGTTACAACTGAGAATTCATCTGATGTTGAAGCTAATGCTAAGACTAGAAATATATTGTTGCAAGATTTAAGTAGAAATGAGTTTGTTAGAATTGCTCACCTTAAATTTGCAAATAAAATTTGGACCACTCTAACTGATTATCATGAAGGATTTAAATATGTTAAAGGTGTGCGTCAGAATCAATTTAAAAAGGAGTATTCTAAATTTGAGATGAAACCTTGAGAATCAGTAGATGCTCTTTTTGATTGCTTCAAAAAAATTGTTAGTGATTTATAATCTGTTGATGTCACATATTTTGATTTTGACAATGCCCGTCAAATTTTAAATACTTTGGATATGTCTGTTTGAAATGTATTAGTCACTACTATTAATCATTCTGTTAACATAGAAACACTCACTTTGAATGATCTTTATTCCAAGATGAAAACACATAAAATTGATGTTTTGGCCAGGACAAACAAAACTAATTCTTTGGGCTTAGTGACTAAGCAAGCTGACAATTATTCTAGTTCTTCTTTGTCTACATTGTGCTCTATTTCAGATGAACAATTAGAGGAGATTCCAGAAGTGCAGCTTGTACTTCTCTCCAACATGGTAACTAAGGCAATTAATAATATCATATTAAGGCGGAGAGGAGGTCCAATCAGATGCTATGAATGTGGTGAGTTTAACCACATCAAGATGAATTGCCCCAACTGAGAAGCAAGGAGGTTAAAGATGACAAGACACCAACTAGTCGCTCTCAATTCAAGATTGACCCAAACAAGAATAGCAATTACCACAGGGCGGTCAACAAAGTACATACAGCACTTGAGGAGATTGATTTGAGTGATGTTGATTCTGTGAATTGCAAAGAATGAAATTGAAAACCCCAAGTCCAATTCTTCTACATGTTTAGAGTCAAGTATTTCAAATGTTCAATCTAAAACCTGCTCTAAATGTGAATTGCTAGAAGTTAGACTTAATTCATCACAAGAAACAATTCAACAGATACTTTATCATGAGATATCTTTTTGCTCTAATTGTCCTAAGCTTAACACTGAAATAGAAGATTTGACTAGACAACTTAATGATTTTGTTGAAAAAGAAAGATTGGCTCTGTCTAATGCTTCTAAGAATCTTGTGAATGAAAAATCGTAGTCTAGGATTTAATATTGTTGAGCATGCCAAGAATAATCCCCCTAAGGTAATTAAGCCTCTTGAACCTGGAAAGTTTGAAGTGAAACTTGAACCAAAACAAACTGTGTTTAAATCTGCTGGCTTTGTGTAAAGTTCATCAAATAATAATGTAGGTGCTATCTCTTCATCTCAAAAAAAATTCTAGTTATGTTAAATTGCATTGCACCTACTGTGGAAGAGATGGGCACTTACATGAATTTTGTTTCAAGCGTGTTAAGAAAGAGACGAAGGAAAGATTGAATGCCTTAAAATGAAAACGTGCATTGTCTTTTATTCCTAGATCAAATACGAAAGCTATGTTTTTAGAAAACTTTTATGATGGCTTTAAATCTGCCTCACATGCTAGATTGGGATTTAATTCAAATAATTCACGTCCTTTTCGGCATTTTGATCACCCACATGCACATGATTTTGGCTCTACCTTTGTTGGTCCTGTTCATCGTGTGTCTCAGTACTGGATTTCTAGATCTTATTTCACTAACCCCAGTACTGTGACACCGATATTTCCTGCGGTATAGGTACAGCTGATGAGGAAGGGGAACACGTGGCTAGTGGATTCAGGTTGTTCCAGGCATATGACCGGTGATTCAAGATGGTTCTACTCCCTCACTAAGGCATCTAGTGATGAGTTAATTACTTTTAGGGATGTTTCGACAGGTATTGTGATGGCTAAAAGTACAGTGCGTGTTAATGATAAATTCATTATCAAGGATGTTGCTTTGGTGAGTAAATTGAAGTATAATTTGCTTTCAGTTTCACAATTGATAGATGATAACCTTGAGGTGAGCTTTAGGAAACATGCTTGTAGGGTTTTAGATACTTCTGGGGATCTTGTATTCAATATATCTTGATTAGGAAAAGTCTTTAGAGCTGATTTTAATCATACTTTTTCCCCTGATGTTAGATGTTTGGTAGCCTCTAAATCTAGAGATATTTTCTTTTGGCACCATAAATTGGGACACATTGGTTTTGATCACCTTACACGGATTAGTGGGATGGATCTCATTAGGGAGTTACATAAGCTAAAAGGTGGAAAAGATTTGGTTTGTTCCTCTTGTAGACAAGTTAATATGGCAGCTGCTCCACACCCACCTCTTACTATGATCATCACAGATGGCCCTGGTCAATTGTTACACATGGACACTGTAGGCCCTTCTAGAGTTCAATCTGTTATAGGTAAATGGTATATACTTGTAATTATTGATGATTACTCCAGATACTCTTGGGTTTATTTTATGGTGTCTAAGAATGAGGCTTTTGGGTGCTTTAAGGATTAATTTCTTAGACTCAATAATGAATTGCCAGGTGCTATGAAAGCTATACGGAGTGATAATGGTACTGAATTTAAGAATTCATCATTTGCTTCTTTTTGCTCTGAAAAAGGTTTAGAACATCAATTTTCTTCCCCTCCTATCCCACAGCAAAATGGGGTTGTAGAGAGGAAAAATAGAACCTTAGTTGAGATGGCTAGGATTATACTTGATGAATATGCTACTCCTAGGAAGTATTGGGCTGAGGTTATTTCCACTGCATGTCATGTTTCTAATAGATATTTTTGAGAGCCTCATTGCACAAGACTTCTTGTGAGTTAAGATTTGGGTGTAGAGTATTTGGATGTAAGAGTATTTGGATGTAAATTCTTTATCCTTAAACATGGTAATTTTGATAAATTTGAATCTAGATCTTCAGATGACATTTTTCTTGGTTATCCTGCTCACTCTCGTGGTTATCGTGTACTCAACTTAGAGACTAACAAAATTGTTGAGACCTACGAGGTTACTTTTGATGAGGCTAGTCCTGGTACTATACCCGACATTTCAGGTACAAAGGTTCAGGGAGAGTTAGAAGGCATATTTATTAATGAAGAGGAAGATCTTGACTGTGATGTTTTTCCACCTATGCCACCACCTGCACCTGCTAAGGATCTTGCAACTTCTACTTCGACTCTAGCTAGAGACGCCGCTATTCTGGTGAGCTGCCATCAACTAATGGATCACATGCAGAAGAGGTTGATAATGTTGATGCTACTTTAGAACCCTCTGCACCATTGCATATTCAGCGGCGCCATCCCCCAGAACTATGATTGGTGACATTCAAGAAAGGGTAACACGATCGAGGTTTACTTCTCCTGACTCACATGCTTATTCTGCTTTTGTTGCCTCTTTTGATCCCAATGATGTAAGTCACGCTTTATCTGATGAGTTTTGGAACAATGCCATGCATGAAGAATTAGAAATTTTGAGTGTAATAAAGTCTGGACCTTAGTTAAACCTTCTCATGGACATAATGTGATTGGAACTAAATGGGTTTTTAAAAAATAAACAAAGTGATGATGGTGTTGTAGTTAGAAATAAGGCTAGACTAATTGCTCAGGGGTTTACTCAGGTGGAAGGTCTTGATTTTGGTGAAACTTTTGCTTCTATTGCCAGATTAGAAGCTATTAGAATTCTCTTAGCTTTTGCTGCATCTAAAAGTTTTAAGTTATATCAAATGGATGTTTAAAGTGATTTTCTTAATGGCTTTATTGAGGAGGAAGTTTATGTTAAGCAACCACCTGGTTTTGAAAATCCTAAATTTCCTAACCATGTCTACAAATTATCTAAAGCATTGTATGGCTTGAAACAAGCTCCCAGAGTATGGTATGAAAGGCTCAAGTCATACTTGTTAAAGAATAATTTTCAAATGGGCAAGGTAGACAAAACTCTTTTCACTCTGAGGCATGGCAATGATATATCTTGTTCAGATTTATGTGGATAATATCATTTTTGGTGGCTCCTCTCATGCTTTGGTTTCCAAGTTTTTAGATACTATGAGCAGAGAGTTGAGATGAGTATGATGGGGAAGTTAACTTACTTCTTGGGTCTAAAAGTAAAACAGACTAAACAAGGCACGTTTATTCATCAAACCAAGTACACAAGGGATTTGCTTAGGCGTTTTGACATGGGAACTTGTAAACCTATTTCTACACCAATGGGATCTACAACTGTTCTTATCCCTGATGAAGAAGGTGAGATGGTGGACCAGAAAGAATACAGAAGCATGATTGGGTCCATACTTTACCTTACTGCTTCGAGGCCAGACATACATTTTGTTGTGTATCTGTGCGCTCGATTTCAAGCTTCACCACGTGCATCCCATCGTAAGGCTGTGAAAAGAATTTTCAGGTACCTCCAATCAACTTTAGAATTCGGACTCTTGTATTCTTCTTCATCCTGTCTTACCCTGCGTGCATATTTAGATAGTGATTTTGCGGGTTGTCGGATTGATAGAAAGAGTACCTATGGTACATGTCATTTTTTAGGCACATCATTAGTTTCTTGGTCTTCTAGAAAATAATCATCTATTGCACAATCCACTGCTGAAACTGAATATGTAGCTGCTGCTAGTTGTTATCAAAGTTTATGTATTTCTGCTACACTCAGGGATTATGGGTTACAATTGAGTAGTGTTCCATTGTATTATGATTACACTAGCACTATTAATATTGCTAAAAACCCAGTGCAACATTCTAGGACTAAACATATTGATATACAATTTCACTTTCTAAGAGACCATATGAAAAAGGGTGATGTTGTTCTACACTTTGTTGAGTCTAATTTTCAAATTGCTGATATTCTCACTAAGCCGCTTGATACTTCTCATTTTGTTCATTTGCGGAGTGAGTTGGAGATATGTCACCTAATGCGATTATTCTGAGGGGGAGCTTGTTGTTTTAAAAATTTAGGAAGCTTTGTTTATTATACTTGTCAAATAAATCAATAAGCCCAAGGCATTGAAATTAAATGAGTTGTCTAAATAGTGCTCTTCATATTTACTTATATGTTGTGTAGCTTTGATCATGACTAGTTATAATTAAATTACTATACTTGAACTAAAATATGACATGGCGGAATACTTTGACTAGATTGACTATAAATAGTACTCTACGATGTTCATCAAAAAGGATTAGCTTGATTGTGAGTTTTATTTTAAATCTTAGCTATGAGGCTCGCATGTTTCATATTGCGTTTTTTTATGATCACTCAATTTGGCATGTTATAACAAAAAAATGAGAAAGAGAAAATTAAAAAGATGTATGCTTCAAGCATGCCTTGGTACACAAAAAGAAAAAGGCACAAAAGTGCATAAATAAAAAGAAGTATGCTTCAAGCATGCCACCATCTAAAACAAGTATGCTACAAGCATTTCATTATGAAAATAAGTATGCTACAAGCATACCACATGCCTATGAATTGAGTGTGGAGCAATAGGTTGATATATGAGACTGCTAGCTCATCTAGATTTAAAATTTACTTCACTTTTAGTCTTTGACTTTTTATTTTGATGTCTTATTGTGCTCTTTATAATTGATTTGGTCATTGTTGAGATGCCTGTTATTAATATAAATTGCTTAATTATGCTCAAGACTGGTTTTGGTATTGCTATATGATATATGAGTCTATATGATCTAGATAGCTCTACTCAAAAATATGGCTTGGGTTCTTTATTTAATCAATACATATTGATTTGGATAATCTACAAATCTTATTGATTTTTACTCTCATTGCTCCTTCTTAGAATTATTCTTTACTTGAATTTTTTTTGATGATTACATTGCCAAAGGGGGAGAGATTTGGTGTACTTTGTGAGAAATTAAAGAGAATGGAGAGATATTGGAGAAATTTGCTAACTTTGCCTCTCTTGTGTTGAGGGGGAGTGTTTTTGAAGAGATTTGAGATTTGTGGCTTAAAATATTTTTTCGGCTTCAATTCTTTACTTATATCTATTTGAAGCTAATTCATCATGCAATCATGTGGTATTGTCAATGTATTCATCAAGGGGGAGATTGTTAGACAATGTGGCTAGGTCTAAAATATTTTGGTGATGAATAATTAATAATGGTTAATTTATGATGATGAATATTTGATAATATTGCTTATCGATGTTATGCGAGGTGTGTGGTGTCTACGTGGACTGATATTGGTCAAGTTGGGACAAACTTGTGCCGGAAAAAATGTTCTTTGGTCATTGCATGTGCAGGTTGAGCATGGAGGCGATTATGATCGGTGACGAAGTGGACCGGGACTAGGATGGGAGATCCGAGGTTCACACGGTCAAAGAGGTCACAAGATGGTCGGGCTCATGCTTGGAGCACATGGAGATCAGAGATTGATGACACATGTTAGAGCTACGGAGGTGCAGTCCAGAGGCTACGACACGTGATAGATAATGCGTAGAGAAGCTACGGGAGGTGCGGTCCTGGAGGCTTCGATACGTGATGAGTTGAAAAGTTGGAAGTGTAAAACACCCGTGTTAGGAAGGGTTTCGGGTCCCTTGAAAATTAGTAGGCCAAAAGCCTAGTTGAGGTAAAAAAACCTAGGTCTAGTTGGACGAGTTGTATTAGGGTTTTGAGTAGAGACTGGTAAGGTGAGAGAGTCAGTTGGATAAAAATAAAAACCGAGACGCGTGTGCGGTGGCGCCGTGACGGATCAAGTGAACAAAAATTAGACGAAAAACAAAAAAGGTGCTTGCATGCATGGAGTTGATGGAAGTGATTGCGTGCATGGTCTGATGGAAGTGGTAAGCGCTGCTAGATAATTGATACAGATTTGGCTGTGTTTTTTCTCTTTGTTTTTGCGGGAATAAAGAGATGAAGCTAGAGCGGCAGCAGTGATGTTGATGGAGACTCATTGATCGAAGCTTTTTCGGCGACCGTATTGTTTTCTGAAAAAAATTAAAAAAACAAAAACAAAAAAAGGTGGCTCGGATGGAGAGTTGATGGAAGTGCTAAGCCTTGGCCCCTGTTGATTGAGAAGAATAGAAAGAAGTATTGAGTGGGTACATTGAGAGCTTGATCGATAATTTAGTGCATGCAGCGTGGCATCGTTATATTGAGCGAACAAACAGAAAAGGTAAAGATTAATATTTTTTTCTTATTATTTTTTAGCTGTTTTCTTTTACTTTATGTGATTAGCAGAAAAATAGTAGATAGTGAGAAAGGTTTTCGCTGGGCGCTGCAATCATTCACCTCCTCTGATTGCCATCGACGATCCTACAAAACCGTCTGTGATAGTTCACTCTATACCTAAAATTTTTCCTGTTTTTTGGCTACCTTAACAAATAATGTTACCTATGCCCTTTGAAAACAAGCAAATACAGTGGCAAACACAACTCACATTCCATTTCCATTAAGATTAGAATCCACCATTACAGCATAACAAGATAATGAACCCAACTCTTTAACACGGCAAGAATATATAATAAGTAGAGATCCCAGCAGACAGTAGAAGCTGGATGCATCGGATAGCGGCCGGATATCACCGGCAATGGAGAGGCGGTGGTAGCGCCACTTTTGTGGCACGACGGTGAGACTACACAAGACACTCTTACGACACTTACGACATGAGTGTGTTGTGTAGTCGACCATTGTGTCACAATGGAGGCGCTAGCTCACAGCAGTAGTCGGCGTCGTCGAGGAACAAGCTGAATGCATTGGATGGCGGCCGGATATCACCGGCAATGGAGAGGTGGCAGTAGTGCCACCTTTGTGGTACGACGGTGAGATTGCAGAAGACACTCTTACAACACTTACGACAAGAGTATGTTGTGCAGTCGACCGTGGTGTCACAACGGAGGCACTAGCTCATGGTAGTAGTCGGCGTCGTCGAGGGGAGGATGCAGGAAGCTATATAGTGGATGAACTAACGCATGGCTGCCGGTGGAAAGGTAGATGGGGAGTAATTAATAAGGACGAGCGGTGGGAGGAAAGTAATTAATAAGGGCGAGCGGTGGGAGGAACCAGTGCCTGGCATTCGATGTGGAGAGAATGGACAGGTGAGATTGAAATCCTAGGGCAGACCGTGTTAATGATTTGCCCAGGCTGGAGGAGGAAGTGCAGAGGGCAAGGACAATCTTCACGGCATTCGAGAACTCAGCGGCTGATCCTCCAACTCCGAAAGTCAAAAAAGAAGCATATGAAGCCCTGAATACTAGGATCTGGGAATCACTTTTTTGGGACTTTTGTAAAAATTTTGCCTTGAATTTGTCTCTCGTCTCACTAGCTTCTGTAGTTTATATGACAAAGCACAAAACACAAACGGTTGTAAATAAAAACCATCTGTGATAGTTTCATAGACGGTTCTAATTTAAAACCATCTGTGATAATGCGTATATCACAGACGGCTTTTAAACTTAACCATCTGTGATAGTTTTAGAGACGATTGTAGCCATGAACCGTCTGTAATAATCAAAGTACAGACGGCTCCACATAAACTGTCTGTGATGAGACATCCAGTATAGCTTATTTTGTAGTAGTGCCTCCCCTCCTTCCCTCTTCCATTCCCTCAACCCTCCTTCCTTCGCCTCTAACACTGAAAAGAATTCTAACTCATTTCAAAATAAGTTCTCACTTGATTCAAAAAAAATTTCAACTCGGTTCCACAAAATTTCAGCTCAATTTTGAAAATTTTCAACACAATTCCAAAAAAATTTCAACTTGATTCCAAGAAATTTCAACTTGAATCTGAGAAATTTAACTCAATTCCAAGAAAATTCAACTTGATTAGAGAAAAATCAACTCGGTTTTGAAGGATTTCAACTCGAATTCAAAAAATTTCAAAAGTTAGGGTTAGGACAAATGTTCCCCTGGGCAACGGTGACTAATGGTCGAATGCCTCGTAAGTGCATGATATCATTACCAGTAGCTTTTCAAATGAGTATCTTATCCACGAGATGGTGACAGGTCTTGAATTACAAATGTTTAGTAATAATAATAAATAAACATTAAATAAATGGATAATGATAATAAATTGTATAGATATTAAATGTGCAAAATATAATAATCAAACATGTTCTTGAGGTGCTGGTTTGCAATTAGTAAAGCTTCGATGTTCGATAGGTACCATTATGGTGTTCATAACATCTTTACGAGTGTGGAGACAAAGATGAATATATTTATCAAACATATCCCTTGTAACCCCCACTCCAAGTACTATAGCATCATGTTACCTTATCGCCTCTCATTCCCATCCCATCTAGCGGTGCTATCCTTCATGTCCTACAAAGAAAAATTGGTGCATGGTCCATTTCATACAACCATCATGAAGAATATCATTATAAGTATATATTAAGCCGCCAGATCCCTCTCTACATGGGGATAACCGGTAACCTCAAGAACTAAATATATTAATACTAAATAAGAAATGGATGAATAACAAAGATATTACACCAAACATGTTCTGGAAATAATAGATTAAATCACAAAACCAATTTGAGAAAGAACCGTTCGGTGGATGCGTAGCTTCAGAATGATCTAGAATAGTTTGGCTAAATTTAATGGAGAAATAGAGTGCAAATGTGATCTAGAGGAGAAAGAGGGTGCTGGAGGCGTTTTCCCACTCTATATGTTGGTGTTGACTCCATATGCCGATCTTGTGTGACCTCTTGCTTCGATCCCCTTGCGGCGTTGTATATCGGGTATCACGACGCCTACATGCGGAAGTAGCGCGTGGCACCATCGCCATTGTATTTTGTTTGACGAGACGAATTGACTGGAGGCCGGTACGGGTGAGCGATATCGGCGGCCTGACCAGACTGCAGGTCGTATTCTCCTCTTGAGACTGCAAACGATGCGTCCACAGTCCACACCGTCGGCGAGGGACACCCATGCCAGAACCTCCGATGGGGGGAGAGAGAGAATTTGTACTGAGTTTGATGGAAACTCTACATACTATATATATTAAGGGTCTGTTTGGGACTGCTCTGCTCCAGTTTTTCCAACTCTGCTCCACCAACTCCAGCATGGAGCAGCTCCACTGTGGAGTTCCTGGAGCAGGTGGTCCTGTTTGGCACGCAGCTAGCTCCAGCTCCAGGAATGTGAGGTTTCCCTGAGAAAGGTCCAATGTGCCCCTGAATGATGTTTGGTGTATGTTTTAATGTCTGCGGAGCATATGTAACTGAATTTTTTTTTTGCCAATTGAAATATGATGTAAAATATTATAATCGCAATTAATTTATTCGAGAAAACCAAAAAAACAAATATTTTGGTCAAATAATTCCATCCTTTTGTCCCATGACCATACAAGTATTTTTGCATTGCATACAACCATGACCATGAGCAAATTTGCATGCAAGCATACCAGAATATTTCCATGTCAGATCAACATAACACAGGATTGAGACACCACTGCACTTTGGCTGCTTGAACCACCACACACTAGTCACACGCTGACACACATGCAAGGAATATCAAGATACTGCCGAAATTCAAGCAAATAAATTTCATTGGGATGTGAACTTTATTACAGCAAGGAATCCATAATCCAAGAGTCCAAATATTACACTTAGGACTCCATGACTAGCTAGCCTCAACGTTTCGCCAACACATACATGAGTGTTTTCATCCATGTTTCTCCTATGAAACTGCAGACTCAACTCAAGAAAACACCAATGCCTATGAACCAAAGTCAATCAAAAACAATTTTACACTATGAATTTAGTTACCACATCCATGTATTGTGCACGATAATTTGGTTTTAGACCAAATAACTGCCTTAGCTGTCCAATGAAGATTTCAAGAGTCTAGCTGTCCAATGAAGATTTCAAGAGTCTCCATGAGTTCCTGTTTCATATAAATATGTCAGCAAATAATGCTCTTGCAAATAAGGTATATCATGACTCAGGAGGGTGAGCATAGCATATCAACAGGCTAACATGTCAAAAAGGCAAGAAAATGATAGATTTCACACACCTGCGATGACATTTTGTTATGTGTAAAAATTCCAACAGCAGCAGCACAAATAATAGGACAAGAAGGTTCATCTTTGCTAGTAGCTAAATACAGAAAGATTACAGTGATCCCCCATTGTATTCAGTCATCATAGAGATATATGCATCATGCCATAGATAAGCTTGCAAAGATCTTTATGGTATGAAAAAAAGAGCATACAAGGGCCCCAGAAGTATCTGAACCTGAAAGATGGACAACACAATCTAAATTCTTCCAAACGATATTTTTTACCTTGGTAATCAATTGCAAGATCCCACTGCAATAAGCAATTCGATTCAGGAGAACGCTAAAGATCACTTATGCTCCATTCATTAGTAGCATGAAGTAACAAAATGCTAGCTTTACCATCTCAGAGAAAAGTAATTACTATGCCAAATTTCAGGAGATGGGATGACGAAGTTGAACAAACAATGCATTATATTCCATAGTTGGAGAGGTCATTGTTGCAAATATACACATGAATTACATTCTTCAAGATTTTTTTTGGCCTTCAAGCATGATAGAGCAGCCTAGGCTTGTCCAAATGGACTTGATCACGAAGAGTCGAAGAGAGACCAAAACAAGGACAAAGGCATCAAATGAGAGTATGAGACACAAGCTTGCATGTTCAAAAAGAGAAGAAAACTTCTGCATCCTGCATCCGCAACTGCTAGCTCCATTCAATCTCCACAGCACCTGTTAGCTCCGTTGTATCTCCACAAATAATTTCCAATTCCATGAAGCAGGATGCTGTAAGAAGCGTATCAGGCAGAAATCAATAGGCTGGTTTCAGTGCACGGCGGAGGAGCTGCGGGGGCGCTTGGAGCGCCGCTGGGAGGCACTTGAGCCGGCGGCGGGGTGGCGGGGCCCATCCATGGGGCGGGAGCTGATGGGCTTGATGTTGGCGGCCTCGACGAGGGAGGAGCGGCACGCGCGAGGCGGCGGCGAGGCGTTGCCTTTGTCGCCGCCGTCGTCGTCGGATGCGGCGGCAGCGGAGTTGTCGGAGTCGGAGTGGAGGCGGGGGGAGCGCTCGCGGGTGCGCCTCGGGGAGGGGAGGCAGCCGTCAGCGCCGGAGTCGGAGTCTGAGGCGGCCGCGAAGTCGGCGCCGACAGAGGCGGGGGTGGAGGAGAGCGCGGCGGCGTTGGGGTGGAGGTTGGGGGTGGGGTCTTGGATCGGGAGCGGGAGAGTGAGGGGCTCGGGGAGGGCGGGCGGGGACGGTGGTGGCGAGCCGCATCCGCCTCGCCGTCGGAGGCGTCGGAGGCCGAGCCCAACGCGGCGGCGGAGCGCTTCGGGAGGGGGGCGGAGGAGAGGAGCGGCGCGGGTGGGGGCGGCGGAGGAGAGGAGCGGCGCGGGTCGGGGCGGACGAGAGGAGCGGCGTGGGTGGGTGGGGAGGAGAGGCGTCGTGCGGGTGGGTGGGGAGGAGAAGAGAAGAAATTGATGAATCGGTACGGAGGGAAGATTGTGTAATGGCAGTGGTGGGTAATTACCCTCTAACTCCACGAGAAGATACAAAACGCTGGTTTTTGGAGTACCCCTTGAGGAGCTCCAGGAAAAACGTGGAGTTGGCCCTCAACTCCACCTTTTTCTTGGAGCGGAGTTTCTGGAGCTAGACCTGTTTGGCTGGGTAGTTTAGGAGCGGAGCTGCAAAAGTGGGAGCAGAGCAGTCCCAAACAGGCCCTAAACCCGGGGGACTCTCTGGCTGGAGAAGCTAGCCACGTCAGCATTCTTGCGAAAAGCCCCCTGAGTTTTTAGAAATCGCGTAAAGGTCCTCGGTTCTCGTGAAAAAGTCCCTGCCAGGTTTTTTTTCTGAAAACACCCTTCCACTTCACCGAAATTTCGTATTCTTTGCAGGATTGCACCCTGCGGTTTTTAAAAGTTACGTACAGATCCTTTTTTATTATATATAGGCCCTTACATGTCATCGGTTTTTTGCGAAAAAGACCTTCGGTTTTCTCGAAATTACGTATATGCCCTCGATTTTTTTAAAAAACTTTTCCACGGATTGCCCTCTCTTTCACTTCGGTCCACACGGTAGCTAGCGCGACGTGGCGCCGTGCTCATGCTGCTAGTATTTATTGTTATTCACCAGAAAGCACAGAACATGCTCTACATTCGGTTTGCACGGAGTTCGGAAAACTCTACAAAAAATTTTATTGCATTATGAAGATAATTAGAGTGTGTTCATCCACTCTACTTGTATAGGATTTGATAGAGACACATGCATGAATAGTTGTGTTGTTTGTGGTTTGCTAGATGAGGTTCTAGAACTGACAAAAACTTTTGCACGTATATGTGACCACTTTCGTTGGAAAGGAGGCCTCGTTTGGCACAGCTCTAGCTCTGAGATCTGTGCTGGATCTGTAGTTTGTTGACTAAATTAAAGTGATTTAAATATTTTTATTTAATATATAATATAAATGAAATGAGTCATGTAAATGCACTTAACATGCCTGCAACTCTAGATTCAGGATTTTTTAGAGCTACAGATGACCAGCTCTAAGAAATCTACAGATTTTCTAGAGCTAGAGCTCTGCCAAACGGGGCCAAAAACGTCGTGGCCTGTGGGCATGCGTGTGCCTGAGTGTGTGTCGGGAGAACATATGTAAACTTGTTTGGAAAAACCATATATAAATTCAAATAGCTCAAATTACATAGTATATCTACTCGAACCATCTTACAAAATATATACGAAAAATTACAAATCCACTGGGCGAGCCTTCACGCTAGGCGACCTATTACATCATTGTCACTAATTAACCTTGTAGGAAAAAAACTTGTCGCTCAACATATGTAATAAAGCAACCATTCAATCAAGTATTGATTACCATGCTGTTTCCTTCCTCCCTAGTGTTGAAAATGTGACATATTAAGTTGTATGTATATTAGACTGAGTGTTAGGTGATGACCTAAATTGACTCGAGTTGCGTAAAACACCAGGGCTAGCACGTCACACTTGTCAGTGTGTGGCTCCTGCAAGTGGGGGCCGGTCCGACCCAGTTGGATTCAAGCGTTGGTTCAGAGTGCAACTTGTCAATTTACGTGGAGGTGGCGTAGAAATTTACGTGTTTTTAAAAAATTTTAGGGTTTAGACGTAATCCCATAAAATTATAGCAAGTTCTATATACCAATGCAACAGTGAAGACATGAACCGACAAGTGAGCCCGAGCGGAAAGCTCCATTGTGGCGCCATGTATAATTATTCCAAGAATAATTACACTTAAGCAATGGATTATTATTTATCTAATCAGTATAACACTGTTCTGACAAATAATATGTTTTTACCAGTGTCATGCAACAGAACAATAATATAAAAGCTATATGTTTATTACAGCACTTACCACGAAGATTGTTGTCTCAATTACAAATACATAGAGGACAAAAAGTACAACCGATACCCTATGCCTCTCCTGCTCGGCTCCACCGGTCGTCTACTCGTTCCAACCACCGTATAAGGGGCCCACCTCCCCTGGTTCCTTGCAACCGTCATCCTCCTCCTCGGTGAGCTTGACTGTGCCTGCTACCCCTTCATCCGGCTCAGAGTATTCTCTTATCAGAGCAGGGTCTAACAAAGAAAAATAATAGCAAGGGTAAGTACATACTCAGCAAGCATTATAATAGCAAAATACATTGTATGCCTCTCTTTATCCTTACTTCCATTTCTAATCATTTGCTTTCTGAAATTAGCCTCCTTAAATTAAGTGACATCTTTTAATTTATGAAAATTCTACGTTTCACTCGGGTGAACAAGGATCCCTAGTGATCACCGTAATCTTCAATCCAAGAGAATGACATGAATTAATGATTTTATTTAGCACTGCGCAGGTTTGTGCCACTGTACTCATAGCTACTCTGAACCATCAAAACTAGGTTTTCCGCACTTCCTTTGGTGTAGGGTCATGTTCAAAGTACAAAACCTTTTCCAAGTTACGCTGCTCAATTCTCCAGCCTATTATCTTCCACGGGTATATCGGGTCGCTCACTCGGGCTCTACCAACTTCAAATAATGTTTGGTTCGACTGGCTCCCGACCCAACAATCCACCTACACATGTAGCCCCTCGGGACTTACTCACTTTCAGACTAACGTTACTGGTCTTAAGATTCATCCATCTTTACTCACACATATTTACTTACCCAATGTGGAGGGATGAATAACATAACATGGTACTAATTTCTGCCCGTTCAAGATGGAAAAATAGTTGGCACTTTATTTACGGTCCCCGGTTCGAGTGAAAGTTTGGTAGGTCCTTATATTCTAGCCATATTCAAAGGGGTCCTGCCTTCCCTCTCTCTGCCTTTTCAATGTCCCATTTACCCTCCTATTTACGTACATCTGTAGTCCTGCTGCTCCTATCAACCGGACCACGGACTCTAACTCATACTCTTCTCTTCTTTTTCTTTCCTTTTCTCCTCTTTTTTTCTCATACTTAGCTCTTCATCTTTATAATCCATTCACTTTTTTGAAAACATTTTCTAATGCAAGCATATCATAATGATAAAGGAAATAATTTGTACATTTGACATAACTATGTTTGTGATCAAGAATTAGCTTGCCTGAGTAGTGGTAAGTGCTGGAATCAATGGCAAATTGCTCCGCTATCTTGGCTTGAGCTTGGTCAATTTCTGCATTACAGGCAGATGCTATATTATATGAAATTATTTAATTAAGGTACTAATAAATTGGAAAACATTTCCATTTTCTCGCATCAGTGGATTTCTGACCTATATAACAGGCTAAAGTCGAAACAAAAGCTTGCTAACCTACTACTGAAACTACCTCGAAGGCCCAAGCCTCTCGGCCCAGCCCAACACTCAGCCCATTGCCATGCTCGGCCCACGGCCAAGTGGCCGACGAAATCGCTTCGCCTCCTCCTTTACTCAGCCGACGCTTTGCACTCCTCCACTTGGCCAATGCTTCGCACTCCTCCCTCCTTGCCTTTAATGCTCAGCCCCTCTCGGCCATTGGGAAAACACTCCTCCTCTTCCACTCGACCGACGCTCGGTTCTTGGCCGCTGCTCTCCTCTTCCTCCTCTAGCTGCTCTCGCTAGATCTAGCAGCTTCTACCAACTCCTCCTCATCGGATCTGGTGGCTACCCACCGAATCTGTTGGCTACTCATCGGATCTGTGGCTTCTGACTTCCGACGGTTTGGCTACTTTGGCTACGACCACTCCAACGACTACTCCGGCCACTCGACTACTCCGACGACTACTCGGCTACTCGGCCTCCTACAACTACTAGGCCTCCTACGTCTACTCTGGCTACTCAGCTTCCTACGACTACTCCGGCTACTTGGCTGCTCAACTAATCCGACTACTTGGCTTCTCGATGGCTCCCTCGACCTCCTCTTTACCCTCAAGAAGGATGCCACCAGCTGGGGTATGCTACTATGGGTTTGGCTTGGTAAGTAGTTATGGCTGAGGGGGCTCGGCTTCGCCTACTCTCCAACTCTACCGTCCTCTTCTACCTCCATCTACACTTAATCGCTTTGATTTTAGTTAAAGTTTTTGTTATGTTTTAACACACCCAGTTCTGGGGAATCCTAGTGGTTGTGATGATAGGACTCGGGTTTGGGGTGCTCGCGCCTGGGAGCGGCTCTCCAAGCCTGAGGGCACGCACAGTGCTGGGGTGGGTGCTGGTTGCTGTGATAGCCACCGGTTGGGTTGGGTGGGTTCTCCCTCCTTCTCAGCTGCCTGGCTCAACCGGATGAGCCGAGGAGTAGTGCCGACCGTTTGTGTGCCTTAAGGAAAGAACCAAAAAAGGAAGGGAAGAAAAATGGGAGGGAAGGTGGGCCTACTTGTGTCAGGTTGAGAATGGAAGGTGCCAGCTGGTTAGTGGGGGCTATGGTGTGATCCTCACACGGTTTTAGACGTGGATGAAGGTGTGGTTGAGGTACTTGTCACGGTCAAGTGCGCCATCTTGTGGTGGTTGTCGCCTTGTTATGGTCCACCCTATTGTCCTCCTTGTTCGTGGTCCTCGCTCTGCTTTGTCTTCCTCTACGTTCTGCCTTCCCTTCTCTCTACTTACTCGATGTGCTGTGGCTTCTATGGGAGCTAGCTCTTTGGCCTTCGGTAGAGAGCAAAGATGGATGGGGGATAGGCTTTGGTTAGCTTGAGGGCTCGGGTGTTCTTGGTTGCTCTTGGCTATTCTTGGCTGTGAGGGGCTTGGATGCTTTCTATGGGCTTATGAACTGGTTTTCCTTCAGTGGTTTCTGAGAATGGTAATGAGGTGATTGGCTAGATTTGGGTCTTATATACGAGGGGGTTTTGGCCTCCTCTTGATTTCGGCTAGTTCCTTGCTGTCACCCAACTGGGCAGCGCCGAGCTTATCCTTTCTTGTGTCTTGGTTCTCTGTTGCTTCGGACCGAAAGTCCTAAATGTGGGTTGTGCACTGTTTTGGGATTCTTTGGGGGCTAAGGTAAGTTTGGGAAAATGTGGGTTTTGGATTTTGAATGCTATGATGAGCCCCACTAATGGTGAGAGGCGCCGTCCGACCTGGGACGGTCTGAGAATCTCGACAGATGCCACTCTAATTGGCTCTAGTAGCCCGAGGGCGCTGACGGCAAATCTAATTTATTCTCTTTTTATTCTCCCTTGGATTGTTGTTTGATTTGCTCTCTGACTACAAAAGAAAGAGAGGGGCAGCCGGTTTGGGATTCTAATGCTGGCTAAACGCGAGGACAGGTCACTACAACGCAAAGCACCAAAAGACTTAGCTCTTAAATTAATACAATTGTAAATTTAGAAATTAGTTTTTCTTTATGCAAAATTATTGTAAAAAGAGTTGTACTAATTTGTTTTAATTCAATTATTTGAGATTTTGAAATTGGGAGTTGCAATTCATTATTGTAATTAATGCATTGTAATAATTCTTAATTCATTTTTTAATTATTGTTAATTGTACTGCTATGAGTTAATTAAAGTTAGGGTTCATTCATCCATGAGATATCAGAGATAGAATGCAAAAGTCTGTGACAAAGTTGGGTTTGTGACTTTGTGTGTGTGACTGAAATGGGGCACCAAGGTGTCCAGGCACCAAGCCTCTCTGTCGTTAGATTGCTTTTAGATGCGTGCAGGTGCAATATATTAGGTAACCTATTAAGATTCATTAATTCGAAAAGGTATCAATTTGGAAAAGAATCAATTATGGATGAAAAGTATTAATCATGGATGGAAAGTTTTAATTATGGAGCTTAGGCACCATGGTGCACCTGTTATTTTGCCTATATATATATATATATATATATATATATATATATATATATATATATATATATATATGCTGACCATGAGAGTTAATAAGTTGACCGAGGAAATTATGGTCGATTAAGAGAGCTAATGCCTGATGTTGATACGAGATTAATAATAGGATTCCAAGGTTGGTTGGTAGTTGCCCCATCTCTTTTGGTTCTGTTTGTCGGTGTTTTTGAAGAGATCTTTGTATTTACTGATCACTGCGCAAGTGAGAGGAAAAAATAGAGTTGTTTCCCGAGTCATTTTGGTCTCTTAACTAAAAAGGTTTAACGGGGCATCAAGTGACCGCGAATCTCTTGCTACCTATGCTATGAGTCGACGGAATGGATAAAACTTTACAGTTTTTTACTGGCAGAAGGATGCAAAAAACGGAAAAAAATCTTGTGGCTGCTGGGATTCGAGCCCAGGTCTCCACGGCCACAACGTGGAATTCTCACCACTAAACTACAGCCACATCTTGTTGGTAGTTGTCTGTTTTTGTACCCTAATCGTTTGTTCTTTGAGGGCACCGTGAATCATACAGGCACTACCATAACGCGTACATAACGAGCATATTGTCTCTTTAATCTACACGAGCATACGGAGGAGACATCACTATGAAAAAGCTAATCAGCTCTATACCTGCTCTAGTTTTCACCTAGTGATGACAAGTGAGCAGTTTCGATTTCTTCCCAGTAGAGTACAGTACAAGCAAAATCCTCAAGGTTCAAGTATTACAAATTTACATCACGACTTAAATCATGTGAGAAGTACTCGTCAAAGGTTTTTCAGTGGTGAACGAACAAACGGAAACATCATTCTGACGTCTTTATTCCTTGGACCGAAAAGCAAACTGCGAATTTGTCTGAACCCCAGTGAGAGCTATACGAGTATTGTGCAATATCTTGCAGAGCTCATCCAAATAAAATCTCTTCACTTCCCAAGCTATCAAGAATATAGTTTATCACATTATTCATTCAGTCTGAAATTGAATGGAGAAGCCCATTGCGAAGCTCTCGAAAAAAATGAGCTGCAACCGACCTGTAACTGTTCCCGGAGGGGGAAAAAGCGCGGCTTTCACGTTACTATCCGGTGCTGGACAATACTTCCGAGCGATTGTCACTGAAATTGTATTGCTCATAAACCTGGAAGAGCATCTCTCTACAGGGGACAACTGCCCCAATCTTGATGGAGGCCAGGAATGCACCTGACAGCTTTCTATGCAGGCTGTAAACTTCATCTGGCGGCGGGGTCAGCCTGTGCTTCAACATGGTAGCCCCAAGGTTGGAGACACTGTGGGTGATGTTGTTTGCACGGAAATCATGACCGCCTGGTCTTGAGAATGGCACGCCAACAATGAAGGCCGCTTGGACATGAGCATCCAGCATGACTTCTGCTTCCTCACCTGTGAGAAATCCCAGTCTGCGTGACATTTCTAACACACCAGCTCTGTCTCTGTTTGAACAGGCAACTACCTGCTCGGTAATTCCACAAATCAGACAACCATCTTGAATAAAGTGAATATCGCAAATTCCAACATGGAGTTCGTAATGGAAGTGAGGATTAATTGTGATTGCTTACCATACGAAGGTAATCATCTACAAAACTTTTAGGAAACTCACGGGCTGCCCCAAAGTCAATAAGACTGAATTGCCTTGTAGTTTCATCATAAAGAAAATTACTCCAATTTGGATCAGTCTGCATAAAAGGAGTGGTTAAAGATAAACTTCTATTTGCAATGTCCAATCATCAGGTGCACCACAAATGACCAATTGATGGCATTTTAACATGGATGCAGATTGATGGAATGATGAAATTCATCAGATGCACCACAAATGATCGATTGATGGAATTTTAACATGGATGCAGATCATTCATATTGTGGTCGGTGGTTGGGTACGAGTCCGAAGACCGGGGATAGGGCACTCGCCCTCATCTAACCGCCAGCAGGACTCTTCCCTGATGAGGTAGAGAGGTTCTGAAGCTTATTTGGAGAATCTATGTTTGTTCATTGCTTGCTTATGAATGATGCGGCTCTTCTCTTTATATAGATGAGGTTAGCCCCTAACAATATGGAAAATAGCACAATCTAATGCAACCAATCAACTAAACATAATATCATATCCATACTATCTAAATATAAACATATGTATCTACCTATTTCTAATATGAAGATATACATCTAATTATTCCTAATACAAAGATATGCATCTAACTATTCCTAATATGAAGATATGCACCTAACTATTCCTAATATGAAGATATGTATCTAACCATTCCTAATCTGATCGCTGTAGTACACGCGATACTGTTCACTTGCTATAGTGCGCACTTGCTACAGTACACGTACGGTACTGTTCACATGCTACAGTGCACGCCTCGCCGGATACTAGGCCATAACATTACACTCCTCGCGGTGAGACAACTCGTCCTCGAGCTGTCAGGTGGCGGCCATGGTTAAAGTTCTTCTTAACCCCATGTTGAGAGCTTGTGGCGCCAGCGGATAGTCGTGTGGAAGAAAAAGTGCAACACTTCGATGGATAACAGTGAGGACTGCGGTCCCTTAGCGTTGCCATTGCAGGAGACATCGACGGCATGGACAAGTTGCGCAGGGCAACAATGACACTCTTCCTGCTGGTACGAGGAAGAGCGCGACACCGTCGCGGTCCTGATGCCACGCCCCACATCTAGGAAGGCATAGCATCAGTTGGTCACGTAGAAAGGACCGTCGTTGGACAGTGGCAACCTTCCTCGGCGAAGGCACTAGAGGTGCAGCCAAGGATAGCAAAGCCTGGAGAGGAGTCGTCGTCGGTGAAGGCGAGAGCATGACCAATACTGATGACAGCGATGGGGACGGTGATGGCAGCACCGCCATTGCAGCGGCAGGCTTCGCCTCTTGCTGCTTCTCTACCTTAGACATGGTCGCAATCGGTGGCGATGGCAACTTAGAAACTGCAGCATGTTGCACCTTTTCCTTCATCTTGGCCATGAACTCTTTTATCCAAACCATCAAGATGGCGTAGATCTCAGAGGAGGATAAATCGACATCGGAAGCCACAGTAGTTGGCTCAGTGGAGACTTGATGTGTTGGAGACGGTGTGGTGGTGGTGGAGAAACGAAGATTGACATGTTTAACAAAACTTGACCATGTCTGCACCCCGAGCACACACTCTAGTTGCCGATACCACAGGGCAGCATTCCCCGTTAGGTGGTATGATGCTAACCACTCCTCTTCCTCCATTGTCCGCTGGTCCTTGAAGAATTGCTCAAAGCGATTCAACCAAGGTTGCGAGTATTCCTTGCCGTCGAAGGTCGGAAGCCCTAGGTAGTGGAATTGTGAAGCTCGGGCCTTCATGGGATCGAAACCCCTGCTGCTTGCCATGGATGACAGAGCAGCAGTTGACTTTGATACAAAATGTTGTGGTTGGGTACAAGTCCGAAGACCAGAGATAGGGTACTCGCCCTTATCTAACCACCAGTTAGGCTCTTCCCTAATGAGGTAAAGAGGTTCTGAGGCTTATTTGGAGAACCTGTGTTTATTCATTGCTTTCTTATAAATGGTGTGGCTGCTCTCTTTATATAGATGAGGTTAGCCCCTAACAATATGGAAACTAACATAATCTAATGCAATCAATCAACTAAAGATAATATCATATCTATACTATCTAAATATAAAGATATGTATCTATCTATTCCTAATATAAAGATATACATCTAATTATTCCTAATACGAAGATATGCATCTAATTATTTTTAATATGAAGATATGCATCTAACCATTCCTAATCTGATCGCTGCAGTACATGTAGTACTGTTCACTTGACACAGTGCGCATCTGCTACAGTACAAGCGCAGTATTGTTTACGTGCTACAATGCACGCCTCGTCGGATCCTAGGCCACAACAATTCAACTAGCAAGCTCTACCATATTTTTTATGTAGGAATTTATCTGATGGTATGAGAGGTAACACATGCCTGCATAAATCGGAAGACAAATAACTCCTTTATTGTAAGCTCAAGCAGTTTGCATCCAACATAATTGCGGGTTTCCTGGCTTAACAGTGCCACCTTATCAATAGGAACTCCTGTAAAACCAACATATAGATGCAGTTGTGAGAGCCCTGCCAAAAAAACTTAGTTCATGCAAAACAGAGGGAGCACACAAACACACAAGATGTGCCAATGCCATAGCTTAATGTTAATATCAAAAGGATATTATCAGGGTTTGGTTAATAAATATTGCTTTCTTACAGATCCATTGAACAGAAAGACTAAAGACTCATTTCCTCAGTCAATTAGAATTTACAACAAAGCAAATGAGAACTTGCAAACACACCAATTACTCAGTTCAGTTCTCCAAGGAAAATTAAGGTCATGATTAACCAGCATGAACAGAGTAGTTTTACCCTTGAGATGGTTACTGAGCCTACTGCCACTAGCTGCCATAGATTTCCATGTTTATCACCCCAAAAATTATTAAAGCATAACACCACTAACAAAAGTTCACACGGACATAATAAACAGGGAATATTCCTATTATACAAATGATGCCAATTAAAGGTGTTCCATATTCCAATGTAAAATTATCTACATGAATATGGAATAGAGAATTCAGGATCTGTACGAAATGCCGTTACAAACAATCTCTCCTCATTTTTATTTTGCAGAAATAGATTCAAGATGTCAATATTTATGGTTACTTCAAATTTTCGGGGGAAAAGTCTACTTTTCAACCCTCAACTCTAGTCTCGGTTCGATTTTCAACTCTGAACTATGAAACCGTTCACCTTACAACTTGGAACTCTCAAAACCGTCTAAAACACAACCCTCCCTAAGGTTTTCAATGACGTGTACATGCTTTGGCATGGATGCCCATCACCTTACACATCATCTAACAAATCAGCAAGGAAAAAAAGGATGGAGGGGGCCCACATGTCAGTCCCTCCCTATATTCTTCTTCCTCTCTCCCTCCCCAATCTTCTCTCCCCTCTCTCCCTCCTGCACCCGGCTGCACAATCACTGCTGTTGAGCTTGAGCGTCCTAGCAGTGCCCTTGGCTGTCAGAAGGCACCGCTCCATCATCTGGAACCTTGCCGTCCGTTGGTACTGCATGAAATTCCACACAAACAGTGCCGCCGCCAATGCGAACCATAGCGCAAGCATCCATGCGCGCCACCAACTCCCCGCTGTCACCCGCAACTGCGCCGCTGCCTTCACGCCCCAGCCCCACTAGCACAGGAGAGCCTCACAAGGATGGTTGTCGTTGGGTTCCTCCAATGGCACATGGAGACAACGCTTGGAAAGGCAAGGGAAGACAGCGCGACGGCAACCCAAAACAGGGGACGAACCCCCTACTGTGGCTACAACGGTTCCGGCAGCTAATCGGCGAGCAAGATGTGCGCACAACATGTTCCCAAGGATGTGGAACTCAATTTTGGAGATATGAAAGCTGGGAAGGCACCGAGAGATCCGACAACGGCAGCGACCATGGCTGCAGTGTGGTGCACGGTGGTGGGGTTCTAAGGAGGCAATGGATGATGGAGGCCGGGTGATTTAGCTTTAGTAGGCCGACGTGTACCTTGTGACATGGACGGCGTGGATCGTGAGACCTTGTGCGATAGATCGGTTGCGGCAGCGCACCGGCGATGCAACGAGGCGCATGTGACTTGTCGGCTGCTGGTGGCAAGGGAAGGAGAGGAGGAGGCGACTGGCAGCAAGGCTCGACAGGTGGCATTCGGCGACGAGGTGAGCCCAGCCCGGCCGGCTTGGGCTTGAGAGAGAGGTGGAAAGAGAGACAGAGAAAGGAGGAAGAAGGGAGAGGATGAAGGGATTACCAGCTGACATGTGGACCCCACTTGACTCAACCAGCGACTATTACATTGCTTATCAAACCGGCGCCAAAGTTAAGGGTTGAAAAGTGGACTTTTCCCAATTTTTGGTCTGCTAATAGTATATCATGCTTAGCATTTACATATTAATGACAGTTCAGATTGAACATGCCACAAAGGTAGAGGAATCCCATGTCAATTTCTGCGATCACATGACCCCAAAATCGGCATGACTCAAAAAGCTGTAATAGTAGTACTTACAGCACTGTAAACTATAACACCACAGACATAAAACACGAAAAACAAAAAGTACCTGGAACAAACTCTGATGTCAACACCTTTTTGCTAGATAATTCATCAACAACCTTAGGGACGTAATAGCCCTCACTATCAGATAACAACTCTTTGTACCGCTTCTGGTTACTTGCTTCTAAGACATAATCACATTCCCTTGCCAGCTCTTGCTTTGCCACCTGTATAATAGGAATATGAAAGAAATTAAGATCTGTATATTATAAATTTGCAACAACATTACACAGGTATTTTGCCTCAATATTAGGAACCTATAATATTTAGAATATCATTGTGCGAGCAGCATGTGTAATTAACTCAGAACTCATAAGATCATGAAAATTAAGTAAAGATGGGCCTGGGTTCATTTTTACACATACAGGCTACAGCATCTGCGAAGGGCATAACATACTCTTATGCACATTAGCTTGCATAACATATACTTATCTACATTATTTGCACAATGAACACCATTTGACAGACAGAATTTTGGCAAAGAAATTAAAATTATTTGTAAAAACAGTATACATACGTAAATAAGAAGAAAAGAGATAGTGGATGACCCATATTGCTTTCTAAATAATGAAAACTAAAATATACCTTTATAGCTCTATCAAGGAAAAGACCTTTAGGGATGAGATTTGTGTATGTCAGGAGTAGCCTAACATTCTCGATATCACTTTCAATACTGTCTGCAACCCCAGGGTATTGTATTTTCATCACAACATCTGAACCATCCTTCAAGACCGCCCGATGGACCTGATCAAAAGGGGGGAAGCAACACATAAGCAAAAGACAGCTCAATTGTCAGAGAAGCACCAAACAATATATTAGCTTCAGTTGGTGTTGAGGTGATCCACAAATATTGAATTTGGTAAGCTTTTATTAAAACATAAGAGGGTTGCCTCTGCTGGACCAACCTGCCCGATACTCGCTGCGGCTAGTGGCTCATAGTCAAAACTCCTCAGCTTGGAGGACCAGTCATGACCAAGCTCGGCATCAAGGACAGAATTCAGCTGCTTCCTCGGCATAACATCAGCACCTTGACGTACAATATCAAGAGCTGCCAACACCTAAATCAACTCAGCCAACATCAATTCAGATGGCAAATCACAGGAAGACGATAAAGCACATAACAATAGCCTAAACCCAAATATTGCAGCATCAGCTTCAGGTAATACCGGTGGGGGCACGAGGGATTCGTCCTGGATGCTCAGCATCTGTCCCACCTTGAGCGCCGCTCCCCGCATCCGGCACAGCGCAAGGGCAACACGCTCAGCGTTCTGGTCAGACAAGAACGGCGAGAGCGCTGACCGCTTGCCGTCCGTGCCAACCGGCGTGCCGTACACCACCCGCCGGGCCGACTCCTGAAGAGTTCCCCACGCGAGCCCGGCACCCAGACCTGCAAACCTTAATTTTTCCGGCACGTCACCGAGAAAGAAGACGATTTATTCATCATTCAATTCATACACACACAAGTAAACAGAAAGCATTTATTTCGGTTCAAATCGATGCATGGTGTAATATACTGACCCAAGGGCTCGGGTGAAAGGTGTGGAGGGCACCCTCCGCTCCCGCGGTCGGCGCCTCTTCTCTGCCAGCGTTGGCGAGGGCGAGGGTGACGGTGAGGGCTCACGGCGAGCCGCCTCCACGGCTTCGCGTTCAGCTGCAACTGCGGCTGCGGCAGTTGTATTGGTGTTGGTGATCTCCAGCGTCTCGGCGGGGTGGGGGGATTCTTGCGCGGGGGGTCGCTGCTCCAATGGGGGGTCTTGCGGCTGCGGCGGCGAGGCAGAGGCATCGTCGTGGGTGAAGTAGACGACGGAGGGGGAGGGGTGGGAAGAGTTGGCGTTGGATTGGGGGCGAGGAGGGGGTCGGGGGCTGCGAGGGGTCCCCTTGGTGAGGCCGGCGAGGTCGGTGGCGGCGAGGAGGGCGGACCTGAGGAAGTCGCGCCCAGAGGAGCGCCTGGAGGCCTCGCGGGCAACGAGGGCCGCGCCGTCGAGGAGCCGCCGGAGATCCCTGGACGCCATGGCAAGGGGCGGCGGAGGAGGCCAACGCGTGGAAGGCTTCGGGACCAAGAAGACGATGAGCGCGGCTCGGGGGTCCTCGTTTCCCTTTCCGGGCCTCGACGAAGACAACTGGTAGGCCCACGGCTCGTTTCATTTAGCATACACGACTTTGCCAGGGGGTAACTTTTCTTAAGATATTTTTTGGCTCGCCCTAGAAGTGTTTTATATTGTTTGTATAGAATTTCCTATTTTTCATATAATGTAAATGCGGTTAATTTAGTTTGATTTTGAAATTTTGGACAATTATACAACAGATATATTCTTTGTGGTTTCTAAAAGCGACTTTTAGCTTTTGTGAGTATTGTCTTAAGATGAAGTCTATAAGTTAATTATAGTACACATTAAAAGCCCAATCTGTACCAGTCAAAATCGTAAGTGAGTATCTCTCTCTATAATCTATGTCGTGAACTGCCCAAAATTCAAAATTTTCAACCAAAAGCCATACGCTATGGCCATAAACCAAAAAAGAATAAGCCCAACATCTACTTATGCATCTCGCAAACTTTTTCAATACGTTTAGAAACTTCCGTCTTGATTTACATGGTTGCCCAATACAAGGGTCTGCTCCAACTAATTTTTAGTTTAAGCTTCTAGCTATGGCTGTGGTTTTTGACTTTTTGTTGAAATTACACTGTAGTATCTATTAGTTCTTTCTAAGATAAAATGGGTAAAAATTAAAAAAACTATTATATTGTCACAGACAATACAAAGAAATAAGATAAAAAAGTTAAAATTAAAATTCAACATATTCTAAATGGAGTAAAGTCCATTACTGGTCCTTAAATTTTTTATGCTGTGTCATCCCGGTCCATAAACTTTTAAAGTATGTCATCCCGGTCCTTAAACTTTCAAAGTGTGGCAATATCCTATGTAGTTGTAGCAGTGAACTTTTTATGCTGTGTCATCCCGGTCCATAGACTTTCAAAAGAAATTGCCACACTTTGAAAGTTTAAGGACCGGAATGACATACTTTAAAAATTTATGGACCGGGATGGCACAACATAAAAAGTTTAAGGACCGGTAATGACCTTTACTCTTCTAAATGACTTCTAACTTAAGTAGAGAACTAGAAAAGCCAGAACCTAGCGGTCCTTTAGCCGCTGGATACACCGCCATCGTTTAAAGCGTTCTTCACAGAGATGCTAAATATATAGATGGTTGCGATTAGGCTAAGATGCCACGCTGCAAGAATTAAGATATTCGCCTAAAATTCTCGAGAGAAACAGATTTCTCAAGAGAAACAGATAACTTCTCACATAAGCATGGTATTGGGTGAATTTTTTCGACTGCGGTTTATATTTTATGGCTATGATTTATTATTTTTAGTTTTAATGTGAATATTTATATAAATAAATTAAATATTGATAAGTCGTTTTGAAATGATGATGATGAAGAAGTTGTTTTATTTATTTGTTCAAACAAATAATAAACTAAAAAAGAATTAGCCCATTGAACATCAGTCCTCGTGAGCAGAAATATACGCGCAATCTTAATTCGTGGTGGCTCAAACTATCTAGTGGGCAAACTTCCGTGTGTAAGAAATGCATAGCATAGCAGTCTGAAAAAAATTAATGCGTAGCGCACAAGCCTCCTTTGCTATTGATGCCCAACTTTTTCCACGAGGAAAATGAGCCAGACATCTGCACGTAGGAATATTAGACAATGGTCTTGTTCTTTGAGCTATGGGTGATGGTTTTTGCTATGGGTGATGATTGTTGTCTATGTTTTTTTAGACAACGGAGGTATTGGCAGATGATACACATAATTTTAGGTTCAAAATGCCATTTGCAGATGTGGCTTCACAAAGCCGCTTGGAGAATTCATCCTATTTGATTCAGTTTACGAAGAAGCTGAAATCAAAAATAAGAAAAACAAGGCCATTAGTTTTCTGTATGAATTTAGCAGAAAATAGTGATGGTGGGTGAGCTACACTGTAGATACAACAATTAGACATTTACCCATTTTTAGGAGCGGGTCAATTATGCAGTTTAAAAGGGTCTCACATGTTAATAATGGTTTAGCCAGGGGTGATCGGTTGGGCTTCAGCTTTTAGTTTCCGGCTTATTTTTTACTATCCATAAATTTCGTCTTTTTCTGAACTTTTGGCTTTTTTGTTGAGCTTTTTTGTCAGTTCTTTTTTCCCGTATTTGTTTGTATTATATGTAATGGGCTAACATATTTTTATATTTTTTAATTTTTTTAATTTAATTATGCAAAATAAGCCTCTGTCAGCTACGGTGTTTTTTCAGCCAGTTACAGTGCTTTTCAGCCATAAGCCACCAAAAATAAGCCCAAATGATCACCACCTTAGGGGTGGAGCTACGTACAAATTAGAGATTTTTCGAGGAAAGGGTAATTATAAAAACAAACACACACGGATAACTAGTGCAAATATTGTATGTGTTGATAATATGACATATTCGTTCCATTTGTTTTGAACGCATGTCCATGCTTACCAATAGAAAGAATAATTTATGAACAAATCCTACAGGGTGTAAAAAATTTTCAGAGAATAAACCCCAAAGGCACCTATAACTAGGGATGAAAACGGTCGGAAAACTCCTCAACCGTTTTCTACTTCTACATTTGAATACGAAAACGAAAGCGATAAAGCCGGACACGAAAACGAACGCGAACTTACGGAATATCGAGAATTTCGAAAACGAACCAATTCGAGCGGAATTATGTCGAACACGGTCGGTATACGAAAATTCAATACGGAATACCAACCTGTAGGACCAAGTGCATAACAATTAACAAGTGACCAAGTACATAACAATTACCAAGTGCATAATCAAGTTCAAGTGCATACAATAATTAACAAGTGCATGACCCTTGGTCTTAAGTATTAACACAATAGCCGACACAAATACAAATACAATACAAGTCTAGAACAACCAATTAACAGCTAGCAGAACATCTACAGTTCATCAGCATCATCCATGAGGTCAGGATCGCTTTCCATATCTTTTGCTTCCTCATTGTCCTCCTCAGAGTCCTCATCCCCCTCCTTGTCCTTTTCCTACAAGTTTGCAAAGTGAATTAAAATTAGATGTAGCAATAGCATATTTCAGAGTAAGCAGTCAATAAACATACACATACCTCAATTTTCAGTTTAGCCACAACATTAGCCAAAGCCTCAACCTCAAGATCACTCACAATTGATCCAATCATTTTAGAATCTGAACAAAAAATTTGGTATTCCGTATTTCGAACCGAATTTACAATACGGTATATTCCGAATAAAATGTAGAAAAGTAGAAAACGGTCGGAAAACGCCTAAACCGTTTCCGCTCCGTTTTCGAATTTGGTATTCCGTATTTCGAACCGAATTCGAATTTGTCCGAAAATACGAATTCGATCGGGTCAAATGTAGAAAACGATACGGTTCGGTACGGGATATTTCTGTTCCGTTTTCATCCCTACCTATAACTACGAAATAGACCTAACAGGTCCCATGTTGTGTCTCCGTCACTGCCTAGTTTCGCAAACATCACGTTGCTAGAGATACAAATACGCTAACTACACAAATGGTAGCATGCATATTAACGATTGTTCTCTTGGTTCTGTGAGCCTGAATGTGATATGACTGTTCACTCGGTAGTAATGACTTTCTGGTTTACAATGTATAACGATCGAATCATGTTAATATATGCTATCTAAGAGGGCCTCACATGCTAATGATGGTTCTCTCCAAATGTTGTAAAGCATGTAAATATACCAAGCCATATTGAGATGTTCATTTCAAGAGGTGCCTTGCGTGTTAAATAGTTCTCTGCTCCCATGCACTTCTGTACAAAAATCTTGCTACCTAGGCAACTGAGGGTGCAATTTGTGACTCACAAGTATTGGAATCGTTTAAATCATTGAAATAAGTATCCAAATATTTGAAACAAGTACTAGAATCTTTGAAACATGTAGCAGAGATAACAAAAACTATGAAAAATAGTATTACCGTGCCTCATGATAAGTATTTGCATAGTGACTTAACATATTGGAGGAAAAATACAAAAATAGAAAAAAATTTATGGATACATAAGAAGAACTAGGTATAAATTTAATTAAGAAGAATTAAGCACCAAAACCTAAATTGGAGAGGACTCAAATCTAGATGAACAAGAATGAGATATTAATGGGTCCGTTTATATTGTCTTTTGGCTTTGACTTAAGAGGGTGCTTATTTGGGCTTATAAAATTCAAGCTTTTAGCTTTTTTTTTTACCGATGTAGTAGCTTTTTTGTACAGTAGCCGCTGGTAACTTTTCAGCATAATTAAAATTTAAAAAAATAAAAAAAATAGTTATATCATCACAGACAATGCAAGGGAATAAAAGAAAAGAGGTAAAAAAAGATCTGAAAATAAGCCAAAAAACCAAAAAAAATCAAAATTAAGAAGTTAGAAGCTTGAAGGTTGAGCTCAAATGAGCACAACCTATGAATAGTAACCGCTTGTAGAGAGAGACACTCGTGTGCTATTTTGATCGATATAAATAAAATTATTATAGTGTGTACTACATTCGATTAGTAGAGACCGTCTTAAAAAGATATTTCGTTAAAAGTTAGATACTATAGAAAATCTATTTATCATAAAAAATAGCTTTTAAAAATCAGTACAAACAACTTATAGAAGAAGTTGAAAAGGTAACTTATGGTAGGTTTACTTTTTAAAAGAAAACATACTGATAATGTAAACTCTATTATTTTACTCTTTTTTATAGAACTTCAACTGTTACTGGAAATCACTTTTCAAAAAGCTGTACTAGGGAATTTGTGCATAGTTGGCCAGGTACAGGTCGCCCGCAGTGCTAGCTGCCACACAGCAGTGGGCGGCGGTCGCCAGGGCGCATCCTCCTTCGGTGGTGGTGGACGGAGTTGAGTTGGCCTCTGTGGCGTCGAACTCGAGCTCCGGCCGGAGCATGCCAGAAGCCCGAGGAGCCTGCTCGCAGGTGCAACTAGTTCAGTACTAGCTACCTCAGATATCGACGAGATCATTCGCTCAGTTTCGCGCGCACAACACAAACACAACAAACAGCCTGTTATGAAAACTATGCATGAGCGCAACAAGGGCACGATTTTCGAACAGAATGGTACAGGGTTGAGAAAAAAAAGAAGGCACACAGTTGATGCAACATCTGCACAACCAGCACTCGTACAGGAGATCAAGGCCGTGCACAAGAAGACAACAGGAAACAAAACATTAAAACGAGCAAGTTCTTGCATTAATCCACATATTCACACTCACAATTAATCCACATATTCACACTCTCACTCCCTAGCTACCAAGTTCAACGGAGCACACGAAATAAACACATAGCCATATAGATCACACACGCACTGAGTCACTGACACACACACCCAACTGGAAACTAGAGTAGTACTGCACTCTACTGCTGCTAGCCCGCTACTTGGAATGAGAGAACTGCTACTGCTGCTAAAACTTTTTTCTTTAAAGAAGTGCTGCTGCTGATTACTAGGAAGGGAAAGGTTTAAATGAAGCCACGAAGCACGGTGCTGCTTCGCCTTCCTAGTTGGGGTGGCCGGCAGTGGAGGGGCTGGAGCCGAGCTGCTGCTGTAGGGCGGCGAGCGGCGGGGCATGCGCAGAGGGGTGGTGTTCGACGGAGGAGGAGTTGGCCTCGGCGATGTCGAAGTCGAGGTCCTTCTGCCGGAGCATGAGCAGCATGCGGCGGGCGTCGATGCGGAGGCGGTCGTTGCGCAGCCGCGCGCGCTCCATCTCTCGCTCCTTGTTGGCGCGGAACCGCTCCCACTTGAGCCGCTGCCGCTCCAGCTGGTACGCGTGGCACTCGTACGCCACCTGCTGCTCCTCCACCTCCACCGCACGCCGCCGCACCCACTGCCGCACCTGCTGCGGGTCGCTGCCCGCCGACGCCGCGGCAAGCTCCCTCTGCAGCTGCTGCACGGTGGACGGCCCCTCCTCGCTCCCCGCCGCCGCCCTGTGAGCCCGCTTGTTCCCCTCCTCGTCCTCGTCCTCCCCAGCCGCCGCCGCCGCGCAGTCCTCGCCCCGGCGACGTTTGTGGTGCCCGCCGTTTTGGTGGTCGTGGAGGCGGTGGCTGATGTAGATGTGGCTGCCGCGGTGCTTGATCCCCGGCGCCACCTCCTCCTCCTCCTCCTCGTCGTCCTCCTCGTCCTCGTCGTCGACCTCGTTGCTCATGGGGCCGTCCTCGCTGTCGTCGTCATCCTCGTCCGCCCCCGCGGAGGAGTCTTTCATCCCCAGGGAAGGGGCCGCCGCCTGGCGCCCGGCGGACGAAGCGGCGGCGCCGGCCATGGGCGCCGGCGGCAGGTGGTGCAAGCAGGCGGCGCCTTCGCCGGCGCTGTGCGGCATGTGCGAGGCGACGGCCGCGGCCGCGGCGCCGGAGTTGTGGTAGGCGCACATCTCGCGGAAGAAGAGGTGCTTGGAGCTGAGCAGCTTGCGCGCCTCGTCCTTGGCCTTGGGGGTGAGCTCGTCCATGGTGTCGAGCAGCGCGTGGTTCTCGACCACCTTGCACGCCTTGCCGCGGCCGAGCAGGTCGACGACGCGCTTGTAGCGCTTGTTGAGGTCGTTGAACTTGTCCTCGCACTGCTGCGGCGACACCATGAAGCCCTTGTCCATCATCGCCCGCGATACCGACTTCCACTTGCCCTTCTTCTGCTGCGCCGCCGCCTGCCCGTGCGCATGAGCCGCCGAGGCGCCCGCCTTCCCGTGCGACGCCGCCTTCCCTCCTCCAGCCACCGCCGCCGCCCCCACGCCCTCCCCGTCATCCCCGACGTTGTACACCACCGTGATCAGCAGCCGCACCATCCCATCCGTCCACTTCATCCGCGTCCACGGGCACCCCGCCGCCCCCGGCTGCTGCTGCACCGCACCGCCACTCCGCCCAGCGCCGTTGCCCATCTCATCGTCATGGCTCCCCGCCTTGACCACCCTGGACGACGCCGCTGAGTAGGGCGAGTACGACGACGGCGGCTGCTGCTGCCTCACCACCGGCACGGGCTGGTGCTGGAAGCCGCCGGCGCCGTGGTGCTCCGTCTGCTGGAACGCGTGCATCTGCGGCTGCGGCGGGTGGGCGAGGTGCATCTCCAGCCCTAGCATTGCCGCCGACGGCGGCCCCACCCCCCGCGGCCCCATCCCCCCTCCCCCACCTCCTCCGTCGCCTCTCTCCATCCGCAAAACACTCGTCCTCTCGCTCGCTCGCGCACTCTGGTTTTGTACACCGCGCGGTGGGAAACAAGCAGCGAGATGGCACTAATAAAAGGGAGGGCGAGAGACCGGAGACCGGAGAGTTGTGGGCGACGCGGCGCGGCCGCCGGTTTGGGGCGGACAGCGTTCGGACCGTGCGGCCGCACCAGCGGTGGGGGATGCCCACAGACCCGCAGAAACCACCCCGGGATCCCGTGCGCCGTGGCCGCCCCCTGTGGTCTCGTTTGTACCGCCTGGCGTGTGCACAGAAGATCCCGCTCGGCCGGGGGAGGATTGTGAAACAGCTGCAGGGAGGGCGGGCTGCCGCCGGTTTCCCCTGGTTTTGGTTTTGCCAAAGCGTGCCCCTCTGCCTGCCTTCTTTCCTCGGGAAATTTGTTTGGGTAATTGCAGGAAAGACCCCTCCCGATAGGCTATTTTCTTGCATTTACCTATCCTTTCAGTTTGGCAAACAACCCTACCGTTACACTTTTTTTTTTCAATCTCTCGCGAAACGCTACCAAAATCTTTGGCCTTCAAACGCCATGATCGCCATCGGCATCACGATGAATTAATCTCTCTAGTAGCAGGACAAGCGATCACATACAAGGTGTGATCGACGACGGCCGCCGCGCCTCTCCTCGTGCAAAAATGCATGCACGGCTCGATCGTTGAGGAAAAAAAACGTGCACTTGCTAATACCGGCCCAACTCAGCACGTACATAGCTCTACACGCTCCCAATACAAGACATTGTTTTTTTGCTATGTTTATACTTTTTATATTACTTAGAAATAACTGTAGATATAACTGTTCTAATGCATAGTATTTACGGTATACATAATCAATAAATTCACACTTCTCCCATGTTTCTCTCTCCTGTATTTTCTCACCCATGCCACAGATTTAATAGGGGTAGACGCAACCATCCTTTGTAATACACATTTTAGATATGTCTTACTTGTTTGTGTGCCTAAACATTGTCTTATGCAACATAGTGCTTTTCTCTTTTTTCTTTTTAACTCTTTGACACGGTATCTCTCATCTTATGTAAATAATAACAGCCATATTCCCAGGGGGATTCGCGACCCCCCGCTCGGCCACGTCGCCCCGCCCGCGTGTTCGGCCGGCGCGTGGCGGGGCAATTCTTGTACGGCCGGAGGAGACAGTTTCCTCCAGTTTTTCAGAAATTACGTAAAGGTCCTTTTTCCTCGCGAAAAGGTCCCTGCAAGTTTTTTTTAAAAAAAAATTTTTGGATTGCGCCCCGCAGGTTCCCGAAATTACGTATAGGCCCTTATTTACTTACGTACAGGTCCTTACAAGTCCTCGATTTTTTCCGAAAAACCCCTTTAGCTTTCTCGAAAATACGTATGTGCCCTCGATTTTTTTAAAAAAACTCCTCACGAATTATCGCCTCTTTTACTTCGGTACACACGGTGGCTGGCGCGGCGTGTCGCTGCGCCTATGAGGCTAGTAATTATTATTAGCTGTAGACATTATACAGCATTGGGAGTGTCCTTGCCACGTTATCAGGTGGTCCACACTCCACACGAATTGTAGCACTGGCGCCAATGCTCGATGAAGTGTTGCCTTCCACATTGTTTCCTGCTGCTCTCTCTTGTGAGGCGCAATTTATCTTTGTTAGGGCTAGTTACCATAGCTTTTGCTAGAGATGCTCTAAGAAGATGGACAGCTATCTATAGAGCTGGAAGTTGGGCCGTACTTTTTTGGACTAGCCCTAAGCATGGTCGACCCGGCCCGACCCGACACGAGGCGGGCCGTGCTGGCACGGCACGAACGGTGGGCCGGACCAGGCCTAGAAAACCGGCCCATTGGGCGGCATAGCACGGCACGACGAATCATGCTGTGCTCGGGCCGGTATGGCACGGGGAGCACGGCGGGCTAGAAACTATTTAAAATTGATTTCTTAACTATAGTAAGCTGCACTCATGACTCTCCTTGAGTTTTTCTATTTTACTAGTTGGGCAGCCCAAGCTAGATTGTCGGGCGATGAGCTAGATGTCCACGTACGCCACTGTCTGATTTGCACCAAGATATGCATACCATTGGACTAGATGACCAAGTTCGGAGGTGGAATGGTATGAGAATAGAATCGAATTTTAAGTAGGTTTTTAATAAGGCGGATACATGAGAAAGGAAGATAGTGGCCACCGCTACCATTGTCGCCATCGCTTTCATCGTGTATAGTTACTTTGGACTAGACTTGAGCTGGCACGGCACGAACGCCGGCACGGCGGGCTCTGGGCCGTGTTTGGGCCTGACCAAAGGTGAAGCGGGCCGGCACGGCACGATGGGATGACTAGACCGAGCCGGCACGGCACGAAGCGGCCCGAAGCACGGTAGGCCCGAGCCGTGCCAGCACAGCACGGCCTAATTTCCACCTCTAGCTATCTAAGCAATTGGGTCTAGAAAGATAGGTAGTTATTTACAGTTAAAAGACAAATATACTATAAAAAAACTTATAATGAGGGCATATCAAAACTATTCTAACTTGGACGGCCTTTCAGTTCTGCAAAGCTGGAGCGGCAGGCCAGGCGTACGTTGGCTGGGCTGGCACGTGCGTTCCTGAAAGAACTGGTCTTCAGTCGTCACCAAAGTGCTTGTTCAACGACTTAGAGATTGATTAAAAAAAGAGACTGCACAGTGGGCCCAAGATACGCTGATGCGCACGATTGACCTTTGAACGGGGCCCATGGTGTAGAGCCAGTAGTCAAACGATCGCACTAGCGTTTACGTCATTTGCTGTGCATTTCGTCTGATTTGACAGTCAAGAACTCACGATCATATTAATCAAGAAGCAAAAAGATCATAAAGTGATAATACCTTATGTGGGCCCATGCTTATTTTTCACTATTTCTAAATTTCATCTTTTTCTGGTTTTTGAGTTTTTTACCGGTTCTTTTTTCCATATTCATTTGTATTGTCCGTAATGAACTGATTCGTTTATATTGTTCCTGATGGGCTAACCTGTTTTTTATTTTTAAATTTAATTACGCCAAATAAGCCACCATCAGCTACAGTGAAATTTCAGCCAACTACAGTACAATTTCAGCTATAAACCAACTTATTTCAGTCCAATCGAGCGGCACCTTAACCAGCAGTCTATTTCGGTGCTGGATTCACCGAAATGGGCACGAAAACACAGTTTTCAATCCAATTCATGCTTCTTTCTTGCTTGATTGCCAAGTTTGCCAAATCTAGAGAAGTAGATGTCTAAAAATTTAGCCACATTTGTTTTATTACCGTTTTGTGCTGATAGAAACACACGAGATGGCGAACCTGAAAAACTTAGGCTTCGTTTATTTTGGCTCAAGTTGAATGCTTTGGCTTCGGGGTATTGACTTTTGGTTGAAATTATACTGTAATGACTGTTATTTTTTTAGTTATTTAATTAAAAATAAAAAAGATATTATATCCCCATAGACAATATAAAAAAATAACCAAATAAACTAAAACAAAAAACCAAAATTAATAAATTGATACCTTTATTCTGGCTTCTTGCTTGTGAAAGCTAAGCCAAAAGATGAAGGATGAAGGAACGGGGCCTTAATTTCACGCACATATGCATGAAATGAGATACGTGTATGAAAAATATACGTGCATGGCGTACTTACGCATTGATACTAACCCCCAGTTGGTAGAGTTGAAGACACATTCGGCATTGTTTTATATTGTATTTATAAAAATAGTCGTATACGTACTGTACTGATAAAAATGTCACTTCTACCATCCGGTGGGCGGGTGGCAGCGCCTGCCGCTCCCTCACTAGACGGCAGGTAGGCTGCTGCCCAGTGGGTAGACGGTAGGCTTACGTGCCGTCTGGTGAGGGGGCGGTAAGTGATTAAACCGGTTAATTAGCTGACTTAATTACTTACTCTAATTTTTTTGTTTAATATTTGTTCGAATTTTCAAATATACGAAATGAGCTTAAAAATTATGAAAATTTACGTACAACCTTCTAACATAACGTACCTCATAATGTATTTTTTGGTTAATTTTATCCACTGTGAATATTGCATTTATGAATTTTTACATATAGCAAACGAGCTCAAAAAATTATGAACTTTTATGTGAAGCCTTTCGACATAGTCATTGTTATTGTGTATTTTTTTTAGAATTTTATGTGGTTCGAATTTACCACGTTTATTTGGGTTAACTTAATCATGAATTTACGAATATTTCACTTTTTTTTACAATTTTATACATTAGGAATTTGTAGGACCGAAATGGCAACAGAAGGGGTAAATGATGCCTTCAAAAGCGCCCCAAGTATTTTCTCTATCTTCTTCTCCAATAGCTATAGAAGCTATGAAGCCAGAAGATAGGTGGCTCACTGGAAATCGAAGGACCAATCAGAAAACAAGGCAGAGAAGAAAACAGAAAAACAGACTTTTTTTCTCAAAACAGGGAAGACACCACGCTGCAGGCTATTGACTGAAATCTGAACATATAGGATGCTATAATCAAAAGCCTGTGAATACTTGACTTGATCACGAGTGCTCACTGGGAAACACAAGCCAACTGACAGTGAACTTAAAAGATACTTCCTCACAGCCGAAATAAGAAGCAGAAGGCAATTGACTTCAAGAATTGTAAATCTGAAAACTGAACTGCAGCACTAACTTAACTAAAAGCTGAAAAGATCAAACACCTCCAAAACAGAGACAACAATCAAAAAGGGAAAGCAAACCAAAAGAAAGACAGTCAGAAGACCTGCAGAAGACAGAGAGTTACCGACTGACAAAAGTCTGCACAGAAGAAACTGAAAGAGTTGCTGAAAACCAAAGACACAGTAATTACTGTGAGCTGAACCGAAAACAGAGTTAATACCGAAAGATTGCTGCCTACACCCGAGAGACAGAAGGAGAGCAGAAAAAGGATTCACATCGAAAAGAAAAAGAAGAAGCAAAAAGAAGAAAAATAACTGCAGCCGAAAGCAGACAGTCCAGCGACAAAACTAGAGGCAGTTTGAACTTTGTCGGCACAGTGACTATTCTCAAAGTAATGAGCTGCTGAAGAAATGATTGACTGACTGCTACCCTTCTCAAATCAAAGAAATTAGAGAATAAAACTAAATAGCATCTAGAACTCAGGAGCAAGAAAATGCAACCAAATAGCAATCAGCCTGAAGAAAGAGCATGCAACCTGAAAAGAAAGTGCAGGAAAGACAGCTGCTGCCGATCAAGCACTGTCGGCACAGTAAAAAACCGAGCACAACCGAAAATGGAGAAAATGACTAGCATTCATTTCTCTTTTCATATCAACAGATTTGAACTCCCATCTGAACATCAAGAAGTCCTTAGATCCAGGGAAACACAGAATCGGCTGAGAAAGAAGCACAAGTGAGCATGACAAGCAGCCGACTGAAACTCTAGGCCAAAACTGAACTCTCAATCAAAAATGAAAGATTTTGGGCACAAAATAAAATGATCTTAGGAGAAGAAGAACACGAGCTTAAGACAGACTTCGCCGAGAAAATCAGGAAATAAAAAATGCTCTGCATACAGAAACAGTAAACCCTAGATTTTTAGGAAACAGAGGGAGTTCAAGCGTTCACAGAGAGAGGGAGAATACTCATTGATTCTGATTTCTGTTCTTGAAAATGGACTGGCCAAATGAGTTTTAGCCTGATTTCCTGCATAGAGCAGAGCAAAAACAAAGATCGAGAATACAACTTAGAAACAAGAAAATCACATGGCGGCCAAGAGAAAACTCGAGCAGACAAAAGAAGGCATCACAGAGAAGGATAAGCAATCAACAAAAGACTTCTCAAATTGATATCGAGAGATGAATGATTACATGTAGTTCAATCCATTCTCACCTCTTGAGAACTCACACAAAGGAAAACAAAGAACTCACAAACCCTACAGCCCGATACACAATTAGAGAATCAAGAAATCATGCCCATACACACAGACATCGAAGAGAGAGCAGAACAGACTCTGCTCTTCTCACCAACTCCCCAACAGAACCAAAGAGAAAGCAAAACTATCTCCAGAAAAGGACTTGCATCCACCAGGTGCACACCACCTCTATTTATAGTTTTTGATTAACGGGTTTACAACTCGCTTTACCCGCTAACACAAACAACTCTTGCGCTTTATCCATTAACTCAAAACCAAATCTGCTTTCTTTTGTGTAGCCCTGCGTATTTACCAAAACACCACCCCTGCACCTTCCCAGAAGCTTCCTCGTTTCTTGCCGTCCAAGCCTCGCAACCACCTCGAGTCCTCGCCGTCTTCGGCATCTCCTGACCGCTTTGACCTCAGCACCGCCTGTGCCTAGTCCGGCCATCCATGCCTTGCCACGACTCCGCCTCAAGGTCCTACAACCATTACAGATAAGAAACACATCACATAGCACCGCTCGAAATAATGTAACCATACATTAGCATTAATAGAGAATACTTAAGCACGAAACACCCGAAACAAACTCAAACTTTCAGAACACGTGTCAATTACTCATCAACACACATGGGGTCACCTCCACATGGTCTCTCAGAATTTGTACAATTAAAAGTTATTGTAGTAGTATAAAAAATGCATCACACTAGATGTGATATGGCTCACTCATCTGAGCTACTGCTATCTTCTCACCGTGTTTGTCTCCCCATACGTGGCCTTGTCTTTCGTCGCACACAAGCCTGTCCCGTTGCGTACGTCAGTCGGTTCGGAGGTTACGTCTCAAGTCGAAAGAGGTATGGAGACCGTTCTGTCTGCTCAGTGGCTGGCGATGGTCCAGTAGGCTAGGTCGGTAAGGGTCGATGTTGTCCAGCTAAGACATGCCGAATTGTGAGTTGCTCGCAATAATGTCGCGTACGAAGGACTCTAGAAATCTCCCTCGTGGTGCGAAGGAGCTCTCGCCCTGACCGTACAACGTGGTAGCGAAGCCGGAGGAGCTCTACCCATCGAAGTGTCCAAACCCTAGATATGCTAAGAACGCTGAGCTTTGCCCTACGCATGCTGCAAACCCTAGCGCCATGTACTTCTCTCTGGAAGCATCTGGGAGGCTCGTGTCATCACTGGTGGACTCGTCGTCACCCCCAAGTTGAATTAGAGGTTGCAAGATGAAATGATATTAGTCACAATAAATATTCCGGATGTACAATATGAATCTCATACCTCCCGAATGTGCAGCGAAGATGAACAACGGGGAGCGATAGTCTATGCAGGTGGTGTGGACGGCTAAACGGATGCATCTCAATGACGGACCTGCAGCGGGAGAATGCCATGATGTGAATGGAACGCAAGGCATAATAGGAAAACAAAATGTAGGTTCATACGTAAGTTATCTCCTTGTCGATACGGCGAACGGATGATCGGTGGCTAGAACTACGACGCCATGCAGAGTCAGTAGATTGCGATGGCCGGCCGGACTCGCTAGGTCGTAATGACCTAGCGGGTGAGCATCGTGTCCCCACTGGGTGGCTCATGTGCGCACTGTGATCCTTGGAACGGCTGTAGCTTAGATTGTGCACTATTTTTTGGCCTGCTTTAGGATGAACTTCATAGTCTTCTGCAGGGCCAGTGGTGTCTCTAGGCTACTGATGGTGGCCTCCGACACGCTTGCGATGTGCTGCACCCGCTCCAACTGAAGTAACATACGAAATAGGTTCACTAACGAGCAATATGAATTTCTTGAATAGAACGATAGGATATTTGAACTGACTTATACTGTCATGCCGCCGCGAAACGCTATGGGGATAGATGGAGTGTTGCAGACATTCCTTGTGCGTGATCTGCTCGGGGTGATCTGGTGGAGGAAAAGGTGAGTCTGCTGCGTGACCAGGGTATGTACCACTTCAGGTACTTGTCGTACTTCTAGACGTCGTATGGATGCTACTCCATGATGACATCGAGGTGTGCCCTTTCCGTCTATGCCGTCGTTCAGTATATACCAAGCCAAGTAGCCCTTGATTTTTTGCATTTCCAGAATCATCGACGTTACATAGCAAGACATAAAAAGTGTACACAATAGTCAGATGGAGTTTGACTCACCAGTGTACGGCTTGAGGTAGGAACCTGCCGTCCAGAGAGGGCATGGCCTGGTGCAAAACCAACTGTCTTATCTTGCGCTGCGGTGCGTAAGCCTCCACCATGTACAAGAACACCAGATGGTGTGTCGTCGCCAGTTGCAAATATCGCTGTGTGTGGCTAAAAACATGCTCCAACCAAAGAACTGGATACAGAACGTGACGAGGTACATCTTGACGACCTTTGGCAGTTCAACTTGCGGGCACACACTGAAATTGTTTATCCAAGTGCGGGGGATGCCACAAGCACTCTTCGAGATAGGTCGGCAGAACCGGTCTGCTAGCCTCACCTTCCAATCGGCTGGTGTAGGGGCTGGAACAAGTGCGTCGCCCCGATCGAGAGGGAGACCAGTCAAGAACACAATGTCCTTCAGAGTGACCATCATCTCACCTTACCGAAAGTGGAATGTGTGCGTCTCAGGCCTCCACGTATCCACCAGTGCCTCGAGCAGGCTGCCATCGATGGTGAACTCGTGCCTAATGGAGACCAGCCTTGCAAAGGGCAATAAGCCCGTGGCCCACAGGGTTGGGACATAGCACTCGTCTAGCGCCCACAAATCCCTCCCTCTTGCAGCTTGAATGACGAAGGGCCAGTCGCGTCACTCGTCATCCATGAGTGGCAACGGTGTTTCTCATCGTACTAGTGTTCCAGAAGCTCCAGTAAAGCCATACTTACCAATACATAGGACAGATCAAACATTAGTGTGAAGATTAATAATGACAATAAAACTTACTTTATAATACAAACTATATTAATTATGACTAACTAAATAACAGTAATTATGACTACGACTACGAGAATAATATCGAAAGCATGTTATAAAAACTTACTTGCCTTTCGAGAGAAGTAATCAGCACTACCGTGTCATCAATGACTTATGCACTGCCTTCTCTAAATAATTAGCTACGCACTATTAATTTTGAGAGTACCTTGCAACAAATGAGAAAGATAAAATATTAGTGCAAAGATTGATAATGACAGCAACATACTAGCAGTCAGTGATTACATGCGTATAACTACATATGAATACTTCACTACATACCGATAATTTGATTCCTCATCCGAAAAAATGGCAAGCCATTCATTATCGTCGTCCTTAGCACTAACTCGTTACTTACCCCGAACTAACAAATTATGGGTACGTACGCACACAAAAATAGTACAAACTATATCTAAATTACTACGACATACTTACATCGTAATACAAACTACATCAATCATGACTAACTAAATAACACTAACTGACTATGATTATGGAAATAATGTCCAAAGCATACGATCAAAAATTACCTACCTTCCCGGAGAAGAAATCAACACTGCTAATTTTGAGCTACGCACTAGCTTCTCAAACTAATGAGCTACTCACTCCCAATTTTCAATGACGACCGCGACAATCACCTTCTGCGATGAGCAATGACGAACTGCCAGAGGTTCATATTTATGCCCAAGTGAAAAGTGAACCTGGTGCACTCACCCCATACATTGAGGACCCATTATCATGAGCAACGCTTCGGGTGAGGGGGGACGACATCATAACACTGACAAATGTGCAAACGATGGAGCGGGCGAGGGGGACGACACAGAAGTAATGATATTAGTGCGAATGAGAGAGCGCGCGAGGGGGGCACATACACAGAGAGTGACAATTATGTGAATCAGATAGCAGCAAATAATATATTGCACGTTGGCTGACATATATCACTTCAAAAGATGCGTGACAATCGTTAAATTCATGATTAAGTTAACCCTAATAAATGTCATAAATTTGGACAACATAAAATTCCCAAAAAATTATACAATAACTATGAATGTATCAGGAGGCTTCACATAAAATTTCGTAATTTTTTTATCTCGTTTGCTATATGTAAAAACTCGTAAAAATATCAAAATTGTATAAAATTTTTATCAACATTCGCAATGGATAGAATTACTCAAAAATTACACTATGAGGTACATTTTATGTGAATCAGATAGCAGCAAATAATATATTGCACGTTGGCTGACATATATCACTTCAAAAGATGCGTGACAATCGTTAAATTCATGATTAAGTTAACCCTAATAAATGTCATAAATGTGGACCACATAAAATTCCCAAAAAATTATACAATAACTATGAATGTATCAGGAGGCTTCACATAAAATTTCGTAATTTTTTATCTCGTTTGCTATATGTAAAAACTCGTAAAAATATCAAAATTGTATAAAATTTTTATCAACATTCGCAATGGATAGAATTACTCAAAAATTACACTATGAGGTACATTGTGTCGGAAGATTGTACATAAATTTTCATAATTTTTTGAGTTCATTTCATATATTTAAAAATTTGAATAAATACTAAATAAAAAAATTAGGGCAGATAATTAAGCTGGCTTAATCACCTGCCGCTCCCTCACTAGATGGCAGGATGGCAGGCTAGGCAAGCCTGCCGTCTGCCCACCGAGCGGCAGACTACCTGTTGTCTGGTGAGGGGGCGGCAAGCGCCTGCCGACAGCGGCTGCGCCACGTGTCGTCTGACGGGCGCTGCTGCCCGCCCACCGAACAGTGGAAGTGACATTTTTATTAATACAGTGCGTATACCGCTATTTTTATAAATACAATATAAAACAGTGCTAAATGTCGCTTTAACTCCCAATTGATACAGGCGTCCATAAGTACCCACTGGCGGAGCTACAGGGTGGTCCCTGTGGGCCGCGGACCACCCTGCGCTCGGATAATGAGGCCTTCATGTATTTGATCATAATGCAAAAACTTGTTGAATCACAGCTACATTTTACCTCCCGCTAAATCATTTAATTTGCTCTATATGTGTCAAGCTAATGACACGCAACTTGGGAATCTAGATGTACAGTAAAATCGTTGGCTAGCTTGGCATCTAGATGTACAGTAAAATCGATGACTAGCTTGGCATGTTCATATTGAACGACAGTTGATGGTTTTTAGCTAAAATAAATAGTAATGACTAAAAAAAAGCTTTTAGTGGGAGGATACGAGTGGTGGGGAAAATAAAAAAGAGATGCGTGTGCGAGACAGGAGCGAGAAGAGTGAGGTAGTGATATGTCTGTGTCCCATAACTTATTTTCAGGATGAGAGAAATAGAGAAATTATTTTAGAAAGTTAAATATTTATATTACCTTCTTTCTTCTGTGAACAGAAGTCGGTGTAAACGGTCTCGTAAATTTGCCGAGGCAGGTATTTGTTGTCTTAGCTTGCGTTTGCTCCAAATGCGGCTTTCAGGAAGTTACCCATGCAAGCAAACTCTTCTGATCTACTCCTTTATAAAATGTATTTTTTAAATAGCTTTGTCCATAAATATAGAATGTATTTAATGTTCTAATATAAAATTAATGTGATGTTCTCTTTATATCCTGACAAGAAGAAGAAATAGTGACGTACTGTTCTTCAACTACTATGGGTATATAATATTTCAATTCTATGTTAAGAAAGCTATATTCGTCTATTTCATGAAGTTCGTATGTCCTTTTTCCCTTAATTGCATTTCGTAATTCATATACTTGTGTACCGACATGTTAAATTTATAGCGGTTAAATAAATTTTAGACAATAGACCACCATAGCTACAAATCCTGGCTACGCCACTGTAAGTACCTCATTGCATACGTGTAACGCCCCGTATACCTCATGAGTACACCTATAATAATTCCACCACACGTCCACACCCTTTATAGAGATATTGTAATAGTTTAACCAATACCATCTTTAACACCTTAAGACCCGTTTGGTTTAGGATCACGTCATCAAGAGATGGGCTAGAGGTTTAACTCACCAAAGATCGTTGAGTCAGAGAAGATTAACTTAATACAGTTAAAACGTTTTTACTCTTAATCTAAGATTAAGTTAACCTATTAAATTGGTGAAATAAGTTAATCTAGCATAACTAACCTTTTTAAATTTTATTTTTCTAATGCCAACCCAACTAATTTAGCTAAACAGAAATTTAGATTACAAGATTTGTTATCACATACAAAATTTGAATTAAGCTAATTTAGTTAGGTTAATATTAGCTAATCCGTTTATTTTAACTCTAACCAAACCTAACCTTAGGGTCACACCATATCCATACGTGAGTTTAGTCATATAATTACCTTAAAAAGTGTTAACGCCTCAAAGATCTCTAACCATAGAACCATATGTGCATCCGTGATGTGCCCATTGCCAGTTGCATCACCGGGTTTCTCCTCCCACCCTCGCTCTATTATAGTGCGTAGCCAGCCGAGGCCCCCAGCACACTGGAGAGTGTAGGGTCCAGTTCTTAGATACATTATAGATTAATAAGAAATTTTAATCTAGATGCTAGATCATTGCTCTAGCGGTCCGAGGCTCAACTCCATTTACACCCACGAGACGACATGCATGCTTGTAATTCCGTCAATTGTGAGTCCGTCGCACCTGGATTTTCTGACCAAGGATCGGAGCTTCAGCTTGTAGTGACTAGGTGACTGTTGAAAGACAGCTATGACTCGCGATACCTTTATGAGAAGATATTACTTGCCAAAAGATTGCAACGTAATAATATCGTTATTTCATATTGTGCAGAGGATATAATGCCGAACTAGGAAGTTGCCTGATGCATCAACTAACACTGCTATGCTAGCTCAACGCTGGCGCATAAGCACCACATGGATCAGTTTTTAATCTTCTTTTGTTTTTTGGGAAAAAAAACTAGGTGCAAAATATTAAGACATCACTACTTTTGCTATACTAGCCGAGTACCTATACGTTGCACAACACATCACAAATAAACAAAGAGTTTTGTTTCGGACCATCTGGTGGTGTCGAAGGTGCCCATACATTCAGTAAATTTGACCATACATGAAAGAGGGGCACAACTGTACTTTCATGTCTGTTATGTTTGAGGGAAAGACTTCACATTCTCACTGTTTGCGGCTTGGATAGTTGAGATTGCGGACGCCGGCATCCTCATTGGTCGCGCAGGGGTGGGTGGCCGCGCAGGGGTGGGTGGGTCTATGCGACGCCCTCCGCCACCACAAGGTGCAAAAGCCCTTGATGAAGAGAAGGGGGAAGAAGGGTAAGGCCATTGCCCAGAAAGGCAAGTCAGATGCTTCGAGTGACAAAAAGGCAAAGCGGAGTGGCAAGACTTATGGCCAGCAGAACCAAGATTGCTACAAGTGTGGCAAGAGCGGGTATTGATTGCGGATCTGTAAGGAGCCGCAGTATGTCATCGATACCTTCCAAGCCCAGAAGAAGAAGGATGACAAACGGCAGCTTGAAGCCCACTTTGCATCAGTTGAGGGGGAGAGCTCTAAGCAGCTGCCCGCGTTGATGGAGGTTGAGACCATCCCGGCAGCAGCAGCACCCCCTTCGACTTAGAGGCAGCCACCGCTATGATTTCTCTCGAAGAACAGATCACTCCCGAGAAAATAGCCGAAGAAGTATCTGATTTTCTAGTAGATTCAGTCTGATGCACAGAATCCATTAGACTTTAATTGTCATTTATTTTGTGTAAAAAGGACAAGTTAGAACTTGCATGGATAGTACTTTAACATTTGTTTTCTCATGGTTGGATGATTTTGAATAATTCATTCATTTATTCAGTTTATGATGGCATGATATGTTCTGATATTGAAGTATTTTATTTATGTATTGATTGTCTTCTAATACATGTTAATAAAATACCTCATATTAGAATGCGTGTGGCGCCCTATGGACGAAGTGTGCTTAGTCGACAGCGGCACAACAGATACCATCTTAAGAGAGACTAAATATTTTCAGTCGATTAGTAAGAATGCTGGCAGCCTTACGACAATCGCCGGAAGCGATGCATGTATAATTGGTTAAGGAAGAGCCACAATTGTACTCTCAATGGGCACAACTTTGGTCATTGAAGAAGCCTTATTGTACCCAGAATCGACTAGAACTCTCCTAAATTTTAAGGATATTCGTGCTAATGGTTTCTACGTTGAGACTAAAAAAGAGTACGGTAAGGAATACCTGCTCATTACGAAGCGCGAAGAGAATGGCAAAAGGGTATTTGAACAACTTTCTTCACTAAAAACTAGGCTATATTATACCAACATCTAGGCACCTGCAGCCTACATTGTTCTGAAGACAGTATTTAGAAGCTCTGAACTCTTCTGTCTCTGGCATGATAGATTAGGCCACCCAGGTCTTAGAATGATGAGAAATATAATCAACAATTCCCAAGGGCATAATATTAATGTAAAGAATTTCCTGAATCACTAAGATTTTGTGTGCCCTGCATGTGCCACTGGGAAATTAATTACTAGACCCTCCACTCTAAAAGTGAAGGATGAAGTCCCTGCATTCTTGGAACGCATCCAGGGAGATATTTGCGGTCTCATTCAGCCTATTTCAGGGCCATTTAAGTACTTCATGGTGCTCATTGATGCTTCTTCGAAATGGTCGCACGTGGGTTTATTATCCACAAGAAACCATGCTTTCGCAAAACTGATCTCGCAGATCATCTGAATCAGAAATGTCTTCCCTGATCATCACATCAAGTCCATCAGAATGGACAACGCTGGAGAATTTACTTCATAGGCATTTGATGATTATTGCATGGCGATGGGGATTGCAGTTGAGCATTCGGTATCGCATGTCCATACCCAGAATGGTTTGGCAGAGGCATTAATCAAGAGAATTAAATTTATTGCCCGACCCCTTTTGCAGAATTATAGTTTGCCAGCTACATGTTCGGGACAACAGTCCTACATACAGCGAATCTCATCAACTTTAGACCATCGGCCTACAACATCTATTCACCTATGTAACTAGCGCAAGGGTCACCACTGAAAATTTCTCATCTCAGGAGGTTTGGATGCTCGGTTTATGTACCTATACCCTCCGCAGCGTACTGCAATGGGCCTTCTCCGTAAGACTAGAATATACGTTGGTTATGAGACTGCATCCATAATCAGGTATTTGGAACCCATGACGGGAGATTTGCATATCGCCCGTTTCATTGATTGTATTTTTGATAAGGATAATTTCCCAATATTAGAGGGAGGAAATCAATCTTTTGATGAAAAATATCGGGAAATTACGTGGCAAGCCACAGTAATTCATGCATATGACCTGCGCACTAGAGAAGCAGAGAAAGAGGTCCAGAAGATTATTGACTTGCAAGCATTAGTAAACCAGCTGCCTGATCACTTTATTGATTTGAAGAGCGTGACTAAGTCGCATGTGCCTGCACGCAATGCATTAGAGAGGATTGAAATACCAAAGAAAGCAGAAGGTATTCCTAATCTCATCCAGAGGCCTCAAAATAAAAGGACGAGAACTCCGGCTCCTAGAATCCCAAGTAACCAGGGACGCCCGACGAAGAAGGATAAGAATGACTTATCACTGCCGATCACTGAAATTCCCCAGAATGAGAAGGGGAGCCAGTTGAGATCTAGCACAAGTATGTCACCTTCAGAAAAGGGCATACCGGATCTGAATATCCCCATGGAAGAAGAAATCGGCATGGATGTGTGCGCACACATCGGAGCTGAAAAACTAAAGGGACTTGCCACCGCAATTGGAAGAAGCGATGTGCAATGCGAAGCTTCAGAAGAAGCAATTGTTCCAGAAGAAACAACTAATGAAGAAATAGCTATAAATCATGTGCACACGGGAGAGTCCATGAATAGGACAATAGCCAATGTCGATATCTACTGAACAAAAAAGATTGCCACAATCATCAATCTTGATCTCGAGCCTGCATCGCTCGCCGAATGTAAGAAATGATCAGATTGGGAAGATTAGAAGAAGGCAATAGAAATTGAATTGTTATCTCTGAACAAAAGAGAGGTGTTTGGGCCCGTATGCCGCACACGTCCCCATGTGCACCCTGTAGGGCATAAGTGGGTATTTGTTCGAATGAGAAATGAAAGAAACGAAGTAGTGAGATACAAAGCAAGGCTGGTAGCACAAGGTTTCACTCAACATCCAGGAGTTGATTATGAAGAAACCTACTCCCTAGTCATTAGTGGAATTACCTTTAGATATTTGATCTCAATGGCAGTGAACTTGAATTTAGAAATGAAATTGATGGATGTGGTAACTGCATACCTTTATGGAAACTTGGATTCGGAGATTTATACGAAGGTCCCTGAAGGAATCCCTCTCCTGAATCAAGATAGAGCAAATAGAAATCTGTACAGTGTGAAGCTCAGAAAGTCACTGTATGGACTAAGGCAATATAGAAAAATATGGTATAATCGCTTAAGCGACTTTCTCTGCAAGAAAGGCTACACGAACAATGAAGACTGTCGCTGTGTGTTTATACGACAATCCCAGAATGGATTTTGTATAATCTCAGTGTATGTAGATGATCTGAATATCATCGGGACAATGGAAGACACAAGAGAAGCCAAGAAAGATTTGGGCAAGACCAAATTCTGCTTAGGCCTACAGCTTGAGCATGTCATTGAAGGAATATTAGTACATCAGTCGGCCTACACCCAAAAGGTGTTAGAAAGGTTTGGCTTTGAGAAGGCAAACCCATCAAAAGTATCAATGATCGGGAGGTCTTTACAGCAAGAAAAAGATCCTTTCTGACCTAGGGAAGAGGGGGAGGAAGTCCTGGGACCGGAATTCCCATACTTAAGTGCAGTAGGAGCACTTATATATTTAGCAAACTGCACTAGACCGGACATTGCATTTGCCGTGAACCTGTTAGCAAGGTATAGTGCAGAGCCTACCAAAAGGCATTGGCAGGGCATAAAGGACATCTCCTGATACCTCCAAGGAAGCAAGGACCTTAGATTGTTCTACAAAAAGAATGAAGATCTGAACTTGATTGGCTATGCAGATGCCAGGTGCCTGTCAAACCCACATACCGCAAGGTCACAAACAGGCTATGTATTCCTGTGTGGTGGGACTGCAATTTCCTGGAAATCGTCCAAGCAAAGTCTCGTAACAACTTCGGCGAACCATTCAGAAATTATAGCACTGTATGAAACCGCACGTGAATGCGCTTAGCTCTGACGAATGATTCACCACATCCAGTAGTCATGTGGAATGAACATTGTGCAAACCCCCACAATTTTGTATATCTCAAGATCACACCCTTCAAGACTATAAAACGATTTCAGGTCAAAGGAAAATTAGCCCCAAGATATATTGGACCATTCGAGATTCTTGAGAGAATAGGAGAAGTGGCCTATAAATTACGACTGACACCGAACATGGCCAGAGTGCATAACGTATTCCATGTGTCACAACTGCAGAAATGTCTATGTCAGCCAACAGAGCAAGTGCCAATTGATGACATAGACTTACAAGATGACCTATCATATTACGAGGAACCAATTTAGATCTTGGAAACTTCAGAAAGGCAGTTGAGAAATAAAAATATCAGATTTCACAAAATTCACTTGCAAAACCATACGAAAGATGAGGCAACATGGGAAAAGGAGTCAGACTTACAGCGAGAATTTCCCAACCTACTCCTTGGCCCGAGTTGATCTCGAGGACGAGATCCTTTTTAAGGAGGGTAGGTTGAAACAAAACCGAGTTTTGCAAAACAATTTGAAATTGAGTTTGATTTCGTTTTCCCTTGCTTCCCAGCCCTATCCTACACGAATCTTAACCCAATCCCGCCCCTAAACCTTGCTGACAACGCATGAACGGAGGGTATTAGCTCAACTACTGTTCATGTCCGAAAATATCGTTGCCGCCGCCGACCTCCTTGCGCCTTCTCGCGCCCACTCGACCCCGCCAGCTCTGCGCTGCCTGTCAACAGCCGTACGCCCCCATTAAGAGCTCCTGCAATGTGTCAGGCCATCCCGGCCACCGCCACTGCCGCCATGCTTGTCTCCGGCCCATCATTTTCTAATTGCTCTCACCATTAGCCTCCTTAAGCACCCAAGAACTTCCCCGAACCACCGCCATAGCTCCCTGGCCACCCTTCTTCCCCAGCGCCGAGAGCCACTTCACGGTCGAAGTGCCTCGCCGAGGCCGACTTAACTCCTGCCTCCCAAGCCCAAGCTGACTCTTCCATGAGCTTCCCCATACCCAACTGATGCCCAAACACCAAACAGATCGCCCAGAGAAGCCCTCATTCACCCCGCGGAGAAAAAGTGCTCGCCGCCGGTGATCGCCGCCTTCGCCGGACCTACCGACCCCAAAAATGGAACCCCTAACCTCTTAGGAACCCGACAGTGGTCTCCAATGCATCGCAGACCACTGTGGTGCCGCCAGTCACTATCGCCCCTTCCTCTGTTTCTTCTACGCACACGGGAGCGGGAGGAGGAAGAAGCACAATAACGGCCAGTTACTGTTCCCTCCCGACCTGTTAAACCAAACCCAAACCCGTAGTGCACAGTGTCGGGTCCGACCAGTTCAACCCACAGTGAATAGTGCAGACCCGCAATGAATAGTAACCAACCCGTTATTGTTCACCCGAAACCCAAAACACATATTTATACCTATTTTGATTGTTTCGAGCCCGCCGACCCATTTCTCAGTCCCATTTCCCCATTTGGACCCTCCTAAAATCCCAAAACCCCTTTTATTTGGAATTTTAGGATTTTCTTTCTTTCTTTTATTTTTTTATTCCTAGCTCAATCCTTCGGGCATGGAATTAATTTCTTTTAATTTGTTTTCGCAATTAGCCTCCGACGTCGAGGTTCACCCGGAGCTGGAAGGAGAAGGTCAAGCCCAAGTCCAAGAAACCGAGGAGTTCGAGCTAATTGAAATCGTAGACCCGCAAGGCAAGTCGCACATATTTTGATCATGTTGAACCTACATTCCCTTATTTGTCTATTTATCAGTACTTTCATTATGTTATTTGCGCACTGTTATTTTATGTACAATAAATGTTTAGAATGGCATGATATTAGTTATGTCCTACCACCCGAAAAAGCCCAATTTAATTTGATGGCCATATTCACCTTGACAAGACATGATAATATTAAATATAACAATAATGTAATCATGGTAGTTTAGAGAATCAACAAAATCTTCTGTTACTAAATGATTTGGTACTTGTTGATGGATTTTGGAAAGTGGTTCTAGGGTAAGCGAGGATCGTTGGTGGCCTTAAAAGTAGGTCGGATCCCATGACCTTAACCTAGGGTGGAGGTAAGAATTACAAATGAATGGTAGTGTAGTGGCACTGAACATGGGTTGTGGGAGGAGATTGCCTCAGTGAAAATATAAGGACTAGACCGTTATGCTGAGTAAAGAACATAGTGATCGCGCAACCATAAGTGTTGATACGTCAAACCTGGTCTAGTAGCTACTCAAATTCGATTGAACCTCTACATGGGCAAGGCGGAGGCCAAGTGTGAGTCCATACGAAAGGGAGTTGTGAAGGGTTGTATGGAAGGTGGTGAGAGATCACGTGGAGGTATCCCGATGTTTGTGATGAGTAATTGACGGTTGTGTTAGTGAGTTTGAGTTTGTTTTGGGTATTCTAGGGTTGAGTATCTTTCGTTTATGTTATTGTTGATATGTTGTTTCATGCGGTGCTATGTGACGGTTTGCTTGTCTGTGTGACTGCAGGACTTCGGAGCTAGGTCATGGTGAGGCGAGGAGGACCGGGACTAGACACAGGAGGTGTTGAGGTCCAGACGGTCGGTGATGCCGAAGATGATCGAGGCTGGTGAGGTGGTTGCGAGTCGGGAGACGAGGAACCGGAGCTGGAGCTACCGGTGACGGGCACGATGGGCGACGACGAGCGAACCGGGACTAGGCTCAGGGAGGAGTCGGAGGTCCAGACGGTTGGGTGTCGGTTGCGGTCGTGCGTGACGGAATAGACCAGGACTAGACTCAGGTGAAGTTGGAGGTCTCGGTCGGTGTCGGGTGGATACGACGGGCAGCGGCGAGTGGATCGGGACTAGACTTAGGGAGGAGTCAGAGGTCCAGATGGTCAGGATGCCAGGTGCGCTCGTGTGCAGTGAAGCGGACCGGACTAGACTCAGGGAGGAGTCGAGGTCCAGACGGTCAAGGTACCAGACGCGGGAAGCTTCCGGAAAGGTGCTTGAGGGCAAATTGGAGATTTGACTCAAGTTTGGTTGGAGGAGGCTGGTTTCCCTCCAAAATGGATTGACTTTGACTCTTGCCTCTTATGGATGTGAGGTCTTGGAGTGGGCTTGGTATGCCACTTCTTGATTTTCCATGTTGGGGTGAGCTCTTGCCTTCAAAATGTGGAGAGGGAGGCAGCAGGTTCAGTTTATTCAAGCAAGAAATGGAGAGAGTGTAGTGCACTGGGTGTGTAGTTAAGTGTGTTCACTGTGAGAGCTCCTGCGTGTGCATCTTTTGAGTGAAACATGTAGTGATTTTCCCTCTCAAGCATGTAGTGAGTGGGGTGTTTCTCTGTGTAATCATTCCTCTGTAAGCAAGCATTCATGGGGATGAATTCATTTTAGTTCTCTTGTGCTTCAATTCGTTTTTGTCCTTTGGCTGCTCCCTGTTGAATCTTTTGGTTTTGGGTGATTCTTTGGTTGAGAAGTGCAAAATGGATGTGCTTTAGACAGGAATTAATCCCAAAGCAATTTGGCTATCATATTCCTAAAGCAATCATCTTCTCATCCAAATTCTTCCCAGGAAATGAAGAAATGGTTTTCCTCAGTTTCTAATTTTCTAGGGTTTCATGTCAGGGGATGTGTGTAGTCCTGGTATCTTGGCTCAATGTCTGCTATTTGCTTGTCCCTACATGCTATGAGATCATTAGCAGCTAAGATTCAAGGGCTCATGAATGGAGGATGCAAGAATGATGAGTAATTTAGAAATAAGTGGCATTTTCAGCTTAATTTCAGATTTCAGTCTAAATTCTTGTTTCCTACTCTAGGAATGAATCCTCTTGATGTCTTAGGTCCCATTGCTATTTAGCTTAAAGTTCTTTTCTTTTGGCCTGAGGAGATTAGCTGCTTTCATTGTTTTTCCCTGGAATCTGAAGATTCAGTTTTTACTGTGCTGCTGGAACTACATCCGGTCGATTGCTCTCTTTTCAGAGGAGCGGTCTGACCGCTAGGGTTTCGGCCGGTCAGACCGCTCCCTGAACGGCGGTCAGATCGGAAGTTGAACGGCGTTCAGACCGGCTCAGGCCGAGCAGTCAGACCGGTCAGGGGCCTGCGGTCCGACCGACTCAGGGCTGGCGGTCTGACCAGCCATGACCCACCGGTCTGACCGGCCCCCTGCAGGCTATGCTGTTTTTTTTATGTTTTTCTCTACTTTGCTTTCTAGGTTTTCTCTTTAATGCCTTGTTTCCTTCTTTCGCTGTTCTTCATGTCTTTCCAGTAAGCACATGACTTTCTTTTCATAGCTTCTAATAGCTATTGGAGAGAAACATGTTGTGGATACTATTGTGGGCTAATTTTTAAAGAGGCACCATTCACCCCCCTCTGTTGCCATATCCGATCTTACAGGTGGTTATTATTTTTAATTGATTCGTCAGTTATCCACACAATAGTAGGCTGAGATAAATTGGGTAGACCCGAGGGGTCATTTGAGTTTATTGGGGAAGCCTACTAGGTGGAGGCTATATAAAGAATTGAGCAGCGAACAACCTTGTTTTCTTAACTCTATCGCGGGAGTTAATGGATCTTGTGGGTAAAGCAGAGCAGCTTTGCAAAGTCATGACTAATTGTTTTCGAATACGCCATGCTTCCGGTAAATGAAGTTGTGTTTAATGGGTGAATCCAACAACGAAGCATAAGTAGATTTGGGAATGATTTGGTAATGTTGATAATCTGGAAGTCAAAACTTTGAAAACCCCCAATGTTTATAGAAAGGCTATGATTTCATGCTTAAAACATGTTCACAACTAAAATTGTATCTACATAAAATAATAGACCTTTTTCCCCATCATATAATGTACCCTGCATGTAGTTAATAGTAATTTCCGTGTGACTTGTTGAGTATGATAGTTGTACTCATACTTGCTAAAAACATCAACAGAATTAGGGCCTGTTCTTTAAGTCAAAAGCTAGCGGCTTTTGGCTTTTGCTACAGTACCTAACTTTCAAACGGAGTATTTTCTCAAGACGGAGTCTACAAGTTAAACGATCTACACGTTAAAAGTCTAACATCTATACCAGCCAAAATTGTAAGTCAGTATCTGTCTCTCCATAATCTGTACCGTAAACAGCCAAAATTCAAAAATTTCAGCCAAAAGCCATAAGCCGCAACCGAAAAAATAGGCCCTTAGCCTGCAACGATGAAGCCGAGGAAGGCGAAGAAGTGGAGTTCTACGAGGTAGACGATGCGTGGAATTAGGGTCGTCTTCCGCTCAGGCGTGCCGGTGGCGTCTTTTGCTGTAATGTATCTAAGGGTCGTTTGCCCTACTGTAAAATTTGGCTTTAAGCCCTTATATTGTAATAAAGTTGGCTTTTGTTCTTAAACATGTGTTGGTAATGTTATACACTCGATTGATGTAATTCACAGCTGAACAGTCTTGGGTAGTTGCGAGGGATTCACAACGCTCTCAGAAATGGGGGTGTTACAGTATCCAAAAGCATGATCCATAGTCAATTAATTCATCTTGCTTTTCATTTTTGCATTCATAGTTAAAATGTTTAATTATATCGAAATCGCCAATATATCAACATGTTTGCATCAGCCCACGCATCATGTCTGTGCTATTTTAGAATTCTCCTGCGATATATGCTTTGTGAATGATGAAATATAACAGGAAGTTTCACCTAACATGAAATACACGAGCGTGGGAGAGCTCAAGCGGGCGTCGGCGGTGATGATTGTCACGGTGTGCGAAGCTGCGCGCTTCGCTCCTATATGTGAGAGGATAGAGAGCGGTTGGGACAGTCACTACTACAGAAAAGGTCATCACATACGGTTCGAAAACGTCATCACAGACGGTTTTGTGAATCGTCTGTATTTATGGGTCAGTGATAATCGAAGGTCATCACAGACGGTTTTCGAACCGTCTGTGATTATCAGATATCACAGACGGTTTTTGAGTAAAACCCGTCTGTGATAGCTGATAATCACAGACGGTTTTGAGTTAAAAACCATCTGTGATTATCAGCTATCACAGACGGTTTTTGAGTAAAAACCGTCTGTGATAGCTGATTAGCACAGACGATTTTTAACTCAAAACCGTCTGTGATAGCTGATAATCACAGACGATTTTGAGTTAAAAACCGTCTGTGCTAATCAGCTATCACAGACGGTTTTTACTCAAAAACCGTCTGTGATATTCCCTTCGACCCCTACATACATTTCTGTTATTGGCTAGCCTCAGGAAATGCTAGCCATGCCCTCTGAAACAAGCAGATAATCACAGACAAAGACATACAATTCACACATCTCATTTCCTTTCAAATACATTTCACAGACATAAAACATCCAATTGACATCGCACTTCATTTCACAAACATAAAGCATGCATCCATTTCACAAATCGATTAATTGAATTGAAATGAAATATCCATTAACAAATGCACAGTTACAAAAGATCTACACTGCATTTGCACTTAGTGATAAGAACAATAAGAAATCATGGTGCGCAGTGGAACCGTACTCCTGACTTTATGACTTGAGTCAGCAAAAAGTACGCCAACTCTCCTTGAATCCCTCCAAGATCAGACTGTTTCAATGCAGTTGACGGGATGGACGCAGTCTGTTGATAGGAATATCAATGTGCGTATATATGTAACGTGATAAGTATGAAGTAATTATGGGAAGAGTGACAAACCTTGGGATTGGTGAGCCTCGAGGAATCGAGGAGTAGTTCCATATGTTGGCAAACGTAGTATCCACATGTGTTGCCCGGCTGCTGCTGGTGGCACTGCAAAAAATGGAATGTGTTAGTTCAAGAGGCATTAGTACCAACTGTTGCATATGATTAATTAGTGTGAAATAGCGAATACCTTAAAATCTTGAACATGTGTCAGCAGGCCTTTGGCCCCGCGCTTTGAGTCACCTCCCATTTCAATGTACGTCGCGAACGCCCTACGTAATTCGAAAAAGTTAACCTTAATCATTCGGAAGGAAACAAAGAGTACAATGTAGATATGTATGGGCAATATGTGCTTACCTATCGATTACTTGGCTGACAACTGTGAAGTCCATTTTATTCTTACTTAGGGAATCAAGGTAATATACCTTGTTCCATTTTGGTACAATTACTATTAAAATCCAATAAAAGTTCTGATGGAAGGGCATAAGTACATATTCCTTATTGCAGCAACCCAGCAGTCCTGATGCAATGTACCTCTGGACGAGGGGTGTATCCTGGTCGATGGTTTCCTTGGCGACCAAGTGTGGGTCCAAGAAACCAGCTGATGAGTTGGATAATCTAGCTTTAATCAGCATGTGTCTATATATATACACACGAAAGCAAAAAATTAGATATGACATTTATCGGTATGACATTAACGGAGAGTGTGATTATACACACTTATAGCGTCCAGCATCGAATGATTGAGACGTCAAGAGCGTTGAGTGTGAATAGATCGAATAAATCCTCAAAGGCGACCACGAACATACACTCTTGAAGACTGTGGTGGAAATCATCCGACGTGAATTTGACAGTGATACTTGAGGTCCGTTCTCCCTCTGGCTTATTGGACTGCTGCATATACCACGTGTGCAATTGCATGCAACTATGTGGTAGCTTTTGGAGGTCTTTTTGCTCGAGCAACGGCTTGCCAAGCATGAATTTGCGGGCCAAAGGTAGGTACGGAATATCATCATTGGTCTTCTTTGCTTTGCCCTTGCTGGCCTTGCTGCCTCGGCTATAGCTCGACTTCACGACAGTTGACTTTGAAGGTAGCAGCGGTGCAAGTTGCTCTGGCGAGAATAGGACCCGTGGAGATAGCACCGGTGCAGTATCCGGTGGTGGAACCGACTGGTCTTGTAATGGAGATGGCACCAGTGCATGTAGCTCTGGTCCTGCCACCGGTGGTGGAACCGACTGGTCTTGTAATGGAGATGGCACCAGTGCATGTTGCTCTGGTCCTGCCACCGGTGAAGAAGCCTCCAGGGAGATGTCGCTTTTGGGCCACTGGATGAATGTTCCAATGGCCTGTCCTAGAGTCACGATCTCGTCGTTGGGGGGCTTCGGTAGCGGGACCACCTCAAAATTGACATACACACCATCCACATTAACTTTTGCGAAGCCTGGCGCTAAAGCTTGACCGTGCAACATGGCCCCGTTACTAGACGAATATGCCTGGCCCCAAGCAGCGTACAAGGGAATGGAGCCATATCTCACTTGGAGCTTGCACTTCGTAGGCTCCTACATAACGATACAAAATTAGCTACTCGAATAGGCCTACCAATGGAGCAAGCATTCGAGAGGTAATAATTATTACCAGGATGTCGTCCACAGAAAATTTGGATTGGGTTTGCGTCGGATTAGACGCGCAGCTACTCGGACAGTTGTGCGGGCTAGCTAGCATAGCAGCGGCGGTGGCGGCTTGCTGACTTTCTGTCTGTTTCCGCACCTCATCTCTGATTACATCAGCTAGCGAATCCAGTAGCTCCTCTTTAAGAGATTCCTTGATCTCTTCTCGTAGCTGTGCGTCACGCTCGGCTTTGTTTCTCTTCCTACGCCGATACATTCCGGAGTCATCTTGGAAACCATGTTTCCAAGGAACGTAAAGCCCAAGGCCTGTCGTACGACCCGGGTGCTCCTTGTTTCCCAGGGCCACGGAGAGCATATCATTCTCCCTTGTTCCCTGGAATGATCCCAGGGTAGATTCAAAACTCAGCTCTTCCTGCAAGAGCACGAAATGTCATTTCAATTCGTACGAAGTTGTGGAGTAATTACAAGCTACGTAGTTTTATCGATATCTTACCAGGCGCTGGGACACTTGCTGGTCTGCAGGATTTCGAAAGGAGACGTCCCCCGATGTCGTTGTAGATGACCTTGCTCTAATCCAATTTCGAGCGCGGTCATCCGGGATATTGGAAAACGGCGGGGCGATGTCCTGTGCAGCTGCCAGGTCATCCTCCTTCCTCCACTGCGGGATTTTACCCGCATACCCAGCTGTGCCAAGTCTGTGGGGGTGTGTGTTTTTTGCCTGGAGGGCCTTGTGCGCCGTACTTGTACTTTTGAAATCTTCGGACGTCTTCATCGCCTTGAACTCTTCCCATTGTGGTTCCAGGAATGGGTATTTATGAAAAGGCGTTTCGTCCGTCTCCACGTATTTCCTGACAAGCGTGCTGTTGAAGTTCTTCCATGCTTTGCATGCCGCTAGGTAGGTTTGTCGTTGCACAGCGTATAGGTGTTCTTCTGGGAACTCGAACGATGCTAAAATTTCGGTCCACAGCTCACGTTTCCGAGTGTCAGGCACGTTCTTCCACGAATTGTATGTGATCTCAATTCGTTCTCGTGCAACTATTCTGACCATGCTTCGAAATGCGTTTACCGCTTTTTGAGGAAGGATAGGGACCCCAGATGCGTTTACCGCTGTGATGGTCTGTCGGCCCTCAGGCTTCTTCGATAGCCCTCTTCCTTGGCGTCTTGATGTTGGAGCGGACGCATCCGGCGATGATGTTGAAGAATGCGCGGGTGATATGTTGCTCATTTTGTGGGTCTATTAAGATAAGATGAGAAAGTGATCATATTGAATTGGACGAGAGGAGAGGAGTAGAGAGGAGGGGGAGAAGGGAGGGGGTGATATGGACATAGAGAGGGGGTGATGTGCCTATCTTAGCACCTACTTTAGTTGCTAATACTATAAACCAAATAGCAAAGTCTCTAAACTAGTGTATCCGGTTCATTGAACGGGAACACTAGAGTAGGTCACTTGCTTCATTTGCTGTTTTTTGGCTAGATACATGGAGCATTTGGGTGGAAAGATGAACTGTTTCGTCAGGCGCATGACGAAACAGTTCATCTTTCCACCCAAATAGTCCATGTATCTTTTGCAACAATCGCAAGATTTCTTTATCTGGGAACCTCATCCACAACATTCTCCACTCCGACAATCCTTCTTTTTCCCGCAAAATTCAAGGCAATTTTATTACAAAAGTGCAAAAAAAGACATTCCCAGATTATTCGGTGAGCAGCCGACATAGCCGAATTCTTCGATGAGCGACTATCCATCTGCTTCTTCCTACTTCTTTTCTTCATCTCTGGTCTCTGGATCACGTACGCCAGTAGCGATGATTCTGAATCATCGCTACTGGCGCACGTGATCCAGAGACCAGAGATGAAGAGAAGAAGTGGGAAGAAGCAGATGGATAGTCGCTCACCGAAGAAGTCGGCTGTGTCGGCTGCTCACGAAGAATCTGGGAATGTCTTTTTTTGCACTTTTGTAATAAAATTGCCTTAAATTTAAGAAGGAAAAAGAAGGATTGTGGGAGTGGACATCACATCTCGGCATTAGTCTGCATATACTATTACTACAAGGTTTATAAACAAAGTTCTATGAAGCAAATGACACAAACTAGTGTATCCGGTTCATTGAACGGGAACACTAGAGTGTGTCACTTACTTCATGCCCCTTGAAGGTCTATGTGGCATATATTATTACTACAAGATCTCTAAACAAAGTTCTATGAAGCAAATGACACAAACTAGTGTATCGGGTTCATTGAACCGGATACACTAGAGTGTGTCACTTGCTTCATGCTAAATGTTAGGAAGAGAGGAGAGGAGTAGAGGGAAGGGGGAGAAGGGAGGGAGTGATGTGGACAGAGAGAGGGGTTATGTGCCTATACTATATACTATAATACTATATACTAACACAACAAGCAATGTAATATGTACTAATGTAAACTAAGCAACTGCAGTAAACAATGTACCAATGTAGTATGTACCAAATAGCAAACTAATTAAGCTACTGCAGTAAACAATGTACCAAATAGCAAACTAATTAAGCTACTGCAGTAAACAATTAATGTACCAATGTAATATGTACCAAATAGCAAACTAATTAAGCTACTGCAGTGTAACATCCTGATTTTCAGAGCCTTTTTGAAGCTTTTTAAAATAAAATTTACCATTTGAATTTTTCTGGAATTAATTAAAGCTTAATTGGAATTTTATTAAATTGAAAGGATTTAATATGATTAAGATAAACATTAACATTTGCCAATGTTATTTTATTTGAGTTCCTTGTGTCTCAGGGAATTTATTGGAATTTTTTCTGGATTTTTCTGGATTTATTTGCTATTTTCTAGAGCTCAAAAAGATTTATTTGAATTTCTGGAAAAGAAAAAGAAAAGAAAATCCCAAACCGGCCAGTGGGCCGAAAACCCACCAGCCGGCCCAGCCCAGCAGGCCGCCAGCCCAGCCAGCGCGCGCCCGCTCGCGCCACACGTCGCGCATCCGCGCTCGCGCCCGCGCCCGCTCTCCTCCGTGCGATGGCCGCCACGCGGCCGCCATCCGCCCGCTCTCCGCGTCCGCGCGCGCCCGCTGGATGGTGGCCACGCGTCGCCTATCCAGGGAGGTGGTTTCGCCGCGCTCGATCGTAGCCGCCGCTCTCTCCCCGTGCCACTGACAGGTGGGGCCCACCTGTCAGGCGTATCGTCCCCGGCCGGGACTCCCGTCTCCGTGTCCGGCACGACTCCGCCGCCGCCTCGCCGTCTCTGCCCAGGACACCTCCGCCGTCTTCCATCCGGACACCTCGGCGTCCGTGTATTTAAGGGGGCCGACCCCCGGGCTTCTCCCTCATCCCGCAGCCGCCGCCTCCGCCGCCGCTCTCCACCGCCGACGACCGTGCGCCGCGCCGTAGTCGCCGTCGCCCGTGTGCGTTCGCTGCCGGTGCCGTGCTCTGTCGCCTCCGCCGCCGTCCCCATCGTCGCCGGTGAGTCGCCGACGCCCCGTTGCCGCCTCCAGTCGCCGCCGCCGGTGAGCCCCGCCGGCCATGCCGCCGCCGCCGACCATGCCCGCCGGCCAGACCCCGCCGCCTGAACCCCGTCGGCCGCTCCACCCCGCGTCCCCTCGGTCCCCGCACCGCCGCGTCAGCGCTGACGCCAGCATCCGCGCCCCTTCACCTTCCCGCGCACCGAGTCCGCCGTGCACCGAGTCTCTGGCAAGCCGGGCCCACCCGTCAGCCGAGCCCCGTAGACCCGTGCGCCATGAGCCACGTCACCCTGCCCAGTCAGCATGCCACGCAAGCCGACCCGTAAACCCTAGATCCGACGTGGCATGCCACGTCAGCAGCCGAGCCATCCCAGGTGCCACGTCATCTGCCACGTCAGCATGACACGTCACCCTGCTTAGTCAGCCGCCACGTCAGCTCGGGCGCACACGTGTCTTGCCACGTGGCTGCCACGTCAGCTCCGCCGCCTGCGCCAGCAGCCCAGTCAGCCGCACTGTTTCGTGCGCCGAGTTCACCGTAGACCCGTTCTCCCGTGCGCCTGGTCCACAGCACAGTGCACTTTTCCAATTTTCCGATTTTCTGTAGATTTATTTTTCCAGAGCCCCGTTCTCCCTCGTCCTAGCTCCGATTGACCTGATTCTTTTTCCTAAATTCATCTAAAATTGAGCTCTATCTTTTGGTTCAGGTTTTAGAATTTTTGGAGTTCATTTGAATTTATTTTGTCTCTTTGTTTCGTTTTCTCTCTCGTTAGATCACGCGTTCGAGGGAGCCGCCGTCAGATTTGAAGATCAAGAGCCGTCAGCTGAGCAAGGCCAAGGCAAGTCATGTCCTTTGATCATGTTGAACCCAGTTTGCAATCTATTATTTAATTATTTTGTTTTAAATTATCTTGCATTGCTATTTTTATTCAAACCCTTGTATTGGTAGTTATCGTCCCAATTGGTTATTTCCCTCCTTGATATTTTGGAATACCTTGATGCCATTGTCACCTTAGGTTGGGAATTTAATTAGTGATGCTATGTTATTTGTCACATTGGGTTGGTACGATTAGAATGCTTAGCCTTGCTTATTTTGCGAAAGGTTTCATCATCATATGTGATTAATTAATTTGACCTAATGAGATATTGAATCGTGGTTGGTGCCACTGTTATAAAATTTGTGCCGTGACGTTGGTGCGTCATTGGCGGTGGTTATACAAAATTGGTTTTCACTCGGGCGAATGATCGTGCAGTAAAGGGGGAAGTGTTGGAGCACTTCGAGGGATGTGGTAGTCTCGCCCGAGAACACTTAAGGACTTAACTTTGTGCGCCATTGATCTGAGTCTTACCGTGCAAACCACATGTCTGGTATGGGACAGACCTGGCTGATTAATTTGTGATGTTTCAATTCTGGTTCCGCCATTGGGATGTCAGTGGGTGTCGTATACATTCCACGGGGCGCAAGGGGGGGTGTGATGCGAAACCCTAGCGGGCGGGATTGGGTTGGAATTGAACATTGTAAAGGCCTTGTTGTGATTACCTTAAGCTGAGGCTAATCACATCGTGTGGGTACAGTTGTGCAACCTCTGCAGAGTGTAAAACTATTCGAATAGCCGCGTCCTCGGTCATGGACAATGCTCGGTGATTTCACACGAGGTATAGTTATTTCTAAAAAGTTTTGGACAGTGGGTGGTTAATTCACTGTTGGTTGGGAGGTCCTTAAGTGGTTGGTTTAGCTTATGGATGGGAGATTCATAAGTGGTTACTTCAATTCCTTTGATTATTGTTTATTATTGTTTTACTTCAATTCGCCTTCAATCTATTTATGGTAATTTCAAATGCCGTTTTATGCAAATTAACCCTTTCAGCCTTCCATTGGTAAGCCTTGCATATTATATTGTATCATTTGTTACAAACGGCTTGCTGAGCACCAATGTACTCACGGCTTTATGCCTATGTTGCTCAGTTGAGGATGAGGAGTACTACCAGCAGGAGGTTCCAGGAGGCGAGTACTTCGACGACTACGCGTTCTAGGCTTCGCTCCCCACTCGATTGCCTGTGGGCATGTCGATGGGCCACTACGTTTTACTTTGGATTTTCCGCTGCTAGCTTATTAGCCACTCCGGCTATTGAGATTGTAAACTTGACCATAAGGTTGTACTCTGATATTTTATTTATATAGTTTGGATTTTCTTTAGAATATTGTGATGTGGATGATATTTATCTTTGTTTATGCTGTGTGCACTAGCGTGATCCTGGACTAGTGCAGAATACACAGGAGAGTCCGGATTTGTATATTCGGGTCTCGACACTGCAGTAAACAATGTACCAATGTAGTATATACCAAATAGCAAACTAATTAAGCTACTGCAGTAAACAATGTACCAAATAGCAAACTAATTAAGCTACTGCAGTAAACAATGTACCAATGTAATATGTACCAAATAGCAAACTAATTAAGCTACTGCAGTAAACAATGTACCAATGTAATATGTACCAAATAGCAAACTAATTAAGCTACTGCAGTAAACAATGCTCACAATGCTCAAAGCCATAGTCCATCACAGAAACTGCTCACAATACTCAAAACCCTAGTCCATCACAGAAAGTGCTCACAATGCAGACGGAGGCGGCCGGCGACGGGCTCGACGAGGGGCTCGGGGGAGGCGGCCGGCGACGGGCTCGACGGAGGCGGCCGGCGACGGGCTCGGGGAGGCGGCCGACGAGGGTTCGGGGAGGCGGAGGCGACGACGGGCTCGGGATTTAATCAGATCTAGATCGAATAACTGCGCAGCGCACAGGGAAAACCCTAGCCAGAGGGTATATATAGGGAGGTTATCACAGACGGTTCTAAACTTAGAACCGTCTGTGATATTGATATCGCAGACGGTTCTAAGTTCAGAACCGTCTGTGATAAGCCTTTGCGTCTGTAGTTATTAAGACAACACCAATAACCACAGCTGCATTCATATCCACCACCAAACAACTGCATTCATATACACCACCAACCAGCTGCATTCATATCAACCATCACATGTACATCACACATATACATCACATATACATAAATGTCAATACTCATATACATCCTGAGACTGCGTATAGAATGTGTACCCATTTATGTCATATCCTTACCATGTCACAACTGTAAATATTGGCCCTTTTGCCAACCATGTCAGCGTCTCACTCGGCAAGCTCCTAGCGATTTGCTCCTTCAACCATTGGTTGAACCGACGGTTGTGTTGCTTCATGATCCAAACATCCGGCCGCTCCGGATTCTGTTGCCGAAGCACACCCTTGTGCTGGTCCACATAAGGCGCCACTTCAGTCATGTGTTGCAACACCGCGAAATTGGCTTGAGTATACGTGTCCATATCTGGAGTGATTGCTTTCCTTCTGATAGTTCCGAGACCCTTCAGCCTCTCCTCATGATGAGATTGAGGGACACCTATCGGTTGAATCTGAGCCATATAATCGACACAAAACTCAATGACCTCTTCGCTTGCATAACCTTCGACGATGCTGCCCTCCGGCCGAGAACAATTCCGTACGTAGGACTTGAGAATTCCCATGAACCTCTTAAATGGGTACATGCTACGTAGGAATACGGGCCTGCACATTTTTATCTCCCACACAACGTGAACAATGAGATGGACCATGATATCGAAAAACAAAGGAGGGAAATACATTTCAAGGTGACATAGAGTCATCACCACCTCGTCCTGCAGAGCATCTAGTCCTTCGGGATCGATGACCTTCTGAGCAATTGTGTTAAAGAAATAACATAGCCTCATGATTGTCTCTCGGACTCTCGGACTTTGATCGGCAAAATATTTCTAATTGCAATAGGGAGCATCTGTGTCATCAGCACATGACAATCATGAGACTTCATGCCATTTAACTTCAAATCTTGCATCGAAACAAGTTTCTTCACGTTGCCGGAGTAACCAGACGGAACTTTGACACCATGCAAGCACTGGCACAGTTTTGTTTTGTCAGCCTTGGACAGAGTGTAACACGCAGGGGGAAGGTACGTTCGTCCATTATCAGTGCTTATCGGTGCTAACTCCGGCCTGATGTCCATGTCAGCCAAGTCAAGCCGTGCGTTGACACCGTCCTTTGTTTTATCACGGATGTTCAGTAAGAGACCAATCAAGCTGTCGCACACATTCTTTTCTACGTGCATGACGTCGATGCAGTGCCGAACATCTAGGTACTCCCAATAAGGTAAGTCCCAAAATATTGATCTTTTCTTCCAGGTGTTCTTCTCATGAGCCCTCAATTTACGTTCCTTTCCGAGGACAACATCTAAATCCTTAACCATATCATAAACCTCGTGTCCCCTTAAATGCCTTGGAGCTGAACCGTCTTCCTTCTCTCCGTCAAATTGTTTCTTCATCTTGCGGTATGGGTGAGCCCTCCGAAGGAACCGGCGGTGACACATGTAGATGGTTTTGCGTGAGTGTCTCAGCCACACACTCTCGGTACCATCTAAACAGTGAGTACAAGCTTTGGCACCTTTTGTACTATGGCCCGATAGGTTACCAAGGGTAGGATAATCATTTATGGTGCAGAACAATAAGGAGCGCAGAGTGAAGTTCTCTCGTTTGTATGCATCCCATACATGTACCCCTTCGTTCCACGATACTTTTAGATCTTCCACCAACGGTGCTAGGAACACATCGATATCATTCCCAGGATGTTTTGGCCCTTGGATAAGTATCGACAGCAAAATGTACTTTCGCTTCATACACAACCAAGGAGGAAGGTTATAGATGCAGAGAGTCACGGGCCATGTGCTATGTCGGCTGCTCATGCTACTGAAAGGATTCATTCCATCTGTACTCAGTCCAAACCTTATATTCCTTGGTTCTGCACCGAACTCTGCAAACCTCCTATCGATGTTTCTCCACTGCGCGGAATCAGCAAGGTGTCTTATCATTCCATCCTTCTTGCGCTCGTCCGAGTGCCAACGCAGCAGTTTTGCCTCCTTTGGATTTGCAAAAAACCTTTTCAAACGGGGAATGATAGGAAAATACCATGCCACCTTAGCAGGAGGTCCTTTCTTCGCCTCTGTTCTCTCGCCATCATCTGATTGATTGTTACGTTTGTATCAGGATGCGTTGCACACCGGACATACATGCATGTTTTCATACTCTTTACGGTAGAGGATACAGTCGTTCGGGCATGCATGCATTCTTTCTACTTCCATTCCCAACGGAAAAAGAACCTCTTGGCTTTATACGTGGTTTTAGGCAACTCATTTTCCTCCGGAAGCATGTTCGCTAAAAGACCTAGCAGCGCCGTGAAACTCTTGTCGGACCAACCGTTGCTTGCCTTCAATTTCAACAGTTCAAGCACGGCCGACAACCTCGTGTACTTGCAGCCCGTGTACAAAGGTTTCTCTGAGTCCTCCATCAAGCCACGGAATTTAACATACTCTCTCTCATCATAGTTCTCTTCTACATCGCGAAGCATCTGATCCAGATTATCATCGTGCAACCTATCCGAATCCGAGCCACAATCGACATCAGCCGGCGGCATGTCATTCACTTCACCGGCGATGTCATCCGGGGGCATATCATTCACTTCACTGGCGATGTCATCCGGCAGCATATGATCATTCACTTCGCCATGACTGGTCCAACACGTATAATCCTTTTTGAAACCCCTCCGAATCAAGTGCGCTTCAATTTGCCCTCGGTTCTTAAACATCTTCAAATTCTCGCAGTCAGTGCATGGACAGCACATATATTCCACCCCTTTATTCAACATATCCTCCTCGGCGGCTCTTATAAAAGCAGAAACGCCATTAATGTACTCTTCACTCACACGGCTCGCGGCATACATCCAGCTTCGGTCCTACGTTACGTACATATATAACAACTTAGTATTAAAATCTAGATTAACTAATTATAACTACATATATACCGGCCACATTTATTATATTGAGACTTAATTTGCTACCTCAATTCATATTACAAACACAACAGCTATTATATAACCAACAATTTTGCAAATTAACCATCTTCAATAACCACTCATGGATTATAGTACTTAGACCTAAATTGTAATGCAATTAAAGAAAAAAATAAATTTCATTACTAACCATATCTACAGCAACCAGGAAAGTCTGAATCTTAATTCAAAGCTCAATCTCTGCCTCTTCCCACCAAATTAACTGGCCTGAAATCGCCTAGCTCCTCCCGAGTGAAAAAGTGCGCAGCAGTGGCTAGATCTGGATCGAAATGAAGACAGATGCGGTCTGAGCAGCGCAATAAATGCCTTAGTCATTATCACAGACGGTTTTTTAGAAAAAAACCGTCTGTCATAAGCTTCATACCAGAGCGCTTCGCGCGTGTTTCGATGCCAGAACGCTTCGTGTTTCGATCGTCTAATTAACGTCTCTCGATCGTTATGCGAAGCGTCTATATCATTAATGTTTGGGTATACGAACTGTCTGTGCTAAAGGTTAAATATGCGCGCCTAATCCAAGTCTCTTCTATGTACGTACAATACAATATACAATACAACATGGCTTCTACTGTTCTTGTGATCATCTCCTTCCTCTCATCTGTTCATAATGAATTGTTCGGCCGGAACTTTACACAGGCGGCCTGTAATTTGCATCTGGAGCAGCTTCTCCGCACCCGCCCTGCTCTCCTTCCCCGACTTTCTTGCATCCGTCAGCTTGACCTGATCCTCCGCCGTCAACGGAGGCGTCTCGCTGCCTGTCAAGAAAGGGAAACAGCCCTCACCCTGGTTCTTCTCCACAATGTGCGCAAAGCGGAAGAAGCTCTGCACGCATTGGAGAGACTGATGGATAGCCTTGCCGATCAAGCAAATACGGCAGATTCTGAGGAATCTTTTCATGCTATCCTCTACGACATTATGGATGCTGCTGATCATTTGCGCAGGCTGGAGGAGGAAGTGCTGAGGACAAGGGCAATCTTAACGGCGTTCAAGAATTTAGCGGCTGATCCTCCAAGTCCCCAAGTCGAAGAAGAAGCGTACGAAGCCCAAAAGATTACAATCTGGGAAACTCTTTACCTGTGCGACTTTTGTAATAAATTTGCCTCTAATTGAAATTAATAAATTTGCCTTTAATTTATGATCTCTTGTCTCAGTAGTTCTGTAGTTAAGTTATTAGAAGCAATGTGTACTTATATATTAACTTCTGATCTAGAATATGACAGACAAAGGGACATCACAGATGGTGACGGTTCTTAAGAACAACCGTCTGTGATAGTCGACACAACACAGACGGTTTTTAATAAAAAATCGTCTGTGATAATCCCAGATTATTACAGACGGTTTTTAATAAAAAACCGTCTGTGATATTCCAGTATCACAGACGGTTCAGCGGTAAGAACCGTCTGTGATATTCCAGTATCACAGACGGTTCAGCGGTAAGAACCGTCTGTGATACTCCTTTTTCCCGCCACAAATACCACAGACGGCCTTCTAATTAAAACCGTCTGTGATTTGGCATCTACTATTAGCCTCTCTGTAGTAGTGAGTGAGACCGATCCTGGCGAAGCTCACACAAACTAGGTGCGATGAAGCAGATGATTTGGAGAGGGAATTTTTTGTACGGATCATCTATTTTTTATTTGAAATTATAAAAATATATCCGCGGAATTTTTTTTTACAAAAATAGGCTCTAGTCGCCCCATGGTTGGGCGACTGGAGTCTTTCGCCCAACCAGAGGCCGACACAATACCTGTCGCCGCACCATGGAGCGACTGCATCTAGTCGCCCTGCTGTTCGGCGACTTTCATGCAGTCGCCCTCCCATTGGGCGACTTTCATGCAGTCGCCCCCCCTTAGGCGACCGCATGAACCCCCGTGATTGTTTTAAATTTTGTGAATTTGGTAGTTTTAAACTGGTAAAAAATGTGGTAGAATTGCAATAAAAGTTTATGTTCATTCTATGTTGTAGGTGCGTAAAAAAATTTAGAAACTTTTTTTTACGAAAGATTGACCATAGAACGGTCGATACATACATTATTAAGTGACATACGCTGAGAATTCCTGTGCGGAGAACCGGTATGTTAATATTTGTTAGATGACTTGATATATGAATGATTGAATGCGAAAACAAGAGATAATAGGCTTGTTTGAATTTAAATAAACTTCATAATATAGTTGTGAGTAACATGCCGCATATTTTTTCATTACATTCGTAACATGTAGCATCGGCATCACCCCTCACTCGCCACCCTGAGGTGCCCCGTCACCGCGCCCGTGTCCTCCCGTACGGCCCCGCTTGGCCGTCCTCCAGTGCAATGGGTTACTACACTCCGAGAAAGTAAAACGTGCAGAAGGGTGTCGCACCCGCCCCTGCGCTGGTGGAGTCAGCTGCACCTCTGACTGTGTGCCCTCCGGTGCACCAGCAAGGGCACTGCCGGAGAGAACCTCCGGTGCTGCGTTGAAGGACAGCCCGGGCCAGTCCGCAAAAAACTGGTCTACATCGTCGGGGCCCGGGGAGACGCCATGTGCGTGGTGATGGTAAGGACCTGCAATAGTAATATCGTTAGTTCGTTGCATGTCGCCTTGGGATAAAAATGAGATCGGACGATGTGTACCTGCAGTTGGTGCCATCGACGTAGGATGAGGGGCGTACAGCTCAGAGTACACCCCCTGCGTGTGGAAGCCGGGGATGTGCGGAGGAGACGTGAAGAGCTGCTGAGGTGGTGTAGGAGGCCGTGCCCAGGAAGAACCCCCTGGCTGCTCCGGGTGAGGTGGTGTAGGACGTGTCCACATACTACCTCCGGAGTAGTGCCACGCTGGTCGGGTGGCACTGGTGGACGGACCGTCGGAGCGCTGGGCATGGGAGTGGAGACCGCCGGTAGCCTCGTGTAGGACAGTAGGCTAGCGATACGTCTACACCCGGCCTCCATCCGACGCGCAAAACTGATGGTCTCCTCGTGGGTCCACTCCGCACCTGTGGTGACCTTCTGCAGTACTCCGACGTCAGCCTGGACAAAAAGACATAAAAGGGTCCATCATCGAAAGGATATTGCCATTTGGAAATCTTTGAAATTACATGTAACGTACCGCGATGTGAGTGTCGCGCGCGAAGTGCACCGGGTACGTGTCTGTGGGAGCGGCGACGTGTGTGGCAGGCGAGTCTACGACATATACCAGCCTGGTACGTGTCCGCGCCTGGTACCAGATCAGGTACTCCGCGCTGTCGTATGGGCGCTCCTCCTCCACGTGGTTGTCGAGCGCACCCTCCCACTGCGCAATCCAGGGCTGCATCTTCCTCGACCAGTCCGTGCCTTTTTTAACTCCCTTTTTGTTGTGCCTGCGAACACAGTAATATAAGTACTTGCGAACACAGTAGTAAGTACGTACATATTTATGAGAAGCGATCACTCATGCGTGCACGGCATGCGGAAGCGGTGGTCTGACTGGTACAGGAAGCGTCTGCCGTAGCCCAAACTACTGCATGACTCACTGGGGTGCATAGTCCTTCACATAGATATCGTACACGAGCTTCCGGCAGGTGAGCCAGAAAGCCCGGTCATGCCAGCATAGTGCGGACAGCCCGTCAGGAGCACGGGCCTGCACTGCCGTATTTGCGTAAGGCTCCCAGCGCACGTCGTCGGCTGTGAGGCGGTCGAACTGCTCCACAAAGGGCAGGTACGCCCGCGTGACCTACACGTGCGTGAACTGTACTTGCAAGAAAGACAAGTTGTTTAGTATGACGATCGTCAATAAGAAAGAAATAATTGACTGTGATAATACTTACTCGTCGACGGCACCAGAGAGAACCCATCGTCGGCCGGCCGACGTCTCACCCCGGATACATCTCGGCCTCGTACGGACTTATGTTGTCTAGCACAGGTCGTCCGAGGCTGAAGCGCTCGAACGACCACAACTGCAGCAGTAGGGGACAGCCCGTGAGGATCGAGTTCGCCTTGATCCTCCTGCACGCATTGCACAGGGCGTGGTACGTCGTGGCAAGTACGCCCGATCCCCAGCTGACCTAAGGGGGCTCGCCGTCCGCGATCGCCCTCGCATATGCCACAGCACGTACGCCTCCAAGTGGCGCGAGACCTGGTAATCGTCTGCCTGTGGATCCATGTGCTCCACCTGAATGCGAACAAGTTGTTATTAGTATGTAATAGCACAAATAAGAGATTCGAAGACACGATCGATTGTAAATACCATGTACCCGGTACCGTGCGAGCCACCTCAGTGTCGGCCCATGGGTCTGATCCTCGTCGAAGATGTGGTGGTCATCGGCCGGTGGAACGACCCCCTGAAATCTGCCAAGCAGGTCAGCGCGCCACTCGGCCGGGGCCTCCGGTAGGAAGGCAGCGCCTCCGGCGATCGGAAGGCCAAGGAGTAGGGACACATCCTGCAGGGTCGGCGTCATCTCCCTGAATGGGAGGTGGAAAGTGTGCGTCTCTGGCCGCCAACGGTCCACCAAAGCCGTCAATAGGGAACGGTCAAACGGGAAGCGTCGTGATTGCTCCACGCCCGCCTCGTCCCCGCCTGCGGCCAAGGCGGCTCCATCATCCTCCGTGGCCTGCACCATCCAGGCAAGAGGGAGTAGCCTGGCATCCCGCAGCCTACAAACAAAGTGAAGGTCAGCACGGTACGTTCTTATAGCAGCACTAAAACGCTGGCGTAGTGTAAACCTGGCAGTCCAACGGGGGTCGAGTCCCCAGGCCACGCGAGGTGTGCGTGTCTGGACCACTCCCAGCTCAGGCGGCTCGTCCGTGCTCCCCGGTGGTGGCACACGACGGGAAGCGCCGTGCGCGCGGTCCACGTGCTCGTCCAACAGTGGGTACCGCCAGGTGGAGTCACGTCCATCACGAGTCATACATGCAAAATTTGTACAGTAAATTTTCTACATGTAAATATGTACACTAAATTTTCTACAATAATTTTGACACTAAATTTTCTACAATAATTTCTAAATTTTCTATATCTAAATTTCTAAACTAAATTTTCTAAACTAAATTCCTAAACTAAATTTCTAAACTAAATTTCTAAACTAAATTTCTAAACTAAATTTTCTAAACTAAATTTCTAAACTAAATTTCTAAACTAAAATTTCTAAACTAGATTTCTAAGAATTACAAAAATACCTGAAAATCGCACTTTCCCTCTCCTCTTCTCCTCCTCTCCCTCTCCTCTTCTTCTCCTCCTCTTCTCCCCCTCCTCTTTTCCCCTTTCTTCCTCTCCTCTTCTCCTCTCTTTTCTCTTCTCTTCTCTTCTCTTCTATCGCGCTCGCACGGTCTCTCGCACTCGCTCAGTATGAGAACAGTGCCCGGCGGCGGCCGAGCGCGACGCGCTTTTAACCCCCCCAGTCGCCACACGGTTGGGCGACAGGAATGCAGTCGCCCAACGGTGGGGCGACTGGATTCCAATCGCTCCACTGTTGGGCGACTGCATTTAATCACCCAACGGTTGGCAGATTAAATTTTTGTCGCCGCTGGGTTGGGCGAAAGGCTCCAGTCGCCTAACCATTGGGCGACTGGAGCCTATTTTTGTAAAGAAATTTCCCGCGGGTATATTTCTGTAATTTCGAATAATAAATGGATTATCCGTACAAAAAATTCTTTGGAGAGGGATCTTGAGTTTGTGTGGTGCTCGCGGATTGGTCTATCTACTGCTTCAAACAAATAAATGCTCGCAGCGAGTAAGGTTTTCGTAGTAAGGGGGCCTGGAGGTAATGTGTAGCATGTCTGTTCCAAAGTATTATGTTTACTTACTGTTGTTCGAAACTACCATTGACTGTCTTTCTTGACGTTAATATGGAAATACAATGATTTATGGACCATGGATTATATTTACTTGATGATTGATCACCCTGTTTCGAGGGTCCATTGGTTCTCTTTTGCCCAGCAAAACCATGGACAATTAGGGAACTGGCTGGACCTTTCATGATGTCTTCCAAACGGCAGTTGCAATACCCCATGTTGATATGTAATTTTAAACACTGCTCCAAAACGGCCAATCCCTAGCCCAAAGCAATGCATTGCAACTCAGAATTAATTCACATGGTACTCAAGGACTTAGGTGCATTACAGTCCATACGCATGCTACGTTGATGATAATTTCTTGTATTCAGTTTTGCCGAGGATGTAATAATCCTAAAATTATTACGTTATTATATTCTTTGAGTATATCCCTTATTGATAAGAGAGGTTTTACAAGATAGTCGTAAGTCTTTCTACGACTACTCCTCAGTCGTAAGTCTTTCTACGACTACTACTCATAAGTCGTAAGTTTTTCTACGACCACCCTTTAGTCGTAAGTCATTCCACGATCAGATAGTCGTAATTTATCCTGGGACCACTTCGTGGTTGTGGACCTTTCTACGACCAGTCTACCTCCAATTAGCTTGTCTACGACAACCTGCTATATCGTGGGTATGTCTGATAAGGCAGTTAAAATGTGCACTTATTCTTAAAAATCGCACATGATCTCTCTCTCTGACAACAACCGACACGCGGCAAACGGGCCACCATGTCTCTCTGACAATAGCTTCCGTCAGACGGCTATCACCCGAAGCGTTGAGGCGTGTTTTAGCACAAGACAACGACTACTGTTTCACCAACTATATAAAGGTTCACATTAGAGAGAAGAAGAGGGGGATCACATTTGATAGAAGGAGATCGAGTTTAAGACTAGACATAGTGCAAGACATTTCGCATTACTCTCTCAGTTGTAATAAATCCTCTGAGTAATAGCTACACAAGATGTAGGGTTATTATTCTTCCAGGAGAATGCCTGAACCTGTATAAAAATCACCATGTTTCTATTCTGCATGATCATAAATCCAGCCTTCTAGAGTTTCCCTAAATCCAAACAAATCATATGTAAGATCGATGTTAGAACATCAACAATTGGCACCGTCCGTGGGAATATTTCTTCTAAGACTCCAGTAATTTTCTTGTCAGCAAGTTCTATACCTTCTAATGTCCTCATGGCATGAGAGTGGAAACAGGAAAACTGGTTCAACCTAGCCAACTACGCAGATCTTGACATGGATGCCTGCTACGACTTTGAGCAGACAATGCTTTCATCCAATGGTGTGGCTATTCCTGGAGATCCATCTCGAGATCTCGGAGATCATACTACAGGTAGGGCTGAGGATGGATCCACATCCCCCACAGCAGTATGCCTAATGGAGGAACGAGTTTTCCCAAATGGCAAGGGTCAATTCGACCAGAAACAATACTCGCAACATGATAAGGGGCCTCCCCCCAAGTGTTCGAGTCTCTTAGCAGCTGTCCGATCAAGCTCAATGAGACTTGGAATCCCGCATTCCAGGACTTCATCAACGTCTCTGGCAAAGGACCACTTCCCATACTGCAGAAGGTGGGTGTTGAAAGCAGTCGGACGAGGATAAGGAGATGCCGTTTTAGGATCTACAACAAACTGTTGACCACATCTACGGAGGATCTTCGGCATACGAGTCAGAATGATAGTATAAAGCTATCGAATGTGGGGTAAACTCCATTGACCCTCCCCTTATCAATCATCTTCCGAAATGGTCAAAAGTCACTATCTGTTTTATGAAGAGTGACTATCCGATCCCTTTGATTCGACCAGGTTGATTTTCAATCGTGGTCGAGCCCACCATCAACAACTGTCGAGTGAATCGAGTGTTGATCGGTGATGGCAGTTCTTTAAATATCTTGTTTGCAAGTGCTCTAGACAAGATGCAAGTTCCTCATACCAGAATAAAACCTATACGATATTCATTTCATGGAATCATATCAGGATCTTTAACCAAGTTTCTTGGCTGTTATGCTCGGGTCTCCGGGCAACTTCAGGATAGAGAAAATCTCCTTTGATGTAGTCGATTTTGACACGGTGTATAACGCCATACTCTGATGACCAACTTTGACACGTTTTCTGATAGTCGCTCACTATGCATATCAATATCTTAAGTTGTTAGGTCCCAAGGGACTGATCACAGTTCACTGTGATAAGAAAATGGCTCTAACATGCGACTGCAAGTCCCTCGAGATAGTCGGTCAGTTACCGACTTGAGAAGATACCAAGGCGCAGCCTTTGACTGAGCACTTGAAGCCTAAAGCTGCACCAAAGCCGAACGAGAAATTCAAGGAGGTTTCACTAGACCCAGTAGAGCCTTTGAAGACCATTCGCATGGGGGTTACTTCTGACCCCGCATAGGAAGGCGCCCTGGTCACCTTCCTTTGGGCAAATGCAGATGTGTTCACGTGGCAGCCATTTGACATGCCCGGGGTCCAACTTTTCAATATTTGATGCAATTGACTTTTATATATCAAATGGGCCGAAGCTTAGAAGCTTGTGTTGATGATCTAGTCATCAACAACATCAAACGACTTAATCATATTTCATACCTGTAGGAGACATTCGACAACCTCAAAAAGCACCGCTTGAAACTCAATCCTGAGAAGTGTGTGTTGGGAGTTTCTTTAGGAAAGTTGCTCGGATTACTTGTTTTAGCAAGAGGGATTGAGGTAAATCCTAAAAAGAATAAGGCCATCGAGCAGATTCGCCCTCTAACCACTAAGAAAGAAGTTCAAAAACTCATCGGGTGCATGGAGGCTCTAAGTCGTTTCATCGCACGACTGAGAGAGAAAGGACTTACTTTCTTCAAGTTTCTAAGAAAACATGAGGGTTTTGAGTAGTCGAAAGAGGCTAACGATGCCTTCGAGGATGTCAAGAGATATCTTACGAGTGCTCCCATTCTGGTTTCTCTGAAACCAGCTGAGACAGTCTTAATATATCTATCTACCATGCCACAGGTAGTAATGTAGTACTGGTCGTAGAACACGAAAGTGTTCAACGACCGGTCTATTATGTAAGCGAAGTCTTACGTGGGCCTAAGAAGCACTACCCTTTGGTCCAAAAACTTTTATATGCCCTCCTCATGTATTCGAGGAAGCTTAGACATTATTTTTAGGCGCACATAATTGTTGTGCCATCTGAGTTTCCCTTAGGAGAGGTCCTTCAGAACAAGGAAACAACGAGGCGCAAGGCCAAATGGTCGGCAGAACTTTGGGAGTTCAACCTCCATTTCATGTTCGAACGGTCATTAAATCTCAGATCTTGGTAGACTTTGTCACTGAATGGACGAATCCTGAACCTGTTTAAGATCCCCAGTACAATTCCCATGACCAATGGACGATGTTCTTTGATGGGACACTTACGATTAGTGGCTCAGGGGTTGGGATGGTCCTCGAATCTCCCGTGGGAGGGATCTTAAAATATGTCACTCAACTACACTTTCCAACCCCTAATAATGTGGCTGAATACAAATGTTTGTTGGCTGGCATACAAGCCACGAAAGCTCTCGAAATTCGTCGACTACTCGTGAGAGGAGACTATCAACTAGTCATGAATCAGGTCAAAAAAAAGTGCACCAATGCTCTAGTACACAATGTCTCAGTAATTATCAGAAGTCAGAAAGCTAGAGAAGTACTTTTGGGTTTCGAGTTACAGTATATCCCTTAGAAGAATAACTTTCTCACTAAGCAGTTGGCTTGACTAGCTTTTCCCCGATCACAAGTACCACCAAGAGTCTTCTTGGAGCAACTCCAGAAGCCATCTCTGGTTAAAGAATTGGAGACAACTCCAAATGAGACAGCTTCTCTCGACTACAAGGATACGTGGATAGAGCACATTTATGGGTATCTTTGGAAGGGAGAGGTACCCGATGACGATCTCAAAACAAATCGTCTATCCCGCAAGACCAAAATGTATATGTTGTGGCTACAGACCAAACAGAGAGAGAGATGGTAGTGGAGAGTGAGGGAGATGAGTCATGGCCCCTCCTCTCCCCACGGCCTGTATCCATATATATGTACACATGGGGAATGCTTTTACAGTTATACCCTTACATCTGGTTATCCCCTCCGGGGGCACTTATGTCATTACACATAGCCTATCCTGGGCCTTATAACCTCCTACCAGGCCTGCTGGGTTTAGGTGGGGGCCACCCCTACAACAGGAGCCTCTCATGGTAAAGGGCTTCACGGGGCCGAAGCCATGTTGCCGAGTCCTTTGGCCCCCTCCGTCCCTGCGGCCTGTGAACTTTTCCGAACTTGACCTGGGGCTGCGGTGCAGCCGAAGTAGACGCGCGCGCTCCGTCCCCTACCCTTCGAACGGGTGGCAGCGGAGCTGGCGCCTAGCCGAAGTAGATGCGCGCGCTCCGTCCCCTACCCTTCGAACGGGTGGCAGCGGAGCTGGCGCCTAGCCGAAGTGGACACGCGTTGGGGGCGTTGCACCGGCGCAGGTAAGCGTAGCGGGCCCGTGAGCCACCGCGTGTGCCTTAAGTGGTAAGGGACGCGCTGCGACGCTCGCTCTTCTGGCCGTCCACGTGGCGAAGCGTGCTTGGCGCGGTGCGGGCCTTGAGGCGTCGTGACCATTAAGGCGACGGCGGACTCCCGGCGGTTGGACTTCCGCCGATTGGACTTCCGCCGGTTGGCTTCCCTGCTGTTGGGGTATCTATATGGCGCTGGTGCGGCGTTGTTCCTGCATGCATTGCGATAGAAGCTGCTCCCCTAAAATGGGCCCCTTCCGTGCATCAACATTCCTGGGTGACGCTGAGCGGCTTGGGGGATGTTGATGCACAGAAGGAGGTCCATTTTTCTCGGGAGCTTGGTCAGCGCCGGTTATCGATAACCAGCCGTGTTTCCTGCCCTCGCGCCGCGTTTCCGCATGCGACGACAAGGTTTGTCCTGTTCTTCTTAACAGACCTACCTACAGTCGGTGTTCCTGATGGAGCCCGCCCGCATTACCTTTTATGTTGATGCACTGTAGGTGGCCTGTTAAGGAGAACGAGGCAGACTTTGCGGGACAAGACCCTCGCCTTTGCGGCACCCCGCCGAAGTAGACGCGCGCGCTCCATCCCCTACCCCTCGAACGGGTGGCAGCGGAGCTGGCGCCTAGCCGAAGTAGACGCGCGCGCTCCGTCCCCTACCCCTCGAACGGGTGGCAGCCGAGGTGGCGCCTAGCCGAAGTAGACGCGCGCGCTCCGTCCCCTAACCCTCGAACGGGTGGCAGCGGAGCTGGCGCCTAGCCGAAGTAGACGCGCGCGCTCCGTCCCCTACCCCTCGAACGGGTGGCAGCGGAGCTGGCGCCTGGCCGAAGTAGACGCGCGCGCTCCGTCCCCTACCCCTCGAACGGGTGGCAGCGGAGCTGGCGCCTGGCCGAAGTAGACGCGCGTGCTTCGTCCCCTACCCCTCGAACGGGTGGCAGCGGAGCTGGCGCCTAGCCGAAGTAGACGCGCGTGCTCCGTCCCCAACCCCTCGAACGGGTGGCAGCGGAGCTGGCGCCTGGCCGAAGTAGACACGCGTGCGCTCCGTCCCCTACCCCTCGAACGGGTGGTAGCGGAGCTGGCGCCTGGCCGAAGTAGACGCGCGCACTCCGTCCCCTATCCCTCGAATGGGTGGCAGCGGAGCTGGCGCCTAGCCGAAGTTGACGCGTGCGCTCCATCCCCTACCCCTCGAACGGGTGGCAGCGGAGCTAGCGACCTCGCATCGCGAACACCGCCACGCGTGTGGTGACTTGAGATCTCGTGATGCGGTCCTGCGCTGCAAGGGTTCCTGGGATCACGCCGGCCCCCGGTCTGCCAGGGTTAGGTTCCCATACCGTGCGACCCGCCCCGGCGCGCACAGGGCACGTGGCGTCTTATGACTGGTGCGCGGCGGGATGTAGATGGTTGCGTGCTCGCGGCCGCTCGCCTCTTCCCTAGGCGAGGGGGACACGGGGCGGGCGATGAATGGCGCAGTGCCAAAGCTGTTGTGATCCCCTGGCCCATTAGTGCGCCTTTAATGACGGCTAGGGAGTGTCGTGCTGTGACGGCCCTTGGCGCTTGTGGTCGTGGCTTTTCAGCTTTGGGTATGGGGAATTGCGCTGGACGGGCGTTTGTACGACTGCGGTCGCGTCCCGTACGTGGACCGTCGCGCCACTTCGGTATTGGGGGGAGGTGGCTTAAAGTAGCCCTCGTGACCGTGCCCCCGCAGTTGCACGCCCCCTTCTTGCTTGCCTCGCCTTCCATACTCGCGTAGTATCCTTCGCCGCTATCCTCTTTCCCCGAGAAGCAATGGCATCTGATGGCAAGCGTGGTCAGGCAGGTGGTATCTGCGGCATCCGCCGGCGGTCTTCGCTGTTGGAGGTGAAGTACGCGCTCCAAGAACGCGACCTAGCGGCGGCGGACAAGGAATGGTTGGTGGCGGAGGAGGAAGGCACGTTCTCCGGCGAACTAGGCCCCTTTCTTGTGACCGAGAAGACGATCCAAGGGCTTCTGCGTGCGGGGAAGCTGTCCGAGCGCCAGGAGGTACGATTGCCCACCGCTGACGAGACGGAGCCGCATCCCGAGAGGTCGGAGGCGGTCGTATTCGTTGCCTTTTTCGACGCGGGGCTCCGCATCCCGGCGGCGGCTATCGTGGGCGACGTGCTGCGGACCTTCGGGCTGGAGCTAGCGCAACTGACTCCGAACGCCGTGGCCCGGCTTGCGGTGTACAGCTGGGCCTTGCGCTCGGGGGCGTGCTGGCCCAGCGCCTCGTTGTTCGCCCACCTTCACGAGGCACGGTGCCAGCCCAAGGACTGGAAGGACGGGATGCTGTCGAGCTTCGGCAGCGTCACCTTTGTTCTTCGTCCGACTTACGAGAAGCTCTTCCCTGCGAACTCCACTCGCGGGAAGTGGGAGTCCTACTGGATGAAGCGGTGGTTCTACCACCGCGTGGAGAGCGGGAGCGGCCTTGAGTGCACAGGCCGACCGATCGCGTTCAAGCCCTCGCCCGACCGGACGCTCGAAGATGAGGACGGGCGGAGGGCTTGACAGCTCGTAGGCGTGGCCACCCGCTTCAACATGCGCGACCTTGTTGAAGAGTACGTGATGTACGGCGTGGCACCGCTTGCCCGCAACTGGCGTCTTGCCGCCGAGAAGCGTCGAGACGATAATGTTTCGCCATCGATTTGCTTGCTGCCGGCGCCCTCCAGTCTTCGTAAGCCTCGACCGCGTCTCTCCTTTGTTCACGCGGAATGCGTTATATGCTGATGCTATCTCCTTTGCTTCAGGGATTTGCTTGGAGGAGGCGGAGCAGGCCGCGCGCGTATTCCTGGGGCCGTACACCGGCAGGGAGCACGAGCAGCGCGCGTCTGCTATCGTCGAGGCGGGGCTAGGGCGAATAAACCGCGTGTGCGAGGCCCTGGGCCTTGCCGTGCCGGACCGTGTTGCTCCGGACGATGGTGTAGCGAAGAAGAAGAAGAAGAACGCACCGTCTCGGAAGAGGGGCCGAAGCGGGGCGCCTGCCGTGCCTGGTGCGGCAGCTGCTACTGCTACTGCTGGTGCTTCCGAGGGCGCAACGGACGCGGAGTCGGGATCGGCGAAGTATGCCGATTCAGGCTTGGATGGCGCGGACGCCGGAGGCGAGGGATCTTCGGCGAGCGCCCTGGACGGCGGGTTCGCCGCGAGCAGCCGGAGGGGGGAAGTCTCGCCGCCCGCCGAAGTCGCCGAGACGGAACCCGTGCGGACCGGTGATGCTGAGGTGGAGCCTTCCACCGTGGCCGCTGTGGTGCCGGAGATGCCCTCCGTGGGGGCACACGAAACCGTGCTGCCCTCCCCAACAGCAGCAGTAGCAGAAATCGAGGCGCCCCCTGCAAAAACTACCACAGCGGAACCTTCGCCTCCAGGTGCCGCGGCCGCGGGGGCCTCGCCGGCGGCGACTGCTGGGGCGGTGTCGCTGCTGCCCGCCCCGGCTAAGCGGCCGTGTGTGCGACCGGAGCTCCGATGCAGATGCCGAAGACCCTGCAGCATGCGCCCCCTCTGGGTCCATGATCATGCCGCCCGTCGTGGAGGAACGGTTGTCGCCGGCGCCGAATGCGGAGGCTTCTGCTCACTGCGGGACCATGCTTTCTGCGGGGCCTCACGCCACCGCCGCCCCGTCTGGTGATATGGGGGCGGGTCCCCGCAGTCCTCCTGCTACCGAAGGTAGGGTGGCTTAGCTTACCCTGGTGTATTCTTGTGCGCCTTGCGGTGCTCATCCGCCTCCCTGTTTGCAGTGTCGCTCATCCCGGAGGAGGAGCGCCCGGCGGAACACAGGACCCTCGCGCATGTGAGCCCCGCGGACTTCGTGCCTCCCCCGGAGACGCTGAGGGCGTGGCGCGGGATTGTGGATGACACGGCTACCAGCGTCGACCAGCAAGTGCTGCTGGCCTACGGGGCGGGGCGCCTCGGGGACGCCTTCGAGGTGTCTGGGGTGAGGGTAAGTACTCATACGATCCCGCCTGGGCCGGCCGAGCTTGCTAAGTCTTTCCATTGTGCAGACGCTTGTGCTGGGGCAGGCCTTGCAAACGGCCTATACTCGTGCCCAAAGGGCACTTGAGGATAGGCTGCGGGCCGCCGAGGAGGAGCTACGCGAGGCCTCGGGAGCCTGTTCCGCCCAGGGCGCCCGCATCCGCCAGCTGGAGGCGGAGTGTGCCGAAGCGAAGGCGCACGCCGAAGGACTTGCTGCGTCCGCGCGGGGGTCGACCGCGGAGGCTGCGCAGCGGGAGTTTGCGGCAGAGCGGAACGACTTTCTGCAACAGGTCGCCTTGCTAGAGAAGGAAAAAGGCGAACTCACCCTGGCTCTATCGGAGCGTGATCGGATGCTTGGCGAGGCTTCGGTGGTTGCCTGGGATGCCATGCAAGCACTGGAAAGCCATCTACAAGGGCTTGTGGCCAAGGTGCCAGACCACGCCTTCAGCCCGGAGGAGCTGTTGCGGACTCTCCGCTGGGTCGGAGCTGCCGCCAACGTCGCGCGCGGCGCTGTGACAACCTTCGGCAACCACTGCGCGTACACATCGGCATGCCTGGTGTGCGCGCTCCTGCAACACCGCGGTTGCACACACGTCGCCGGGCTGGAAGACCCCCAGCTGGAGATGCCTGGCGGGGCCGGGGTGATGTCCGGTGCCGTCCGCTCCGCTCGCCACGCCATCAAGCCCTTTTATGAACGAATCTGAGATTACGTCGGGGTAGACGCTGCGCGGGTCGAACTCCGGAAGTCACTTTACGGGGAGGGGAGCCTCGGCCGATTCCTGGACGAGGTCCCTCGACGCGACGAGGGCGGCGCTGAGGCCTCCGAAGGCGCCGGGAACTCACAGGTGTGACGCCGTGGTGCCTGAGTGTAGGCGTGCGTTGTAATGCCCCCTCTTTTTGTGAATGGAGTACACGCTTGCTGCATGCATTCTGACTTTCGCCTATGTCCCGGGCAGCTTCCTTGCTGGGGCCGACTTCTTGCGGCCGACCTTGCGACCCGGCGATGCCTTCGACGCTGGCGAAGGGCCGAAGAGTCACTGGACTTTTGGGCGGGCCGACCTTCTTCCGGCGGAACCCCGTCCTTATTGCGTGTTAAGGACGAGCCTGCCGAATAGCTACTTAGAGCGGCAGGGATGTAGTCGGTCCTCTGTACTTGGGAGATTTTCCCAATATATAGATCTCCTGATGATTAGGGCATGCGCGGTCATACTGTGTGGAGCCGAGATCCCCACCTTCCAAATTCGCCGTTGGTGTGAACCGTGCAAGCGCTGCCTCCTGCTCGTCGCCCGGGTGCCAATGCGCCCGCGGGGTTCGCACGCTGAGTACTCCGTGGAACTAGCGCGTGCGGCGGCAGTTGTTGACACTACGACCTGCTTAGAGTCCGTAGCCTGGCGCGTGCGACGGTGGACCCCCGCACAACGACTTGTTTAGAGTCGCGTGGACTAGCGTGTGCGAAGGCGAACCTCCGCACCACGACTTGTTTAGAGTCGCGTGGACTAGCGTGTGCGAAGGCGGACCTCCGTACCCCGACTTGTTTAGAGTCGCGTGGACTAGCGTGTGCGAAGGCGGACCTCCGCACCCCGACTTGTTTAGAGTCACGTGGACTAGCGTGTGCGAAGGCGGACCTCCGCACCACGACTTGTTTAGAGTCGCGTGGACTAGACCTCCGCACCCCCCACCCCGAGGTGGGGGTAGCCTCTGGTGTATCGCATATACCACGTGCGCGCCGGCGCTGAGGCCAGCCTCTGGCGCGCAATTCGTGTGGGATCGGCGTCCTCGTCTGATTTATACTCCGGCGAGTACGCACAGGGATGAAGTCCCTGGCGTGCACGAGGTCCGCGTCTTGTTTATACTCAGTAGAGTGCGCGGGGAGAACATCCGCGTCTTATTTATACTCCGTAGAGTACGCACAAGGACGAAGTCCCTAGCGTGCGCGAGGTCCGCGTCTTGTTTATACTCAGTAGAGTGCGCGGGGAGAACATCCGCGTCTTATTTATACTCCGTAGAGTACGCACAAGGACGAAGTCCCTGGCGTGCGCGAGGTCCACGTCTTGTTTATACTCAGTAGAGTGCGTGCAGAGGCGTCCCCCCACACGTCTTTGTTTATACTCATGCCCGCATCTTTGGCGGAGAGTGCACACGCGAACGTGCGTCTTCGTTTATACTCATGCCCGTGTCTTTGACGGAGAGTGCACACGCGAACGTGCGTCTTCGTTTATACTCATGCCCGTGTCTTTGACGGAGAGTGCACACGCGAACGTGCGTCTTCGTTTATACTCATGCCCGTGTCTTTGACAGAGAGTGCACACGCGAACGTGCGTCTTCGTTTGTACTCATGCCCGTGTCTTTGACGGAGAGTGCACACGCGAACGTGCGTCTTTGTTTATACTCATGCCCGTGTCTTTGACGGAGAGTTCACACGCGAACGTGCGTCTTCGTTTATACTCATGCCCGTGTCTTTGACGGAGAGTGCACACGCAGACGTGCGTCTTTGGTTTATACTCATACCCGCACCCCTGGCTACAGAGAATGCACACGCGAACGTGCGTCTTTGGTTTATACTCATACCCGCACCCCTGGCTACGGAGAGTGCACACGCGAACGTGCGTCTTTGGTTTATACTCATACCCGCACCCCTGGCTACGGAGAGTGCACACGCGAACGTGCGTCTTTGGTTTATACTCATACCCACACCCCTGGCTATGGAGAGTGCACACGCGAACGTGCGTCTTTGGTTTATACTCATACCCGCACCCCTGGCTACGGAGAGTGCACACGCGAACGTGCGTCTTTGGATTATACTCATACCCCCACCCCTGGCTACGGAGAGTGCACACGCGAACGTGCGTCTTTGGTTTATACTGCGAGAGCACACGCGCGGGCGAGGCCTCCGCGCATGCTCGCCGCGTATTTTTGCACAGCGGTAATAAGTTGGCGACAAACGGAACTTTATTAGATTCCCGTTTGCGCGGGTGAGCGATTACATAGGAGGGGGGTTACTAACCGTTTGCGCTCAGCGCGGCCGGAGCCTCTGGTAGCTGCACTATCGGCGGGGCATGCGGGGTCGCCTCCGGGTGCCGCCGTGTGCCTTCGCACGGCGGTGCCGATCCTAGGTATGCCGCTACCCGCCGCGACGGGGACATCTGGTGCCGTGCTCGATACGCCGGGCCATGTCCTGGTCGCCCCGAACGGTAATGACGGATCGCGGCCCCGGAAGCTTTATGCATAAATAGCTGTGATGCGGTACCGCCCCGAAGGCGTTGAGGATTGGACGCCCCAATATGGCATTGTATGGGTATGGGAGGTCGACGACGTCGAATGTGGCGTCTTCGATCCTTTCATTGTCGCCCTGGCCGAAGGAGACTTGCAGGCAGATTTGGCCGAGCGCCCGTAGGGGTTGTCCTCCAAAGCCTTGCAGCGGGACTCCCGATGGGCCGAGGCGACTTCGGGGGATCCCCATCTGGTCGAAGGCTGCCGCGAACAGAATGTTCGCTGAACTGCCGCCATCAACCAGGGCGCGTCCCACATCGCATCCCGCTATTACGACCCGGATGACCAGGGGGTCATGGTGGGGAAGCTCCACGCCCTCGGCGTCGGCGGGGGTGAACGTGACCTCAAGCTGTGCCCAGTCCGGCGGTGCCTGTGCTGGATATGCCGCCACGTGGTGTAGCCTCCGCACGTAGGCCTTCCGCTGTCGTGCCGAGGCAAACTCCAACGAGGAGCCCCCGGAGATGACGTTGATAACCCTTCGGTGGGTGGCCTCCGGAGCCTGTAGCTGCAGAAAACCCTCCTGGGGCTGCTGCACGTGGGCCTGAATCCGCAGAGGACCCTCATGGGGCTGCGTCCCTTGTGCCTGGATGTGCACGGGGGCTTCGTATGGGTGCTATACGTGGGCCACCACGGGCGAACGTGCTTCCAGATTCCTGTCCCTAGTGACGCTATCGCGGAGCGCCGCGATAGAGGTGCACGTGCGGGTGTCATGGTTGCCACGGCCGTGGACTACGCACCACAGCCCCTGTTGTTGGTCGTCATAATCTCCACGGCCTTTATCGTCGCGGCCCCGGCCACGGCCGCGCCCCCGGCCGCGGCGCCCCCGACCGCCCCGGCCCGTGGGAGCGCCTTCGTCGGAACCGCCTTCGATGTCGAGGACGTACCGGCCTCGCCGCGACTTCTGCTGGCCACGCTTGGGCCTATCGGACGACTCCTTGTGCGGGGCGTCCCTGCGGTCGGGCGCATCCCTGGACGACTCCTGCTTACGTTTTCCCTTCGAAGAACCGTCCTTCGGCGGATCTTCGGCTTTTGCCGAGGCTCCGGCCTGGTTGGTGTCGGAGTCGTCGCCTTGCCTTCGCCGCGCGTCTTCTTCCGCCCTGGCGTATTCCTCATTTTGTCAAAGAGCTTCGTCACCATTTTAATTGGCTTCCTTGCATTGTACTCGGCCATCGGGCCCGGGCGAAGGCCCTGTATGGCCGCATTGACAATGGTGGTTTCATTAACGTCTTTGACTTGGCAACGTATCTTCGCGAAGCACTTGAAGTAGTCCCGGAGCTTCTCCGAGGGCTTCTGCTTGACGGCAAAGAGTTGGTCCGCGTCGACCCGCTCGACATAATTTCCTTTAAAGTTGTTGTGAAGGCGGTCGCGGATCTGCGCCCACGCGTAGATGGAGTTCGGCTCTATGGTAAAAAACCAGGAGAGCGCCACTCCTTGCAACGCGAGGGGGAGTCCCTTCGCCTTTGTGGTGTCATCTCCGCCCGCGGCCTCGATTGCGGTTTCGTACACGCGCACGAACTCGCAGGGGTCCGTGTCACCTTTGTAGGGCTCGATGACGCTGGGGTATTTGAAGCCTTCGGGCCACGCCGCTTGCTGAAGTCCCGCCGAAAGCGGGGACTCTGGATCGACGCGCCGCAGCGGGACGCGGCTGGATGTGGCCGAAAGCGGGGACTCTGTTGGCTCCGAGCCTCTTGTATGTCTCGGACAGCCCCGCGAAGATCCCCCAGCTCCTGCTGGAACGCTTTGAGGGCCGCCAGCAGGGTGCTTTCCACCGCCTGTGCGGGCGGGGTCGCCGGTACACCCAACGAACGGATCGGCGCGGGCACGACCGCGTCGCGAGCTCCCGAGCTGCCGGTCCCTCCGTTGTGGCTACCTTGAACTGCCCGGTCCGCTCTACCGGCGAGGGTTATGGCGGGGGCGGCGAGGTCGGCTGCCGTCGCGTCGGCGGGGTCGGTTGTCGCCGCACCAGCGTCGACGTCTTCGACCACGGGGTTCGTCGCCGCAACGCCGGTGACGGGGTCGGTCGTCGCGGTGCCGGTGACGGGGTTGGTCGTCGCGGTGCCGGTGACGGGGCTGGTCGTCGCCGCGCGAACGTCGACGTCTTCGGCCACCGCGCCTGCGTCGCCACCCGCGCTCGCCGCTGCCGATGCCAAAGCCCTGGTACTCATGCGACGCTCCGGCCCGGCCGCCTTCTTTCCCTTCGCCGCCGCTGACGAAGCTTTTTTCGGTGCCATCCTTTTTCAGGTTTCGGGCTTACTCCTGTCTTCCCCACGGACGGCGCCAACTGTTGTGGCTACAGACCAAACAGAGAGAGAGATGGTAGTGGAGAGTGAGGGAGATGAGTCATGGCCCCTCCTCTCCCCACGGCCTGTATCCATATATATGTACACATGGGGAATGCTTTTACAGTTATACCCTTACATCTGGTTATCCCCTCCGGGGGCACTTATGTCATTACACATAGCCTATCCTGGGCCTTATAACCTCCTACCAGGCCTGCTGGGTTTAGGTGGGGGCCACCCCTACAACAGTATACTTAATGTACACTTTGATCGATGAGATACTGTTGGATCGAAAATGGCAACAGAGGGGGGTGAATGGTGCCTTTTAAAACGTCGCCCCTAGTATTCAATCGACCTTCTTCTCCGATTGCTATCGTAGCTATGAAGATAAAAGGAAAGTGATATCTGAAACTAGAAGAAGAAATCAAGACCAAGCAGGAAGCTGTAGACCTGACAAACTATTCGCTTAACTGAACCAAAAGAGACAGATTGCACTTCCCAAAAACATTACTTGCTGCAGGCTATTCTGACCATAAACTGACAACACAAGAAAACGGAATTAGCAGCAAAAATAGACTGAAAAAGAACCGAGCTAAAAACCAAAATTTCTATGATGACTACATGGGCTAGAAACTTGAACAAATGGATTGAACGAGCTATTTGGCAGTGGAATGAAAAGTGTAAATGGCATGCACTTTACTGCAGTTCCGAACCAAAAGCTTAGACTAAAAATGAAACCTGTGAAATGCCGACAACAGTGAACAGACTGCCGAGACAATAGAACACTCCAGGAGTTTACTTCAAAAGCCAACAAAAAGAAAACAAATTTGAAAAGAAAAGGCTGGAAAAGTAAAACTGAAATTGGTAATTGCTTTAGACAGCAAAACTGGACACGACAGTTAGAAAGTAAAAGGAATCAAGCAACCGTCATACAGAGATTGCGGCAGGACTAATTGCAGCAGCTTGGCCAGTTTAAATGCATCTGTATACCTAGTTTGACAGCAGTTCAGCCGTACTGTGAAGAACCAAAAACAGCTAACAAAAGTCGGTTGGTATTAGAAGATACTTGAAAGCAACCGAAGAAACAAATTCGTAATTAACTAAACGCTGCAAACACATAAAAATCTGATCTCTAACCAAAGTAAAAACAAAACAAAGACAAGGCTCTTAATGATGTCGGCACAGCAAGCATTCTCCAAGAAGTGTGCTGCCAAAGTTGATTAACTGCTGCTAGCTGAGAGGGATAAACATGGAATCAAAAACAACAGCTAAGTGTGAGACAAAAATAAATATTTCTGCTGACCGAAAGCTGTTCTTGCTGCTGAAGCTGCTGCAGCCAAAAGAGATCAACATGGAATCAATGCAGAAAATAAAAAGAACCATATGATCTGCTGAGAACTGAAATCAGCACGGGTAAAAACGAAAAGAAGAAACAAGTAGAGAACAGAAACAAATAGAATGCCATTGACGCATCACACAAATAACAAACAAGATATTTAAACTTGACATAGATGCTAAGAGATGAATGATTACAAGAGTGCAAGGACTACAACCATTTCATCCCCATACGCGATTTCACAAACAAGACAACACAAGCTCACAGAGACAAACACAAAACACAAAAAGAAATGAAATGTTGCTGCTGTCTACCACCTACTACAGCACAACAAGGAGAAGGAACCACACACAAACATGGAGAGTAACACACACAAAACCCTCACACATACTCTCGCCCTTTCTCTCAAGCCTACCCCTCTCTTTTATAGCCTCCACTAACGGGTTTTCAATAACCTTTACCCGCTAACTCAAAACAATTCTTGCGCTTTATCCATTAGCTCAAAACCAAATCCGCTTCCTTTTGTGCAGCCCTGCGCTTTTACCAAAACGCCCCTCCTGCACCTTCCGGGAAGCTTCCTCATTTATTGCCGCCCAAGCCTCGCAACCACTTCGAGTCCTCGCCGTCTTCGGCACATCCCGACCGCTCCGACCTCAGCACTGCCTGTGCCTAGTCCGGTCATCCTGTGCCTCGCCACGAGTCCGCCTCAATGTCCTGCAGCCATCACAGATAAGAAACACATCACATAGCACCGCTCAAAAATATAGTAACCATACATTAACATTAGAAGAAATACTCAAAGCCCGAACCGGTTGAAAAGAAGAATAAATGACTTAAGCACATTCGACCTAGTTTGACCAAGTCCGACCGAAACCAATTGCACCGCGCAACGACATGGCCCGAACCACACAAACCAAACTCGAGTTTCCTAAAACAGATGTCAATTACTCATCACACACACGGGGTCACCTGTCGGAGCCCAGATATTAACATCCGGATTCCTCTGTGATTTACTGCACTATTCCCTGGATCAGTAGATAGTGCTCACAGTTTACAGTTCTGAATATCAAAATACATATCATGCGAAAGCGTAAATGTAATAGTAAACTTACTCATGGGCCGATTAGGCCGAAATCATTAAATTGCAGCAGCGGAAGAACGAAGCACACAGGTGGGACCTTCAGGACATGCCCACAGGCAGCCAACTGGAGGTTCGCGACCTAGCCCTTGACATCTTCATCTTCTCGGCCAGCTTGTCCAATCTTGTTGCTGAGGCGAGGTGATTTGATTTCTTGATTCTGAATTTTGTCGCAAAAGCGAGCATGAGCACTCCGACCCCGTGCTCCGCGAGCCAATACACAGAATGCAATTAAATAGTATGCATGGCTTATCAAAGGAAGGCTCATGTTATTTTATTTTTGCGTAGAGTGCTTTTGAATACAATTACTTAAAAATCCCTCAGACCTAGCAATTTGAACCAAATCATAATGTACAAGGAAATGCATTATTAATATCGATTCAGATTCCATCCACCGTTACATGGCATCTGCACCATATAGCAATTTCTTCAGCGTTATAGCCGCTTAACTTACCACTGGGACGACACCCAGGACATTTCCAAACCAGGGCAGTCCTTCGCCCTTCAAGTTTCCATTCCCAGTTTCCAATGTTTTTAAAACAGAACTATATCCAGTTAAGTTCCCATGTCTGCCCTTGACCGTGGGCACGGCTATTCGAATAGTTTTAACTCTGCAGAGTTTGTACACTTTCACCACAAGAGACAGTCAACTCATTGCCCCACACGATTCCTTAGAAGTGTGGTTGAGCAGACCATCACAGTGACTTTTCAAAGTATCTAGTCCTTTCTCCCATCTCACATTATGGGTGACTGCCCATTTGCGATGGGTCCCATCTGTGCGCGGGATGTTTTCCCCAGACTCTAACGCAGCTCGGGCTCCTACTTCCCGCAACGTTAGGAAAGCAGGAAAACTTCACCCTCCACTGGTGTCCCTTCAGGCCCCCTTGCCATAGCATAACCCCATCAATCCACTACCAGTGAGATGAGTCCGGGATTTCGATAAGTCTACTTAGCCAAGTTGTATTTTACAGACTTGTGGTTGCACTGTTTTACACGGGTTGACATGACAAGATTCAGTCCTTAAGGTTACCCGGATGGTTCTACCACATTTCACATTCTGTGCATCCACTGCACCACATACCAGCCCCCAAACCATCCATCCAGGTATTCAAGCAAGTTGGGATTTTTGAGAGCATAAAATAATCATATCCAACATACACCAGTCACTACCACCATGACTGCCCAACCAATTTTTCTCAGGATTAAAAGTGATGCTTGGGCGCTCTCGCGCCCATGAGTATCTAAACAATACTATGCATAGCATATAATTACAGACTTATTTTTGAAAGGTTACTATTATAATTTGTGCTAGGGCGACAATGTTCACATGTTCAAATATTTCAAAGGATGGGTAATATTAACCAAGTACACAATGGGATATAACTAGAATCTTAAATTAACATGTATTTGCATATAACATAACAACATGCAATTTGATAATTTAAACAAACATAATTTGCAGAAAACGTAGGTTCAACATGATCAAAGTATTGACTCGCCTGGCGCGGTTTACCGCGGTCTTGAGTTCACTCAAGGCTATATCATTTGATGGTCTTGAGCTTCCAGTCTTTATCGTCAACTTGATCTCGATCTCGCTTGATCCATTCATTCTTCGGGACTCCAGTTTCTAACTACGCGATAAACGAATGAATCCAAATAGAAGCAAATAACTCAAAAAGATCCAAGTAAATCCGAATAAACTCAATTTAGTTTTATTACGAGTTAATGGGTGATTCGGTGATTTGAGGCAAGGTTGGTAATAGCATATGATAACTTGATCTTTTTATTAATAATCTCTTTTTATTATTTTGTTATTTATCAAGGAAGTTCCATGAGTCGGGTTAGACCTATAGACTGGTGTAGGAGTTTAGTGTACAAATTTTATCTCTAGGGTATGCATTCCTTGCAACTCAGGTTACGATAAAGGCAAACTGGACTGATGGATGAGATCTGTACTTATTCTATAAATATTTTAGTCGAAGGTATTATAATACTTGGATATCTTTATTAAGTTTTTAGAATAATCTCTGATATAGGCTTTTACTTATTAATTAGATTAAGATAAATAGCAAGGGCTCAATATTTATCCTTATATGGTAATTAATTAGAATTTAAATCTCTAATAATCCTATTATCATATTTTATGTATCTTCATTTATCGCTAGCTTAAGTTTAATTCGAATTAGGATCCTTTGGTACGGGTCCCAGCTTGATTTATATACAATTGTACTAAATTTTATTATGTACCAAAGCTAGTGTTAGGATTTAGTTAATGGCACTATTATTAGCTTGCTCATACTTTAGCTACTATTAGGCTTAGCTCCACTTCTAACTCTAGTTTAAACTTAGCTACCGGAGCAAGGCGTAGTATGTATCATTTTATGTGAAATGTTAATCTAAATACCAATTGTCATTATTAACTAAATCTAGCTTCTGATATTTATTTGTCGAGGATGTACTAAGGGTGGGATCTGCATTATGAATCCTGACTTTCCAATTTAAATATGTATGTCATTTAATTTGGTGTTAACATGAATCAATAACTATTTAAAGCTTAACCATAAGTCAGTTGCATACAAGGCAGCCTCTATTTCAATTTGAATATCATGGCCTAAAGGTTTGTTTATTAATGTTCACATTATTTAATAGTCAAAAGGATTCTCCTAACTGCTAGGGTATAAAGACAAGGGTTTATGGTTTAAACTTTACAGAGATTAATTTTATAACATTTACTAATATGCAAGGTTTTAGGCTTCATTGATTAATCACATTTCATTTGCTAAGTTGTCATTCCAGGAGAGCATACACCTAACAACATCCCTACTAAGCCTTTAATTAATAGTTAGGATTTAATTAATGGCACCACTACCATTTTGTCTATAGCTCGATTATTATTAGGCTTAGCGTTGATTTCAATTTAAATTCTATTCATCTATCATGGGTTCATGTTTTGACATAGCTATTAATTAAATCTACAAAAGGGAATTTGTTGAAATGACGGTAGGATAAAGGTTAAAGCTTACATTTTAATTTCATGCAAGGGTAATCTTTATTTAAACTTGGATATTTTAACCAAAGGCACTTTTCTTTATCTATGTCCTTAATTAGTATTTAGTCTTTTAGACAATTATTCAAACCGTATTAATTAATCATGAACTAAAGTCTCCATATAATCTCATTTATGCCCTTTGTAGATAATTAGATTTAAAATTTAAATATTAAAGTCACACTAATTATTTATCATGATAACTAGTCCAAATCTAAATCATACATAAACTCCCTAAATCCTTATTTCAATTTTATTAGCTTCCTTAGATTATGCCTAACTTTTCCTAAGCCTTTACTTTAGTGTAGGATCATATCTAAAATGGATGCTATAGGCATACTAGTCATTCATATATGTCAAAAACTAATCCGTAATTAGACATGTATTCAGCTCATGTGTATTTTAATAAATTTTGTACCTTCTATGGATGTATTTTTAATTATGACTAAGGATATTTTTACTAAATTTGAAACTTCTAACCAAAGCCACTTTTCTTTATGAGATTTGAGACAATTTAACCAAAGTCATCTCTTATTAACATCTTTAATTAAAACCTAGCCTTTTGTTCCAATTATATTAGCTAATTATATATATATTTAATCTATTATTAAATATCAAATAATCTTATTTTATATCCTAATTAAATTTAGTAACTTCTCTAAATTAGTCCCTAATTTTTCCACAATTTTCACTAATTAAAATGTGGTACAAAAACTGAAATCACACAAAGTGGAAAAGGTGCTGCCGGTGGGATCGAACCCGGGACCTCACCGTGCGAGTGGTGGGCGACTGGCGCTAGTGACCAGTGGGCTGCGGCCAGTTAGTGATTCTTGGGGTGGAATCAATTTAGAAGACGAGCGACAGTTTGCTGTGGCCAAGAAAGAGGAAGAACAGAGGAGACATCGGGCGGAGCTCCGTCGACGGCATTGCCGACGGGTGGCGGACGGGGTGGGCCGGTGACTGCTAAAATGGGTACCCCAAGGGGTAGGGGACCTTTGGGCGGCGGCGCGTCGGCCGGAGCGGCGACAAGGTGGGCGGGCGGTAGCTCGAAGCGGCCGGCGGCGGGGTAGAAAAGGGGCGGCAGCGCCGGCGTGGAGGAAGGGGCAAATGGGTGGGCGTGGAAGCAGAAGGGGTTTACGGGGACGCTTACCGAATGCCTGGCCGAGCCGGAGGGGAGCCACGGCGAGCTGGCGGCGATGGCCTATGGCGGCGCGGGCGAGCGGACGGTGCCGGCGAGCTGCGGTGGAGGGAACCCGTGGCCGGCGGTTGGGGAAGGGTCAGTGCACCGAGAAGGTGCTCCTAGCGCGCGGAATCGAAGAATGGTCGCCTGAGGAGGAGGTAGCGCTAGCGGCGGAGATTTTGGCCGGCGACGGGGAAGATGGCCACTCCGGCGAGCACGGTGGTTCTTGAAGCAATTCATCGCAGTGGAAGAATGAGGGAGGGTAGAGGCACGAATTGGCACGGCCGGATTGGCCGGGGTTTCACCGGATGGCCGGGACGACGTGAAGGCATAGGCGGCGATCGGCGCGCCGCGCGGCTGAGGAGATGGGAGGGGCGCGGGAAGCAGTGGGCGGCCGGGAGAGCTCTTTATAGGCGTGGAAATGGGGTTGCTGCGGCGCCCATGTGACCGGTGACCATGGAATAGTGGCTGGGACAAGACGGCGATGCGAGCGCGCGGTGACGGGCGGCAGAGCATGGGCGTGACGGTGGTGACGCGATGCGGGCGCAAGGCAGCGACGTGCTCTCAGGGCGATGGCGACGGGGGCAGGTGCGGGTAAAAACCGGGTGCTGCGGCCGCTGGAAACGGTGGGCGGAGCAGGCGCGGCGCAGTGCATGTCCGCCACGGGGCGGAGGAAAACTGGACGCGGGCAGAGAAGAGAGAAGGGAGGAGGAAGAAGAGGCTGCGGTCGAGGGCGGCCCGCTGGCCAGAGAGAGAGCGCTGGCGCGTGGGGCTCGCGCGTCAGCGAGAGAAGGCGCGGGACCCGCGCGGCAGAGGGACGAAGCGAGGGGGAGGCACCGGAAGAGTTGGGCCGGGCCGGGCGTGGTGGCCGGCCGGCTGCACTCTTTTTCCTATTTCTTTTCCTTTTATTTTTAGTTTAGGCATTTGTATTTTCATACATGTATACAATTCCAATGTATTTGCTCTCTTTCTCACTCCTATAAATTTCTGTACTTTCTTTTTAATATAAATTTTATAGGTCCATATTTTATGAAATACACATGTACTTATTTATTTATGTATATATCCACATTTGTTGACTTTCTTAAAGTATTTACTTCCTTCTTATTTATATCACCATTTACAGAATTAGGGTTTTATATTTTAGGCCAATTCTCTCCTCTCTTTTCTGGATCATCTTTTCAGATTCGCATTTTAAATTTTTGTTTTCCATTATTTGCATAGTCCCTTTTTGGCATCACTAATGCTTGTTTTTGTCTTTTATGAATTTATTCAACTATTTGGAATCTCAACCAAATTCAGGAAAATACCATAAAATCCAAATTCAAATAGAATATATTGCGAAAGTAATTCAATAAATTCATATTTTCAAATTTTAAATTTTTGGGATGTTACATCACCTCCACATGGTCTATCAGATACTATATAAACGGAGTACTCAAGGGGTTCTCATGCAATGCATATTGTAGAAAGAAGGATTAGAAGTCCTTAACGACATACATAGGGGCATCTGTGGAGCGCATGCCTCTTACAGAACGCTGGTCAGAAAAGTCTTCCGACAAGGTTTTTACTGGCCAACAGCCTTCAATGACGCTAAAGAGCTACTTAAGAAATGTGTACAATACTAGTTTCATAGCAGATAAATACACCAACCGGTTCAGGTTCTTTAAACTATTCCTCTATCATGGCCTTTTGCAACTAGGGATCTATGCATCCTAGGACCATTCCTAAGAGCACCAGGGGGCTTCAAGTTCCTTTTCATGGCTATTCACATGTTCACGAAATGGATTGAGGCCAAACCTGTGATTGGGATAACAATGAAAGCCACAAAAAGGTTCATGATGAAAAGTGTGATTACTCAATTTGGAGTCTCAAGTTAAATAATTATTGACAATGGTAAGCAATTTTTTAGTACAAAATTCTAAGAATTTTTTGACAAATTGGGTACTAAACTTTGCTATTCCTCGGTCACCCATCCCTAAAGTAATGGGGCAGTCGAGCGTGTGAATGGTCAGATAATACAGAATTAAGACTCGAGTCTTTGATTAGCTTGTAAAGTGCTCAGGGGCTTGAGTATAAGAATAACCTTCAATATTATAGGCAATTTGCACGACTTCTAGTCGAGTGACAGGAGAGACTCCATTTTTCCTAGTTTTTAGGGCCGAGGCCATGCTTTCCCCCAAACTAAAGATCCGGTTGACAAGAGTCGAGAACTTCAGCGACTCCAACCAAGAGAAACTTTAAGCGAATGACATCAACCTGCTCAAAGAAAAGAATAATCAAGCCTTGATTCATTCGGTAGTCTACCAATAAGCCATGCATAAGTACTACGATCGTAAGGTCCAACCTCATAGCCTTGCTATACGTGACTTGGTATTGAGAAAAATCCAATCCCAACTAATCGAAACAAGCTTTCCCCCCAAGTGGGAAGGTCCTTATATCGTGATCGAAGTCACACGACTAGGTTCGGTACAACTTGCTATGGAAGATGACCAGATTCTCTCAAACTCTTGGAACATAAACCAATTGCGCAAATTTTATGTGTAACATTTATACTCTTTCAATAAAGATTTCAGTTTGTTCAAATATTTATTGTCGTATGTTTAGTAGAGATTCTTTTATGTTGTACAACTACTTCTAGTACATCCAATCTATTTAACTGCTCGGAGAAGGGGACACCACTAGTCAAAAGTCTCTCCTCTCTACACGTGGTCCTGTCTACTAGAAGGAGCTTCCTAGTGATGAACCATTCCTGACTCTTGCTATTAGCACAAAACAATTGAGTTGTCTACGAAAACATCAAACAGATGTACGAGGAAAAACTCTTGAGTGTTTATCCTCTTATCGTTTATATCTTCAATTTCATTAAATTGGTCGAAGTGAGGCAACACCATTAGTCGAAGTCTCTCCTCTCTACAGTGGCCCTGCCCACAAGAAGAGCTTCCCAGTGATGACTCGTTCCTCACTTTTGCTAACAGAAACATGACAATCGAATTCTACAATGATATACGGATGATCTCTAAGTTGTTTATCCTATCCTCGTTTATGTCTTCGATTTGATTAACCTGGTCGAAGAAAGGAATATCACCTAGTTGAACTCTTTACTCTCTCCACGTGGTCCTACCCACTAGAAGGAGCTTCCTAGCATTGACTCATTCATAACTTTTGCTACCAGAACATGATAAACGAATGTGACAATGACAGTTTGATAAACTGGTCCATACTCTACGTACGTTATTCTACAATATTTAATTAGTTTGTTGTACAAACTAAGTAAATTGTCAAAGGCTAGGATAGAGTTATCAGTATAACCTCATTTCTTAGTTGTAAATTCATTCTCTTTCATTTCTTTTTTATCTTACGAATACTAACTACTCAACAAGATGAATTGCAGGAAAAGGAAGAAGTTTTTCTGTTGGATCGAAATTGGCAACAGAGGTAGGGTGAATGTTGCTCCTTTTGAAATTCCCCCTCAAAAGTACCCACAATCGGTTCTTATCTCCGATAGCTATAAAGAGCTATGATGGTGATTCGTGTGCTCACTGGAAAGACAAGAAGAATCGACAAAGAAGAACCTTAAAAAGAAACTAGAATCAAGGACATAAGCTGCTAGAAAACAAGGGGCGGTCAGACCACAGAGGGGCGGCCGGTCAAACCGCAATAGTCAGGCCGGTCTGACCAGCATTGCCCGACCGGTCAGACCGGTGGCAAAGGTCCGGTCTGACCGAGGCTGCGCAGACAGAGCAAAAAATTCAGACAGAAAACCTGAAATCCTGAATCTAAAGGTTCCAATGAAATTTGTAAAAGAGATGATATCCTCAGACCCCAAGCTCAGGAATATGATCTAAATAGCATTAGAACCTTTTGGAGAAAAGAATTTTACCTAGGAGATTAGAAATCAAGAATTTGAAGAAAATCTGAAAATGAAGTGAAGGATAGCACTAAATTTCAGATTTCTCACTATTCATTGATCATTTGCTCAAGATCTTTTGCAATCGATTTAGCAATGATATTAAGACTCTTCTACCCGAATCTTGAGTCATCTCACGAAGGGAGTCAAGTGAACACAACCTCCCCAGACATGAAACCCTAGATTTTTGCAAAGCAGAGGAGGAAGGTGCGAAGAGTTCAGATTTCAAGAAGATTGTTGAATCTTTCAAATGCTCTAGAAAATGGAGTGATCATATGGCCATAAATGTTTCCCATCACAGAGCCTTCAAGATTCAACAAAACAAATTACCAAATCAACTCAAAATCAAGTCCAACAGTGAAGAACAGAGAGGAAGATCCAAAAATGAAAAACATCAGAGATAAAGCAGAAGTTGAACATAGCCAGCACAATCATTCTTGAATTGATAGAGAGGAAGAACGATGAATGATTACATAGGAATTACAATCATCTCCTCACATCAAGAACACAAGAACTCCTCTCATCTCTCAGAACCACACAGAGAGACCCAGAGCAACGAACACCTACTCTCCTGCTCTCAACAACTCCTTACCAACTAAAGCCTCAAAGCAAAATAACCTTCCCAAAGGCCATTTTGACTAAACGCAAAGCCCTAAAAGCCATGCACTCCCCTCTCAAGACATGCATACACCAGGAGACATCCCCTCCTTATATAGGCTTTGGCTAACGGGTCTCCAACCCGTTTTTCCCACTAATTCCGAACGGAAACCGCTCCACTTGTGCAGCCTTGCGAAATTACCAAATCGCCCCTCGTTTCTTTCCGTCCAAGTCTCGCAACCACCTCGAGTCCTCGCCGTCTTCGGCACACCTCGACCGTTCTGACCTCGGCACCGCCTGCGCCTAGTCCGGTCATCCCGTGCCTCGCCACGACTCCGCCTCGACGTCCTGCAGCCATGACAGACAAGAAACACATCACATAGCACCGCTCGACACATGTAATCACAATTAGCATCAATGGATCATACTCAAGCATGAAATTGCCCAAAAGCTCAAACGGGAGAAAGAATCCGCCTCAAGTCTGACTAACCAAACCCGACTGAGCCAAATGCCATCATGGCATGAAACGCACAAATCAAACTCAATCTTTCCAAAATACTCGTCAATTACTCATCACAAACATGGGGTCATAACTACATGGTCTCTCAATCTCCCCCTTAATGAGTATGTTGACAAACCCAGAAAAAGTGAAAAGTTCAGTTTGACAATGAAAAAGAGTCAAATATGGTCTAAAAGAAATCAAAGAAGCTTATGACCAAGTCAACAAAAGGAACACTAGAGCAACAAAAGAAAGAGCAAATTGTTCTCCAAAGCTCTAGAAGGTTCCCAAATGGCTTTTTCTCCGCTATTCTCCCCCTTTTGGCAATAAAGTCATCAAGGAGAAAGGAAGAGACAACAAGTATGAGAATGGATGGAATGGCTGAATTTTATTCAATGTAAGCATTTAGAGCCATGAAGATTATCCAAAATGAGCATTTGAGTATTACATCAAGCCATATCATATAAAAATGCTATCAAGATCATGACAAAATATGTATAATCGAGCTAAGCCAAATAAGTCACAATCTGAAAATTAGTCGAAATTCTTAGCATGTCAAGTCAACCATGAGTATAATCTAGCTAGAGGTATCCAAAGATGATGCATGCCATGTCAATAAGCTAAGTGGAACCAAGAAGCTAGTATTGAGTCAATTTAGAGTGCTACACGTTCAAGAATGAATCACTTGTTCAAGTACTTGGTCTTTTTGTGTAATTAAGCAAATTGAGCACATTTGACATAAGTTTTTCTTTTAAAGCTCATGATTGTTTCCAACCAAACTTTTTTAGTCATGTGCTAGATCTCAAGCCTTATGCGACTACTCCAAGCTAGAAGCTTAAGAAGATAGTCTTGATCATCCAAAACTCCCCCTGAGTTCATGCCTAGTGCAATGGCAAGCCGTCTCATGAGAAAGAATTGATGAGATCAGTTCTTTCGCACAAAAGAGATCTTTTTGCTTTCTTAAAAGGTTGTACTAACTCATGCTTCATCACGAAACTAGTATAGCTCAAACTAAAGCTCAATAAAGATTCAAGACTCAACTCAGCCTATTTGACATGGCATAAATCATAAAGAGATAACTAAAGAGAGACTAGTCTCAAGAGCTAACATGACATGAATTAGTTCAAATTGAGCATTTTAATCAACCTATCATGGCAAAGACTCGACTACACATATAAAGTCATGATAAATCTAGCAAGTAAGCACAGATCATGGCAATATGTAAAGCATTGTAAACATGTCATAACAGGATAATAATCAAGGCTCCATGTAGTTATATTACAATCCAAAATGACATGCAAGAAAATCCAGCTCCTTCTCAACATGTGATGCAGCTTTTAGTTCAAGTTGATTTATATCAACATTAAGATCTAGAAGCTCCCAAATGAACTCCCCCTAAACCAAAGCAATAAGATCGAGAAGCTGGCAAGAAAAACAGAAAAGGCAGTCCTTAAAGCATAGATAAGATACAGAGGATACTATAGCTCAGACTGACTCTCATCTACCCCATATGACTCTAGGACTATCAGCTGATCATCTAACACACTAAGTTGCAAACACGTACCCCGTCTACCCAAGGGTGGCCCAACCCTTGCTAGAACCTATAAGAAGTGAGTGAGCTCAACCTAGTGAGAAGAGAAACAGCTAATAAGCAGCATCCTAGAATCACAAGATGAGAAGAAGAAGTCTAAATAATTAGGCAAGAGAACCACTCTAACCTATGCTAGAAGGACTATCCCAATGCACCCGAATGCAATGCAACAGAAAGGAGTAAGAGCATAATAAACATGATAAGACATGAAGCACAGAACTCCCCCTCACAACAGTCCATAAGGACAAACCACCCCAAGCTCTTCCCGCAGAGCTGAAAATTGAGAGACCATGTGGAGGCCATCCCATGTGTATGATGAGTAATTGACATCGGTTTAGGAAAGTCGAGTTTGATTTGGATGGTTCGGACCTTGATGTTGCGTGGTGCAATCGGGCTCGGTCGGACATGGTCAAACTTGGTCGTATGGGATTAGGATGCATATTCTTTTATTCGACATGTTTGGATTTCATCATGGGTAAGTATGATGCTTTTATGCTATTTATGCTTTCATGTGTCGAGCGGTGCTATTTGATGTGTTTCTTGTCTGTGTTGGCTGCAGGACGTCGAGGTTGAGTCGTGACGAGACACGAGGTGACCGGACTAGACACGGGCGGTGTCGAGGTCAGAACGGTCAAGATGTGTCGAAGACGGCGGAGACTTGTGGTGGTTGCGAGGCTTGGACGACAAGGAACGCGGAAGCTTCCCGGAAGGTGCAGGAGAGGCGTTTCGGTAAAAACGCAAAGCTGCATATGTGGAAGCGGGTTCCGTTCGAGTTGGTGGGTGTAACGGGTTGGAGACCCGTTAGCCTAGGCCTATATAAGGAGGGGATGTTTCCTTATGTTTTTTATGCTCTCCAAGGGTTTCTAGGGTTGGCTTTAGTCAAAATGTGCTTTAGAGGGTTGTTTTGGCTTTTGAGCTTTAGTTGTTGAGAGTGGGTGGAGGAGATAGAGTATGTTCTGTTGTCTTCCTTCGTTGTGTTCGTGAGTGCTCCTCTCCAAGAAACATGCAGTGTGTGTGTGTTCTTAACTTTGGGAGAGGGAGAGGATGGGTTGAGACCTCATGTAATCCTTCCTTTGAATGTCCATGCGTATCGGGACTCCTTGTAATCTCTGTTTGATTGGAATGAAGTTTCTGAAGTTTTATTTCTCGTGCGTGCTTCTATGTTCTTCGTTTTTCTCTTTGGGTGAATTCTTGACTTTTTGAGATTTGAGGTGTTTCTTGTTGGGAAGGCCCAAAATGGGTTACTCTATATTGGGATGATGCCTCAAGATCATTTGATCAATTTTCCCAAGAGCAAACCACGTTTAATCTCAGATTTGGTTTCTTGGGCTCCTCTGTTCTTCATTTTATTTCCTAGGGTTTGAGGTGGATCTTGATTCCCTTCATGAGATGGCATGAAATTTGGACTCTCTAGTCCTGAGGCTATTGCTATTCTATCTGCAAAATTTCATAGCCAAAGGATCAAAGTAGAGATGACAATTTGAGTTTTTGTGTTTCTCCCTGTAGCTTTGCTTTTCTTGGCCAAAATCTGAAATCTTTGATGTCTTGTTGATTCTATTTGCTATTTAGAATAGGTTTGTTTCCTTTTGGCCAGAGGATAACAGCAGGAATGCATCAATCTTGTTGAAATCGTCAAGTTTAGGCATTTCAGGATTTTTCAGTCTCGAGCTCGGTTCCCTCTGTTCTGCTGTCAGGTTAGCCGATCAGACCGGCGTTATCATGGCGGTCAGACCGGGATTGCAAGGCTGGTCAGACCGGCATGGCTTGGGCGGTCTGACCGCCAGCGAGGGAGCAGTCAGAACGGCCTGATGCCTGCGGTCTGACCGGCCTCCCCCTGCAGCTCCTGCTTTGCTTGCTGTTTTTTATGTGTGTTTGTCCCTTTTGGTTTCTCTGTTTGCAGTGCCCATTTCCTCTGAGTGCTCGAGTTTCCAGAGAGTCTAGTTTATCTTCTTCATAGCTTCCCATAGCTGTTGGAGGAGAGTTTTCGAAGTGAGTACTTGACGGGGTTATTTTTTAAAAAAAGCCGACATTCACCCCCCTCTGTCGCCAACTTTGGTCCAACAAAAACCTAGAGCTATCCAAAGGCTTGGTAAAGATATCGGCTAACTGGTGGTCACTCTCCACAAACTGGAGCACTATGTCACCCTTCTCCACATGGTCTCGAAGGAAGTGATATCTGATATCAATATGCTTGGTCCAAAAATGTTGCACTGGGTTCTTAGCAATGTTAATCACAGAAGTGTTATCACAAAAGAGTGGAACACTGTCGATAACTAACCCAAAGTCCTGCAGGGTCGAGACCATCCAAAGTATCTGGCTGCAACAACTGGCGGCAGCAACGTACTCGGCCTCTGCGGTGGACTGTGCAACACCGGACTGCTTCCTCGAAGACCAAGAAACGAGAGAAGTGCCAATGAATTGGCAGGTGCCAGAAGTGCTCTTCCTATCTATCCTACAGCCAGCAAAGTCTGCATCCGAGTAGGCTCTCAAGAAAAGACAGGACGAGTAAGAGTACCAGATACCATAGTCAATGGTAGCTCGAAGGTACCGAAGGATGCGTTTCACCGCCTGACGGTGAGATACACGAGGAGAAGCCTGAAACCGAGCACAAAGACACACAGCAAAGTGTATATCCGGTCTCGAGGTAGTGAGGTACAAGAGGGAGCCGATCATACTACAATACTCCTTCTGATCAACTGGCTCGCTGTCCTCATCTGGGTCAAGAGAGGCTATGGACGCCATGGGAGTTGACACAGGCTTACCATCACTCATGTCAAAGCATCTCAGGAGGTCACGAGTGTACTTGCCCTGATGCAAGAAAGTACCCTCCCGAGTCTGCTTGATCTGGAAGCCAAGGAAAAAGGTCAACTCACCCATCATACTCATCTCAAACTCGGTGCTCATGACATCCGAGAACTATGAAACAAGAGTATGAGAAGAGCCGCCAAAGATGATGTCATCCACATAAATCTAGACGAGCAGAAGATCAGTGCCACGCCTACGAATGAATAAGGTCTTATCTACCTTACCCATCTCAAAACCATGACTCAACAGATAGGACTTAAGCCTCTCATACCAAGCTCTAGGGGCCTGCTTAAGTCCATACAAAGCTTTGGAAAGCTTGAAGACATGGTTTGGGTATTTGGGGTTCTCGAAACCTGGAGGTTGTCTCACATAGACCTCTTCCTCAATAAAGCCATTGAGGAAGGCACTCTTGACATCCATCTGGTAAAGCTTGAAACCCTTAGAATCTGCAAAGGCAAGCAAGATTCTAATGGCCTCAAGTCTAGCTACAGGGGCAAAGGTCTCCTCAAAATCTAGACCCTCAATCTGGGAGAAGCCCTGAGCTACCAGTCTAGCCTTGTTCCGAATGACAACCCCATCCTCACTCTGCTTGTTCTTGAACACCCACTTGGTCCCAATGATATTGTGACCTCGAGGGGGCTCAACAAGCGACCAGACCTTGTTTCTCTCGAAATTCTCTAACTCCTCATGCATGGCATTGACCCAAGACTCATCGGATAGAGCATGACTAACATCTTTGGGCTCAAAGGTGGCAACAAAGGCAGAATGGAGATAGTAATGTGACATGCCAGACTTTGAGCGTGTGACTCGCTCAAAAAGGTCTCCAATCATCTGCTCGGAAGGATGGTCTTTCTGAATATGTCGAGGAGGTCCTGGATGAGAAGAAGAAGTGGCCTCTATCTCATGAGCTGAAGAGGTAGGAACAGAGCCACTACCTCCAGAGGAAGCAGAAGGCATGGGCTGATCGCCTGGAGGTGCAGTGGAAGAAGGCACCTCAAGGGGAGGATGAGGAACTGGATCGGGTAGGCAACTCTCATCTCCATCTTCCTCATCGTCCACAAAGATGGGCTTGGACTGCTCTAAAGAACCTGAGATATCGGGTCTAGTCCCCGGACTGGCCTCGTCGAAGGTCACCTCACAGGTCTCTACCAACTTACTAGACTCGCAGTTCCAAACCCTATACGCCCGCGAAGAAGTCGAGTAACCTAGAAAGAAACCATCACAAGAACGTGACTCAAACTTGTCTAGGTTCTCGGACTTCAGAATGAAACACTTGCAACCAAACACACAAAAATGAGAGACACAGGGCTTTCGCCCGTATCTCAGCTCATAGGAAGTGCGATGCAAGTGTGCCCGAAGAAAAACTCTGTTCGAAACATGGCACGCGGTCGCAATAGCCTCAGCCAAAAACATCCTAGGTGTAGAATACTCATCAAGCATCGTCCTGGCCATCTCGACCAAGGTACAGTTCTTCCTCTCCAGGACGCCATTCTGCTGTGGGACGTGCGGAGAAGAGAACTACTGCTCTACACCTGTCTCATCGCAAAACCTCTCAAACTAGGAAGTCTTGAACTCCGTGCCATTGTCACTGCGGATCGCTCGTAAGGCACCCGGAAGCTCAACAGAAAGCCTACTAAAAAGACCTCAAAAATGTATAAACGTCTCATCCTTCGAGGCTAAGAAAAACACCCAAGAGAACCTCGAGAAATCATCGACCACGACAAGAACATATCACTTTCCTCCTGCTGACTGCACTCAAGTTGGTCCAACTGTGTCCATGTGGAGCAGCTGTCCTGGTTCATCGGTCAAAGTCACTGTGACCGGAGGGTGAGAAGCGGCAACCATCTTGCCGTGCCGGCAAGGAGCGCAAACAATACCTTTGACCATCTTGAGTTTCGGCAGACCACGAATGAGATCGTGGCCGCTAACTCGGGTCAAATGGTCAAATCCAATATGATCAAGTCTCCTATGCCAAAAAGTAAGGTCACGAGACTCAGAAGCAACTAAACACCGGAGAGGATCACCAGAAGACTCAGAAAAATCAGCACGAAAGATCCTCCCATAACGAGAAATCCCGCAAACCAGACTACCCAAAGAATCAAGAATTTTACAAGCGTTTTTCTTAAAGCTCACCTTAAAGCCGTCATCGGTAAGCTGAGAAACAGAAAGCAAATTATACTGTAGCTTACTAACCAAGGCAACATCTTTCAAAATAAAAGACTCATTAACGCGCACTGTACCTTTGGCAATGACGCGCCCAGACGAAGCGTCTCCGAAGGTGATCGTCTAATCACCTGGAGCACGGGCTAGGGAAGAGAACCAACGAGAGTCTCCGGTCATGTGTCGAGAACACCCGGAGTCAACGAGCCAAACCTCTCTCTTCCCTGCCAGGCGAACCTGAGTCAACGAGAGAGTAAAATCTCAGTACTGGGGTAAATCTAGAGTGATTATGGCACCCAATACTGAGTAACACGTCGAGTAGAAGAAGTAGCCACACACGACTGACCTCTATCTACCCTACGTTCTCTGTTGCTCAAAGAAGCAGAAGGTCCACGAGCAGACCTGGAGCTGTTGTTGGGTCCGACTGCTATGGGAGAGCGAGTCGGAGTACCAGCAACATGCTGATCACGCCGCGGGTATCCATCTCGATGGGGGAAACGAGATCTAACATCAGAACGACGGAAGTCATAACCAGAGGCATATCGAGGACGAAAACCAGAAAACTCAGAAAATCCAAGTCCTCGATGCTGCCCAAACCCATCAACAGAAGCAAGCCTAGACCTCGTGTTGGTCTTAGGTGCACTCAAGGTCTAGGGCTGACCTTGAATACGCCTAAGAGCCTCAACACGACCTCTACGCGCGATCTTGGTGCGCCTGAAGCATCGCTCGATCAAGTGTTCATCCTTCTGACAGAAGGTGCAACGATACTTCACCTTTTGAGAGGTAGAAGTAGCATGATGAGGCTTCGCCTTCTGAGAGGCCGAAACAACAGGTGGAATCACCTTGCTGTCAAAAATCCCTTGGACAAAGCACGCTGACTTAAATTGAACTTTCTCAGTACTGGGCTCAATCTCGATCACAACTACCGCTAAGGGTCTAAGAATAGCAGGTGGATGCTTCCTCATGTCCTCATAAAAATCGTATCCCAGACCTTGATTAAATTTGCAAATTTTGGATTGGTCTAGAATAAGATTTAGCTTCTTCTTGCCTCCTACAAATCTCTCGAGAGTGTTCATAAGGTACTGACACTCCCGAAAGAGAGAGGTGCAAGAAGAGCAGGGGAAGAAGAGACAGCAGCAGGTAAGGGAGTAGAAGAAGAACCAGTAGCAGAAGAGTGAATGGCTTGTGCACGCACAGCCGACTTAGAAGGGACAGTCCTACTGCTAGCCTTTTGGTTCACGTTGCTAAGCGTCTCCACCTTACCCTTGGGTTTCTCCCCCACACCAGCACACACATCACAACAAGATTGTGGCTTCTCTAGTAAATCCTTAGTTAGCTTCACACATTTTTCTTTCAATGCAATCAAGTCAGATTTTAGTTTATCATAATTTTTGCATGGTGAGCTAACAGGGTCCTTAGAAGCATACTGAGCCATTTTCTTATTGTAGTCAATCATTTCTTGGAACTGTTTTGAGACAGATTCAAGTTCAGCAGTTAATTTAGGATAGTTCAAACATGAAGCAATAGGCTCAAGTAATGAAGTTTGTAATTCAGCAATTTTGTGATCTGCCCTTTTTAGGTTCATCTTCAAGTTATTGCAATTTTCACAAGTCTCGGGCAGATCAAGGAGCATGGTGTAAAGACCTCTAAAAGCATTGTCCTTATCCTCACATGAGGTGCAAGATGTAGTCTCAACAACAGGGGATGAAAGAGTAACTACCCTACTCATCTCTAGTTTAGCAAGTAGACTCACATTCTCCACCTTAATCATGTCTAGCTCAGAGGACACACTATCATGCAAGGTCCTTGGTTTCTCCATGTCACCAAGCAGAGCAGATCTAAGCGAAGTAAGCTCCCGTGACAAGCTCTCTACTTCCTTCTCTAACTCACTAACCCTAGTTCTAGATCTAGCATGGAATTTTTCTAGCTTAAGAAAAGCATCATTAAGCTGGTCGTAGGAAGGGCATACCTCATCGGAGTCGGAATAGAGCTCGCTGTCGTTGATCTCGCCCTCAAGGGCCATGAAGCACATGCCGGAGATGTCGTTGCCGCCCTTGGGGTCTTGCTCGTCCGTCCCATCGTCGTCGCTCCACCCCTCCACCTCGCTGAGGTCGAGGTCGTCGAAGGCGGTGAGGACGCGGTGGAAGAGGTTCTTGGCTTTGCCAAGGTCGCGGAACTTCTTCTTGCCTTGGGCATGAGCTGAGGGCTTCTTGTTGTGGTTCTTGTCGATGTAGTCATTCTTACTCACACCGCCGTAGTCGTTCTTGCCCTTCCCCAGCTTGGGGCAATTCGCTCAAATGTGATTGAGGCCATCACACTCGAAGCAAATGATCGGACCACTCCTCTTTCGATCCCTCACCCTCTTGTATGCGTGGGAAAACTTTTGGGCTAGAAGGGCTAACTGATCCTCTGGTAGCTGCTCTAACTAATCATCAGTTACGTCATAGAGAGCAGCTAGAGAGAATCCACAAATCGACTCAGAGGAAAATCCAGAAATCAGACTGGAATCGGTGACTAAGGTCATCGACTGCGACTTCGACCTACGAGAGACTATGTCAATCTCGTGAGTCTTAAGGCTTGAGTACAACGCGTCAAGAGTCAGGGTCAAGAGGTCAGTCGTGTCTTTAATCGTGGTCACCTTCATCTCCCAAACGCGCAAATCAAGAGCAGAAAGCATCTGTCGAGCGTTGTCGGAGTATGTGAGACCGACGGCTCGGAGGTTGCTAAGAATCTTGTGAAAACGCGCAAAGCACTCATCCAAGGACTCACCAGCGAGCATTTCAAACTTGTTGCAATCCCGCTTGAACTGATCCTGTCAAACCGTCTTAATCTGGGTGGTGCCCTCATGGTATGCATCGAGGGTCTCCCAGATGTCGAAGGCCGACGTCAGATGAGAGATGCGATCGAACTCGCTTCTACTCAGGCCCTGAATTATGATGTTCCTCGCCTTAGCGTTCGCCTCAACATCAACCATATTTCCAGCGTTGATGTTCTCATCGGCAGGAACAACATATCGCACCTTGACCTTGCGCCAGATGGCGTAGCCCTGAGCCTGGATGTAGGTCTCCATCCGGCTCTTCCAGAAGGGATAGTCGATCCCATCGAAGACCGGGGGCTTGGTCAAGTACTTATCTGTCGACAATGGCTCTAGAGACCGGTTAAGATCTATGAGGAAGAGCTAACCGGCTGATACCAATTGTTGGATCGAAATTGGCAACAGAGGGGGGTGAATGTTGCTCTTTTTCAAATTCCCCCTCAAAAGTACCCACAATCGGTTCTTATCTCCGATAGCTATAAAGAGCTATGAAGGTGATTCATGTGCTCACTGGAAAGACAAGAAGAATCGACAAAGAAGAACCTTAAAAAGAAACTAGAACCAAGGACATAAGCTGCTAGAAAACAAGGGGCGATCGGACCACAGAGGGGCGAGCAGTCAAACCGCAATAGTCAAGCCGGTCTGACCGGTTTCACTGGGCCGGTCTGACCGGCATTGCTCGACCGGTCAGACTAGTGGCAAAGGTCCGGTCTGACCGAGGCTGCGCAGACAGAGCAAAAAATTCAGACAGAAAACCTGAAATCCTGAATCTGAAGGTTCCAATGAAATTTGTAAAAGAGAGATGATATCCTCAGACCCCAAGCTCAGGAATATGATCTAAATAGCATTAGAACCTTTTGGAGAAAAGAATTTTACCAAGGAGATTAGAAATCAAGAATTTGAAGAAAATCTGAAAATGAAGTGAAGGATAGCACTAAATTTCAGATTTCTCACTATTCATTGATCATTCGCTCAAGATCTTTTGCAATCGATTTAGCAATGATATTAAGACTCTTCTACCCAAATCTTGAGTCATCTCATGAAGGGAGTCAAGTGAACACACCCTCCCCTGATATGAAACCCTACATTTTTGCAAAGCAGAGGAGGAAGGTGCGAAGAGTTCAGATTTCAAGAAGATTGTTGAATCTTTCAAATGCTCTAGAAAATGGAGTGATCATATGGCCATAAATGTTTCCCATCACAGAGCCTTCAAGATTCAACAAAACAAATTACCAAATCAACTCAAAATCAAGTCCAACAGTGAAGAACAGAGAGGAAGATCCAAAAATGAAAAACATCATAGATGAAGCAGAAGTTGAACATAGCCAGCACAATCATTCTTGAATTGATAGAGAGGAAGAACGATGAATGATTACATAGGAATTACAATCATCTCCTCACATCAAGAACACAAGAACTCCTCTCATCTCTCAGAACCACACAGAGAGACCCAGAGCAACGAACACCTGCTCTCCTGCTCTCAACAACTCCTTACCAACTAAAGCCTCAAAGCAAAACAACCTTCCCAAAGGCCATTTTGACTAAAAGCAAAGCCCTAAAAGCCATGCGCTCCCCTCTCAAGACATGCATGCACCAGGAGACATCCCCTCCTTATATAGGCTTTGGCTAACGGGTCTCCAACCCGTTTTGCCCGCTAATTCCGAACGGAAACCGCTCCACTTGTGCAGCCTTGCAAAATTACCAAATCTCCCCTCCTGCACCTTCCGGGAAGTTTCCTCGTTTCTTTCCGTCCAAGCCTCGCAACCACCTCGAGTCCTCGCCGTCTTCGGCACACCTCGACCGTTCTGACCTCGGCACCGCCTGCACCGAGTCCGGTCATCCCGTGCCTCGCCACGACTCTGCCTCGACGTCCTGCAGCCATCACAGACAAGAAACACATCACATAGCACCGCTCGACACATGTAATCACAATTAGAATCAATGGATCATACTCAAGCATGAAATTGCCCAAAAACTCAAACGGGAGAAAGAATACGCATCAAGTCTGACTAACCAAACCCGACTAAGCCAAATGCCATCATGGCACGAAACGCACAAAACAAACTCAATCTTTCCAAAATACTCGTTAATTACTCATCACAAACATGGGGTCATAACCACATGATCTCTCATTTTCATTATCCAATGGTAAGTCTTTACAAAGATATTATTTACAAACTACTCTGAAGAAGGAGAGTCGAGTTGCATCTCCTCTCTGACCTTTTGACTGATTGGCTATATTTCTTTGATCAGACGAGTTGTCTCTGCTACAGAGCAGTCGAAGTCATGATCAATCAATTGAAGGTTGAGGTTTGGGTTGCATACCTTGAGTTTTGCCAAGGCATAGCTTACAGCGCCCTTGATCGCTTCCCAAATTGACTCGGCCTATTTGGTCTTCAGAATGGATAAAAGCTTCTCTAATGCTCCCACTTGTAGTCTGGTCATACTCGCTAAGCTGTTATGGTGTCCTTAGAAGGACTCATTTTCTTCGCACCAAACCCACCAAGTAAATTGTTGAGAAGTACAACGTTGTCTTGAAGGATGGTCTTCATCAACTTCGTTTTCTCCTGACTATGAGTTGAAGCCTCTACGAGTTGCTTTATTTTGACCACAGCCTCTGCAAACAGCGCAAGAATGGTCAGGAAAATACTTATTAAAAGACTAGTTAGAAGAACTGGTCGAAAGACTAGACAAGTGGTCGAAACAGAGTTCAACTACATGTATCAGTAACTTACCATTCCTCTACCTTCTTAGAGAGTTCGGCATTTTATTATCATAGGAGCATGAGTTGTTTGTGGTACTCAGCCACAGTTGTCATGTCTTCTAACGCTCTCTAAACAAAGAAGGATAATGAGAAACCAAAAAAGACCAAGTACGAATGTTTAAGTACTCAATACTTACGTTCATGCTCCTATGAGCAAACTTGGCGAGTACCTGCCTAGAATCTTTGAGTTGATCTAACTCATCCACCTTGTTCCACCACACCTTCTCAGGTCGTTCGTTGTCAAAGATATTCCTCTTGTTAGGAAGGTCTTTAGGGTCTGAAACTTGGCTCAAAGGACGATCCGAAGATCCCACTACAAATGCAAGGTTAAAAAATACAGAGAAGAAGTTAGGTGCTTCTTCTTCTCTGGTTGTACCTTCTTGGAGATGAAGAGGAGCCTCCTTAGTGTTTTTCTCCTCGACGCAGTAGTCAGAAGGACTCCCAATTTTTCGACCAGGTATTTCTACCTTGTCTTTAGCCACATGTATTTCTGTTGCTACAACTACCACATGGTCGTAGTCGTTGCAACTTCGGCAACAGTCTCTATTGTTGCAGTGGTCGTTTCCTCGACCACCATCTCCACCTCATCTTCAATTGCAGGCAAAGTCGTAGGGGGCTTCTCAGCAAAAGCATCCTTGCGCAGTGGAAAAGCTGAGCTAAAATCACAACAAGAGAAATAAATCGACATTTAAGAAGACAAAAGAGGTAAAAGCTGTGCTTTTATTTTCATATCTTGCTTTTGTAGCTTTAATCTTGAATTTAAAAGAAAAAATTTCAGAGATTAGTTTCTTCGACTTCTTCTCTTCAACAATGTCTAGTCGTATGAGAACATCTTTGACCATGTCTGATCGAAGGTCATGAGCAAGAGTTTTTGCTCCATATCCCTCTTGCCCCTCTTGGTTGTTGAAACTAGTTTCGACCACCTGGAGGGTAGTCTCCTTTTTTATCATAGGTTCTGTTGTTGTAGCAATCTCCCCTGATGGCCAGTTTTGTTCGGTAGCTTCGATCCATCTGACGAATTTCTGCGGAGGAATCTTTTCAACATCCTCCAATGTCCTCAATTTCACACTATCCATCTCTAACACCGGGCAATTTGACGATGATTTAGCCATTTTCCCGAGTGGTTGATTTAGATTTGGAAGAGATTGAAGGAAAAAAGATGACTTGGCCGACGGCGGAACGCTCGAAGCATATTAGAGTAGAAGGGGAAAGTAAGGAGACCTAAAGTCACCCTAAGATAAGCTTTTATAACTGTGTGAGTTATCTTCATTAATTCGTCTATTTCAAGTCTGTCTGTTTTTACAACTCAAATGAAATTACCTTATTGACCAAAATCAATTATGGTCAAAGAGAGTCGAAAAGGTTTTTCTTTTGACCATCTCTTCATCTACGACCTCTCTTTCTTAAGTAAGTTATTTCACTTGAAATTGGGGGGCTAGATGACAAGGATGTAATAGTTCTCAAATTATTATGTCATTATATTCCTTGAGTATACTCCTTATTGATAAGGGAAAGGTTTCACAGGATAGTAATAAGTCTTTCTATGACTACTCTTCAGTCGTAAGTCTTTCTACTATTACTACTCATAAGTCATAAGTCTTTCTACGACCACCCCTTAGTCATAAGTCCTTCTACGACCAGATAGTTGTAAGTTGTCCTGCGACCACCTCGTCATCGTGACCTTTCTACGACCAGTCTATCTTCGACTGGCTTGTCTACGATGGCTTGCTACATCGTGGGTCTATCTGAAAAGGTGGTTAGAACGTGCACTATTCTTAATAACCACACATTATCTCTCTCTGACAACAACCGTCACACGGCGAACGGGCCACCACATCTCTCTGACAATATCTTCCGTCAGACGGTTATCACCTGAAGCGTTGAGGCGTTTTTGGCACAAGACAACGGCCGCCGTTTCACCAATAAATAAAGGTTGATGTCGGAGAGAAGAAAAGGGAGATCACATTTGATAGGAGATCGAGTTTAAGACTAGACATAGTGCAAGACATTTCGTATTACTCTCTTAGTTGTAATCAGTCCTGTGAGTAATAGGTACATAGGACGTAGAGTTATTATTCTCCCAGGAGAAGGCCCGAATCTGTATGAAAATCCCCGTGTCTCTACTCTGCATGGTTATAAATTCAGTCTTCTAGAGTTTTTCTAAATCCCAATAAATTATACTTAAAATCGGTATTAGAACATCAACGGTGATGTTTCTCAACATCACCAACTGTGAAGAAAGGAACTGTCGTCCGGTTGGTAGGGGGCTACGAGCTGCCATGCCTACCTATCCTGTTATTTACGTAACCAAGAGCAACTACCAACATTATCTTTGAACACTGAAATGATACAGGCAGTTTAGCTCAGCTGCCAAACCTAATTCAAAGAGTAGAAGCTCACGGACCAAAAGCTGAGTTAATTCTCCTGAAAAGATCCAAGACTCTGCCCATTACGCGGTGAAGATTCTGAGAGATGCTGCTAGCACAGTTGCATTCATCTTATGCAACCCAACGAGGAATATGAACACAAAAGTAGACAACCTTTTTTTTGGAGAGAGAGAACACAAGAGAGCATTAATTGTTAGTTTTCTACCCCAAAAGAAAAATGTAGGACTAACCGTTGCAGACCTTGTTTGCCCAGGCAAAGCTGACACGATTGGACTCCTGTAAAAACCATATGCATGCGCGTGCGTCCTGTTAGGAAACTTGGACTCTATCCAAGAGTCCTGATCTAATTGGGCACCCCACCGTAGACTATAAATAGGGACCTAGACCCCCTCATTATGTACGCATGAAAGAAAAGCAATAAAGAAAGACCGGGAGTTCTCTCTACCTCTCTGTGTGATCAATCTATTCTCTCTGTGATTCTGTGATTGATTCGTTCTTGTTCTAAGCAGAGAAATCGCTCGGACTGGTCGCCAGCGACGGTTTCTCAACACGTTATCAGCACGACTTCGCTCTGGTGAACGAGGTAATCATCGAAGCACAGATTGAATTTTCTAGATCGCTTTTGAATCTGTATTTTCTTTTCACGTTCTAGATTAAATCTCTACGGTGCAAATCCGCCCTAATATACCGCGAGCAGACTTGAAGTCGTCGGCACAATGCCGATCGGTAGATTGTGAAACGGGGTAGATGTTGATTGCACTGTAGATTAGAACGATGCAAATCCGCCCCAAATCTACCGCGAGCAGATCTGAAATCGCCGGCACAATGTCGATCGGTAGATTGCGAAACGGGGTAGATGTTGATTGCATCGTAGATTGGAAACAAAAATTGCATAGTTTTGTTTGTTTCCGCATGATCTCTGTACGAGAAGATATTGCATTGTCTCAGTTGAAGGATTACATGGCATTTGCACAAAAAAACAAGGGGGATTTTGGCACGGGCGGCCCTGCATGGCCGCCACCGCCGATTGCCTGTCTGCCGCCTGAATGCGCACCGACGGTCTGCCGCTCGCCTGTCGCCAAGTAGCACGTCGGCCACCTCTGCAATTGAACGCGCCCGCATGCGCGTCTCCCACCAGCCACCAGCATGAAGCCACTGCGAGCCGCCGGCCTTACTGCGCCCGCACGCGCATCCGCACCCGCAGGTGCACCTCGTCCGGCAGACTCCTTGGTTCCTCCACTTACCGTGCCCGAAGCACGCTGCCCGAGGAAGACCAGCCCGGCCGCACGCGCACCAAACGCCGGCTCTTGCGCCCGAACGCGCACCACAGCTCGGGCCTCACCGCCTCCGCCCCGCATGGCGCCGGCCATCCTCCACCCGCACGTGTTTGCGCCACTACACCTTCGAGGGAGCCGTGCCCGAAGATCGGCCACCACCCGAGGTCCATGCCTGCTGCGCCGCCCTGGCTGCTCCAACTCCCGTGCGCGCCACGCCGCCTGAGGCGAGCTGCCTCGGTCCCGCAGCGCCCGCATACGCGCGCCGTCCGGCCGACGCCCGAAGACGTCGTTTCAGCTCCGCTGCGGCCACATATGCAAACCCTGTCGCTCTGGCTTCTCCTCGTGTGCCGCGCACGAAGACCGGCCGCCGCTCGTGGCTTGCGCCAGCATGCGCCGCCACCGGCCCTTCAGTTTTTGGCCCGCACCGCCGCTCGGGTCTTGCGCCCGCCGCCGCCGCCCATCTCGGCTTTGCGCCCGCACGCGCATCACCGATGGCCTCCGCCGGCCCCGCGTCTTCCCCGAGCTCGCCGCCCTGCACGGCGCCGCCGAGCTCACCGCCGGCGTGCGTGACGCCCGGTCACCTCTGCTCGGGGTTCGCTCCCGGCCGCCGTTGCTCGTCGCATGCGCCCGGCCGCCTGTGGTTTGCGCTCGCCCGCCGCCGCGCATGAGGCCAAACGGCTTGAGCCGCCGCCACCATTGAATGGGGGTAGGGAAACCCTACCCCCCGCGCATTACTCTAGCCGGGTGGGCCACTGAGGCCAAATGGGCCAACGGAAGGGGAAATGGGCCTAAGGCCCAGTCGGGGGAGGGGGCGCCGGTTATTTTCCAGAAAAACCCCATACGAACGAAAATTTCCGAAAAGGCCCTAAATCTTGCAATGAGTCCCGAATTCTTGCAGAAAAGACCTCGTAATTCCGAAAATTACGTATAAGCCCTCAAATTTACGAGCGGGTCCAAAATTTTGCAGAAAACCCCTCAGTAAATCAGAAAATTGCGCGAATTTCTCTCTGAACTTAAAATTTGCGCATAAACCCCCAGAAAGTGCAGAATTTGCTGAAATTTCATATTTTAGCATAAAAGGGCCTCGGGAATCCAAATTTTGCATTATTTTTAGCATTTGAAGCTTATTTATTTATGCCATTACTGTTTTATGTATTTTCTGTATTTATTTACTGTTTTGGTTAATTGTAATTGTTTAAATTGCTTTTAATCATTGAAATTAGCAGTAAACTTATAGAAAATGCATAGAAAATACTGGAACATTACGAGAATTTTGTACCATTTATTTACCCGTAGTGAATTATTCCGTGCATGTCTGCCAGTAGTAGACTTATACACATTAGATGACTAGCATCACGAACTGGGAGTTCGGGGAGCTGGCCCAGCATGGCCAAAACTATCTGACGTAGGCATCCGATGTCAAGATTATGCTTGGAGCCAAGAAGCTCCGCGCGACTATTGGGATTGGCGGACTGAATGACGCCCAACCCACGCCTAAAGAGAATGATCAGGCACTTCGTTTTCTCAGGCATTACCTCTGCCTCACTCTCAATAATGAGTATATGGTAGAGAATAGCGCGCTAGCACTCTGGACCGCACCCAAGAAGCGGTTTAAGAGGCTAAAGTACACCATTCTTCCTCAAGCAGAGCGAGAGTGGATCAGACTGAGGTTTTGCCGACTTTAAGACGGTCAGGGAATACAATTCTGCCTTGCACAGGATTTGTACCCCAATACAGAAAATTGAGAAAGACCTTCCACCCTAATATAGCACAATCCGCACGCAACTATCGTCAAGATGGCTATGAGGAATACGCCGAATTGACTGATATGATGCAAGTTACGGAGGCTCAGGACAAAGTTCTCCGTAAGAACTACGTCACTCAGCCACCTGGGAGCTCCGCTGGCCATGAAGCCAACGCCGGGAGCTACAAGGTGCGAAAAGCTCTTAATGAGAGAAGGGGAAGGAAGGATAAGGCCGCAGCCCAGAAAGGCGAATCAGATGCTCCACGAGAGAATAAGGCCAGCAAGCCAAAGCGGGATGGCAAAGGGTAGCATGAAACCCACTTTGCATCGGCTGAGGGGGAGAGTTCGGAGTAGTTGCCTGCACTAGTGAAGGTTGAAACCATCACGATAGCAGCAACCCTTTCTCAAACTAGAAGCAGCCAACGCCATGTTTTCTCCTGAAGAGAATGTCACCCCGAGAAAATAGCAGAAGAAGTCTAGTGCACTGAATGCATTTCGACTTTAATTGTCATTTATTTTGTGTGGAAGAATATGTTAGAATTTGCATGGATAGTACTTAAGAATTGTTATTTTCTCGTGATGGTTGGATGATATTTGATGAATTCATTCATTTATTCAGTTTATGATGGCATGATATGTTCTGATATTGGTGTATTTTATCTATGTGTTGATTGCCTTCTCATGCATATTAATAAAATACCATATATTAGAACGCGTGTAGCGCCCTATGAAGGAAGTGTGCTTAGCTAGCAGCGGCACAACGCATACCATCTTAAGAGAGATTATATATTTTCAGTCGATTTGTAAGAGCACTGGCAGCCTTACGACAATCGCCAGAAGCGATGGATGTATAATTGGTTCAGGAAGAACCATAATGGGCACAACTTTGGTTATTGAAGAAGCCTTATTGTACCCAGAATCGACTAGAACTCTCCTAAGTTTTAAGAATATCCGCGCAAATGGTTTCCACGTTGAGACTAAAGAAGAGTACGGTATGGAATACCTGCTCATTACGAAGCGCGACGAGAATGGAATCAGAAAAACTCCCTTCACTAGAAATTGGGCTATATTATACCAACATTAAAGCGCCTGCAGCGTACACTGTTCTGAAAACAGTGTTTAGAAGCTCTTAACTCTTCTGTCTCTGGCATGACAGATTAGGCCACCCAGGTCTTAGGATGATGAGAAACATAATAAATAACTCGCATGGGCATAATATTAATGTGAAGAATTTCCCGAATCATGAAAATTTTGTGTGCCCTGCATGTGCCACCGGGAAACTAATAACTAGACCCTCCACTCTGAAAGTGAAGGATGAAGTCCCTGCATTCCTGGAACGTATCCAGGGAGACATTTGCGGTCCTATTCAGCCCATCTTAGGGTCATTTAAGAATTTTATGGTGCTCATTGACGCTTCCTCGAAGTTGTCATATGTGGGTTTTGTTGTCCACAAGGAACCTCGCCTTTGCAAAATTGATCTCGCAGATCATTCGCATCAGAAATGTGTTTCCAGATCATCATATCAAGTCCATCAGAATGGACAACGCTGGAGAATTTACTTCGAAGGCATTTGATGATTATTGCATGGCGATGGGAATTACAGTTGAGCATTCGGTACCGCATGTCCATACCCAGAACGGTTTGGCAGAGACTTTAATTACAAGAATCAAATTTATTGCCCAACCCTTCTTGCATAATTGTAATCGGCCAGCTACATGCTGGGGACACGCAGTCCTTCATGCAGCGAATCTCATCAACTTTAGACCTTCGGCCTACAAACATCCATTCACCTATGCAACTAGCGCAAGGGTCACCACCGAAAATTTCCCAACATTAGGGGGAGGAAATCAACCCCTTGATGAAGAATGTCGGGAAATTACGTGGCAAGCTTGGGGAATCCATGCAGATGACCCGCGCACAAGAGAAGTCTAGAAGACAATAGAAGTCCAGAAGACAAGAAAAGTCCAGAAGACAAAATAGATTTGCAAGCATTAGCAAATCAGCTGCCTGATCACTTTAGTGATTTGAAGAGCGTGACTAAGTCGCATGTGCCAGCACGCACTGCACCGGAGAGGGTTGAAATACCAAAGAAATCAGAAGGTATCCCTAATCTCGTCCAGAGGCCTCAGAAAAATAAAAAAGAGGACGGGAACTCCGGTTCCTCGAATCCTTAGTAACCGGGGACGCCTGGCAAAAAAGGATAAGCGGGATTTATCACAGCCGATCATTGAAGTCCCCCAGAATGAGAAGGGGAGCCAGTTGAGACCTGGCACAAGTATGACACCTTCCGAAAAGGACTTACCGGATCTGAATATCCCCATCGGCATGGATGTGTGCGCACACATCGGAGCCGAAAAACTAAAGGGACTTGCCACCGCAATTGAAAGAAGCGATGCGCAAGGTGAAGCTCCAGAAGAAGCAACTCATGAAGAAATAGCTATAAATTATGTGCACACGGGAGAGTCCCTGAATAGGACAACAGCTAATATCGATATCTACTTCGCAAAGAAAATTGCCACCATCATCGATCTTGATCCCGAGCCTGCATCGCTCGCTGAATGTAAGAAAAGATCAGATTGGGAAGATTGGAAGAAGGCAATAGCAACTGAATTGCTATCTCTGAATAAAAGAGAGGTGTTTGGGCCCGTATGCCGCACACCTCCCCACATAAACCCCGTTGGGCACAAGTGGGTATTTGTTCGAAAGAGAAATGAAAGAAATGAAGTAGTGAGATACAAAGCAAGGCTGGTAGCCCAAGGTTTCACTCAACGTCCTGGAGTTGATTATGAAGAAACCTACTCCCCAGTCATGAGTGGAATTACCTTTAGATATTTGATCTCAATGGCAGTGAACTTGAATTTGGAAATGAAATTGATGGATGTTGTGACTGCATATCTTTATGGTAACTTGGATTCGGAAATTTATATGAGAGTCCCTGAAGGAATCCCTCTCCCGAATCAAGACAGAGCAAATAGAAATCTGTACAGTGTGAAACTCAGAAAGTCACTGTATGGACTGAAACAATCTGGAAGAATGTGGTATAATTGCTTGAGCGACTTTCTCTGCAAGAAAGGCTACACGAACAATGAAGACTGTCCTTGTGTATTTATACGGCGATCCCAGAATGGATTCTGTATAATCTCTGTGTATGTAGATGATCTGAATATCATCGGGACAGCCGAAGACATAAAAGAAGCAAGCTCCTACTTGGAGTCAGAATTTGAAATGAAAGATTTGGGCAAGACCAAGTTTTGCTTAGGCTTGCAGCTTGAGCATGTCCCTGAAGGAGTCTTGGTACATCAGTCGACCTACACCCAGAAGGTGCTTGAAAGGTTTGGCTTTGAGAAGGCATTTCCCTCGAAAGTACCGATGATCGGTAGGTCTTTACAACAAGAAAAAGATCCTTTCCGACCTAGGGAAGAGGGGGAGGAAGTCTTGGGACCGGAATTCTCATACTTGAGTGCAGTGGGAGCACTCATGTACTTAGCAAACTGCACTAGACCGGACATTGCATTTGCCGTGAACCTCTTAGCAAGGTACAGTGCAGAGCCTACCAAAAGGCATTGGCAGGGCATAAAGGACATTTTCTGATACCTCCAAGGTAGCAAGGACCTCGGATTGTTCTACAGAAAGAATCAAGATCTGAACTTGATTGGCTATGCAAATGCTGGGTATCTGTCTGACCCGCATACCGCTAAGTCACAAACAGGCTATGTATTCCTGTGTGGTGGAACTGCAATTTCATGGAAATCGTCTAAGCAAAGCCTGGTAGCTACTTCGACGAACCACTCAGAAATTATAGCACTGTATGAAGTCGCACGAGAGTGCGCTTGGTTCCGTTGAACGGATCACCACATCCAGCAGTCATGTGGAATGAACATTGTGCAAACCCCCACAATTATCCAAGAAGATAATGCAGCTTGCGTTGCGCAAATGCAGACGGGCTATGTAAGCATATCAACCCCAAGTTCCTCTATGCTCATGAATTGCAAAGATGGACAAAATTGAAGTACTGCACACTAAGTCATGAAGACTTATTCACTAAGTCACTCCCCGCATCTAGCTTTGAAAGGTGCGTGTGAGGAATTGGAATGATGAGACTTAGAGAAGTGCAGAATTCAGGGGGAGAATTCTCTCAAGCCCGTTATTAAATCTTGATCATGAAGATTAAGTACCCAAAAATAAAGTCTTGCAGACTAAATGAATTTGGGTGAATTGTACTCTTTTTCCCTTGACGAGTTTTCCATGAAGTTTCTCGACCAAGGTTTTTAATGAGGCAATTCGTGCATCGCAACCTCACATGTATCATGTACTCTTTCTCCAAATTTTTCCCACTGGGTTTTTATGGAGTTTTGACGAGACATGAGCATGTTGGGTGAGTGCCCAAGGGGGAGTGTTAGGAAACTTGGACTCTATCCAAGAGTCCTGATCTAATTGGGCACCCCACCGTAGACTATAAATAGGGACCTAGACCCCCCTCATTATGTACGCATGAAAGAAAAGCAATAAAGAAAGACCGGGAGTTCTCTCTACCTCTCTGTGTGATCAATCTATTCTCTCTGTGATTATGTGATTGATTCGTTCTTGTTCTAAGCAGAGAAATCGTTCGGACTGGTCGCCAGCGACGGTTTCTCAACACGTCCATCGCCAACCGGACCACCTCCGATCCCTCTCCTCGATCCGCCTCAAACGTTGGCGGAGCCAACTCTCGGCGAAGCCTGGCCGTTGGGCTCGCCGGCGAATAGCACAATGAAGCTTCTTTATCATCGAAGAGATTAAAGACAATGTTTTCTTGCAAACGTTCACCGTAATTGAGCTTGTCTAGGCTTAAAAAATTCTCGGCTCCTTCACCGTCCTCCTCGTCATGAGCCATTGGCAGTCGAGAAAGGTGTGAGCCGTTGAGAATTAGTGGTTTTTGACAGTGCTAATTTCGTAAATTTATATTAGTTAAAATTATATATAAATTTTTATTATTCTATACTCAATCCAAAAGATATAAAAAGAAGGCCTGACTTCGGCCCACGAGTAGCTGCTCCACGTCGCCTCGTGTTCTCCGCCTCCCGCTTGCCGTCCGTTCCAATGCCGTGGGCTCTTGCTGCTGTATGCCGTGGGCGAGCGACGAGACGCGGCGCCATCGAGTTGAATCCTCGCACCCGCTCGCGGTAGACGATCCGGCCGGCGCCATCAAAGTCGAATACAGGCGACGGCAGCTGCTGGAAGCGTGACGCGAGGCCGGCGGCTGTCGGAGCGCGTCGGTGCTAACGGCCTTGCCAACCAGGCCCCATTTGGAGCATCAGAATTTTCTAAAATTACTTCATGTGAGAGTGAGAATTACTCGATTCTCTGGATTGCTGGGTCACATCCCTGGCGTGCTACCTAGATTTTCTGACCCCGAGAACCGGCTTCGGTGGAAGAAACTTCTCTCGGGTGCGTCCTCAATTTCTCTTGATGGGGTCTGCCTCAGATCCTTCACACGTGACGTACGAATCTCAGCGCAACACATCCCTCCCTCCCCCAAAAACCAGAGCTGCCATCTCCAGTTCTCTCTTCCTCGTCTGCGCCGCACGAGGTCTCCCCGCCGCCGACCTCATCGGCCCCTCTGCCAGCTACCGGCCTCTCCAGCCAGCGCTGGCCCCTCCGCGGGCCACCATCCTCCACACCGCACAAGGGAGCCCCCGTTGCCGGCGGCCCCTCTATCGGCCGCTCTCGTCCGCGCCGCACGAGGTCTCCCCGCCGCCGACCTCATCGGCCCCTCCGCCAGCTGCCGGCCTCGTTGGCCCCTTCTTTGTAGCTAGTTAGAAGAGGAAGAACCTGGAAAACTACAGTATGGAGACATCCTTCACATGGGGCATGGGGAAATTGCAGTTGCATAGTACTTTTTTTGTGATGTTGAACTCCAATTTATTTCATTTGTATTTGATTTGTTCATACAGCTTAATTTCTTTGTAGCTTAATTGCATACCCTCTGTACAATTGTATATGCTTTCCATCAAAAGTCATGCTATTTGGAGTATACAAAATAATGATTGTGAGGTTGCTTTTTCTTTCTGGTGATGGTAAGTGATTTTCCGCCGGCAGCTGGCAGAGGGGCTGATGAGGTCAGCGGCGGGGAGACCTTGTGCAGCGCGGACGAGAGCGGCCGACAGAGGGGCCGCTGGCAGCAGGGGCTCCCTTGTGCGGTGTGGAGGATGGCGGCCCGCGGAGGGGCCAGCGCCGGCTGGAGAAGCCGGCTGCTGGCAGAGGGACCGTCTTAAGACCCCTTATGTTATATACACTATGGAATCGGCTTTAAGGTTTAGATGGGACCCACCTTAAGGCCTTTTGAGTTATATACACTATAGATGCCCTTAAGTAACTTTTGATTTTATAAAATCGAATATCGTAATCATGAGAGAAATGACTCTCTGCTTTCAACAGCTACACATAACAAGAATCTGTTCATTCATGCTCCATGGCTCGATCTCAAAAGCCATCCGCGTTTCATGGAGAAGTCAACAATGTTTATTGCACTCGTACTTGAATCCGCCATGGACCACACAACAACCACCACCACGCTCTAAACATGATGATCCGTCGGACTCTACACGCACGACACGCATGGCCAAACTACTACTCGTCGCGGGCGGCGCCGGCGGCCGTGCCGCGGGCCTTGAGCCAGTCGACGATGTCGCCGAACACCTTCTCCACGTTCTCCTCCGGCTCGCCGATCATCTGGTGCCACATCCCGGGGTACACGCGCAGCGTCTTGTCCTTGCTTCCGGCGCGGCGGTGCAGCTCCTCCGCGCACGCCGGGTCGCACACCGTGTCCTCGCCGCCGTGCACCACCAGCAGCGGCAGCTCCACCTCCTCGAACCGCGCCTGCAGCTCCCGGCACACGCGGAGCAGCTCCAGCGCCGTGGCGGCGCGGGGCGGGGCCGTGGTGCGGCGCGGGCTCGCCAGCGCCAGCGCGCGCTTCCACTCCACCTTGAACGACCGCTCCGGGATGGAGCCCCGGGTGTAGGCCACGCGCCACGTCGGCACCACCGCCGCCGCCGCCCACAGCAGGTGCTCCAGCGGCCATGGCGGCTTGAACCGGGGGCTCACCCCGCACATGGCGCCGTTCAGCACCGCGCCGTCGCGCCACCGCTCCTTGTCCCGGAGGTGCAGCAGCAGCGCGATGGCGCCGCCCAGGGACTCCCCGTAGAGGAAGCACGGCAGCGGCGGCGGGTAGTCGGCGCGGAAGGGGGCGAAGGTGGCCTCGCAGTCGTCGAGCACCGGGCCGATGTCCGGGATGTGGCCCTGGAGGCCCTCGGAGAAGCCGTGGCCCTGGTGGTCGACGGCGGCGACGGCGAACCCGGCCTTGACGAAGTGCACGGCGGTGAGCTGGATCAGCCAGCTGGACTCGCCGGTGAAGCCGTGGACGACGGCGACGGCGCCGAGGACGGGAGCGCCGCCGCTGGGGACCCAGCGCTGGGTAAAGATGCGGAGCCCCCGCGGGTTGACGAAGGTGGAGGACGAGTGCGCGACGCCGTGGCGCGCGTAGAACTCCTCGGCGGTCAGGCGGCCGAAGGGGCCCCGCTCGTCGGCCTCCGCCACCGGATGCACCATCCCTTCTCGCCTCGGGTTATTGGTTTCCTCTGGCTTTCCTGTGTTTTTGGGGTAGATGGAAACAAGGGGAGGGGAGTATTGCTATTGGAGTGTCCGTCGTAAAGGCGGACGGATATTTAATGTGGTGCTCAGGCTCACCAAACCACCGCACCGCGGTTCGGATCGTAAATTCCATCGATTTCGTCTGATGCTGCCCGCATCCCCAAATACCACACGCCACGGCATAGAGTCTGTTGTTTCGGGTTTTCATGGATTTTGGCTTTGGTCTCTAAGTCTAAAATAAATAGAACAATTTTTTCAAAAGAATTTTTAAGCCTATCATCATATGCTTTATCCACGTCCAAAAGCCTCCACTATTTTAAAAAATATATAACAAAAAATTATCAGCTACAATATAAGACTATATGGCCATACTATTATTTTGACTTACCCTAACAACGAGATCAGGCGTCTGACGATGATTCTACGAACTGATCTAGCCAATTGTGCAGTAGGTTTGAGGTTTTCTATAAAACTCCTATAATAATTTTACGTTCCAAACAAGACCTAATAAAAAAAATAAGAGAATTATGTTGTGGATTTGTACGAAGTTCCTATTGAACGAACTGTGCCTTCATCTACCCCCTCTCTTCAAATTCCTTTACGTTTTCCTTTGCAGCGACCAAACACCTCTTGTAAACCGTTCCTTTATTTTTTTTAGTTATTGCTTTTCTACATACTTGTCTTTATCTTATTCATGTTTCTTTCAAGCTGCGTGTTCCAAGCTGACCCTAGATAGGATAGAGCGCATTTAATCGGCGTCCAAGTTTTTCTGCTCCATTCTCCCAACTACACAGCATCAGCAGTGAAGAGACCCCATACCCGATCGAGCGCCCCTGTTCTCTTTTAGCAAATCAAGCAGATATGGCTGCGATTATTGTGGCTGATGCTACAGTGGTGGAGGCTTATTTGGCACTATTTACAAGTTTCGTCTTTTTCTGAAATTTTGGCTTTTTGTTGAGCTTTTTTGCCGGTTCTTTTTTTCCCGTATTCGTTTGTATTATACGTAATGGGTTAACATATTTTTTTATTTTTAAATTTTTTTAAATTTAATTATGCAAAATAAGTCTCTGTCAGCTACAGTGCTTTTTTCAGCCAGCTACAGTGTTTTCAGCCATAAACCACGGGCTTTTCAGCCATGTTGATCACAACCATTATTTCTGATGGAGATAGGCAACGAAATCCGTATCCTCCTACAGGAAAGAAATGCGCATTTAATTTCCTAGCTCATTTTATCTTGGCCGTTCGATTTCTGATTTTGATACGCATAAACACAATGGATTGGCTCCGTAGGTAGATTAGTTCTTGATCAGATCGTTGTCTAGGTTGTTAGTGTCTGCATCCAGAATTGATGCAAGAAACCATCCCAACCTCCAACTGAATACTATATGGTCGTGCATTCGACACAGTACTGGAGTGGAGGTTAACATGCACGGTGGTGACGTCCTCTAGGCTGTGCTTACCATGGCTTTTTTTGGGGTGCGGCTCTGGTGCTGCGCCCCTGCACTTAGCGCGTGCAGGGGTGCCCCAGGAGCAGCCACGTGTTCCCAAAAATTCAAAAACTTCGGAAAAATTTTAAAAATATACTTAAAATATTGTAAAAATACTTTTATTAAAAAGTATTTTTAAGTACTTAAAAAAATACTTTTCAATAAAAGTATAAATCAAAAAATAAGTACTTACAAAAAAATACTTTTTATACTAAAAAAACTTTTTACAATTTTTTGGATTTTTAAGTATTTTTTTAGAATTTTTCAGAAGTTTATTGAATTTTTGGGGACACGTGACGGCTCCTGGGGGCACCCCTGCACGCGCTAAGTGCAGGGGGCACAGCACTAGAGCCGCACCCTTTTTTAGTATCTTATAGCTGAAAAGTATTATAGTTGGCTGAAATTGCACTGTAGCTGATGGTGGCTTATTTGGTGTAATTAAATTTAAAAAAAATAAAAAATAAAAAACAGGTTATCATATCACAAACAGTACGAATAAATACAGGAAAAAAAGAACCGACAAAAAAGCTCAAAAAAGCCAAAAAAAATAAAAAACGAAATTGTTGAATAGTGAAAAATAAACCAGAAGTCAGAAGTCTAAGCCGTTTTGAGCGGGTACACTTCATCCCTTCTTGGCCCTGGAGGAAATTGTGGAAGCAATTGATTGCATTATCCTGCACCAAAATTTGTTTAAGATGGCTACATGTTAACCACTGCCTTGCATGTGTAAAAGCGGCAACGGAAGTAATTAGAAAGCTCAAGATATCTATATTTTTGAATGGCAATCGTTCGTATGTGATCTTTTTGCCCACTGCTGCTACGAGTGTAAGTTTTAAAACCATATTCATACAATGAAGTATAGGTTAAGCATTGATCCATGTTTTTTCTTGGAATTGCGAGAAGCATTAATCCTCAGATTAAGTGCCTGCTCGATTGATTGCTACAAAAAATTTTTTTTGGTCAAAAGTGTGGCAAGCCACAAATTTTATGGTAATTAAATTGGTCGCTACACTTATGACAAAAAAAAATTGGCTAGAAAATGAGTATATGTGGTACTAAAAATTGTGGCAAACTAGAACTATGATGATTGCGAAACAACTTAGCCTTAGCATGGGAAATTTGGCATAAACCAAATACTGCTTAGAAGACACGGTGCACTTTCGGCGTTCCCCGCTTCTCTGTCGCTGTGTAATGGTTGCAAGCCGTGTAAGCCGTTAGGTGTCAAATCAACCACGATGGACCAATAGAGAGTGCTATTTTTCATCAAAATATATACTACGGCTACTAGTACTATGTTGGCTCAATAGTTGTGCACAAGCACCATATGTATGCACGTACAATACATGGATAAACTTTTAGGCTTTTTCTTTCCTTACGCCAAGGATTCACCTCTCTAGTTTCAGCTGCTCAAACTTGCCCCAGGGTTTATTAGGGATCACTGATCGGTGCTTGACATCGACACGAAGATACCAGCAAAGGAGTGAAGGCAGAAGATAATACTGAACAGACAAGGCACGTGGTGCCTGAGCTGCTCCTACCTGTCCTCTCCCATTTTTAGGGTACTGAAGGTAGCACGGTAGTACCACTGTTTCTTTCATTAGGTGATCTTTTTTTCGTCCAGGAGAGGATGCACAATTGGTATGCGCAGCAGCGCAGGTATCTTAGCCCCGTTCTAACCAATGTAGTCTCTGACTTTTCATTTTTAAAAACAAAAAATTGTTTAAAACACGTTAATTTTTTAATACAATTTTTTCTTCTTTTTTGTTATCTATAGAGATATAACGATATTTTTTATTTTATTTTAAAATTAAATATCTTAGAAAAACTAAAAGATGTTATATTATCATTTTAATTTAAAGTCATGGCTCTTTAAAATAGGGCCTTTGAGACCAAACAATTTGAAAATCACATGATCATGTACGAATTCACCGGTAGGAATCGTACTTTGGTCTTTGCCCTGATCAATTCGGCTTAAGCTTCTGGCTTCCGGCTTATTTTTCACTATTCATAAATTTCGTCTTTTTCTGAATTTTTGGTTTTTTGTGCTTTTTTGCCGGTTCTTTTTTTCCCGTATTTGTTTGTATTATACGTAATAGGCTAACATATTTTTTTATATTTTTTAATTTTTTTAAATTTAATTATGCTAAATAAGCCTCTGTCAGCTACAGTGTTTTTTCAGCCAGCTACAGTGCTTTCAGCCATAAGCCACAAAAAAAGCCCAATTGATCACCACCTAGTCAGAAAGCCAAAGAGCCACACCGTTTGGACTCGCCAACAGATGGCTTCGATACGTGTAGGGTTGTAAACGAGCCGAGCTCAAGCGAGCTCGGCCTTCCAAGCTCGAGCTCGGTAGAAGCTCGAGCCGAGCTCGAGTTGGGGTCCGAGCCCGAATCTGGGCTCGAGCTCGGCTCGGCCTAAGCTCGAGTAGGCTCGAGTTCGGCTCGTTGAAGCTCGATAACAATTAAAATAATTTATTATGCACTATTTTTCAATAATAAAAAATTTTTAAGTTCGAGCTCGGCTCTAATAAGCTCGATAACAGTCAAAATAATTCAAATATACACTAATTTTTAATAATAAGAAAAGCTCGAGCTCGAGTTCGGCTCGGTAAGAATTAATATATATTACTATTTAAGCTCGAATCGAGGCTCGCGAACTATTCGAGCTCGGCTCGGTGAAGCTCGCGAGCTCAAGATCAAGCTCGAGTTCGGCTCGTTTAAAGTTCGAACCGAGCCTAGAACGAGCCAAACTCGAGTAGCTCGCGAGCTTCGAGCTTTTTTTACAGCCCTAGATACGTGGTTTCAGAAGCCTCTTTGGCTCAATAGCCGTGTGTGCGCATATGAATTATGAAAGGCATGCAGATTGATACTATGCAATGTTCTTGCCATGACTGTTAGTGCAACAATACATTTCATCGCGTCTTGCAACTGCAACCCCACCACATGTTAGATATAACTGTAGACACTGTTCCAAAATGGCCAATCTCTGGCCCAGAGCAATGCTTTTCAACTCAGAATTTGACATGGTGAAGAACTTATGTAGGTGCATTAGTCCTTGTATGTGTTAATGGAGTATGGCTCATTGTTTCTGAAAAATCATCAGCCATTGGAGAAAGAAACTGTAGGACAGGCTGGCAGGGTACGAGGTGCCATTCCTCTGTGTTCCTTCCATCATCAAAGCAGGCAACCAACCTTGATTTGAAGGCTGAAATGACACAGGCTGTTTTGCTGGACTCCAGACCTGATTCAAATAGCAGCAGCCAAGGGACCAAATGCTGAGTAAATACTCCTGAAAATATCAGTACTGGACCAATGATGCAGTAAAGATTCTGAGAGATGCTGCTATCCAAGTTGCAATTATCTTTACGGCACCAGCACAACAACCTTGAACACAATATAACATTTTCTTTAAGACGGCACAACATAACATTTTTAGTTTGGTAAACCAAAAGAAAAGGTAAGAGATATGTACACTAACTTACATTGCAGCCCCTACTAATATAACTACAAACTTCAGCAAGAAAAAAAGGATGCATAAATATAAAAAACTATTTCTAATACATACACCACCCTTAACTTGAAGAGGCCGGTTTGCTTCAGTAAATCTTCGGCTTGCGGACCCTTTGGCTCCTCCTGCTATTCACCTCCACCAAGACAGCCTTCTCGATCCTCAACTTACTTATCTCGTTCCTTGAAGCTGAGGATGAGCTCTCAGCTTTCTGCGTCTTTCCAGCTGAGGAATTTCCGGTTATCCCCTTCTTTGCAGGAGTGTTCATGGTTTTCTGCTTCTTTGAGCGAGCATTCTCATTTTCCCGTTCTGCAGCAGGGGGTGTGGTCTCAGTTTTCTGCTTTTTCGCAGCAGGGGGTGTGGACTCAGTTTTCTTCTTTGCATTGGGTGTTTTGGAGGCCCCTTTACTCTGGTTCTTGGATGCAGATGCAGAGCCCCCATGGGCCCCATCTTTCTTCTTGGGTTTCCGCCCCCGTTTCTTTCCAGAGTAGACAGGCTTCAAAGCTGGTCGTTTTTCAAGAACTGGCTCTTGGTTGACCGCTGGAACAGAAGTATTCTCAACTTTGAATGGAGCAGAGGTATTCTCAACTTTGGAAGGAGCGGTTTCTTCAACCTTCTCACTCAGCTCTGGTGGTTTCTCCAGCGGATGCTTGGCATTCTCAAACGGCTGATACCCTTCCTTGGCTGCTTTATTGTCTATGAGGATATCATCAGCATTCTGTGTAAAGAAACAGCAACAATATCAACTAAATGTCAAGGCAAAAATATCACCCCAGAAGCTAACCTATTCAAAATACTTCAGGACAACCCAAATAAATTGTTCTTAATCAGTGAGATAGTTATTGGATGGAGAAATAATGAATATGACATAACCACAATTATCTGAGCATTGGAAGATCTCATAGATGTCAAAGACACTAACATACTGTGTGTTTTGTAACCAAAGTTACAAGTGCCTTCAGCACATTGCCCCCTGATGTCTCACTTTTACAACCTACAATTTATACTAAGGATGTATTCTACCTGTCCTGGTACACTAGATATGAAATTCTGGATGGATCTGATGTACAAGAATCCTAACACCTAAGAAATGTCCTGGGCACTCATGTATAACATGCTGCACATCTAACATGGGTCCCAAATCCCATGTCCATGACTTTATTACAATTCTTGTCCCATTGGGGAAAACAATGTCTTTAGGCAGAAAAATATTATTTGTTTACATGAAGATTGCGTTTGTATTTCTTATTGGAATTTTTTTTTCTCGAATACGCAGGAGAGCTGCGTATCATTGCATTAAGAAGAAAAGAAGGGGAATACAAAAGAAACAAACACCAAAGCCACCCACCACACTCACACCCAAAAAGAAACAAGTTACAAACACGCCCGAAACAGAAAAACTACAAGACCCAGCCTGAAAGAAACAAGCCATCTACCTAGCGACCACTTCTAAATGCGCTAAACCCTTAGCGCCAGCAAGGGACCAGAGATGAGCCTCCTCAAGGAAGGTTCTAATCACAAGCTGGATGTTCGGGTTAGCTCCATTGAAGACACAGTCGTTACGATGCTTCCACAACATCCAAGCCCCTAAAGTAACCAACGAATTCAAACCTTGCTTCACTTCCTTGGGGGACAAAGCGTTGACTCTCATCCACCAGTTAAAGAAACCCTTGTCCTCAGGGAATGGAGAGATGTCAGGTAGTCTGTAGTGGCGAAAGAGTAGTGACCACACTGTTCTTGAGAACACACAACTAGACAATATATGATCAATGGTCTCATCCTCTTGATCACACAAGGGACATTGCACTGGATGAGGTAAACCTCTACTAGCCAATCTGTCCGCTGTCCAACATCTGTTATGAGCAACCAACCATAGGAAAAAAAGGCATTTCTTTGGCGCCCAGGTCTTCCAAATTAATTCCCAAGGTTCAAAAGTCACTGACCCAAAAAACAGTGATCTGTACGCAGATTTAGATGAGTACTGACCAGATTCAGTGAAGCGCCACCTATGAACATCCGAAACAGCAGGTTGTAGTTTCACCAGATCCAGAGCACAATTTCTTATTGGAATTCAAAAATAGAAAACAATGTTTTGACAGATGCAATATAACATTTGCTTTATTTTCTCTACTTCATAAATTGGGGTTTTCTAAATCCCAGCCCTACTCTGTACATACAAGCCATAGGTGGGATTTGGATTCCAATTCATAAGCAATAATTTAAAAATAACTGAGCCAAATCCACCAAATCAAAACAAGATCTAGGCAATGAAACAAAGAAGAAACATAAGCCAAGGACAAAGGAGTAAGGACTTACTTCTCTGCACAAATCTCCCATATGACCATTTGGTAGGGAACTGTCAACATCTAGAAGTAGGTCAACAGTGATGGCTTTCTTATGTGATTGACTCCTCTCTCCACTTTTTTCTTCACTATTCCCCTTTTCATCTTCTATTAGACAATCAGTTGCCCTCTTGGACGAGGTAGATATTACAGCAAGAGCTGGTCTATCCTCCTGCAGCAAAATGTTTAGATTCTTCTTTTTCTGCGGTTTACTATATCGATCATTCATATAAGAGAATGAACGTTTTTTAGTCCTTCGCCTCTTCTCAGCCACCTTGACCTGAGCATGGTCCACAAAAGATGCCATCTTTTCTTGTTTAGAACGAGCCTTGCTGAGACACTCTTGTAGCCGATGGACTTGAGACTGGATATCACCAATTGTCAAGAGAATTTTCTGTAAATTGAGTTGCTCCGAAACCATATCATATTCCTTGGACTTCTCAAACAACCCAGCGGTATCAAGCCCACCTTTAATATCATCACCAACTGCATCAGGAATCAATCAAATAAAGAGTTCGCACTTGCAATTCAAAAATTACTTAACATCCAGACGGTAGACAATCAAGATTAAAAGATAGCATTTTCTGCATTGACAACCTACCTAATCCCTGAATGGTTGGAGTGTGCTGCGCTTCATTGATTCATGCAAAAATAGGAATTTTAACACACATACTAAAATTTCCGGATACCACAAGGTCTACACCAAGAATGAGGTAGATGTGGGACATACACCAGCACATGGCTGTATTAATTTTTTTACTTGGCTACTTCATAAACAATCAGGACAGGTATTTGGACAAGATGCAAGCACTCGTTACCATGAGTGACGCCCACACCATTTTTACCAAGTATATCAACAAAATAACATTAGGTATGTGAGCTTTCCTCCAATGACTGGGCACCTAGTTAAATTAATTTCACAGATATTTGCTGCTTTTAGTAAAGCGCTGTATGCAATGTGTCTAAATAAGACAATAAAATGATGACCAAAAGAGGTCAGAAGTCAGAATAACTAGGAACTAAGTAATTCTTTTTCTAAAGGAGCCAATAAAACGAATGATCAAAGCAAAAGTCACTCTTCAGAGTTTTCTCATGCAATCATAACTCATAATAGGCTTACCAATTTTTAGCTTCCGAAATACTCTAATTAATTAATCGCTGGCATGTGACAAACACAAATGCAAATGCCCTAATAAAAGCAAGCATTTGCTCACAACTAGGTAACATGGCAACTCGGTTTAATGCAGAACTTTGCTAAACACCATGCTTTTTGCGTTAACTCCACTAAAGAATTTTACCAGATGGGACCACATCCATACCTGGACCATTACTATCATCATCAATTAAGAGGCCATCTGTTTCAGCTCCCTTATTTTGTTTGTCTGCACAAGGCCAGAAACATTTTATTAGTAACAATAGAAACCTGGTGCAAAACATAGATGACCACGTGATAAAGTGATGTCCTATCCCAACCAAAAAAATGAATAGATGTCAGACCATAAAAGTATGACAATATCTGGTGCTTCCTTATGTGCAACAAGGTGTCCACAGTGTCTTCATGTCTTTTCCTCTTTCTCCTCTCCATGCTACTATTTTCATGGCCTTTGCAAAGCTGCCCTGATTCCGTCCTAGAACCACTTGTCTTGGTTACTGCCTGCTGCAATTCCTTTTCCTGCTTGATTAGGGCAAGCTGCTTGTCATACTTTGATACTTGAGATGAAAGATCCTTCATGCGCAACTCTAACCACTGACATCTCCACAGCATTGGAAGGACGGCTTTCCTCCACTCGGCAGTCACCTTTTTCTTTCTGAAGATAATTTACATGTTACAAAATGAAAGCATATCATAATTAAAAGAAAATTTTCCACATAACAAAATTACAATGAGGATGTAATACCCATAAAAAATGAAAGGCCCGGTAGCTTTTTTTTTTTTTTTTGGGAAGCACTCACAAGAGTAACTCAATTCTGGGTTTCCGCATTTATACTTATGTTTACATGCACAAATTTAAAGCATTATGAACGTATGACAAAGCAAGAAGTGCATACAACATGACATACTCTGTCTTCAGGCTGTGAGAGTAACTTATGTTGCATGCACAAATTGGAAGTATAATGTATGAATGTATGACAAAGCAAGAAGGGCATGCAACACGACATACAATGTCTTCAGGTTGTGGGGCTAACTTAGGTTACATGCACAAAGCTTCCAGTTTGTGCATGTAGCACGAATACAGTGTCTTCATAGTGTATGAACGTATGACAGAGCAAGATTGTTGTGAACTAGCACAACAAAGGAGTAATTATCCGTCAGAGAGAGGTCGGATGGCAATGACTTGAAGTAGAACGACGTTAGGTGAAGAAGACATCAATTGAGGGAGGAATAGATATAGAATAGCTAGTCAAGAGAACGGCCACAGCTGGACTTTAATGATTAAGGACTTGTTTATTCATCTTTGCTTAATTCATAATAGATACAAGCTACCCCTTTTATAGAGACGACCCGACTTGACTCTTACGAAATAATTTATAAGAAAACTTATCTCTAATAATCTAATTTAATAATAACTTGCCTAACTAATAGATACATAACAAAGTATGCCTAATACACGTTGCACTACAGTGCCTACATGCTACAGTACACGAGCTACAGTACTTTCCTAGGTATTAGACCATAACAAAGATGAGCACGCAACATGACATACAATGTCTTCTGTTTGTGGGGCTAACTTATAACGGAAGCATAATGTATGAATGTGCAACAAAGCAAGAAGGGTATGCAACAACACGTGCAATGCCTCAGATTAAGTGGGTAGCGGTACTGGGAGGAATTTCTATCCACCCTTTGGGGGTGTTACCAATCACGGTGGGGGAGCGGTGAAATTTAAGCAATTTTTAGTCTTAATATATCAAGTATCATCATCAGCTTCTAGGTTTTATCAATTCTATAAAAAGAGATGGTTGATATGCGCCAACCTGGAGTTACTCTGCATATGACATACCACAAACTTTACTGTTTTTCTTGCTATCCTACGTAATGACAGTATTTCTACCTTTCTTGTCACTTCCGTTACCAGCATGGGCAATAACCTATACTAAAGTTGGTTCCACCCAATCCAATGGCCGTGATTTAAGCTTAGAGTTGTCTCCCCTTAATCGGCTAACTACTTATAATTTATAATCACTTACTATTCTTGTTCTCACTAATTATAATTACTCACCCTTATCTGTACTCTTAAAATCATGCTATGACATAAGTCTGCCATTAATTTTAAAAATATACATGTCCCCTCTGTTCATCTTAATCTATATTAAAGCCAAGTACAAACAAGGTGCCACATCATCCCAATTTCTCTACTGTTCGATTTCCATCTAATGGACACAAAAGACACATGGAAAAGCACTACAATGCAAAATAGAAAAATCTAGAAAAGGGAAACAATGTACAATAAAAGATTCTAGATTCCAGAACCCACAATAATTAAAATGTAGATTCCATTTGCCAACCAAATAATGCACGATGCATATAGAACATTTACTCCTAATTTGTTTTTTCATAATCAGGTCTTCTTTCTTGACAGTATGAAATTTCTGTAGCAATGTGCAGGTTCAATCCTAATTATATTCAAAGTCCAACATTATTGTTTTATGCTTATGTGGCTTTATGACTATTTCCATATATCGGTTAGCCTATTATTTTGCCTCACCAGTTTACATCCATGATTCACCAGTTTGATCAAATACTTCCGTCAGTTATACCAGTTTGTGTAGGCGAATATCTCTTGAAGGCATTTTCAAGTAACATGCGTATGTTCGAATTTTACATTCTTATATGAATATGTTCTTTGTTTCTTTGTTACTCCCTCTGTTCTTTTTTATTTGACGTTTTATAATCCATGCAATCAAATTTTATCAGTAACATCAAATAAAAAAGAATGGAGGGAATAAGTAGTAACCAGGTAATGGCTACAAAGCATCTCATGTTTCTTATATGATTGCTCACAATTAGGGGTGCAAACAGAGCGTATAGTTCCCGACCGTCCGTCTATCCAAATAAATTCAAATCTTATTTGGAGCATGAAACCAGATATCTGGGAATTTTCTCGGATTTTGAAGTCGGATCGCATAATTTTTGGTAAGATACGGAAACAAATTCGGAATGGAGGTATCCGTCGGATTCAAAGCTATCCAGAAAATTAGTCGAAACTATCCAGTGAAATATCCGATAACATATCCAATAACAGTAGACAATATAAAATCCCCCCACTCCCCTAACCCAGTAACCCTACCAACTATCCCTAACCACCTGTCGTCAACATCCATTCCCATGGCTGCTCCAACTCCCTCGCCGGTCGCCACCCTCCCTCGCAGCCGCTCTCCCTCGTCGGCTCCCTCCCTCGCCGCCCACCCTCCCCCTCCGGCTCCAGCACCGACGCAGTCAACCCTCTTCCCGCCGCCACCCTCCCTCGGCGCTCCTCACCTACGGCCGCCTCCCTCACCGCCATAGCCAAAGCACCCTCCCCCTCCGGCTTCGGGCTTAGGCACAATTGACCTCCCTCACTGTCGTCGCCCTCCTTCATCTACCGCTACCGCCGCCAAGACCTCCTTCCAGGACTTCGGCACTGTCAATCTCTGATGCCATCACTTGCCTCCCTCACACCGATGCTACCGAGACCTCCCCCACCGCCAAGACTTCTATCACTTTGACACCGCCGTTGACCTCTATTCTATGACTTCTTTATCCTTCTCTACTCTCTACTTCTCTAGTCTCTAGTCTCTTCTTCTTTTGAACCTTTGGACCCTGTCTGGACCTCTCCCTGACTCATTTGTTGGCTTTATTGCTATTTGTAGTTAGTAGTTACTTGCTAGTTAGTACATAGTAGTTACTACTTACTACTTGTTTAATTAGCCCCTGTCATCGTGTGATGTAGTTAAATTTGCTTGTTAGGCTACTAATGTAGTTGCATTTTGGACATGTAGTATGGTTGCTTGATCCTTATACGTGCGACACAAATGTTTTCTATTTTCGCACATTGTCCGACTAAATATTTGTAACCGAGACTAACCGTATTCGGAGCGACATGTATTCGCTCCGCATTCGTGACCGAGACAATTCGCATTCATATTCGTGTCTGGCACTATCCGTGTCCGATTCCGATTTTGAAAAGAAAATGTGGAATAGGATACATGATAAGCGAAATCCGTTTGTATCTGCTCCGATTGCACCCCTATTCACAAGCATTTTTTTCTTTGGTTTCTCGATCATTCAAGCTTATCAAATGGGCTAAAAAAACTAAATGGGTAGGTTTCTAGTAATAGCTGAAGTCATTATATATTGCATACAAAAATAAGGAGAAATTTTGTATGTTTTACTTAAAATGATTATTAATAAAATCATATCTGAAGTTTGGTATATATTGGACGCGGTATATGACACTATTTAATCGAACTTTATATGCTCTAGCAGCATGGGTTCCACGTGTACGATTACTAGTTACAATACAGTTTACCAGTCGAAACTTTAATACAATGTTCCTTTTTTACCCCTGTGGATGCAGGAAACCCAAGTGTGGCAAATCAGTGCCTAACTGCCTAATATAGCATTCTACTTGTTCTTTCTTCTTCAAACAATACAACCAGGAACTAGGGCTGCATAATCATGACATCAGTATCATTCACTGCATACAAGGAAGTGATAAACAGACTCACCTAGGCAGCATCGAGGCTTGATCACCATCAGCGTGAGCTGAAAATGGAGAATTGACTTCTGGATAGCCATGGTCTGCCTCATCATCGGTCTCACAGCAAGAGTCCTCAAACGAGCTCGAGCACTCCGTGCTGTCCCCCCCTTGGTTATCATTCACAGGCTCAAAACTCATCACAGCCAGATCATAAGAGGAGGAAGCACCCGCCACAGGACCAGCACCGGCAGGCTCAGTGCGACCATCGCCCTCGCAGTGCACAGGCTCAGATTTCACCACCACGTTGCTCAGGTTCTTGGCATCACCACCCTCGCCCTCAACATCCAAGTCCGGAGCCGGGTCATCAGAGGAGGAGTCCATACCATCCTCACAAGCCACCATGACTGGATCATACGAGCGGAATACCCCTGGCACAGGACCACCAGGGGCGGACCTAACATCTGGCATGGGGGGTTCCTCGAAAATTTTGGAACATAAACTGCTATCAATAGTACTCCACCACGCAGCCAACAAATCCACAACAATCTGCATGGATTGGATTGGAGAGAAAGAAAGATTTAGATGAGATTGCTGCCTCACAGAAAAGAAAAGATCCTCCAGAACAAAACTTGCTCTTAGAACCAGGGGCGGAGCTGGGAAAAAAATATAGCCTGCGCATGTTTTAATATGGCTAACATGTCGTAGACAAGTCAATACAAAATTAACAATCACACATTCACACTAGTTGTAATTAACTAAAAGCAATCTTGAAATCCAATATACATATGATTGTGCATAGATAAAAACTAAATGCATAAAATAAAACCATGGTGGTAACTCTCTGCCGAAGCGTAAGTAGATATTTTGAGATGACAAGTTAATATAAAATTAACAATCACACATTCACACTAGGTGTAATTAACTAAAAGCAATCTTGAAGTCCAATACACATATGATTGTGCATAGATAAAAACTAAATGCAATAATGCATAAAATAAAACCATGGTGGTACCTCTCTGCCGAAACTTAAGTAGATATTTTGCGATGACAAAAGTACAATCCACACCCAAATGACACTGTAAGATAAGAAAATATGTTGATTAGTGTAACAATCATGTAGCATACCAAAAAATTGAAATTGAAAAAGAATCAAAACATACCGCCACCACTTTCAATGCTTCTCTTAGGAACCAAGAACTTCCTCATTTCTGAAGTTTCTATCACATGAAGCAAAACAAAGAAAATATAGGATATTTAGTGCCTCTTCACTGTAACATACCTTACTAGTTGAGTAAGAAACACTCATCATTCATCAATATCACTCATAATGGGTGAGGTTGAAAAATGCAAAATCACACATATGCAACTTGCACTCCACAAACTATATATTTTCAGTCAATTATTTGCAATAACTAAGATAATTCCTATGGGCTATGAATAAATGGCGCACCAAACAAGGAACTTGCTAAATCACAAAAAAAAGCTGCTTCTAGTTAAGTTTCAAAAAGTAGCAAATACACATTCATAGTATGACGGCTATTCTAGTATTCCGTATGTTTATCTCGAGCTGTATGGTATCGAAATAATGTTAGGGCCAATTTAGTTCAGATATCCGCATGACTAGTACCAGCAAAAGTGCAATTCAAATAACCAGGAAAATATTCCCCACATATTCGCGAAACCTACCGGTTGACAAGCAGATCAACTTTAAATCATTTCTTAAGCTCCAGTATCCAAACCAAACAATTTATAGTTATGCAGTGCAGACATGAGACATCCCAAAAATCCAAAATAAACAAAGGCGAATTCTTTCGAATTCCTTGTCTAATGATAAAGCCGAATCCATTCGAATTTCATGTCTAACTCGCCAGAACTGTGGAGAAGAAACAAAATAAGAAAGGGTATTGTGGGCCAAAAGAACAAAGGATGCAGTAAATTCCCTACACTCACCTAAGATCAACAGAAGCCTGTCTACTGCTGCTGCCCCAGTCCTCAAGTGCAGTAGGAGCAGAAGACACTAAATACTAGTAATAGTAGTAGGCGGCTAGGCGCCCTGTGCCAGCGGGCAGCGGCCGCGCCCGGCTTTACTGGCTGGCTCTGCGCCTCCGCGACTCCGCCCCTGCCCTGCCGGCGTCGCCGCGACGCCGCGCCGGCGCCCTGCCCTGCTGCGCCCTGCCGCAGCCCGCTCTGCCGCCTGGCCGGGCACCGGCCGCCTGCCTCACGCCGCCGCCGCGACGCCGCCTGTGGCTGCCTGTGGGGGAATTGGCGATCAGGGGAGGGGATGGAGACTGCGTGGGGTGTGGCGCACACACTGGCACTGCTCTTCAGCTCTTGGTTTTCGGCCAAGCCTTGCCCACCCTGCCCGGATGGTTGGCTCCGCCCCTGCCTAGAACAAGAATCCAAGCAAAGCTAGGGCTTCCTTACCAGCGAAAGAAGAAATCAATCCAAGTCCGGATGGATCTCCACTCCACGCCAGTCAGGTAGAGCGGAGGAGGAGGACGACGCCGTCGCGAGGAGGGATTGGGAATTGGGAATTGGGAATTCTTGCGGGCTCAATCGCCCAGATTCTGCGCTCGCGGGGGCGTGAGGAGACGAGATCGATTTGGGGATTCGCTTCGCTCCACCACTTCCTTTGGAGCGTGCTTTTATTTCTTGCGGTCTTGCGGAGACGACGATGGAGAGAGGAGGGGCATCAATTACTACTTTCCGAGAGTTTACACCGTCGCGTCGAGCGAGCTGTCCTCCTCCCCCGTGGTGTCTCCCGCTGGATGGATGGCTCACACGCCGACACGCGTCTCTTCCCCTCCTGTGCCATCAACGCTCGCTTCTATTAGGGCATCTGTAGTGTATAAAAATAGAGGGTTTAAGCCACCTTAAGGTCAACCTTATACATTACAGGAGTGACCTTAAGCAGGCTATAAAAACATCTGTAGTGTATGAAAATAGAGAGTCTTAAGCCACCTTAAGGTCAACCTTATATATTACAGTGGTGACCTTAAGCAGGTTATAAACGAAAAAGGCTTAAGGCTGGTCCTCAAGCTAAAGACCTGACCACAAGCATTAAAATACAATTTTTCTTTATCTGCCAAGTGGGACCGTCTTAAGGTCTCTTGGGTTATATACACTATGGAGTCAGCCTTAAGGTTTAGATGGGACCCACCTTAAAGCCCTTTGGGTTATATGCACTACATATGCCCTAAGCAAAAAAGGCTTAAGGCTGGTCCTCAAGCTAAAGACCTGGCCACAAGCATTAAAATACAATTTTTCTTTATCTGCCGAGTGGGACCGTCTTAAGACCCTTTAGGTTATATACACTATGGAGTCGGTCTTAAGGTTTAGATGGGACCCACCTTAAGACCCCTTGGGTTATATACACTATGGATGCCCTTACGGGTAGAGAAGAAGGGTAGGTATGTGGCGATCAACGGCTCAGATTCTTTGAGCCGCTCCTGGTGACATCCAAGGAGAGTAAGAAGTTGAGGCACTCGCGATGGTCTACTCGAAAATCCAAGTCGTGTTCACTAGTGCTATGATTTTTTATTTTTAGCTATAATTTTTTATTTTTTGCTAATTATAATAGAGATTAAGATAGTAAAAGATATTTGTCTTGAGAAGTCACCCCGTTCAAAACGGCTTCTGCAATAACTACTATAAATGGCATATAGAAATCACCTTTAGAGCATGTACGATGCAGGTGCTTAGAGAGATGCTTAGTAATAAAAAAACTAATTTCTCTTGCCACATAGGATAGATAAGATGTTTATTTTGAAGCATCAATGTTTAAATAAGTATCGGTACTTAGCAGGTGCTTATGTGTATACCTATATCTAATTAATGGATAATATAGCATCTAAGTACCTATGGAAGAGATGCTTGCATTGGAGGAAATAACTTTTGCATGGGTGTTTGATGATGTGGCTATATTCTCTCTCTTTAAGCATTCATATATAAGCATCTTGTATTGTACATGCTCTTAGAAGCCACTCCATTCAAAAGCCGGTTTTAAAAGTCAAAAGCCAAAAGTTATTTGAAATAGGGCCGATAATGATAACTCTATTGTCTGTGGTTTGCTATCTCTTTAAAGGGATGTAGTTTTCCTAACGTAATAACTACGATGTGGTTATAAGGCATGTTAGGGCATCTACAGTGCTCCACTCTGAACCGTGGTCTCGTCGAGCCACGGTGGACGAGAGGAGGAAAGGTGGTGGCTTGTAGTGTGTAAGAGGCGCCTGCAGAAGCTACATTGGTTTAGGGAGAGAGAAGGTGGTCCATGTAGGAGAGAAAAGGGCGGCCACGCCAAGGCTTGCGAACGGCGGCGAAGCTGGATGGGCGATGAAATGGTGTTGGAGTCGTGCGCGACCAGATCTAGGCTGGGACAAGGTCGCTGGCTGTCGGATCCAGTCGGACGAGAGCGACGGCGCCGACAGCCAGCGATGACGAGGTCCGACTAAGATCCGACCGGATAGATCAGAGCCTGGCAGTGGTGAGGTCAGTGAGGCGGCCCAGCACCGCAAAATCAATAAACGCTCTCGCATAGGTAGGCACATACCAAGAAGATCATGCTCCCCTCACTGCCAAGTCGGAGCAGCTCGAGGGCCTTCTCTAGCATGTCCTCCTCCACTGGCGTGGGCGCCCGGCGCTTATGGAGCTCCTCGGTGAAGGGACGGAGGAGCCAAATCCGGTGGGATAGTGCCAGCAGCTGCTGCCAGCGTCGGTGGTGTTGGTGCAAGGGCCCGACGAGGACCAGTCATCGTCGGGTCATGTGGGAACGAGGCACATCCGGCGGAGCGGCGGCAGTGATAGAAAGCAAAGTAAAAAGAGGGGAAGCAAAGGGGAAGCGAATATGGGGGGAGAGAGTAAAAAGAAGAGATGAGGGGATGGGTCATGGGTGGCTTGCTGGTGGGTCTTTTAGGGTGATGTGCAATTAAATTTCTTTCTTCTGGGCTCTATGTGTAAATATTTGGCCTCTGGTATAAATTATAACAATATAGGGGCTTTAAGAGAATAGGTGGAGGGCTGAACTAGAAATAGCTGAAGCTACCATGCATTGTGGGAGGAGAAATTTCTGAGTAGTGACTTGAGCTGATGTAGGGTCATTCTCTCTCCTTGAACCACCACCTTGTGGTAGCCTCTATTGTGTATGCTCTTAGAAGCGTCGATTCTAGTGTAACGGTTTCTGGTTATAGTTTCCCGTGCACGAACAAGTTCCTTGTTTCCCTATTTACGTGCCTCTTTCCAATCCTTCTCCAACATTGCATGTGAAAAAGGCCATGCAAGAAGGATTCCTCTACCTGCCACTCACAGTGATGTATACCCCTTACCTACGCTGCCTTACCCCCTCACCACTTCACCATCTCTTCATCACCATGAAGGGGCCGAGCCAGGGGAGCTTTATCAGGGTCTAGTCTATCCTCCGGCAGTTGAAGCCCCCACCCCCTTGAATTGGCAGTGCAGAAGGTTAGCATGCAAGAAGGTCGACAACGACCTCTGAAACATCCATCTCTATCTCCTCCCTATAACCCTAGCGGTCACCATAGCAAGTTGGGCCACTGGTAATGCAGTGAGGCTGCTAGTGTCCTCCCCCCTCCCATGATGAGAACCAAGTTGGATCTGGTCAGATCTAGCTTAGATATGACTAGAATCAAGTTGGATCTGGTTATAGTTTCCCACTAGGCTCCTCCCATGGTTGTTTCTTCCTCCAAGTGCTCAAGAAGATACATAATGTCAAGAGCAAGGCCACCGTGCTATACACATCACATCCCTCTTTTATGTTTCTTTGTGAATATAGATTTGATTTTTGTTTGAGGTTCTTGATTTGAATCGGATCTAAATTTGACAAAGTCCAAGAAGGAGATTGGGATGGGCAAGAAGAAGAAAGGAACTAAACATGACAGGAAGAACTTGTGCTTTACATCGTGAGGCTAGGATTTCAGCAAGTATGGTCATATTTGCTCATTTTTTCATACACACATCAGAGATTGTTTTGAAGTGGGATAAATTGATTAGGTCTGTAGGGGGATTTTGTGTATTGCCCCATTCTAGGACACGAATGAACCATTCAAGATTTCTAATTTGTTATATTTTTGTGTGCCATTTAGCTGAACTTGAACTAGTTGTACGCAATGAAAGAATTTGGGGGAGGTTAACTAGGGTGCATTCCGTAGCACTTATGGTTATGGCTTTTCATTTATGTTACAGTAACTACCTTTTAAACGGTGCATTTTTTAAAAACAAGTAAATTGTAGTATAACTGTACCGAGTTTAGTTGTACTTGCTAAAATCGCATGCAACTATTTTCTTCTATGTATTGTCTCTTATGAACAGTCTAGAATCCAAAATTTTCAGTCATAAGCCACAGTTCAAAGAATCTTAACCAATAACCTGTTTTAGTACAAATAGTAGTAAGGAGCATGCATTAAAGTGTCCTTAACAAATAACTTGTTTTAGTACTATTTACATTAAGTGATTGATTTACAGCCCACTCACGACTCTCAAATCATTTGTTCCTGTAGCTTGTGCTTTTCTTTGACTACAATATAAGGGAGCTTGAGGACAAAGCGAAGCTACTCAAGAACCTCTCAGACCCCAACATTAGATTTTTGTCTCCTTGAACACTTTTGTTGCTTTGGTTATAATGTGGGATTATTGTGATGTTTTTCATATTTCAGGGAGCAAATACACTGAGTTAACAATTGATTTTTAACTGATTGTCTTCTTTAAAAATATTTTTTTAAATGGATATGTATTTCTTTGTTTAAGGCCATAATATCCAATTCTTTTCCTGCTAAGTGCTAATTGATTAATACATGCTAATATAGCAATATGGATTATTTTGGGGGAATATCATGGAGTAAGTATCTTGCTGTCAATGTTTGTTGATGGTATTTTAGGAATAGTACTTTAAAAATAATGAAATAGTCTATGAGTACTTGGAGAAGTTATTGATTTGGAGAAATTATGACTAGATCTAGATGTTTAAGATCATTTATGGTTGGAATATTAGGTAGTATGTATAGCAGTACAACATTGTTGTTTTTCCTTTTGTGACACATTGACACCGTTGCATCACCAATTTAGATCATTAGTTACGTTGTCCACCAACAAGACATGCATATGGCATTTCTTCACCACCGATTCTTTCCCTTTTACTATTTAGCATATAGCAGCCATATACTCTTAGTTATTTATTTGTAACTTGGTACTTCAATACTTGTATAGTTGTTTTTGTTCATAGATTTGCAATAATAGAGAAACAAACTTTGCGTAACTATATTACAATCAATTCAAGTAGTACTCCATCAATCAATGAGAGTACAACTCAATCAAAGTGTAAAATACTATGTTTGTGTCAATTTAGCCAGTCTTTTGAGCCCACCTTCTATTTTTGTCCTGACTTCGCCATTGTAGCCATGCCATCATGTTCTTACCTAATTTGTACATCATTGCCACAAAATAGTGGCCACAACACTTTGGGCATGGATCTCGCACTCATGTTGTTAGCCAATTTGCACTGAAGTCGCTACACTACTTGCAGCGATCCCATAGCCACACACTAGCACGACGCATGCCACCACCTCTAAGGCTCTAAAGCCTCTGTCTCCGCTAATCTATGCTTGGGTTTTGAGTGAGTCACAAGTGTGAGTGGTATAGATCAAGTGGCTTTAGTAAGCCACTATAAGCTGGTCTAAACAACTCACCCTATAGATCAAGTGGCTTTAGTAAATCACTATAAGCTGGTCTAAACAACTCACCCTAGGCCTTTGGATTACAAGTGAGTAGTCCATCACACAAGATGTAGGACGTAGCAACTTTGTACTTCATTGAACATGGCTACAAGAATCAGGACGTAGCAACAAATAGACTATTGACAAGCTGTATTCGATTTGCTAGCGTTAATGTCACCCTACTTTACTAAGGTCTGGTAGCCATAGGCGATGCTTAGGCCCCAACTGCCTTGATAGTGGATCTACCATTGCTTGTCAATTGCCACCACTCCTAGTTGGCAAGGCCACATTGCCTCATCACATATCACCGAGGTACCTGAACAGACTTTGGTATATCTCATTAGAACCCTTATCTTCCCTTTTTTCGAGAACACCTCATAACATTTATCTTTTTTTAGAACATATCACAACCCTTGTCCTAACCGAGCAAGTGAAAGTTTTTTTTGGCATCTTCGAAATCTATCTTTTCTCTAGAGTTGAATGTAAATGAGAAGACATCATGCCAACTCATCCAATCAATAATAATAGGATGCGACTACAAACTGGCTGAGGGCCCGCTGATCCCTCCACGCGCACATCCAAAAAATCTAAATGACAAAAAATAACATGATGCGGCAGCCCTCCACCAAGGCACATGAAGGCCCACTATTACAGTAAGCATTAAACATGCTAGCATCCTCTCCAAATTTCTCCCTAAGTACTAGTAACATAAAACCATATTAGTATAGTTGTGAAGCAAGGCAGTATAAATTCCATAGCAAGTTGGGATTAGCGTCGAAGCAAAATGAGTATAATTTGCAAGCAAAAATAAAAATTAAAACCAACTTAGTATACATGTGAAGCAAGCTGGCATAAATTCAAAAGTAAGCTAGGATAAAATATGGAAGAAAATGAGTATAATTTGCAAGCAAAATAAAAAATGAAACCAACTTTGTATAGGTGTGAAGCAAGTTAGTACAAATTCAAAAACAAGTTGGAAAAACATGAAAGCAAAAACTGAGTATAATTAGAAAGCAAAATAAAAAATAACACCAGCTTAGTATAGGTGTGAGCAAGTCCGTAGAAATTCGAAAGCAAATTAGGACAAACATGAAAAAGCAAAATAAAAAATAAACAAAAGCAGGAACTAAGCAAGTTAAATTAACTAGAAATGTGAGATGGAATAGGGAAGAGGAGGGATGGTTTTGCCTTACATACGTAGAGTAGAATCATGAGAAGAGGGATTCAATAAATCTTGATAAAGTTCTCTGATATTCCTCGGTCGTCCGCCCCTGGCCCTTTCTCCATCTCTCTCCCAACCTCTATTTTCTCTCTTTTGCTTGCTCTTTAGCTAGCACATGGACTCTGTTGTGGTTACAGACCAAATAGAGAGAGAGAGGTATGGTAGTGGAGAGTTAGGTGAGCAATGCTTAGGGTTTCCCCTATGGCCTGTATCGTATCGTGTGTGTGTGTATATATATCCACATGGGGAGTATTTTTACAACCTTGCCCTTACACCTGAGTAATCCCCTCAAGGGTATTTACGTCATTACATACGTCCCATATCGGGCTTTACAGCCTTCTAACAGGCCGGCTGGGCTTAGGTGGGGACCATCTCTACAATAGGAGCCTCTCATGGTGACGGGCTTCACGGGCCGAAGCCATGTTATCGAGCCATTTGGCCCCCCATGGCCTGTGAACTTCTGTATTGTTTGATGGAGCCTTATCGCCTAGTGTAGTCCCCATGGACGGCGCCAACTGTTGTGGTTACAGACCAAACAGAGAGAGAGGTATGATAGTGGAGAGTTAGATGAGCAATGCTTAGAGTTTCCCCCATGGCCTGTATCGTATATATATATATATCCACATGGGAAGTGTTTTTACAACTTGCCCTTACACCTGAGTAATCCCCTCAAGGGTATTTACGTCATTACATATGTTCCATATCGGGCTTTACAGCCTTCTAACAGACCGACTGGGCTTAGGTGGGGGTCATCCCTACAATAAACTCCCTGTTTGGCACATCAATGCATGTAGCGCACAGCTAGCACATGGATTCCCTTTCCTTGCATGGCACATCGATGCATGCAACACAGAACGAAAAAGTTGCTCTAGCCCCTGTTGGTCTCCATGGCAGGTAGACACATGAATGCACAAACGCTATCCGATAAAAAAAAGAGGGTATGTCGCTTTTCCTACGTCATCATGTGCCAACGACTCGCCACATGCTACTTTTATCAGACAGCTCCCATGGGTGTGCGCATTGTTCCTCCATCGGGCGCACGCGTGAAATCAGGATTTCCCGATAATAATAAGCGCACAATCGAACAATTTCCTTTTATTACACATCAAGCAATAAACACATCCTATCTTTTTATTTAGAAACACATATAAATGCCTCCCTATCTAAAAGGAATTTGTAAAAAAGAACATGACAGGTGGGTCCCACCTCAAACTCAAATGGGCCAGGTGGGTTTGGGCCTGGGCTTTGTGTTGACTTAGTTGGGAATTGTGTTGGGCATAAGATAGGTTAGACATGGACCAAGTTGAATTTGAATGTTTGGCACATATGGCACTATTTAAATCCATCTTTACAAAAATGTCAATATACATGCTAGAATGGCAAAAATAGCACTTTTACCGCACAATGACCGGTGGCAACAACGTGGAGCTAACACGTGGTGCTTGGATCCTTGCCACCATACAGCAAGTGGCCTATTGCTTGGCCACCATGCAGCAGGTGGCCTACTGCTTGGCCACCATGCGCCTCCCAGCATGCTGCCTGGCTACAATGCGGTAGGTAATTAAGCCAGCTAATTAGCAGGCTTAATTACATGTCTTAATTATTATTTTATATTACTACTTCTTTAATTTTTTTAAATATAGCAAATGAGCTCAAAAAATTAAAAAAATTTACATGTAGCCTTCTGACATAACATACTTCATTATGTAAATTTTCTATAATTTTATCAGGTGTGAATATTACTCAAACATTCACACGATTACGTTGTTTGTAAGAGTTGTTACATATAGCAAATGAGTTCTAAAAATTACGAAATTTTATGTGTAGTTTCCTGACATCTTCAACCTAATTTTATAATTTTTTTAGGAATTTTATGTACTCTAAATTTGCCATGTTAATTCATGTTTTTTAATCATAATTAGCGATTGAAATCCTAGGTCGCACGGTGAAAGCATTTAGGCTCCTAAAATTGGTTTTGGTAATTAATAAATTTATGTGAATATGAGACCAACCTGTTTATTAAGTGCTTAAAAGGCTTAGTCCCTAAAATAGTGATGAGACACATGCTAAGGATCAACATAAAGATCAAAGTGGCTCAAGGCAAAGATATATGTAGACTAGGATTCTTTTTATTTTTACTTGTCTTAGAAAAAGGATGAAAGACCGAATTATAGGCTAAATGTTGTACCATTAAGAGGGATCATGGCAAGTAGCGTGAGAGCATATTCTTGTGCCATTTGGATCAATTTAGGATCATGTATTCATTGAAAAAAATTGGTAGCCAAATCTGTGCTCTGTCTAGAATAACGGAAGTACCAGAGAATCAACGGCGGAACTACCGTAGAGCGGTAGTACGCAGCCTCAAACGGTACTTCTGGTGCTCAAAAGCTCCAAAAAACCGAACTGAGCCATTTTCCAGAGAGCACCCTCGGAATCGATCGGTGCTCTATCCGGACAACCGGAAGTACCGGCGTGTAAACTGCGGTACTTCCACTTCCCAGAAACTCCAACAAAACAGAGCGGGGCCTTTTTTTCCAGGGAGCACTCTCAGGGTGACTTTGTGTCTATGGCAAATGGAAGTACCAAAGTTTCAATGGCGGAACTACCATGGAGCGGTAGTACCACAACCTTAAATGGTACTTTCGGAGCACAGAAACTCCGAATAAGCCGAGCGGAACCTTTTTTTTCAGAGAGCGCCAACTCTCGGCCTGGATCTAACAGAAGTACCACACCGACTTCTCGGAACTTCCAGTTAACGGAACTACCGGATTTATAACGGCGGTAGTTCCACGCCAACTTCCAACAGCAAGCTCAGAAGCTCTGACATAGCCATTACTATCATGTCAAAACAGGTGCAGAAGTACCGGCCATTGGCCTGCAGTACTTTCGCTCACCCTGAATTTTTCTAGAATTTTCATGTAACGGCTAGTTTTGGTTGGTAAGGGTATAAATACCCACCCATCTACTCAAGGACAGTAAGAAGAGATCCTATTGAACATCTTTGAGCATTAAAAATTGACTCCACACCTCATTTACTCATTGTGCATTCATTTGAGGTAGTTAAGCCAAACAAGTGCATTTCATCACTAAATTGATCCTTTGTCACTTGATTGTCATCAAGCAAAACTCATGATCTTTTACTCTTGGTGTTTGCCGGTACCTGGACAACTTGGTGGGAGTTTGCATGGTGACTTCTTCAACAAAGTTGGGAAGAAACCCGACATCGACTTGTGAGTGGTTTGGAATCCACCATTTTTGGAGTAAAGAAAGGACTACCACTAGTGGATTGAGGAGCTGAGGCTTAATTCGTGGAGTCAGTCCAATTCGTTTGGGTTTTTCTCAACGTGGACTAGGGGAAACCGATAAGTTTTCGATCACCATGGTAAAAACATCGCGTGTTCATTGGTTACCTCTTTATCTCTTTTCCAGCTCTTATATATTTAGTATATTGTGATTATTTACTTGTGATAGAGCGTTTTGTAGAGATTAATTCTTGTAGTGCCTTAAACTTACTAGAATGGTGTAGGTTTCAATTGCTTTAAATTTTTGCTATATTAAAATTGTAGGAATTATTTAGAAGGCAAGAAAAATTTTAAAACCTCCTATTCACCCCCCTCTAGTTGGTCATCCTTGATCCTACACACGATCACTGTGCGGCAGTCATCTTTTGTAGTGTATGACCTCCCTCCTCATACATATGTCGGCCCGTTGCTACTTCCCCATTTCCCCTCCTTCATTCGCACATTTGTCAATGTGTCCATGTAGAGTTTCACTCGTACAATTTGGACATGAACCACAGGGGTCTTTGGTAGGACATGATGCAACGGCCCCAAACAAGGACATGAAAATAACTACGAAGGGACATCGGCAGTCGCGGTGCTTCTAGAATGAGATGGATGTCAGCCAACGTACCAACATTAGCCACACAATAAAGTACATGATATGCAAGACCTCCAAGCACTCAACGAAGGATTGCCCCAACAAACCGAGCTCATCTGGTCGCCATTTGGTGTCATGATTTTATGTATCTTTTTTGTTTATAGAATTAATTCATATTTGTAGCAATTCAAGTTGTGCTATTTTATGTGGTGGTAATTGGTAATTAATCAATTGATTACTTAAATGATTAAGTCTGTAATCTATTATCGCATATGATTATTTATGCCAACCACATCGATGCGTCAATCATTTAGTTACATACTTTAGAAGATTGCAAATAACCACGTTTAACAGGGGAGAACTATGGTACAAGCATCTCCAGATGTGCATAATGGTAGAATGTGCCTGGCGCTACCCACATGTAGTGTTGCAGAGGAGGTGCCTCAGACGTGGCTGGCCATCATTGCAGTAGCACGCACATATGCAGTTAGGGTTCGTGCAACAACACGTGGGATTATAGGAACTTCTTATATTGACGACCTCCTCATTACCCCTCTCCAAGACCTGCATGACTACGCCTCCCTGTGTCTACATTTTGGCTATACCGGTAGGAGACGGAAGCTCACCTGAAGGCGTGCAAGTGTAGGGAGTGCGACACTCGCAGGAGGAGCGCGAGAGAAAGCGTGAATTGGCGGCCAAGGCCAGCGCAACTGGCGAGGACTACAACGTAAGCGTGAACTGGCGGCCAAGGTCAGCGCGGCTGGCGAGGATTACAACGTCGACCTCACGAGGAAGGGAAAATGGCCATGGTCAACATAGTAGTACAACCCTCTTCGCCTATATGTGTACCATCCTTAGTTTCTTAGCTTGCATGCCATGTCGCCCCTTGTTGGGTCAACTATTGTTTTGTTATCGTTACGGCGCTCCACCTGTATGGGACCCGAGCGCACCAACATCAGTCGAGCAAAATTCATAATACATAAAATTCCCAAAAAATAGACAATTAGGATGATTGTGCTGAGAGGCTGCACATAAAATTTCATATTTTTTTGAAGCTCATTTGCTATATATAACAACTCCTACAAACAACATAACCGTATGAATTTTTGAGCAACATTTACACTAGATAAAATTATAGAAAAATCACACAATGAAGTACGTTGTGTCGGGAGGTTGCACATAAAATTTTATAATTTTTTGTGCTCATTTCCTATATTTAAAGTATCAAAAATTAGTAATATAAAATAATAATTAAAGTGGGTAATTAAGCTGGTTTAATTACCTGCCGCATGGTGATCAGGCGACATGCTGGGAGGCGCACGGTGGGTGGCTGAGCGGCAGGTGCGTGGCCAGCTGGTGGCCAGGCGGCAAGTCGTCTGCTGCACGGTGACGGGGCTCTAGGCGCCACATGTCAACTCCACGCCGCTACTGCTAGGTCACCGTGCGGCAGAATTGCCATTTTCACGCGTATACTGTCATTTTTGTAAATATGGATTTAAATAGTTCCATTTGTGCCAAAAAAAATTCCTTGAATAGTGCCAAAATGTTTATCGATCTTAGCACCATGCAAGGTACGGGTTTTCTAGATTAGGCTTATAAGCCAAAGCTTCTACCTTATTTTATACTGTAACTGTTGTTGGATTATTCTGTGTAATTAAATATAAAAAAGAAAAAAAACGTTATATCAGCACAGACACTACAAAGAAATAAGGGGAAAAAAAAGCAAAAAAGCTAAAAAAAATGAAAAACCAGTAGGCAGAAACTGAAGCCGTTTAGAACGGGATAAGTTGGCCCCTCTTCTGTGGCCTATTTGATGTAGCTTGTCCAATGGGCAAGCCTTAAATTGGCTTATGCAGAAATTTTGTAAGAAACAGTTTATTGCCTTATATGAATTGGACAACATTCCAGCCTTCCATGCCTTATTGGATAAATCCATCAAGCTAGGTTATATAGGTTTTTTGGGTCAAATAAAGCGTACGAGAATACAGTAATTCAATTTGTTTTCCAACTTAATCCATCTCTCCGAGGGGTGTGTTTGGTTCGTGGATGGAGGTTGTATCGTATATCCTGATTGAGTGGATGCAGACTGAGTGGAATCGTATTTCAGAAAAAGAAGATGTTTGGTGAGGTTGCATGAGCGGATGCAAAAAAACTGAGATGATGTTTGGTTGCCTGTACGAGCGGATGCAGTCTACAAAACCTGAGAGGCTGACACGTGGGACCGCATAAGATACACTGCATCAACTCATCCAGGATGGCCAGTGAAGCTCATTTTGAGCGTATCCACCTATCTAGGATGAGGGCGTATTTTTGCATCCGCTCATGCAAGCTGCATCCACTCGTACAGACAACCAAACAGGCTCTTTCTCAGATTATACGGATCCACCCAGCCAGGACGAAGGAGATTCAGGCAACCAAACACACCCTAAAGACCGAACGGATCGCCAGCGACGGCGAGCAGTAAGCAGAGCCCAGCAACAGAACAAAACTCTGCTGAGTCAACTCAATATACAAACGGAACATTTTCCCGAGCTCAACTGGTTCAAACCAACCAAGTGTCATATTCCAGACATACTTAAGCACTAAACACTTAACAAAAATAAAAAAGTTCCTCACCCAGGTCATGTCAAATGATCAACTCATGTGAATTGTAATGCCCTGCAATTAAGCAAGTATCTTTCTTCATACACGGAACCCATTAGACTGCTATGTCGAGTTGATGAATTCGATGTATGATGCATCCCATTGTAGTCAAATAAGCAAAATGATACTTGAGATGCGTAAAGATCAAATAACACGGCATAAGCAAAAGGCTCTGAGTTAGTAAAGGTTACATCAAGTAAACATGCCAATCCGACTAGGACAAAAGAACAGTTGCAGTTTCCAGGCAAGTAGCAACAGGCACCACTTCCTATCTGACAGAGTACTGAATGTAAGACCACAAATCCTAATTCTTGGACGAGTTGCTCTCCAGCTCTTTCCTTAGCTGCAGGGAGAAGTCATCATTGACATCATCGTCATCCCAGTCATCCTCCCATTGCTGAACTGCTTCATTGCCTTCTTCCTTGTCATCCCACTCTGTAATTCAGATGTTTATACAAGAAAATAGCGTCAGTCGAATGGATCTTTTTGACATAGAGATAACATAAGCATATATTGTTTGCACATACAATTTTAACAATATAGATTTGATTCACACAATGTTCCATTAGCATACTATCAGAATCTTGCAATGAACAGGGCCATGGAACACAAAAAACAATATGTAAGTATTAACTATTAAGCAAGTCAATCCTGAAATAGTTATAAGAGGAAACTAAACAAACCGCACACTTATCCAAATGAGTCGTGAAATGGTTACATCAGAAGACTAAACTGCAAACATTATCTAAAATTTCGCATCATTTGGGCCTTGAAAAGTAAGCAGACGTAATCATAGCTGTGCAATATTTTCTCGACCTGATCAAGTGGCACGACCAGAAGGTTTTGCCACTATCCTTCTTTCACAAGCTGAAAAATTGAAGCGTGCACAAGTAATTGTTATATGAACCCGATCTATCCACGTGAACCTACAAAAACCTTATAAAATGGCACAAGTTCATAATCTAAATGAGCCAATATGATATAGAGTTATCACCTACAGATACTGAATTATCATCTCAGAGCTCACATTGCACAATGGGGTTCCCTAACTAGGCAGTGGAAGAGAACTATTATATCTACGTGCTTCGATGGACACAAGATACCACCAGCCCGAATTTTAAAGTTTATGGTGAAGTGGTAAAGTAGTTTTTCTGAATGATTTTAAGTGGTAAAATAGTTTTTCTGAATGATTTTTTTACCAACACAGTACAACTAGGCGAAGTATTTGACAGGAACCACAAAAAACAGATCAGTCGCTTGTGTACAAGATGGACGAGCCCTACTTCTCCAACTCGTCTACCATTCGAGCTATTCTACCAGGATGCGTAGAGATATCTATCAAAAGGGAAAATCCAGTAAGGCAGGGCGCGTAGATCTGCCAGTACATACAGCCACGCATGGAGAGTAAAGGCGAGGAGTCGATAAGAAACTGTACCTTGGTCGATCTCAAACTCCTCGAACTCGTCGTCGTCCTCGAGCAGGTCCATCTTGGCTGCCTCCGCCGCCGACTCGGGCTTTGTCGTCTCCGCCATCGGGACCCCTACACCCGCGACGCGATCCGATCCGAGCAAGGAACCACCGCTGGCGGAACGAACCCTAGAGAGGACGCAAGGGCCGGTGAGACCGGCAATAATCTGAGGTCTGGGTGGGCTGATCCAGGAGAGATCGAGAGGAACTGGACGAACGCACCTTGTCGCTAGAACACGCGCGCCGCCGCCGATGGGAGCTGGATGTTTTGCTTGGGGAAGAGGAAAGACGCGAGAGGAGACCGGGGGTGTTTGTTACAGAGAGGCACCAAGCAGGGGGTTGTTTGTAAAAGTTGTGCTTCTAGTTATGTACTCATGCGTTGTACGTTGTAACAGAACTCATTGAATCTAATCTAAACTAATAAACCACTAGTTAAAATTATCCTACATCCACCCAACAATTACCTGCTCCACAGTCATGACCTTAACTACATCCACACCACAATATGCACCCAGAAATACACCATCCTAAAAACGTGCGCACCAGATTAACTCTCCTCCATTCTCTCTCCTTACTCAACCATATCCGACGGTCATCCTTCAATGGATCTGCAGTACCCCTCCCGCGTCCCGCTCCCCCACTCGTGAAATATCCGCCGATCCGCTCCGCCCTCGCTCCTCCTCCGCCTCCGTCTCTCCCGCTCCTCCTCCTCCCCCGCTCAGCCGCCGCCTCCTCCTCCCCCCACCCCTCCGCTCCGCCGCCGCCTCCTCCTCCCCCCACCCTGCGCCGCCGCCGCCTCCTCCTCCTCCCCACCCCACCCTGCGCCGCCTCCTCCTCCTCCCCTCCCCACCCGCGCCCCCTCGATTTTTCCGCTGCTCCTCCCCACCCCCGCGCCCCCTCGGTTTTTCCACTGCTTCGCCGCCAGATCCGCTCCGCCCTCGCTTCTCTCGGCTCCTCCCCCCGCTCCGCCGCCTCCTCCCGTCGCTCCTCCGCTCCGCCCTCGCCTTCTCCTCCCCACCCCGCGCTGCCGCCGCTCCTCCGCTTCGCCCTCACCTTCTCCTCCCCACGCCGCACTGCCGTCGCCGCCTCCTCCTCAGCTCCTTCGCATCCATGCCGCCTCCTCCTCGGCTCCTTCGCATGCAGGTCGCGACGATTCAGTTTTGCACATCGCTTCGTCTCGCGGGTACGGCTCCGAGCTCCGATCTTCCCGCGGCGGACGTCGCTTCGTCTACGAGCTCCGAACTTAGCGGACGTCGCGTCGTCTACGAGCTACGAGCTCCTCGCGGCGGGCCGGACGAGACGGACGCGGGGCGCGGCGGGGCGGACGAGACGGACGCGGCGGACCCGCCTCCGCGCGGTGCGGGGCGCGCACACGGTGGACGCGGCGTGGCGGCGCGGTGCGGCGGGCCGGACGAGACGGACGTGGCGGACCCGCGTCCGCGCGGTGCGGGGCGCGCACGCGGTGGACGCGGTGCGGCGGGGAGGACGCGGCGCGGCGGGGCGGACGAGACGCGGCGGACCCGCGTCCACATGGTGCGGGGCGCGCACGCAGTGGACGCGGCGCGGCGGCGCGGTGCGGCGGGGAGGAACCCAATTATCCAAACAAAACATATATGGCCATTCAAAAATTGGCTTTGAAAGCAGGGAACAAAACATGTATGGCCATTCAAAAATTCATTTGGTTGATTTCGTGTGCATCCCTAAAATGCCGCCGTGGCGTTAGCACGGACACTATACTAGTATATATAGAATAAGAGAGTTGCTCTGATCAGTTGGAAAGTGGAAAATGGTGAGAAGTTGAATGAATAGAGCGGTTAGAGGAGAATGGACGTTCAATCACCAACTCATTCTTTTATAATAACTAGCTAAATGCCCATGCGTTGCAACGAATCTCTAATAATTGATATTATAAATAAGTTAAAAGAAATTTAACATGTTCCATTTTATTACAATTTATAGTAAATTAACATGTTCCAAAAGAAATAAGATACTGAAATACATAACAACTTACTACTTGGCATCGCCAATTTGGAACAACGGACGCCTCGCACCCGTACACCCGCGACTGCATCGTGATGACCTCCTCGATCCGCCGCCAGAGGTGGTAGAAGCTCGCATTGGAGAACGCCCGGAACGTCTCGCCGAGCATGAACGACTCCGCCGGTGCCCCGAGGTGGTCGCTCCCGTTGAGGACTGCGACTGACACCACCTGTACGTGATAATTTCACACTTCTACTCAATACATAAGCTCCTGGTGCATCAAAGACTGAATTTTTCCATTCATCTTTTGCAAGAATTTTAGAGATCGAGATTGATGAGATGGTACGTGCCTGTGAATCCAGAGGATCTGCTTCGCGAGACACAAGGCTCTGCAGGTTGATGATGGTGGAAGAGGAGGCCAAGATGGGATCGGCAGAATGGTGCAGTTTCGCGCCGTGTTCTTGCTTCTCGCCGTGTATGACGGCCTTGAAGAAGCCACACCCGGCGAGGAGAGGGCCAGTCCTGAATCCAATGACAGATGGTAACTACTGGTGAAAGTGGAGAGAAGAGGGCAGTTAGATGTGAGAGGGAGTGGATGGATGTTAGATAGATGGTCAAGATTTCAATATTCAGATCAGATAGTTGAGAAGAGAAAAAAGAGAATGAACCTACTACCACCAACTCAAACTTTTAAGTAGTAGAGATAATGATTCGTGAATTGCTTGGTAATTTGCGTACACGTCCTCGTCGAAAGTAAAGTTTTACACGTAGTAGCCTCACAGGCCACCGAGCCTGTGTAGGCACAGCCTAGCAATAGGGCAGCCTAACTACCCAGTCCCACCCTCTCACGGCCGAAAAACTTTATTTGTAACGTTGGTATATTTGTGCCTTAGTAACGAGCCAACCAACATATGGCACGTACGAATACTGTGCCAAACACTGAAAAACATTGTAGCTATAATGTTTACAGTGTTACTATAGTAATCAATAGTATTTGCAATGATTTTCGTGTCATATGTCAGTATCTAATTGTCTTGTTACATAAACCGACTTACGCCACCGTTACCCAATTTTTTTCTAAATGAGCAGGCACAATCGGACAACCACTGCGTTTGAATCAAGATTGCATAGACCTCAGCATGCTAGTAGCTAAAGATGTTTTCACGTAACTACGTATTCTCTCCCTAACTATGGATTGGTTCTTTGGAGCTGTAATTTTGATTTTTGACTTATAATTTTTAAATTCTGATTATTTGCAAGAAGTAGTATACAGAGAAGAATAGTCACATGTAATTTTGGTTAGTATATCTAAACTCGGTACAGTGTCCACTATAATCTATCTGTAGATTTTGCCTTAAAAATATGTATATTTAAAAGTTAGTTACTGTAGCAAAAAATGATAAACCAAAATCAAAACCCACCCATACTAATTAACCATTCCCGTTCTGACTAGGCAATGGTTTTTTTTACCATGTTGGCCATATGTAAGAGACACGTGACAGCATTTAGTGGGTGCATTCTTTTCGGCTGTAGTTGATGACTTTTGATCCTATTAAGAGTGCTTACGTGATAAGCCAAATGTCGATAAGCCATTTCGAAAAAGTTATCCCGATAAGCCGCTTTAAAATAGCGATGAAAAAACCATCCTATTTATTTATTTATTTGAAAGAAGTCATAAATCATAAACTAAAAAGAATTAGGCTAGTGACTAGAAAGTAGGATCCTGCACCAGTTAGGAATCGACAAAACAAGGACTAGCCTCAAAATAGAATGATAAGAATAAGCAATGCCGTTTATTGGATTGAACTAAGATGACTCAAATTAACCATTAGAAGCCACTGTCATTTTAAATGGACAACTAAGTATATGACACCATAAATATTGGCATTTTAGGGTTTTTCATCACACATGATGTAACTATTTATTTGGCACTTAGGACCATCCCCCCCCCAACACACACCTCTTCTCTTCTTCGTCTAACTATTCTTTCTAATACCAACCATTGTTGACCACCACCACCTATGTTATAGTCTTGTTTTTCTTCCACCGGCAACCCCTCAACCACTATCGGCCCGGCCACTCTCATCATCCTCCCCCTACTGTCTTCGTCTCTTTCCTCAACCACAAACGTGGTCGCCATAGCCATCTAAGTTCTTTTATTAATTGCGGTGGCCACCGCCACCGTTCTTCCCTACTACAACACATTTGCACCTATGCAGAAATGCACAACCCTATTTGACGAGGATTAGATAATTTATTAAAGAGACAATTTAATATATAATCAAAGTCCTTAGACCAGTGTTATAATAGTTTATGCTATAACACGTCCCGAGTACTCCCTGTTCAGAGAATCACTATTCATCTACTCGACCAGCTACTACTCGGAAGCTCTATAACCTAACATGAGGGTCTCCCATTGGCGATGCCTTGTTGAAGCATCTAGACACCTAAAAATAGTTATAGTAATTAATGACAACTATGCTTAAGGACTAATGTGTTTGTTAAGACGATTGAAAGATTTAGTCTCAAATTTAGAGGATATCATGAAAAGAATATGGAAAAGCATGCAAAGATGATTATGGGTTGACATGGTTTAAAGAAAAGGTATAAAATAGCATAAGGATCTCTTTCTAGATTTTACCCGTCTTGGTGTATATTGGATTAAGACCAGTCTAAATGTTGTACTATTAAGAGGCATTTATGGCTAGTAGCTTGACGGGAATCTTGTGTGACATTGATCAAACTTAGTGCATACATGCGTTTGTATTTGCTTTTGTTTCCCTATTTGTTGTGTTTTTTTTAAATTTGCTATGACCGTTGTTGAAGCTGCAGTAGTATTGCTTCATCGGTACTACTAAGAATTACATGTCAAAACGATTTTCCAAAGAGGTGCGGATTTTGATTTTATCTGAAATGGTATTACCGCTATTCTTGTCAGTAGTACCACAACGTTATGACGCATTTTATGTCTGGTACAACAGCATCTATTTTATGACCATAGTTTAGTTGTGAGTAGCTATTTTTTTAGAAAGGTACATTTTCGGAGATTTTCTCCTCTCTGGAAAACGGTACTTCCATAACTTAAGTGTGGTACTACTATAGAATCGGTTTTAGTTGTGAGTAGCTATTTTTTTAGAAAGGTACATTTTCGGAGATTTTCTCCTCTCTGGAAAACGGTACTTCCATAACTTAAGTGTGGTACTACTGTAGAATCGGTATGACCAGGACATGTGAGTGCAGTACGATGTGCGGTACTACCATGGAATTGGTACGACCAGGGCATGTGAGTGTGGTACGACCGATTTTTTGTATTAACGGCTAGTTTTGGTGCATTTAGTTAGCAATAAGTAGCCGTTGAATAGTGGGTACAATAGTAATGGCCACCCTATTGTGGTAATACTGCTCAACCTAATTTTTTGGGAATTTCATTCTCAACGGTCGCTCTGGTTGATGGAGGCTATAAATACCTCTCCACCAATAGTAAGGGCACTCTCTTGGACCCTAGTTGAATACTTTTGAGCCCTTACATCTCTCTCTTCAACTCTAATGCATTTGTTTCATATTTTGAGGTTGTTGAGAGCATTCAAGTGCATTGCATCATTTGGTTGATCTTTATGACACTTAAAGACCTTCAAGGTCATTGACTTGTTACTCTTGGTGATCACCGCCACCTAGACGGCTTGAAGGAGTTAGCCTGGTAATCTCTTCAAGAAGTTTGTGACGAGACCAGGCGTGGTTGTCAAGGTTGGAGCTTACCTTTTAGAGTTGGAAAGAGCTACCTTAGTGGATTGAAAAAATACTCAAGTTGCGCAAGGAGCTATCTTTATTCGTTCAAGCTCCCTCAACGTAGATTAGGAAAGACCGGCAAGTCTTCGAGACCACGGGGAAAAGTTCTTTTGCTCATCATGTGGATTATTTCTCTTGCCATTTACTTTGTGTACTTACATTTCTAGTGATTAATTGTTTGACTTATTTAGTTAGAATTATATCTTGCCTAGACTTAGCTTATTGGTACCATAGTAAGACTTAGAAATTTTAGGCTTTGAATTGTGCAAAACGAATTTTAGTTCAAGCTTGCTTAAAAGCCGTGATTTAGCCAAAAGAATTTAAAAACCTCCTATTCATCGCCCTCTAGTTGGTTATTCTTGATCCTACATATGATATGAGATCTTGGTCTCTCTTTATTAGGCTTTACCGCCTAGAGAGTAAAGATGGCTAGTGGGGGTATATTCCTAGGAAAGGCACATCTTTTTGATAGCTCTAATTATGCATATTGAAAAATTCATAAGACAACATATTTAAAGGCCATAAGTCTGATTATATGGAGAGTTGTTAGTGAAGGTTTTGTTATGGCTCTTGATCCTACACATCCCACGGATCCGAGGAACGAAACTCTCACCTCAACGCTCAAGTAATGAATGTTCTTTTTGGAGCTTTGAATGTGGATAAGTTTAATCGAGTGAGCAATTTTGAAACGTCTCATGAGATTTGTGCTCTTTGAAATTCATGAGGGCACATCCGCAGTTAAAGAGGCCAAATTGTGTAGAGTACGATTAAAAATGAGACATTCATAGGTTGGCACATGAAAACATCAACACGATATACTTAAGGCTAAACGACATTGTGAATAAACTCAAGGGTCAAGGCACCACACTAACGGATATTAATGTTGTTAGGAAAATGGTTTGGGCCTTGCCAGAGAAATATGCGATATTGGTGACTCTATTTCTCAACTCATCCGAGTTGTTGCCTAGAATGATTTCAACCGGTCATTTGGGCAGTCATCCTCTAAGAACAAAATTACCATTTTCAAGGTGAAAATGGAATCAAATGAATGGGTGGTGATGAGGATGACTCTGAGGAGGATATGGCTTTCCTTGTGAGAAGAATGAGAAGATTCATGAAGAGCCGTTCAAACCACAGCGCTAGCTATGACGAGAGTAAGAAGAGGCAATCCTCTAGCAATAAACGCTACACCAATGTTTGTTGTTATGAGTGTGATGAGAAAGGCTACATTGCCTCTCTTTGCCCCACCAAGAAGGATGACAAGGTTAAGTCATCCAAGAAGAAGGAGTACAACGATAAGAAGGAGCTTTTCAAGAAGCTTCATAAGGATGAAAAAGGTGAAGCACATATTGGAGAATAGAATTTTGATGAGGGACTTCAATGATGATAGGTCCTCAAAGAAGAGGGGACTTATTATAATTTCAATCAAGGGGGCTTCATCATTCTTCTCTACACTCACTTGCCTCATGGCAAAAGGGGCTAACAAGATAAAAATCAATGATGATGAGCCTACTTATGATGAACTAATGGATATTCTTGAAGATTTGAATGAGTATCTTGGAAAGGAGAAATCAAAATTCAAAATCTTGAAGAAAGAAATTCTCTCTCAAAGACTTTAGCTCCTTATAGTTCGTAACATTGCTATTTGATGCTTTACTTAATTTAGATTTGTTTATATTTGTCTTGGTTATTGTTGGTTCATGTTAAGTTCAGTTTATGATTTTATAATGTTGCTGAAATTTATGTTTAATGTTATGTCAAATATTTATTCTTAAAGTCTAGTTGTTGGTAATACTGGTTTATTGGTTAAAATTGGTTGGATAATAGTTGTAGGTGATATATTAAGTTTTTGTTAAGTTGGGGTGTTACATCCCTGAGGTGGAAGTGCAAAATTGACTATTGGGAGGCTAGAGAGAAGCCTGAAACATGATTTGACACAGGAGGAATGGCGATGACCTCACTGGCTTGGCGAAGTAGCGACCGGAGCAGAGCTCAAGCTTGAGCCCCTCTTTCTTCCGCCACAACTCAAACAAGGAGTGGGAAAAAGAAATGGGGGAATGGCGACCAAGATGTGGGGCTCAATGCGGGTTTACGGTGACACAGATGAGTTGACATGCTCAGATTCTGCTGCAGGGCGAGGCATGGCGCGGATGGACGAAGGTGACGGGGAGTGAGCATGTTTTGCACGAGTTCTATCGAGGCGGTGTCGCGTCGATGATGTTGTGGCGAGGTCGACGATGATGCATGGCACAAGGGGCACGACCAGCAAGGTCAGTGACACTATGCGCGGCATGGGCGTGGACGGGCGATGAGACGCAGGTGAGAGCGGGTCTTGTGGGAGTTTGGTCAAGGTATGGGCAACATCCCCTCGATGGCGGTGTGGCTACAGAGCAACGAGGACAGGCAGCTAGATGACGCGTGGGACGAGCAAGTGGTGGCACGTGAACAATGGTGTGGATAGAGAGAAGGCTGTGTGAGAAGAGAGGAGAGGGGATGACAGGGCTGGTGGGTGGATCAAGCTGATGTCCTTGGAAAGAAGAGGAGAAGAGAATGCGTCGGCCAAATTATTATCTAATTAATTTTCTTTTTATTTGTTTTCTTTTCTAATTCAGATTTCAATTCACATTTTATTTTGGCAATTAAATTTCAAATTTCACTTTAATTTTGCCTCCAATTTGCGTGACTTTTAATCTCTGTTTTTACTTTATTAATTAATTTCATGAAATTCAAAATCGTCAAAAATTCAAATAAACTCCGCAACTTGCAAATAACACCAGCATGCATTAAAAGCTTCAGAAATTTGTACATTTTCATGCTCGAGAATTCGTTTACGAAATTTAGGATGTATAGAAACTCCTAGACAGCATGCACACCCGCCTTGCTCGTACAAAACGATAATATTTGTAACTGTTTAGAACATTCCAACAATACAGAATAGCATCAGTTAGTAACACAGAATAATACAGTTTATCAACCTAAATTCCAAATGTTATTATGCAGCGTTGCATAGGACAACCAACATAAATTTATGGTAAAACAGACCACCACGACGTACAGATATTTCCTCCACTTACTACATGTAAAGTTAAATTCTTTTCTGAATATAGAACACATAAAAAGTTCCAAGCTGCACACGCATGCTAAGCGCGAGGCTCTGTTCCGCAACATAATGTAATGTAGATAGTACAAAATACTTAAATAGAAGTCAACCACCTAAATGAGGAGCAACACTAGCGACAGCAGTCATATCCAGAACGACCTAATTAGCATAACGCTTCGAGGTGTCCCCTAATCCTAGTTATAGGTCCCTGGATCCTAAAGTAGGTGCTCACTGCTTCGAGGTGTGTCCCAAGTTCAATCAGATCTCACCTGCCAGGAAATAGCTACTGAATTAGCATAAAGCCTTTAGTAATATAATGAGTTTTTTTTGGGGGGGAGCTGGTGGGATATTTAGTATTACAGGAGATGGAGATCGGGATAAGCTCCTGCTCCTGCTAGGGCTTCTGCTCACAGATCTTCCTCGAGAGGCCTGCAAAAGGATTACATTAACTGCATTGAACAAACGATTGAAAATGAGATGTGGTCAACTTCTTGCAAGGCTTACAGAATAAACAGGGGATCGGGATCTTGACAGCGATCTGCAAAAAGTTACACAAACAAAGTCCATTACCCAAAGTGTGGTGTCATTCAAAAATAACAATGGAACCAACCAACCCACCGCAGATACCCATGGGCTATGGAGGTAACGGTATGCAAAAGAATTAAAGTAGATTTTAGGAGGTAGGAACCACAGTGCTTACTACGCACTTTGGTGTATGTAAAAGACTTGAAAGTAGATTAGATTTTAGGGGGGAGGAACAACAGTGCTTAGTACGCATTTTGGTCTTCATGCTTACTGGCTTAAAAAATAGATATATCTCACATTCAACCTATCAGGTGTGATTCTATTAAAAATGAGACTGCACATAAAAACTAACCCATACATCTTCATTTGTTAATGCCGACTTCTTAGAAAGTACATTTGCCAAAAAAAATGTTTACCAAGCACCATAGATTCTTACTTTCTTTTTAGCAGGATGGCAAGATTAATAAAGAAATTTAAAACCTTATTAAGTTGAGGCCCATGTTAATGGAGTACTTGACATTTAAGTGCCTACAGTCAAACAGTTTTTCAATAATACCACATGATCCACTCCGCATATCCTTATTGTCAGGCCTATCTTGCTCCTAGGACTGGTTGCTCACTTAACATTGCAGGTTAGCCAGCCAGCTCTGCATGTTTGATCATTGGACCATAGAGGAAATTTAGGTCATGCTAATTTAAAAAGAGAGTGATGCATCATAAGCATTAATCTTAGGTGCTATGAACCAAAAGGGAAATTCCGAAGTATATCAAAACCAAAATTCTGGGGCCTACTTCTGTTTCTTTTTAACCTTAAATATGACGTGCATGTAAAAATTGAGGTTTCAACATTTTGATCTTTATAGGTGTATAACACTTACACCATATATCAAAGACCACCAATGACAAGATCAGACTGTTTCCATTTCTTTAATGAACGAGACTCCTTTTAATTCTAACAAAAAAATTGCAGGTATAGCATGCATATGCCATATTAGTAATTAAGATCTGACAAATATATCCTCCCTATCAATATAGAATCGCATACCTTTCATCCACAGGTGAGACTGACCGAGAGACAGATCTAAGGAACAATATAATGCACTCAAGAATCAGTGCTGTCATAAAGCTTTAATGTAAAACACAAAGAAAATTTAACATACCTTGGAGTCCTGCTCCTGCTGTAACTGTGACTTCTCGAGTAAGAGCGGCTACGGCTTGTGCTTCTTGATCTAGCATCATACTCCCTCACCTATAATAAAATAATAACAAGTTTATGCGAGTTCACAATAAAATGGACATGCTGATGGCATCTTAAACTACAGTTAAACTAATAGCGGAAAACATGAAAGCCCATACCCTGATATATGCCCGTGAAAATGCATTTCTGAACTCTGTGTCATCAAGCTTCCTAATCTGCAAGAAGAAAAACAAAATCATAATTCAAAAGGGAAATACATGCCCACTAAAACAGGGAAAAACACACATATCATCAAAATGTTCTCTCAACAGACCCTCTGCAACAGCAATAGATGACATGGAAAAGTTTTCAAAAGAATCTGCTAATTTAAAAAAGTAATGTGTAGAGAAGGTGATAAAACCTACCGCATATTTCATGTCATCATAGTTTGTATAATCCACAATTCCAACAGTTGCTGCAACACAAACAGAAAAGAAACAAATGGCATCAATATGGCTTGTATTCGTAATAAAGCAGGGATTCTGGTTTCAAAAGGACAATGCAATTAGAATTCAGGCAACCTATCTAATCAATTTACTCCTCAAATTCCCAGTGTGTACACTCCCATGAAATAACAGGAAAAGAATTTAGGAGTATGTATCACTAACCGCCAGCCTCACGGTATACGTCAGAGAAACAGACATCGCCAGCCCGTCGCATATGATCCTGAATAAGGAAAAACTGAGTTCTGTACAGCAAAAGCTACAAATAGAAGTTATATACAACACCAGTACCTTGAGATCTTGCCACGACACTGATGAAGGTAAACCAGTGACCATAACTGTGTGGTTCACAAAATGAAATAATGAGAATCTCCGTCAGGAGATATAAATCAACTTATTCAGAAGGCAGAAGTACAAACCATGGTAATCAGAGCGCCTAGAAACACCTCCACGGCGTCCACTGCTATAGCTTCTTGGGCGATCATATGAGTAAGACTGACCTCTTCCACCATGAGCTAATTCCACCTGAGTAGATAACTTTTCGAGCCACAGGCACAAGGAAAACCAAAGCAGTCCTCTATTCTATGACAATCACAGCAATACCCGCAACTTGTAGCCATCAAAGTTATACCCATCACGGCCATAAATTGCATCATCAGCATCGCGGGGATCCTCAAACTACAAAAGCATCATTTTTATGGTTAACATTCAATAATTAGCTGTGTCAACACAAAAAGTTAGCATTAAATTACTTCACATTTAATAATCAAAACATACACATTTCAAGAAACTATATTTAATATTACCAGAATAATAATTGGGTTTCTGTCATAAAATTTGAATATAAGCCCCGCAACAGTAAATTATTCTTATAGAAGACATGATCATAACAAATATCCTCACCTCAACAAAAGCATAACCAGGTGTTCTTGGAGGAATCTTCAGGTCAATATCCAAAATAGGGCCACTCTGCACAAGAATACATGGAACAAAAAATTAATGCATGGATATTGTCATTCTAAGTTTCACGAAATATACTGATGTCTACACTGCTATGCACATGAAAATTGTCATTCTAAGTTTCTCACTATGCTACGTAAGTTATCAGGAGTTGTCGCTTGTCACCTATTGAAATTGTGGCTAACCAATGTAGAATTCACACTGAACAGATGCTCAAGAGCATCAACAGTTTGTGCTATCATCATCATCTACCCTTCTACCCTACTCTATAATACACCAAAATTTTCTTTACTAAATCCACCCCCTCAACCACCCCCACAGTCATGCCTAATCTAAGTCCACCCAGATTTGTGTACCAAAGGGTTCCAACTTCATTCAAATGAATGGCCTGGATCTCTCCTCAAGCCTTCTTCTCTTACTCATTGAAGATCCTAATGCCAAAATTATTTGGATCATGCACATCATTGAACTTGGAACCCACCCCGACGCCCACGCACACGCCCGCGCCTCTCCGCCTCCCCGATCGCAATTCGCGTCCGCGCCCGCGACCCAACTCCTCAGCCCTCCCCATGGTGCGGCGATCCGCCCCTCTCCTCCGCCTCCTCGTCTCCTCCCCGGCCCCCTCGCCTCCCCTCCCCAGCCACGGCGGCAGCGCGCGCCGCACGGTGACCTACATGCCCCGGCCCGGCAACGGCACCCCGCTGATATCTCTGCCGCTCCTCCGCCGTCGCCTCCTCCGCTCCGCCGCCGCCTTCTCCTCCCCCCACCCCTCCGCTCCGCCGCCACCTCCTCCTCCCCCCACCCCTCCGCTCCGCTGCCGCTTCCTCCTCCCCCCTGTTGTAGGGGTCTTACGACCTCCCAGGACCTTTTACGACCGGTTAGAGTCGTTTACGACCGGATAGAAATTGAATACGACCAGTCCTGGATGCTTACGACCAGTTCCGATCGCTTCAAACTCTATCGATTGATTTTCCTCCGTAGTCGTAAAAATACTGTAGCAATTACGACCACTCCTCCTTATCGTGCGTTGTCTTCCTCCAACCGCTCTCGAAGAATACCGTGATCGTAATTCTTTACGATCACGCAGTGATGCTGGCGATCACCGTTCACCGTAGTCGAAACACCCTTTCGACTACGTTCACTTCCTTCGAACGTGATCGGAGTTGCTTCCGATCACATACAAACCTTCTCGGCGTAGTCGCTGCTCCTTACGACCACCTTCACCGTGGTCGTAGCCTTCTCAACGTAGTCGGAACAACACTGTTCCTTGCCGTGATCGTAGCACCCGTCGATCACGCCTGCTGGAAACTTTTCCGTGGTCGTGACTCCTCCCGATCACGCTTGCGGTGATCGTGAGTCCTTCAGACCACGTATTGCACAAACACACGACAACACAAAACTTTGTGTCTTTCCCTCTTTTTGTATTTTCTCAATTGCTTGGTACATCGAATACATGGCTCTAAGCCTCTTTTTATACCCGGCTGTCCTACTTCAACACGGGTTCTCAAACCTACTCCGACTCCGAGTCTTATACGACTTCGACTCGGTTTCCAACTACGACTTTGAATTGCGGCTGCAATTCGACTCCGATTACACCCAAATTTTGCACATGACTCTAAAACAAGATTATTTACAACATTCTCTCCCTAATCTTGTTTTTCGACTTCGATTATGTCGATTTTCTTCCTCATCTCTGAAAACTTTATCCGTCCCAGCGACTTTGTCAATATGTCTGCTTTCTGTTCTTCGGTTCTGATGTAGTCGATTTCAATCTTCCCTTCTTCGACACAATCTCTGATATAATGATATCTTGTGTCTATGTGTTTGCTTCTATCATGTAGAACCGGATTCTTGCTCAGCGATATTGCAGATTTGTTATCAACCCTGAGCGTCACCTTCTGAATTTCTTCATCCGACAATTCACTCAACAGTCGAGCGAGCCAGACTCCCTGGCAAGATGCTGCGCTCGCTGCGATGTACTCGGCTTCACATGAAGATAATGCAACCACCTTTTGCTTCTGAGATTGCCAGCTGATCGGACTCTCCCCAAGCACAAACATTATGCCTGTCGTGCTCTTTCGATCGTCGACATCTCCCGCCATGTCGCTATCACTGTAGCCCGTCAGCTGCAACGACTTTCCACCTCCTCTTTTGTACTGAATCCCGAGATTCAAAGTACCTTTGATGTATCTCAGGATGTGCTTCACGGCATTCATATGCTCCTGAGTCGGTTTCTCCATGAAACGACTTACGTATCCGACCGCAAACGAGATGTCTGGTCGGGTGTGCACCAGATACCGTAGACTTCCGACAATGCTCCTATAAGTCGTGGCATCAACTGGTGATCCTGGGTCTGTCTTGCTCAACTTCAGATGATTCTCCATTGGGGTTTGACATGGATTGCACTCTTCCATACCCGACTTCTCCAGAATCTTTCGAGCATATCCCGACTGACAAAGTGTTATGCCGTTGTCGGTTTGATTTACTTCAATGCCGAGGTAGTAGCACAGAAGTCCCAAATCGGTCATTTTAAACAGCCTCTTCATCTCTTCTTTAAACCTTATAATCTCCTTCGAACTCGATCCCGTAATGATCAAGTCGTCCACGTAAACGCCCACGATCAGTCTGTTCTTCGCATCTCCCCTCGTGTACACAGCATGTTCAGAGTTGCTTCTTCTGAACCCGAGTGCCGTTAGACTTTTGTCAAGCTTCAAATTCCATGCTCGTGGTGCTTGCTTAAGTCCGTAGAGAGCTTTGTTCAGCTTCAAGACTTTCTCGGTTTGCTCCTTGGATTGAAAACCCAGTGGTTGAGAGACATAAACCTCCTCCTTAATGTCTCCGTTCAAGAACGCCGTTTTCACATCCATGTGGTGAATCTCCCATCCACCGTTTGCTGCCAATGCAAGAAGTAGTCGTATAGTCTCCATACGAGCTACTGGGGCAAAGACTTCTTCGTAGTCGATGCCTTATTTTTGAACATACCCTCTCGCCACAAGTCGTGCTTTGTGTTTTACGACTTCTCCCTTGGAATCCTTCTTTACCTTGAAGATCCACTTTAAACCGATTGCTCGATGACCCTTTGGCAAATCGGTGAGTTCCCATGTGTCATTCTCTTCAATTGACTTCAGCTCTTCCTGCATAGCTGCTCTCCAGTATGCATCTCCCCTTGCTTCTTCATAGCTTCCTGGTTCTTCTGCAGTCGTGTAAAGCAGTAGCTCTTCAGACTGTACTGGTTCAGTTTGTGCATAAATCTCACTTATGCTTCTCATCTTCGGTATTCTATCGCTCGAATCTTCTTCATCAGACTCTTCTTCATTTTGTGAGACTTCCTGATCATCAGCACCGGTCGAATTTTGGCTTTGAGATGTGGTCGTAGCTTCTTCCGTATTGTCAGCATCGACTTCTTCGACTTCGAAGGTTACCCACTTCGAAATATCTTTCTCAATGTCCTCGTGTTCTTCCCACTCCCAATGTTTGTTCTCTTCGAAGACCACGTCTCTGCTCACATGAATCTTCTTTTCGACCGGATCATAGCACCTGTACGCCTTGGTGCCTGGTTCCGAGCCAAGATAAATCATCCGTCTGCTCCGGTCGTCTAACTTCTTGAGATAAGTGGATGGCTTCACATGGGCTAAGCATCCGAAGACCCTTAGATGCTCGACATTGGGTTTTCTTCCTGACCACTGTTCATATGGAGTGACTCCATCCAGTGATCGCGTGGTCGCACGATTTAGTAGATAGACAGCATGTCGTACTGCTTCTGCCCAAAGTCTCCCGGGCAGGAATCGGCTCTTCAACAGACTTCGTGCTGTTTCGACCACGGTCCGGTTTCTTCTTTCTACGACTCCGTTTTGTTGAGGTGAATACGGAGCCGTGAAGAATCTTGCAATACCCTTCTCTTCACAAATCGAGTCGAACTCTTTTGCGAGGAATTCTCCTCCTTGGTCTGATCTGACCGACTTCACCTTCTTATCGACTTCGTTTTCGACAAGAGTTATGAACTTCTGAAAGTTCGACTTTGCCTCGTCCTTGCTCTTCTGCATGTACACCCACATGGCTCTTGAATAGTCATCCACGATCAACATGAAGTATTGATTCCCAGCATCTGTACGAGGTGTGATTGGTCCGCACAGATCTACGTGAACCAGTTCGAGTGGTTGTGAAGCTCTGAAACTCGTCTGCTGTGGAAAACTGCTACGAGTTTGTTTCGCCACCAGACAGCCTTTGCAGACTTGCTCCGGGTGGTCGATTGTCGGTAATCCGACCACCATCTCTTTTCCAGCCATCGTGTTGAGACTCTGGAAATTCAGATGTCCGAATCTTGCGTGCCATAGCCAGGCCGCATCATCGGTTGTAGTCTTCATACACTTCGGCTTGCATGCTTCAATTTGAATTTTGTACAGACGATTTACCGTTCTCTGTACTTTCATAAGTAGTCGTTCGGTGTGGTCGTACATCTTCAGGTAGGTGTCTTTGAGTTCAATCCGACAACCTTCTTCAGTCAATTGTCCAAGGCTTATAATGTTGCTTTGTAGACTTGGAATGTAGTATACATTCGACAATCTCCTCTGGCTACCATCCTTGCACTGCATCAGGATCGTGCCTCTCCCTTTTATCTGAATGGTCGAGCCGTCTCCGAACTGTACTCTTCCAAGCACATTCTTATTTAATTCGTAAAACATCGAGTACGTACCCGTCATGTGGTTGCTGGCTCCGTTGTCGAGATACCAGTCTGCCGTCCGCTCTTGAGTCTGCTCTCCTTTCTCCAACAGACTCGGAAACACTTTCTCCTCGTTTAATAAAACCATTGTCGGTTCATCTGCAGTGCAGAGCGACAACAGCAATGTCGGCTCTTTGTGCTCATCTGTTTGAGCCAGGTTTGCTTCCTCTACTTTCTTCTTACTCCGGCAATTCGCAGCATAGTGACCATACTTCTTGCAGTTATGGCACTGGATGTGGCTTCGACATTCGGCAGCGTAATGTCCGAATTTCTCGCATGTGTAGCACTGGACATCAGACTTGTCTGTCTGGTGATTGCTATCTCCACGACCACCACGACTTCCTCGACCACCTCTTCCACGGCCACTCTGGCCATAGCCTCGTCCTTGTCCTCGCCCATGAGACGTGCCGCGGCCACGACCACGTCCACGACCACCCCTTGATGACGATTCTCCTCGGTTCCTCGTGTCATCCTTTACAAACAATGCTTGTTGGTTGTAAGGCCCTTTTCCTTCATTGTCGGCTTGGTAACTTTTCAGAAGCTGCTCGTGTGCTCTGAGCGCCCCAGTTACCTCCTCCACCTTCATCTTCGAGAGGTCTTGTGAGTACGTGATCGTAGTTACGACCGGGAGAAACTTCTCCGGCAGTACTCGTAGATACTTCTTCACCGCCACCTCATCTTTCAAGTCGTCGCCGAGAGATTTGATCTCGTTTACGACTTCGTTAAACTTCCCAGAGAATTCTTCCACTGTCTGGTCTCTTCCCATCTTTAATGATTCAAACTCACTCCTCAATGTTTGAAGTCGAACTTCCTTCACTCGATCTACTCCTTGGTGCATTATCTGCAGAGTAGTCCAGACGTCTCTCGCCGTCTCCTTACCGATCAGCTGCCGCATCATCGAGTCGGGCACAGCTTGATAGATCGCTGCCATCGCCATCTTGTCGAGTCGTTCATCAACGACTTTGTCTTTCTCCTTTGGTTCAACTGGACCCCAGACTCCCTGTGCGATCATGTTGACCTTCATCTTCATCGCCCAGATCGGGTAATTGTCCGAACTGAGGATCGGGTACTGCAGCGACACGCTTTCCTTCACCTTTGAAGCCTCCGCCATGGTTCACCAGGCTCTGATACCAACTGTTGTAGGGGTCTTACGACCTCCCAGGACCTTTTACGACCGGTTAGAGTCGTTTACGACCGGATAGAAATTGAATACGACCAGTCCTGGATGCTTACGACCAGTTCCGATCGCTTCAAACTCTATCGATTGATTTTCCTCCGTAGTCGTAAAAATACTGTAGCAATTACGACCACTCCTCCTTATCGTGCGTTGTCTTCCTCCAACCGCTCTCGAAGAATACCGTGATCGTAATTCTTTACGATCACGCAGTGATGCTGGCGATCACCGTTCACCGTAGTCGAAACACCCTTTCGACTACGTTCACTTCCTTCGAACGTGATCGGAGTTGCTTCCGATCACATACAAACCTTCTCGGCGTAGTCGCTGCTCCTTACGACCACCTTCACCGTGGTCGTAGCCTTCTCAACGTAGTCGGAACAACACTGTTCCTTGCCGTGATCGTAGCACCCGTCGATCACGCCTGCTGGAAACTTTTCCGTGGTCGTGACTCCTCCCGATCACGCTTGCGGTGATCGTGAGTCCTTCCGACCACGTATTGCACAAACACACGACAACACAAAACTTTGTGTCTTTCCCTCTTTTTGTATTTTCTCAATTGCTTGGTACATCGAATACATGGCTCTAAGCCTCTTTTTATACCCGGCTGTCCTACTTCAACACGGGTTCTCAAACCTACTCCGACTCCGAGTCTTATACGACTTCGACTCGGTTTCCAACTACGACTTTGAATTGCGGCTGCAATTCGACTCCGATTACACCCAAATTTTGCACATGACTCTAAAACAAGATTATTTACAACACCCCCCACCCCGCGCCACCGCCTCCTTCTCCCCCCACGCCGCCGCCTCCTCCTCCCCCCACCCCCTCCGCTCCGCCGCCGTCTCCTCCCCCCACCCCTCCGCTCCGCCGCCGCCTCCTCCTCCCCCCACCCCTCCGCTCCGCCGCCGCCATCTCCTCCCCCCACCCCTCCGCTCCGCCGCCGTCTCCTACTCATTTGCATCACCAAAAACTTTGATGGCCAAATTGTGATGCTTGTTTTAGGTAAATAAGGTCATTCGAGGGTGGGAGGAGGAGGAGCAAGAGTGCGAATTTGATCAGGTATTGCTTTCAGTATCCAATGTTTTGCCCCTTTTATTCGTTTGATTGTTAATTTGTCGTAGTTTTAGTTGGATTTACGTGAGCGATTTAGCGGTCTTATGTTTGGGTTTAGGGGGGCTAGGGTTCACATTGATCAAACAAAACGTGTATTTAGTACTATATCAGTGGCACATAACTGTAATCTGTAGTGTAAGTGTCCTCACGGAGCAGCTAGGCAGTGCCAATTGTGCAAGCAATACTGTAAGCTTCGCTCGGTGGTTTTGAATTGTAGAATCGATTGCACAATTTCTGTACGGGATCAATTAGCTCATGACTGATCTCGGTTATGAGGAAATTTCGTTTGATTTTTGTCATTCAGTGCCAATTATGGAACCAAAACGACACTAAGGTTTGGTGCATAGGTCAGAAAAGCAATGAAAGTTTCCTAATGTAAATATATTACAGATGGTTCTCACATGTGCTATTGCTATCGACCAGTTTATCAGTTTGAGAAATTGAGTTATCATGCAAACTGACTGTGTTACACTATTGCCCAACATGTGTAATAACTGAAAAAGAAACGATCAAATGAGAAATGACAAAAGCCTGCAAGTGTAATGAAGGCTAATTATTTTCCAATAAAAAGGTCAACTATTTTCTTTGGTTCAAATATATAATGGATGTTGCATTTGCGTTTCTGTTAGATTATGTGAATGCGGTGTGAATAACATTGAGTTAATTGCATTTTCGAATTTTACCTTGCATTCTGAAACTGACCATATCTGTCATGCAGTGTTGTCTGCAAACGGGGAGACACAAACGGTCATGAAGGGGATTACCCATGGGGCATGTGACTACCTGCTGAAGCCAGTGCGCATTGAGCAGCTGAGGACGATATGGCAACATGTGGTTAGGCGGAGGAATTGTGACACCAGGAACCGTGGTAATGACAATGATGATGCTGGTCTGAGGGTGCAGGCAATGAATGCTGAAGGTGAGAATGGTGGTGTTAACCGCAACAAGAGGATTTCACGGAAGGGTAGAGATGAGAATGGAGACGATGGTGATGATTCTGACGAGAACAGTAATGAGAATGCAGACTCGTCATCCCAGAAGAAGCCAAGGGTCGTGTGGTCCGTTGAGCTGCACCGAAAGTTTGTGGCTGCTGTCAACCATCTTGGCATTGACAGTAAGAGCTCATGTTTCATAGCTTACTTATCAGGAATGTTGGCTAACTTTTTTTCTTGGTTCATGACATCATTCATAATAACATATCTCTGTGTTCATTGTGTCCATAATGCAGAGGCTGTTCCAAAGAAAATATTGGATCTCATGAATGTACAGAACTAATGTAACATTAATCCTGCAGTAGAATGTTGTGCAGCTTTATGTGACAAAAATATTTGGTTATACAATATATGAGACGTGAATCTTAATGAATCTGATTGTTCGTTTTATTTTTTACAAATTTTATCTTGTTTTGTATTTTATCGTAGCGTTAGCACGGGCACGGTGCATTTCTTTCTCTTGTCAAGTTTTTTTTGTTTTCTGCGTTCTCATTTTAGATACAGATGTCTCATAAATGATGTGATTATGCCCAGAGCTCCACTTACTGTTTTCTGCTAAATTCCAGCCATGGTTCGAAATGTTGCTGTTTACTTAACCTTCTAATTCTATACCTTATATTCTTCTCAATTTGAAATGATTCTAACAAAATATCCCTTAGTTTCGGCTGGCTCTGTACGTACCAGTGGAGTCTGGCTTTTCTGGTAACTGGTCTGATGCTACTGGGAAATGAACCTTGATGTTGTCCAGCCCTGGAGCCTTTTAATGCGCATGTGGGCTGATATCTCTTTAGACTCAGGGCCGCTCAATTATACCACTCCCCAGGAGCATTTTAGCTTCTTGTTGTGCTGGTGTTGTCACCATTCAGGTGAACAAGTTGTTAGTTAGCTGTAGATTCATGTAGCTGCACCACTTCTCGATTTTATTTGGTGTAGAATGGACCGTAGTGGTTGAGAAAATTTGCTGATGATTGTGTAAATTCAAGTTTGGAGATAATTTTGCTTTATTCTCATTTCAGTCTTGCCTGTCATTTGACAATTTACAAGTTTGTTTTATGTTTCTCGATGGTGATACTGCATGTTATAGTGTCCGTTCAATGCTCAGTGACTTCTGTCAACTTATGTCCAGGTCAAGTAATAAAGGGTTGGGATCAAGGCATCAAGACCATGAAGAAAGGGGAAAATGCTGTTTTCACCATTCCTCCTGATTTGGCTTACGGTGAATCCGGTTCACCTCCAACTATTCCGCCCAATGCCACACTGCAGTTCGTTGTTGAGCTGCTTTCTTGGACCAGTATCAAGGACATTTGCAAAGATGGTGGCATATTCAAGAAGATGAAGGAGGGAGAAAAATGGGAGAACCCGAAGGATCCCGATGAAGTATTTGGTAATTTTTGCTTATTGAAACAGGTTCCTATCATATGAATCGCCCTTGCTATTTGTGTCGCTGACTATTTGCATTGATGTAGTGAAATATGAGGCTCGGCTCGAGGATGGTGCGGTTGTCTCAAAGTCTGATGGGGTTGAGTTTACTGTTAAAGATGGTGATTCTCTCGCTCTCTGTACATGTCCTGTTGTTGAGCTCAATGAACTGCTTACTAAAAAAATAAAAATCTGGTGTCAGGGTACTTTTGTCCTGCTCTGGCCAAAGCTGTCAAAACCATGAAAAAAGCGGAGAAGGTGCTCCTTACGGTTAAGCCACAATGTAAGCTTCTTTGATTTCAATCCCTTTTTTTTGCATGACTCTTCTCTTTCTTTTCTTGAAAAAGATGACGGGTTTTTGAGCCTTGCAATGGCAGATGGATTTGGTGAGAAGGGTTTACCTTAACAAAGGGACATATGGAGTGAAGTGAATTATTCCTTGGATGATATTGTTTGTAGTTTGTACTGACAATGCGTTGATCTCATGTTCAGATGCCCTTGCAATTCACCAGCAAGTAGGCCTCAGAGGACATGGCATTAGCCGCGTACAATCGAGCACTCAAGCTTTCTGGACCAGGTCTGTGGGGCTTTTAACTTTGCTACTTTGTGTCATTGCACGCATGAATTTGCAGTTTGCACTTAACACCATCTATCCTTGCTAATTTGCTATTAATCAAGTATTCAAATGGGAGTACGTGTAGGTCTATAGGTAATGGGTGTTGGCTTTACTGGGTCACTGGCTAGCTCTCGTCCAAAACACGGTGACCACAGGTATGCATTGCTCACTCTCCCCTTAAATCTTAACTAACTAATAATAACAAAAGGAAGAAGGAAATTACCATAAGTAAGTTCTGAAGCTTTTTTCAGTTATCTCTTGAGCGATCCTACTTTTCAGTAATGTTTAACAATACCTAGCCCAAAGCTTATCAGAGTTGAGTGAGTGAAAGTGTAAAACATTAAATCTTCATCAAATTAGAGTAGTGATCATACTAGAATGTCGACCTAGCATGTGATATACATATGTATGTATATATACATACATATGTATGTTTATATACATATGTGTACATGTGTATGTGTATATGTATATATATAAAATCATACAGAAGCTAACCTGTTATTGATATACATAAAATTTAGAATGCCTATTACATATATTGGCTTGTTGTTCTAGCCTCAAGACATGACGTATCACACAAACTTCTGAGCTTTCGAGGAGGCAGGGGACATTTTCCCTTTATTATAATAATAACACTTATAACTTTGTTAAGCCTCTTTGTTTATTATGTGCTATATAATATTTGGGACTCATTGTCAAATAGGTTCTACGTGTCAACACGAACACAAAATTGCCTCAGGACATCACATGTAACATTGTTGAAGGTACTATTCTTTTTTATCTTAACAAAGAATTTCTTATAAGAGAGGTTGCCGAAATGATCAAGAGTCGATGACATGATTATGTGGTGTGCCTTACTGGGCTATTTTTGCATGTGGCACATTTTACCACACTTTGCATTGACTTGTCAGCAAGTGCAACGATATCAATAAGCGTACCAATCTTGTACCATTATTTATTAAATGCTCTTTTGCTAACATAATCTTTGTACCCAGGGTTTACGGAGCAGAGAAGAAGAAGACAAGGTTTCAAGCTATTTTCTGCTCAAGGTTTGTTAAATCTCACCAGATGTACTTACATCTATATGTTCTCACTGGTAATGTGAAGTTGAGTTTGACATCATAATCAGTGAATACAAGCAACCAATCCTGATCACATGATCACGACAGAGTTGGCCGAGTTTTTTTATAATTGATATTCTCCCAGTTAGCTCTCCCTTATAAGGATCTACTATGTTGCAGGCAATTGCAGATGCTTGCAGAGTTTCTGCAACCATTCGGTCAGATGTTCAAGAAACTGAAATTCCAAAAGAAAGTGTGGAACAATTTGATGAAGACCAAGAGCTCCAGCAAGTTATCGATGGGCAAGTCTGCATGAAAGTATACCGCTTTGCTGGTATATTTTAGTACTTGAAGTTGCTTTGTGTTTCATGCCAGCATTCTTTCATTTCCATTCTTAAATACTACCATTCTTTGTCATTTGTAGATCCAATGGAAGAGAACTTCGACAGGAAAATAATTCTACCTGGTTCATTCGATCCCTTGCATGATGGTCACCTTAGGTTGCTAGAAGTTGCATCAAGGTGTGATATTTTCCTGATGAAACTATGATCAAATTGAAGCATTCATACAGTTGGATTTTGTCATGCTAAAAATTAGCAAGGAGAAATAAAAAATGGCAACGAAGTAACACAGTGGGTGTATGCACTTTATCAAACTGGAAATGATTTGTCATATAAATGTACTTCAATGATTTGAAAATTGGCAGTGCAACACTATTTCCATATAGCTACCTGTGTAGCAAAAATGTACAACATGCCATTTAAACCTTGTAACAATTCCTCCTGAATATGCATTTGGTTCTACTGAGGTGAAGCAGGATCTTGCTGTAGTTTACGATCGGTTTTGGCTGTGGTCGGAAGGCTGTACAACCTCATTGTGGCGTTTACGACCACGTTGGCCCTGGTCTGAGGTCGTAAGTTGAAGCTACGACTACGGCAGTCGGAAGTCGGAGCTCGATCGTACGACCACGTTGAGAAGTCGGTACCTTATGACCACGTTAGCGCGAGAGGAAGTCGGTGGTCGAGGCTTCGACTGGTGCGGTCAATAATCGGCAGACCTCGACTACGACCACGTGGAAAGTCGGCGGACCTCTACCACGTTGTGAGGCGGTCGAACGTGGTCGCATCGCAGACGAACACGATCGGATGTGATCGAATGCGCTTGGAAGTGGTCGGAAGCGATCAGTTGTGGTCGGACAAGCCCCAGACACGGTCGAAGGCGGTCGTATGCGGTCGGACTGGCATTGAACTCGGTCGGAAGTACTCGTAGGCGCTCGGTTGTGCCTGAGAGGCTTGAACGTGGTCGTAGACATCTTGAAATCGGTCGTATGGCTTCGTGGTGAAGTCGTAGACCTCGTGCATTTGTTGGTTCATCATTTCGATCGGTCGGAACGACTTGGGATGAGGTCGTAGACTTTGAGCGATAAAGTCATAGCGAGTTGTATGTGGTTGTGGCAAGCTAGCGATGGTCATAGCTTGTATCTTGGTGGTCGTAGCAGCCTACCATGTGGTCGTAGGCTGCTGACACTTAAGCAATCTGGTTGATATGTTTTCAATTCAAAGATGTGGGGATGGAGAAAGTCGTCGGTGGGTGAGTCCAAAGATGTTGTCGCCTCCTCAAAGGATCAGTCGTTATGTGACATTCATTATGTGACAAAAATATTTGGTTATACAATATATGAGATGTGAATCTTAATGAATCTGATTGTTCGTTTTATTTTTTACAAATTTTATCTTGTTTTGTATTTTACCGTAGCGTTAGCACGGGCACACTACTAGTGATTATATAATTAGCAAAGCCGAAAAGGCATTGCAAGTGATCATTACATAACAGTCAACATTATTTACTGCAGACAAGATAACTCCCTACACAACCCTTCTTTCAGTGAAAACAAACTCACAAAGTGCCAGATGAATGCTTAGGAATTACAGAACAACATTCCTGTATAATTCTTGAAGGAAACAGGAGATTAATTACTTGTTAATATCATAAATCACAATTCAAATCTTTCAACCACTAGTTATGTTCTCACATGAATAGGCTATGGAAGCTGTGCAGTTGGGAAATTAGGCAAAGGCAGAGGAATGCTAACTGACCATGTATTAGACCTACGTCCCGATTGATCTACCACTTGCTTACGAAAAAGAACTGAGACACAGATACAAGTAGACCACTAAAGCCCACCTTGTAAAAGAGATCCTCAACCTCCCTCTCACGGATGTCCCCAGGGAGATTGCCTACATAGATGGTGCGGCCATTGCGCCTGCTCATTGTTTCTGCAGTTACAGGAATTAAAGGTCAAATATGTTATAGATGCAAATGTATAGGAAAAAAAGGCCAGTGCAATTTAATTTTAGGTGTGTCTAGTAATCGCTCGGATGTTTTCTTTCAAACAATCATCCAAATTTTATGATGATTAAATTAAGATCCAAAGACTCTCATTCTTTCCCCTTACTATATAACCTAATGTAACCCTAACCCTATCTCCCTCCACACCACTCCCTCCGCACCGCCTCCCACCCCACGCCACTCACCCCGCGCCGCCCCCTCCTTGTCGCCGTAACGAACCCCTTCCACGGCCTTCTCCTCCTTCCTCGCCGGAGCAGCTCCACGCGCCTCCTACCGCCACCCCCCGCCCCCTCCTCCACCACCTGCGGCCAGTGGCGCCCCCGCCGCCTCGCTATGCCGCCCCCTACCCCTCTCCGCCATGCCACCCCTGCCCAACCTAATAGCAAGTACTTTTCACCGTCGCCGCTCTCCGGCACCGCCCACCACCCTCCTATCCCGCCCCCAGGCCTCCCTCTATGCCCGGGAAACAGAGAACCCTAGGTGCGGGGGGTGGGATTCTCCCCTCGGGCTCGCCGGCGAGGAGGAAGAAGGGTCACCGGAGAGGAAGAAGAAGGGGTCATCAGAGAAAAAGGTAGAGGTAGCGATGCACAAATCTTCGCGAACAAAAACGATTAGCTCAAATAATGCAGAAAAAGGTTACAGGCACAAAAGAACACAGTACTAAAAGAATATTATTTGCCCAAGATTGTGGGCCCAGATAGTAAAGCAGCAGCAAAGAGGCGGCAGAAAACAAATTTGATGCTCTAATACACCAAACTTTGGGGATTTAACTACAGAATCGCAAGAAAACTATCAGACAGGCAACCTTTGCTTCCCTCTTCCTCGATTTTACTACCTGATGTGCCAAAGAAACATATAATCATCGGTTATAAATCAACTATAAGAGAAGAACATGGGAAACAAGAACTACCCTGAGCTTTTTCAAATGAACTATAAAATTCTGAAGTGAAATAGAAATGCATCCCTAACAACAGCGCGATGATGTTTCACCAAAAAGGTGAAACACGTGCACCGAGTTGCATTTCTCATTTTTCTTTCTTTCAGAAAAGATATAAGACTGCCACCAAGAAATTGCAAGTAATCGTGAATGAAACTTAACATTTCTACAGTGTTCAACCATGCGTTAGGAGGCTCGGGTAGGACTGGTTTTTGGTCCTGGAAAACACCGCAAACCCTTGGTTATTGGATGCATAAGCTTTTATGACCAAATGAGTCAAAGATTTAGTACTGCATCTAGGTACATGCATGTGTACTAAAAACTAAAAAGAGTTTAGCACTACAACCTTCTAAGTGTTCAATAGACTCCCGATTATTCCTCAAAAGAAAAGGACTCCCGATTGTACAGAACACCTTACACCGTAATCCAGTCTTTACATGGCCGCATATGGTACGGCATGCCCTAAAACAATCTTAGTAGCCGCGTCCGGTGGTCATTAGGGGGAAGGATCGAGTCTTGCTACCGTAGTACCACGGTTTTCTACGCTCGAGCATAAGATTTCACGGCACCCACGTAAATTAGACAAACTCGTGAATACAGATGTGCGACGCAATCAACCTAGCATCGCAAAAAGGGAGAAATTTCTCCAATACTTACGCCAAAATAGGACGAACCGCGGGTTTCCAATCGCAAAAATCTTCTAAGGATTTCGGGTGGCGTGACGGGAGATTTGGCGTGCCGGGAAGGGTCGAGAAGCTTCGGGTTCTTGACTGCTCCGGAGGCGACGCCGCGTGGAAGGAAACCGCTACAAAAATCTTGCGGGGTGGCCCGGTGGTGAAATATGTGCGAGATTCAATTTTTTGCGACTCTTAAGATTTATCAATTCACTCTATCATTTATATGTGGGATCATCTGAGTCACTGACAATAGGTCAAGATGGCAAATCTGTTGCCACTGGACTCATAAGAGTGGCAAATGATTAAATTTTCCGAAATATGCAGGCAACTAGGCTTGGGGTGTGCCTCTAGATTCGTGCTGCCAGTTGTAGGCCTCTGCTAGGATTTTAACGCTGATCGATCGAGTGTGATTTGTTAGCCAGAGCTGTGAGATGTGGGGCCTGTTTTTTTCGGCTGCGGCTTATGGCTTTTGGCTGAAATTTTTGAATTTTGGTTGTTTACGGTACAGATTACGGAGAGACAGATACTCACTTGCAATTTTGGCTGGTACAGATATTGGGCTTTTAACGTGTAAATCGTTTAACTTATAGACCCCGTCCTAAGAAAATACTCCGTTTAAAAGTTAGGTACTGTAGCAAAAGCCAAAAGCCGCCAGCTTGTGAGGTAAAGAATATGCCTATGGTTAGCCTGTCCTGACAGATATGCTTTGCAAATACTATGTGCCAAAATTGGAAGATTTGGGGTGTGTTTGGTTTGTTGCCCAAATTTACCCTATCAAAATATTGGTCATCGCAATATATTTGGTTTTTGCTTGGTTTGTTACCAAATATTTGGCTTCCTACCAAAATATTGGTCACCCCACAAAATTTTAACCTAAATTTTTGGCAAACCAAGGGTGGAGCATTCTCGAACCAAAAAGGCAATTTTTGCCAAAATTTGGTGGGACTACATAGGGTATAAACCAAACATACCCTTGGCCTTTTAACTGTTGAACTCTGAGGGGTATTCTGGTAATTTCTCAATTTGAAAAGGAAAAAAAGAGTGCCGGTGGGCCCCACCTGTCAGTGGGCCGGTTGAGGAGATAAGGAGACTTTGTCTCCTCCCGGTGGGTCGGTGCGAGCGGGCGCGATCCGTCTGGATCTAGCGACTCCCTTGGGGCGATGGCGGCGGCGGGGTCGTGGGGGGCGTTGGCGACAGAGGCGGCGTCAGCGCGGGTGTTTCAGCGCCAACCGCACCGTAGCCTGCCGGACCCCTCCTCTCTCCGCTCCGCTATAAAGCTCGGGCTTCTCCTCTCCTCTGCAGATCTGGAAAACAGTGAGCTCTCTTCCCCACCTCTCTATACTCTCGGTTGGCGATCTCTGGTCTTTGGGCTGTTGGCCGGTTCTCCGTGCTCCACCGGTGGCTAAGGGACTTGACCCTTGATTAGGAGTCTTGATCTGAGCTTGGACCGAGAAAATCACTTAGAGATTTGGAGTGTTGATTTGTGATTTGAGTGTTCTTGGCCGGAACACTCTTGTGATCTTGTGCGGCAACCCCTACCTCGACTTCCACTTGGCTGCGGCTGAGACAGGAAGAAGGGCACTGTATCTCTGGCGACCATTTCCCTGCTCGGTTTTGTGGGGTCATTGGTTTTCTAGGACAGCGCGAACGCGTGCCTTGCCCATTTCGGTTACTTCAGGTGATTTTGAGTATCACCCCTGCCGTAAGTATATTAATTGTCACGCCCTCGTTTCCAGGGGTGCTTGGGACACGGCATTCCGCAACTACCCAAGCCTGGCTAGTTACGGAGCGTCACGCAAGAGAGTACCATCACAGCACATGCTTACAACAAAAGACCAACTTATAATACAACATATGGTTTAACAACCGAGTTTTGCTGCAGCGAGCATGCAAGCCCAAAGTATATTACAATACAAAACCACCAAGAAGCTCGAGCATGGCTGAAACCTAGAACCAAGGATCCTCGTCGTAGAAAGGCTCTTCTGGAGCTTCTTCAACAGGGAGACCTTCTCCAGCTTCTTGCACCGAAGCCTCCGAAATCTCCGAAACTAGCGCAAACACACGAAAATAACATAAGTTCGGCTTGAACCTAATCAAGCGAGGAAAAATAATATATGAAAAAGGAGTAAATTGCATAAATATTCAAATAGGAGATTTTTAAATTTTTCTGTGATGATTTTGGTGGATTGGAGGCCAAAAATGGATTCGGGGCATCAAAATGAGCAAGGTGGTGAAATTTGGGAATTTTTGGGATTTTCTAGGATTTATTTGGATTTTCTGGATTTTTGGAAATTGATAAATCTCTGGAAAATCGGGTGAACAATACTGGGCCGGCCCAAAGCCAAAGTGCGGCCCGGGCGGGAAGTCAACCCGCGCGGCGTGCTCGGCGTGGCTGAGCAGGCCGAGGCACGGCCCACTCGTGCACGCCGCGCTGAGCAGGCTGAGGCGCGGCCCACTCGCGTGCACGCACTCATCCGGAGAGGATGGCGGACACGTGGCTCGGGCGGACGGCGGCGATGCAACGGGAGTGGGTGGCTCGGATCAGAGGTGGTAAGTGGATCGGGTGGTTGGGAAACAAAGCCATTCGGCGACCGAGGTTAGACAGCAACGAAAACACGGATGCCTGAGATGCGGCCGAAAGACAGAGAACAACAGCGCGAGCAGAGCGGCACCGGCGGTGCCCTCCGGCTGAAACTGAGCGTGGCACAGGGTGCTTTAGAAGGTGGAGAATCCATTTCGAGGCTTTGGAAGCCATGGGAAAGATCGACGGCGGCGCACGGCCGGAGAGAAGGTGGCGGAGTTCTTTGGTCACCAGAGGCTAACGGCGGCGCTCCGGGCAAATCAGAGGCGACAGGAGCATCTCTGGAGTAAGGGGGACTCGACGGCAGTGGTGGTTCGAGCTGAGAAGCTCTCTGGCGAGCTGGCCATAGTGATCCCCGTTCGGTCGATGGTGAGCTTCGCCGCCAGGGCAGGGGAGGGGCGCTCTTGGTCGGTGGAGTCCACCATCGCGTTCAAGAAGTAAAGGGGAGCAAGTCAACGAATTGAATCGAGTTTTAAACAAGAAAAGAAGGAGAAAGGCTCGGGAGTTCACCGGCGGCGGAGGAGCTAATTGCCGGCGATGTAGGGGCTCCGAACTCAGTCGGCTGCTCAGGGAGCTTCTTGGAAGCGTGGGGAGTGCAATGCCAGCGCTGGTTCGGCTTAAAAGGGCGTGGGGGAAGCTGGCGTCGAGGGAGTCGTTCGGGGCAGCTCGGGGGAGTTAAGGCGCGGCGTGGATGGAGTTGCAGCGTTGCAGGCGGCCTAGGGAAGCTACGGGGGTGGGGGAGATGTCGAGTCCAAGCGACGGAGGGGTGACTGGGCTCTGCGCGCGAGTAATGGCGAGGGATGGGGAGTGGGAGCAGGTGAGCGAATGGCACGGCCGGGGCACGTCGCGCGGAGGAGGGAGGAGCGGAGGAGATTGGCAGGTGGGGCCACGAGATAACAAGGCGACGCGGTTGCGGGCGACGTGGCACGGGTGCTGGCGACCGGTGACGGCAGCGCGGCGAGGGCGGGCAGCAAAATCGTGGGTGGGTGCGCGCTCGCCCGTGGGCGCAGGCGGGAGAAGGAGGCGGAAAAGGGGGAAGGCGCCAAGGAGAAGGGAAGGCGGAAAGCCGAAAAGGGAAAGCGCATTTCCGCCAAGGATTTCCGAAAAAGGAAAGGGGCTAAAAATCACTCAAAAATTCAGGAAAATTCACAGAAAATTTTTGGTTCGAATTTTTGGGGCATTTCATTAATCCATCTTCTAGCTATGGTAGCAGTATTTGCTCTTATTTTTTAGTTCAAATACTGGAGAATGCTATGTTTGTGGGATCGGTGATTGCTCTGTGATGAACAAATTGAAGACTAAATTTTGATCTTAATAACAAAATTAGACTTGAGCTCTAGAAGAGTGGTTTCTACTGATTGTACCGTAGCTAGTGGTATTTCTGTTGTGCAGATTTGTTGACATGCATTTGAAACTATAGAGTATGCAGTAAGTTTGGTTCTATTCTGTTTAGATCAGGTTATTTTAGTGCAGTAGACTCTATTGATTCAGTTCTGATTCAAGTCAGTTCCTCTGTGATCTATTTAGTTACTACTTACTGCTTATTTATCAGAATCCAGTGAGAGTATTGTCTATTCTTTCATTGCATGTGAATACTTAAAACTGAAATACAAGTAGACTTTCCTGTCTATGCACGGTTCTGTCAATAGGGACATATCTAGAGCTCAAATCCTGATTTTTGGTATTAGATCATTTATGAAGAGTTTTGATATTAGCATGAGAAGGCCAAGATTTGCAACCTTACGCAACTCTGTTCTGAGAGCAATGTTAAAACAATTAATTTGTTATATGCTAGATTTAATTGTTTATTTGCTTAGAGGATAGATTGTCATGTTATTTTCAGCATATTGGTGTTTATATTCTTTGAATATTTACATTGGTATGAATGGCAAGATAGAATTACATGATTATATGAAATTTATGTCATTCATGTTATGCTGGAAATATGTTGAATACATGTTTAAGTTGGCTGGAATTAAATCTGAAGCTATGCTCATTCCGCAAATATTACAACAATCCAGAAAACCAATCTTTAAAGAAATGGCTTCCTCGTCTGACGTCGTAAAGCCCGAAGTTTTTGACGGTGTCAACTTCAAGCGTTGCCAGTGAAGGCAAAGCTATGGCTGACTAATCTTAAACTCTTCTGGGTCATTTCAAATCCTCAGGTGTTCCCACTGGAGATCCCTGAAACGATGCGATGGGAAGAGGCTAATAACGTAGTCTTAGCCCGTTTGCTGGCCATCCTGTCTAACCGTTTGTTTGACGTCTATGTCAACTTCACAAATGCCAAACAACTCTGGGACGAGCTTGATGAGAAATACTCCGAATGAGATAATGGGAATGAGTCCTTTATTACGGCCAACTACTTGAACTATAAGATGGTTGAGGGGCGGTCGGTGATGGAGCAACTCCATGAACTTCAACTCCATGTACGTGACTTGAGTCAGTACGACTGCATCCTGCCAGAGAAGTTCCAAGTGAATGTCATCCTGGCTAAGTTACCGCCTTCGTGGCGTGACTTTGTGACCGCTCGTAGACATATAAAGGTGCGCTTGACGCTCAATGAGCTATCAGCCACCATCAATATCGAAGAGCGTGCTAGAGCTGGTGACGGCACAGGAAAGGCTCAGGTCCAAGCTCATCAGGTGGAGGTAAAGAGAACTGGAGGCTCTGGCAATAAAGTTCATGATATTTGGCATTCACGGTTGTGTCATGTTAATTTTGAAGCCATTGTGCGGTTGAGTAAGATGAGTTTAATTGCAAGCTATAATTATGAGAAGGGTTCAAAGTGCGAAGTGTGTGTGCAAGCTAAGCAGCCCCGAAAACCTTTTCATAGCATTGAAGGGCGAAGCACTTCTCCACTTGAACTAATTCATTCTGATCTTTGTGAGATGAATGGAATATTAACTAAAGGTGGCAAATGATACTTCTTAACTCTCGTAGATGATGCGACTAAGTATTGTTATATTTATTTACTTAAGTCGAAAGATGAAGCACTTGAACACTTTAAAAATCTATAAAGCTGAAGTTGAAAATCAACTAGAAAAGAAAATTAAACGGTTAAGATTGGACCGAGGCGGTGAATACGTTTCACATGAGTTCTCTCAATTTTGTGAAGAAAGTGGAATAATTTATGAAATTACTCCACCATACTCACCCCAATCTAATGGAATAGCCAAAAGGAAGAACCGAACTCTTTATGACTTGGTTAACGCCATGCTTCAAAGTTCAGATATGCCAGACTATTGGTGGGGTGAAGCAGTTCTCACAGCTAATTATGTCCTGAATAGGGTTCCGCCTCGTAATCAGGAGGAAACACCTTATGAAGGATGGAAGGGGAGAAAACCCAACTTGTCATTTCTTCGAACGTGGGGATGTCTTGCAAAAGTGCACGTGTCATTACCGAAGAAAAGAAAGCTTGGTTCTAAGACCGTTGATTGTGTCTTTCTAGGATATGCTATAAATAGCACGACTTGTAGATTCCTAGTGGTCAAATTCGAGGTAAGTGACATCGCTACAAATATAGTGATGGAGTCTCGTGATGCAACATTCTTTGAGCATGTGTTTCCTATGAGACTGTGTGAAGTCTTTGACCATTCTGGTTCAGATGAACTCTCTATTCTTTCTAGTGTGGATAACACCGCTCTAGAGTTGGAGTTGAGGAGGAGTAAGAGACAGAGAACCGAAAAGTCATTTGGCGATGACTTTGTCACCTATGTCGTAGATGATGAACCACGAACCCTTTCAGAGACAGACACATCTCTGGATGTGGATTACTGGAAGGAGGCAGTCCGTAGCGAGATGGACGCCATCATAGCTAACGGAACTTGGGAAATTGCAGATCTCCCGCCTGGTTGTAAGCTAGTAGGCTGCAAATGGATCTCCAAAAGGAAGCGGAGACCTGATGGTACTATAGGAAAGTACAAGGCTCGTCTAGTGGCTAAAGGTTTCACGCAAAAAGAAGGAGAAGACTATTTTGATACATACTCTCCTGTGGCTCGTTTACCCACAATTCGAGTGCTTTTAGCACTAGCTATTGTATATAAACTCCAAGTACATCAAATAGATGTAAAGACCGCTTTCCTAAATGGAGAGTTGGATAAGGAGATTTATATGCAATAGCCTGAAGGCTTTGTGGTTGAAGGGCAAGAAAATAAAGTATGTCGATTGATTAAATCTTTGTATGGTCTAAAGCAAGCTCCTAAGCAATGGCATGAGAAATTCGATAGTACGATGACCTCGGTCGGCTTTTGTGTAAACGAAGCCGATAAATGTGTCTACTATCGGTTTAGCGAGGGCGAAGGTGTCATTCTTTGCCTTTATGTAGGTGACATATTGCTTTTTGGGACCAACATGGATGTGATCAATAGAACAAAGTCTTTCCTTTCCCAGAATTTTGATAGAAAGATCTGGGTGAAGCTGATGTTATTTTAAACATAAAGCTTATAAAGGGTGAGAATGGGATTACTCTTTCACAATCCCATTATGTGGATAAAGTCCTAATCAGATTTAGGTTTATGGACTGTAAGCCAGTAGCCACACCCTATTATCCAAATGCGAAGCTACATAAGAATACTGGGCATGGGAAGGACCAACTTAAATATTCTCAAATAATAGGATCCCGGATGTACCTAACTAGTGCAACGAGGCCAGACATCTCGTATGCTGTTAGCAGATTGAGTCGTTATACGTCCAATCCAGGAGATGAACATTGGATAGCACTAGAAAGAGTACTCAGATATTTAAAGGGAACCTCTAATTTGGGAATACATTATTCTGGCCATCCGGCAGTCTTGGAAGGATTCAGTGATTCTAACTGGATCAGTGACTCGGATGATATGAAGGCTATGAGTGGTTATGTTTTCACTCAAGCACATGGGGTCGTTTCGTGGAAGTCTTCAAAACAGACTATCCTTACACGATCCACCATGGAGGCTGAATTAGTAGCACTTGATTCAACTGCTGTAGAGGCAGAGTAGATTCGAGAACTCCTTTCTGACCTGCCTGTGCTGGAAAAACCTATTCCAGCCATATTGACCTGCTGCAATAACCAAACCGTTCTGGTTAAGGCGAAGAGTAGGAAGGACAATATGAAGTCCTCACAACACATAAAGAGATGACTTAAGTTGATAAGGCATGCCAGAGAGACGGGTGTTATTTCTGTAGAATACATCCAGTCTGAAAGGAACTTGGCAGATCCTTTCACTAAATGATTGGCGCGGAAGGCCATCCTTACAGCATCTCAGGGAATGGGGCTTATACCCGTATAAAGGCTCACATTGGTGGTAACCTATCCTAGGAGATCGGAGATTTGTGAACTAGGCTCTAGGACAACAAACTGTGTGAGATTAGATAGCACATCTAACGGGTCCCATTAGCTGCAGTGCTCTTTCTGTATGGAAGGTTGAGCGTTCACTCATAATGAATTCGATGTCCATATGACTTCGGGAATCATTCTACAGGATTCCTAGAAGAATTCACCTACGTGAGTGAGATCGTGAGGTTGCGATCAAAGAAAGTTGAGGGTAATTTCTTGAGCACTCATGAGATAGATACGGGGACACGACCGTAACGTCTCAACCTGAGAGGGAAAGGGCAAGCCGCCCAGTACAGAGTGTGACTTGGGCAAAAAATTCTCACACCAAGGCTTTGGATCAAGGCGAAGTCCTCCTTTGTCTGTGTAGAGTTGTAGTCCTTGTTACTAGGACTTGGGTTCAAACTCGCAAGATACCCATAGTCGAACAGCTGTATATCAAACAAGACTTTCGAACATCTTTGTCAAATTGACAAATTGGTGGGGACTGTTGAACTCTGAGGGGCATTTCTGGTAATTTCTCAATTTGAAAAGGAAAAAAAGAGTGCCGGTGGGCCCCACCTGTCGGTGGGCCGGTTGAGGAGATAAGAAGGAGACTTCGTCTCCTCCCGATGGGCCGGTGCGAGCGGGCGCGATCCGTCTGGATCTGGCGACTCCCTTGGGGCGACGGCGGCGGTCGGGTCGTGGGGGGGCGTTGGCGACGGAGGCGGCGTCGGCGTGGGCGTTTCGGCGCCAACCACACCGCAGCCCGCCGGACCCCTCATCTCTCCGCTCTGCTATAAAGCTAGGGCTTCTCCTCTCCTCTGCGGATCTGGAAAACAATGAGCTCTCTTCCCCTCCTCTCTATACTCTCAGTTGGTGATCTCTGGTCTTTGGGCTGTTGGCCGGTTCTCCGTGCTCGACCAGTAGCCGAGGGACTTGACCCTTGATTAGGGGTCTTGATCTGAGTATGCAGTAAGTTTGGTTCTGTTCTATTCAGATCAGGTTATTTCAGTGCAGTAGACTCTATTGATTCAGTTCTGATTCAAGTCAGTTCCTCTGTGATCTATTTAGTTACTACTTACTGCTTATTTATCAGAATCCAGTGAGAGTATTGTCTATTCTTTCATTGCATGTGAATACTTAAAACTGAAATACAAGTAGACTTTCCTGTCTATGCACGGTTCTGTCAATAGGGACATATCTAGAGCTCAAATCCTGATTTTTGGTATTAGATCATTTATGAAGAGTTTTGATATTAGCATGAGAAGGCCAAGATTTGCAACCTTACGCAACTCTGTTCTGAGAGCAATGTTAAAACAATTAATTTGTTATATGCTAGATTTAATTGTTTATTTGCTTAGAGGATAGATTGTCATGTTATTTTCAGCATATTGGTGTTTATATTCTTTGAATATTTACATTGGTATGAATGGCAAGATAGAATTACATGATTATATGAAATTTATGTCATTCATGTTATGCTGGAAATATGTTGAATACGTGTTTAAGTTGGCTGGAATTAAATATGAAGCTATGCTCATTTCGCAAATATTACAACATTATCAATGGCTTGAGATTTTGGCCAAAAATTAGTAAAAATGATGGATTGAAATGATAGAGTAAACTGAATATGATTTTTGCCAAAATTCTGATAATAAGCCATATTCTAGCTAATTCGATGCCAAATACTGGCAATCAAAATAAGTTGTTATTTGATTCAAACCATATAAAACCCCTATATATATCTTGTGATTGTGGCATTTTCAAGTTTTCGTTTTCTAAAACAATAAAAGCTAAAAACCTTTTTAAAATATTCTAATTAAGAAACGACTATTTTCCGCGCGTCGCCGCTTGCTGCAGCTTGCCGTGGCGCGCCTCTTGTCAACGTCAACTGACAGCGCTCGCTGCATTGCAGCCAGCGCGGGCTCGCGCAGTGCCACAGCCAGGTGCCTGCCATCGCCCGCTGCCCCGCTTGCCCGGCTCCGATTCACATGAACGTTATTGTTCGCTTAGCGCGCGTCGTTGCTGGAGGTCGGCCGAGTGGGACTACGGGAGGCCACCTGCACGCCAGTGCAGGCCAACACGCCAACGTGAGGGAGCGTCTTGTGAGTCGCACCGATCCGGAGGGAGCAAAAGTACGGAGGAAAAGTTCCAGGGTAAGAGAGAAGGAAAAGTTAGAAGAAAATCGGGATCTGGACTTTTGTCTCGTGGATAACGATCTGATTTTTTCTAAATTTTATTTATTTTACTAGAGATTAAGATTGAGATTGGAAAGGAAATTAGCAATTTTCAGTTAAGGGATCGAATAGTAGATCTGTTTAATCTGTTATATGGTTGCACTACGATTATGAGTAACGTGTGGGTATAATTTAGAAATTTCATATACTAGAAAAGTTGTGGAGAATTTTGATAGCTTTCTATAGAAATTGTTATTCATGTCGATCGAGTGAGTAGATTTTGATATATGAATTATGTAAGTCTGTTGTCTGGTAAATTTTCGTGTTTTGGCAACACATATTAATCTGTAGATTAAAAATAGAAGATAGAATAATTTGGTGATTTGATTTACATAAAAAGTGTAGATGATCTCTTAAGAATTTTAGAGAATCAAATAACATGATTTTTGAACAAGTAGAATAGAAGTTATGTATTTTTGGGAGACTACTGTCTAGAACTGGGTTGTTGTTGGACGCAATCATAGGAAATCATTAATTTAACTGACTTAATGTCATAATTGAATTTTGGGCATAACTAGGAAGTCGTAGATAATTTTCTGTAGTTTTTGAAAATATCATGGTTTGCTATATTGTATGTGTAAATTAAAAATATAAAATTATTAAGTATGTTGTCTAGAAGATGACAGATCTTGTGGGTTAAAAACAGGTGATTAGATGATTTAATCTACACTTGTGGCCAACTAAGAGATTGTGGAGAAATTTGTGTAGGTTTCAGAATTGTAAGATTTGCTATGATAGGACTTATGAGGTGAAAGTTATGATTTTTTTGTGCCAAAACATCAGGGGAGACTGTCCAATAAAGGGAGAAAGTCATGGAATTGAGGAGCATGTAGAATCATTGTCAATTAAGTGTTGTTTTTTTTATTGTTGTACCTTGTATTGAGTTTGAGCATTTACTGTAAGAAGAGTAGTTTTGGGGTTGATGTTATCATCTAATCAATCTGATCATCGCAACTAGACAGGCAAGCGCATATTAGAATGATATTTGAATATTTAGAATTATTATCTCATTAAATGAATATTTATCATGATTATTCAGATGATTATGCCTGTTTTATATTGCTCATACGCTTATGATAAATTGATTATGATGATGACGATGACTATGGAAGACTAATGAGTATATCAATTGCTAATGAAAAAAAGATAATAATCATTACATTGCATTGCATGTTGAGCATTCATGATAGAAAACCCACATGAGTGGAATGAGATCCCCATATGAAAAATATGGACAATGAGGCCCCTGTATGAAAAAGAATAGGCAATTGGTTTTTGCACTAAAGAGTGCGAGCATGAGTAAACACTGATGGGTGTTATACTCCGCTATATCGCTATAAGCAAAAGATAAGTTGGGACATTAGCATGAGCATTACATTGCATTCATGAAAAGTGAAAAGTGGTAAGAATGAATATGAGAAATTTAGTTAATGATTAATGAGAATGAATTGTTAATAAGATGATGTCTCATTTGTTATTCTGTTTTGTACTTGCTGAGTCGTGGACTCACCCTTGTTTATTTGTTGTTTTTAGGTGAAGGTTGAAGGAGACATGCATGGGTGGAAATATGACATGGATTATTGCACTTTTATAGCTCTTCACTCCACTTAACAATTTATCATTTATAGTCGTGAATATATTAGTAACTTTCATTGTAATCATTACTATTATAAAAAAGTAAGTTAGTGGTGGTACATCTATTCTCCAACCGCGCCATTCCTTCAACTTCTCATCACTCTCCACTTCCAACTGATCAGAAGTAACTCTCTTTCATAGCATGATTATCTATACATCTAATGAATTTCGTTTCAATGTACGGGTACATAACTAGTAATTGGATAATTTGTGGTTTTTCTTAACTTCTTATGGTTTGGAATATTGCTATGTGATGCGTTTCATAATTTAGGCCTATTTATCACTCATATTGGCAATTATTTGGTTCGTCTTTCTGTTCCTGGCACATAAAAAGGGGTCAAGTTTGATTTGTGTATGACATGTTACTGAAATTTATAGTTAGCATGTTGTTGAAGGCTTATTCTTGAAGCCTAATTTTTGGTATTGCTTGCTATTGGTTAAATTAGTAGTGATAATAGTTTAGTTAATATTTAGGCTTTTGATAAGTCGGAGTATTACAGTATGTTCCATATACACCTTATTTGCGCCATTGACGTATTCATCATTCTCTAGAGCTAAAAATGTTACAGCATTTTTCGTAAGGGTTGAGTAAGTTTTAGAAGAAAAAAATGCCTCCAACCATATCCAACATCCTAGTTCGTTTGAGAAACAGAGCAGTGCATCAGAAAAAAGAGCATTGTCTTTAGTTATAGTCGTGCTTACATCACCACCAGACTCATTTGCTTCTCAAAATATTACTTTCTTAGTCTTACATTTTTGAAAGATATTTCATACTCCGATTGTTGTTGAGGTCGGAACGGATAGGGGGCGGATCCAAGTGTATTCACTGGTGCCATACGAGATTCGACACAAGTGCTCACAAGTAAAGCTAAAAAAATCCCTTAGTGTTCCCTTGTGTTGATAGTGAGCGATCAAACTACTTGAGGCAAGTGACACTGATGACCTTTTGCCATAGATCCGCCCTGGGATGGAAGAAATGTGGAATCCTATTGGGGGATTGTTATTTTTGGTTTTTAGTTTCTCCGAAGGTCGAAAAGTCAAATGTTAAAATGGGGCGATTTTTTGAATTGAATTTTCCAAATATACGCCTTGCTAATTTGGACTTTTTTTTGTGGTTTATGACTTATTTTCACCTTTTGGCATCGTAGCTGATTTATTTTGCACCGTAGATATTAGTGGTTTTTTGGCGTAATTAAATTTTAAAAAATAAAAATAGAAAAAAGTTTGCAAAAAATACGAGAAAAAAAACAAAAGGCAAAAATCCTAAAAACAAAAAAAAGATGAAAAATAAGAAATTACAATTCAAAAGTTAAAGCCCAAATGAGCGGGACAGACCTTATCTTGATGGAGAGGGTTTTGAAAATCAAACGCAGCCAGAATACTAGGGATGGTAGCCATATTCAATTTGCATAAACATCTAGGCCGTGTTGTTTTGAGCTTAAAGTTAGTTTATGTTTGTATTGTCTACAGTAACTAGCTTTTAAACTGTGCGTTTTTTAAGGCGGAGTAAATAGGAAAATTGTAGTAAAACGTGTATTAATTTCAGCTGTACCAGCCAAAATCGTATGCGACTACTTTTCTCTGCGTACTATCTCTCGTGAATAGCCAGAATTTAAATATTTAAATTATAAGTTATAAGCCATCAGTCCAAAAGAACTCATTCTAAACTGGATAAGGTGTTTCCTTTGCAAGTTATTAAAGTGATTGTTAGGGCATCTGTAGTGTATACATTTCAGGGGTCTTAAGCCACCTTAAGGTCGACCTTATACATTACAGGGGTGACCTTAAGGAGACTATAAGCAAAAAAAACTTAAGGGTGGTCCTCAAGCTAAAGACCTGGCCACAAGCATTAAAATACAATTTTCTTTACATCTGATGTTCTCTCTCCCCAACTACCAACTACCACAACCCCCAACCACCAGAAACAACTCTTCCAGAATGGCGCAAATATGTATCAATGCATCCAGAATGGCGTAACTCTTGCAGAACCAAAAAAAACAGAAGATAAATGGCGCAAAGCTATATCAATCCTTTTTGAATTAACGGTAGGCATACCAATCTATATCAATCTCTAAAAAACTTGATGAATTAACGGTAAACAGCAGCAGCAAACTACACAGCACAGCACAGGAACAACAGCAGCAAACTACACAGCACAGCACAGGAACAGCAGCAGATGAACAGCACAGCAACAGCAGCAGCAGCCAACCCCTTGATATCCCCCGAACCACCACATTGAACAGCACAGCAGAGCAGCAGTTTTATCAGCAATAGCAGCAGCAGTTACAGCACATCTGCCAACCACCACATTGAACAGCAGCAGCAGTTTTCTACCATTGAGCTCCTCTTTCACCTGGATATAAACCAAAGGAGAGGGAGGTTAGAACCACAGCGACATGGATCATTCAGGGAAAAGCTTCACTAAATTGATGCAAGAGCCTCCAAGTCCAAGCTCAGAACATCCACATTTTGCCCAATTTCAGTTTGGCCAAAACATTCCACCATCCCAATTTCCTCAAAACATCCCACCAACTCAGTATGTCCAAATCATCCCACCATCCCAGTTTACTCAAAACATTCCACCCTCTTAGTTCATGCCAAACATCAATCCCTATAATATCCCAGGCAACTATCAACAATATGGTTCACCAAGTTTTCAGAATGTACAACATCAAGGAAGGTCTTTGCACTCAGCTGCAAACTTTGAAGCTGCAGCTAGTGGTTCACCACCCATGGCTCAAGGAGCTGGAGATCGAGAAGGAAGCTGCAGCCAGCGAAGAGAAGAGATCGAGATCCAAGATTCAAGTGGTAGCAGCCCTGATGAAGGCAACAGAGGTGCTCGCAGCAATTGGAGTGAGGAGGAGAACATACGGTTGGCTAGTGCTTGGCTAATGCATTCTGTTGACTCAATTAAAGGTAATGGACAGAAGGGAGATGCCTACTGGAAGAATGTGGCTGCAGAGTTCAATTCTAACATGCCTTCAAGTGGAAGAAGAAGATCATCAAAGCAATGCAAAAGTCATTGGGCAATAATTAGCAAGCCTATCAAACATTTCAGTGGTGTTTATGCTCGTGTAAGAAGCACTTGGTCTAGCGGGCAATCAGACGATATGCTCATGGACAAAGTCCGTGAGATGTACAAAAGAGAAGTAAAAGGTAATAAACCCTTTGCATTTGAGTATCTATGGAGAGAACTCAAAGACCAACCCAAATGATGCAGAATTAGAGAGGATGGTGACCACAACAAGAGAACAAAGATATCTGAATAAGGAGAGTACACCTCATCTGGCAACCCGGACAACCAAGAGGTAGACACAAGGCAGACCAGACCAGAGGGACAAAAGGCAGCAAAGGCAGCAAAGCTGAAGAAAAAGGGGAAGGGGAAAGACAAACAACCATCTTCTAATTTAGAAGATGACCAGTTTAATGAAACTATTGCAAGAAGATCTACTGCATTGGAAAAATTGGCTGAAGCACAAAAAGAAAAGGCAAAGAATGCCAGGCTGAACACATACTTAAATTTGATGGAAAAAGATACATCACATTATGATGAGGACATGCTTAGGAGGCATCGACAACTCCTAGATGTGTTATTCAAGGAATTATTTCCTTAATCTGATGTTTAGGCTTATATGTCTTTGTATTTGGTGTGATGTCCATGTAGCAAGTGGGTTGTTTAGTTGTAATTTGTGGCAAGCCAAGAGTATCAATAGCGCTGCCATTTTATGAACTGAAAGAGGGCAACCCCTTGATATCATCTTTGGTAAAAAAAAAGCTCTGAGTTACAGAGAAATCACAGAATGATTCACAAACTGGAGACTAATTAGCTAACAGAGATACTCTAACAAAAGTATTATATGCTGACAATAAGATAACTACACACACCTGATAATGGCAAACTGTGAGGAAGCAACATTCTGCATTAGCACCTAAGTACTGTGTCTCCATGAGAGGATCCTTTCAATTTTCATTCGCCTGAAACCAAGGAATATATGATAAGGTACAGAAATTAAAGCCAGCAATAGCTGAAAGAAAACATTAAGTACAGAAAGTTATCTTTGCTGCTCTCAAGATGCTTCAACTCCAATTTGATTGAACTTTCTGCAAGATAGCTGAAAGAAAACATTAAGTACAGCAAAAGAGCTGTTGGGAAACATTAAATACATGCAAATAGCTATTGGGAAACATTAAATACATGCAAAAGAGCTGTTAGGAAACATTAAATACATGCAAAAGAGCTGTTGGGAAATAGCTGTTGGAGAGCAACAACTATAAAGAGAAAGCACACACAGAATGCATCCATTCATCTGTGTTTACCACTTTTGCACACACAAAATGTCTGAAGAGTCACAAGACCAGTTTGAGCATTCAGGTTTCTCCATCAATAGTGATGACTTACTTGAAGATCTTATTTGGGAAGAGATAAATGATCCACTTGAGGCCAAGATTGAAGCTCGACTTCTAGCCCAGCCGAGGATTCACTCACGGAGGTACGTGCATAGAGATCGTGAAGGTGCTAATGACAGATTGGTTACTTACTATTTTTGTGAGAGTCCACTGTACACTGAATATCAGTTCCGACGAAGGTACCGAATGAGAAAGCATCTTTTTCTAAAGATTGTTGAAGCCCTTTCTAATTGGTCTCCGTATTTTCGTCAACGGAGAGATGCATTTGGCAAGAAGGGGTTTTCACCTCTACAAAAATGCACCGCTGCCATCCGCATGTTGGCCTATGGCTCTCCCGCTGATGTTATGGATGAAACTCTCCAAATGAGTGAAAGCACAGCCCAACAGTGCCTAATTAAATTTGTTAAGGGTGTGCGAGAAATTTTTGGTCAGCAATATCTACGTAGGCCAACTAATGAGGATATTGAACGCTTGTTACACATAGGAGAGGCAAGAGGGTTCCCAGGAATGCTAGGGAGTTTGGACTGCATGCATTGGCATTGGCAAAACTGTCCAGTAGCATGGAAGGGGCAATATACTAGAGGTGATCAAAAAGTGCCTACTATAATGCTTGAAGCTGTTGCTTCGGCAGATCGATGGATATGGCATGCCTTTTTTGGTGCAGCTGGTTCGAATAATGATATAAATGTTTTGAACCAATCACCATTATTCACACATGTCCTACAAGGAAGGGCTCCAGAGGTAAAGTTCACAGTTAATGGCACTGAATACAATATGGGCTATTATCTTGGAGATGGAATTTATCCAGAGTGGGCAACATTTGTTAAATCAATCTCTATGCCTCAGTCTATGAAGCATAAATTATTTGCGCAAAAGCAAGAGTCGGCAAGGAAAGATGTAGAATGTGCATTTGGGATTCTACAGAAACGATGGGCTATTATACGTGAACCAGCACGTCTTTGGGAGCAAGAAGACCTTGCTGATATTATGTATGCATGTATTATTTTGCACAATATGATAGTTGAGGATGAGAGAGATAACTATCAGCTAAGATTAGATGAGACTTATGATGAGGGGAGATCTTCGACGCCCATAGTAGGACTTGGAAATGGACCAATTCATGGATTTTCTAGGGTACTTGAAATTAATGCACATATTCATAATTCTACATTGCACCACCAGTTGAAGGCAGACTTAATAGAGCATATATGGAACCGATTCGGTCATGAAACTTCAGTTTAGTCAGTCAATGTATGGAACTGCTTGTAATAAACCAGTTGAAGGCAGACTTAATATTATATATGGAACTGCTTGTAATAAACCACTAATGTATTCTTGATGATTCCATTGCATTTCAATCAATGTATTCAGTTAATCTTCAACCACAAATACTGTATTCTTGATGATTCCATTGCATTTCAATCAATATATTCAATTAATCTTCAACCACAAATACTGTATTCTTGATGATTGCATTGCATTTCAATCAATGTATTCCATTGCATTTCACTCAATGTATTCTTGATGAATGCACAAATACTGAAAGAGCAAGTACTGCACTCTACAACCACACAAGCACAATATTTTTTGTTGCAACAACAATGAACGCACAAGTACTAACTACCAACAATGAACTCCAGTAATTAACTACCGATCAAGCATGGGAGCACGGTGGGAGAAAACAAATCCTCACCTTCTCGAGCTTCAGGTGGCGCAGGCGCTGGTCAAAGAGCAAGAGCGGCCTCGGAGACGCGTACTTCTTCACCGCGGCCTCGGAGAGCAGACACATACTTCTTCACCGCGGCCTCGGAGAGCAAGAGCGGCCACCCGGACGCGTACATCTTGCTCCTCTTGCTCCTGGACGGGGCCACAGGCGGCGGAGGGGAACGGGGCGGCGGCGGTGGGAGCGGAGGCGGAAGGCACGAGGAGCAAACCGGAAAGGGCTAGATCCGGTGCCAACGGATGCCGAAGTGTCGGATCCGGTGCCAACGGCTGCGGAATCGCGGGGCGGCGGCAGCGGCGGGGAACGGGGCGGCGGCCATGTGGGAGCGGAGGCGGAAGGCACGAGGAGCGGAGCGGAAAGGGCCAGATCCGGTGCCAGCGGTTACGGAATCGCGAGGCGGCGGCGCCCGGGGGGGGGGGGGGGGGGGCGGGGCGGGGAACGGGGCGGCGGCCATGGGAGCGGAGGCGGAAGGCACGAGGAGCGGAGCGGAAAGGGCCAGATCCGGTGCCAGCGGTTGCGGAATCGCGGGGCGGCGGCGCCGCGGGGGGGGGGGGGGGGGACGGGGCGGCGGCGATGGGAGCGGAGGCGGAAGGCACGAGGAGCGGAGCCGAAGGGTTCGGAGGAAATGGGGGAAGTTTCGCGAGACACGCGGGTGCGGAAGTACAACTTTTTTTTAATCTGCCGAGCGGGTCCACGTTTAGAGCCGATGGTGGCCTCATACACTACGCGGAGGCCTTACAATTTGGGTGGGGTCCACCTTAATACCCCCCATGGGACATATACACTACAGATGCCCTTAGGATAAGCACCGTGGTCCAGTAGTCTCCACTGTGGTTATGTATTTTAGGTTTGCAGTTCGTCATCATGGGCATCCCACATCCTTTTCTTTTCGGTGTCATCATTGCATGGTCACTGATTTAATAGATTGCAATTATCGACATTTCATTTCAACATGCTAATCCCCTGATCATAATACTAGACTTTGTTCATCATCTTTGTTTTTGAAAGTAAATCACACCAAGCCCATCTTTTGGCTTGCAAGTTTTGATTATGGTAACTGTTGGGACATATATTTGGTTTTGAGAATGGAACTCAATCCATATGTTGTCCCATGATACTTATGTTAAATTTATATCATTTTTTATAACTTAATTAAAAAGACTATGATACACTTATGTACACGTAAGGTTTATTTCATTCCTTTCCCAATACTTTGAGTGTACATCACCAATCACCATGTCCCTTCACCAACCCAAACCCTAACGCCGCTGCCTCCCCCTCGCCGCCGCCTCGCCCGACGATGACCCCGCGCGCGCCGCCACTCCGCCACCACCCCGCGCACCTCGTCCTCGCCGACGCCGTCGCCTCCTGGCACCCCTTCCACAAGAAGCCCTGCCTCTCCGACCGCTCCACCGCTCCCCCCTCCGCCCACCTCCCCGACGCGGCCGCCTCGGAGACTCCGACCCCTCCCCCCTCCGCGGGCGGTGGCGGATCCTTCCTGTGGCTCGGGCCCCGCAAGCGCCGGCGCCGCGGCGGGGGCTCGCGGTCGGTGTCCGGCCGCAGCAGCGACCGCCGGAGATCCGGTACGTGCTCCGACTTCCACGTCACGTGCGGCGCCGGTGGCGGTGGCGCCACTGACTCCAGCGGGGAGATGTGGGCGTCCGATGTTGGGGAGGTGCGGGTGAGGGACGTCCCCATGGCGCCGGAGTTCGGTCCGGCGCCCGTTGGTGGGGCTGGATCGGGGGCTGGTGGGACGGGCGCGGTGGCGGAGGCGGCCACGGCTGAGTCCGGGTACGGGAGCGAGCCCGGCTACCGGGGCGATGTGGAGCTTGGGTACGGGGATGAGATCGACGAGGAGGAAGAGGACGGGAGGCAGCAGCTGCTCTTCTGGGGCGGGGAGATCGGAGGTGATGGACGTCCTTGAGTTCAATTCTTGGGATAGGCTTTGATTTAGCTTTCATTTTCCTCTTCATAGCTCTTGTTATTGGTATTGCTGGCATAGCTACCATGTGCAGTTCTTTGAAAATGAATGCTTTCTTTAGAATAGACCTAGTTTGTAAACTTTGTGGATTGATATGCTGGTGTGTTGGGACTTGGGACAGTCCTTGGTTGGGATCAAATGACTAGAGCTCGCTTAGCAAACTCTTTGTTTTGTATAGATTTACATGTGGATTTTTAGGAGGCACTCATTGACTAATCGGTTAATTATGAAAAGGATTCATACTCTGCTAGTATAAGGATGTAATTTTCTAATTTAAGTTTGTTTGATTTGTGAATAAATGGAACAGAACAATGTTTTTCCATTTGGTCATTAGTAAAACATCATAGTTTGTTCCTTAATTAACCAAACCAACTTTGGGTTACACTATTTGAATCCTAATTTTAGTGAAACCTAACTTTTAGTCTACATGCAAACAGAACTCCCTACGGGATAACATAATTAGTTAGTTTATTGATGAGCCAAAAATATTGAAGATTCTGTTATTGCTACCCTTGTTTTAATGGAATCTGGAGTTTGTCCTGTTTGAAAACTGCACCGAAGCAAATATCTGCTGTATTTCATTATTATAAGCTAAATGAGTGAATTGTGGGGCTGTAGTGCAATTCTAAGGTTCCTTATGGATGGTTGAGTGAAATTATTGAGATTCAATGGTTCTTTCATTAACATACACATGTTAATTATTATTTTAGGCAATTATTATTTTCTAATTTTAAGCTGATCATGTAGAAGTATTTTTCGTGAAGGCTTTCCTGGGTGTGATAGCAACATTGGCAAGTTTATTTGTAATTAATTCCATTGTTTTGATTAATATTTTAATGGTTTGGTTCCATTTGTTTTATGAGCTCTTACATATGGGGGTTTTCGTATTGGCTTCTTCTTCTGGCTTCTACTTAGGGAAACCAGAAGTCAGTATGAACAACTAGCTTCTCTGCTCCTCTTACTCCCATCTCGCTCCGAGGATAAGGTAGGGGGTCTCGGGCGCATCACGCACTCCGCTCCTCTCGCTCCTATCTCGTGGATGCATCTCTATGTCATTTTTCCCACCGTTCGCCCCTTCCTTCTAAAAGCCATTTCTTTCAGCCACTATTATTCATTTTCAGCCAAAAGCCATCAGCTGCAACCAATACGAACACCCCCATAAATTAAGGGTTTGACAACAATATGTTTTTATTAATCTCATAAGGGTTTGAATGTGAAGAAGCATTTTCTTTTTCTTAAGCTATTTTTTTCCACAAGGAACATTTAGCATGGTGGCAATAGTCAGAAACCAATGTTGGCAGAATCGTCTTACTTGATGGCATATCATATAGAAAAGGATCTTGGCTGAATTTGATTCCCCAAGCACATCGTGGCGTTTTATGGGTTACTACATTAATCCACATCTTCATATAAACATGTCTTCTCTGGCTGTCAATACCACTACCACCCATCTGCTGGGGGCCAAGGCTATTGGATCATGTAAGTTACATTTGATAATATTGTCTGGCTGTGCTGAAATTTCTTCGTTAACTATATAAGCAATAACAAAATTCTAAAATTGATAGCATGCCAGTCCAATTTTGAAGTGGTGCACCAGCCCAAATTCCATAGACCTAGTGTACTAACTGTTTGGTAATTTCAGAATTTGAGGGTTGTTGTAAGTTGTAATGCCATGTTTGGGAGTTAGGACAGGCTGCTGGTACTATATATCTTACCGGACATTATAAACAAAATTTAATCCTGTCTAAGTATGCTCCCTGGAAGCATGATTGCAACTTGTTGGTTATTAACTTTAACCCACTTATGTACTTTTAGAAAGGTGAGTTGTTATCAGGATTGCAAATCCTTACGGTAACCAAAAACCTCCATAGGGTTTTGGAGATATTAGGTGCTAACACAGAGGAATTTGGGTCTAATACTATTTCAAAGTCAATGAAACTATGAATTTGAAAATATACATAGGGAAAAGAAGCAGAAAAGGCACCATATTGGAATCAACCAGGTGGTACCAAGGTTCCAAAAACCGGAACCGGAAGAAATCCCGGTCGGCGGCCGGTAACGGTAACCGGGCGATTACTGGAAAAACCAGTAAAAAACCGGTCACAATTTGAAAATCAAAATTTGAATTTTGAGATGTTTTGAAACCGGTAACCGGAAAAACGGAAAAAAACCGGTCAAAATTCGAAAATCAAAAATTCATACCGGCCGGTTTTTTCGGTTACCGGTCTCCACCAGTAAAAACGGTAACCGGCGGTTACCGGCCGGTAACCGCCGGGATTTTGAACCTTGGGTGGTACCATTCACCTGGTGGAGTCCCTGAATTTTAGTGTTATTGAAACCAGACTGGATTGTTCAAAATGGTTAGTTTTCCAATGAACCATTCGATCACCCGGCTTTAGCTGAACTGTCCTTTCCACGGAAACCCGTACAAAAACTGGCAGGTGGGAAAATTTTGGTAAAAACCAAGGAAAGTTGTGGGTATGGGGTTCAAACACCTGACCCCTCTCTTGGGAGACGAAGTGCACCACGTGAGCACCTGGGCAGCTTGGTTGGTTGTGAGAATATGCATATTACCATAGCAGCTTGGTTGGTTGTGAGAGTATGGGTATTACCATATACATGTAGTATTATCTCACCATAAAAGCTATATAAATATATTAAAAATAACATTAGCTATTAAAATAATAATAGTTAAAAAAACCACCGGTCCAACCAATGAACCACCGGTTGGACCAATGAACCGTGAGCCAGTTGCTTTATTGGTTTCATTGCCTATCCGGTTTCAATAACTATTCTGAATTTGACCATAAAAGGCAAATTGAACCTTGACTGCCATTGGCTATCAATCTGCTTGCCTCTGGTGGCCACTAAATCGAGCAAATATTTTTCCCCTAAGTATACAAAAAGTAGAGATTTTCAAAATTGCTAGTGCGACGGATAAAAGTTACCAGCCGCTCACCTACTAAGGTACATTTTAGAAAGGGTTGTAATACCATAGTTGGTAGCAGCATCTGGCATTAATTTTGTTGTCCATCCAGGAAATTATATCTTAAATCCTCGCCCTATCTTGGATGAGGATCAATTTTATTTCCTCATTTCCTGCAATTGATAACTGGTTGGAAATAATAATTTTTAGTGCTGAAAGGGGTGGTGGCGCAATGAAAATATGAAATTGTGATGTTGACCATGGATTTGTAGTGCTTGTATTGGTGTTTCTTGCAGCTACCTATGCTGAAAATTCTCTTGTTCACTTGGACGACGTTCCTGTGTTGCAATTCATGCCATGTACTAGGTGTTTATTTCTATCACCCTAAAAGTTGTGCTAATTACTGCTGTTCTATTTTTGCATTGCAGAGTGCATCGCAGACATGAATAAGATGGGCATTGTTGGTGACAATAACTTTGGGGAGCAGAAGAGCCATCACCGTTGCAGGCGCAAGAAGCATGATGTGAGGATGTTGGATTCCTTGAGATGAAAAGGTGAAAAACACTGTTAAAACATGGTTTCCATAACAGCGGCAATTCTCCCCTGGAATCAAGTTCCTTGCTTCTTTGTTGTAGCATGGTTTCCATACCAGCGGCAATTCTCCCCTGGAAAGTTCCTTGCTTCTTTGTTGTAGGCTTGTAGCATGCGTTAATAGAGCAGTGGAACTATTTACTGATGTATCGTGATGTGTACAGTTGTTTCCGCACAATCAGTAGTTTATGTACCAGAAAATTTTCTGTAAGCATGCTTCTGAAGAATTTTGTATGTACCTTGCAGCGTAAAGTTATTCCCACCCTTACTGTCCTGCTGTGACGACTGATTTTACAGTTTTGTTTTGCATTCCAATGGATATTCAATTAGCTATCAATTGTCAAAACCGCTTTAGTTTCAGTGCAATTTGCAGATTGTTACTCTATGCATAAAAAAGATTGTTTGTTATACTCTAATTTGTAGTCCTGCGTTCTTGATTATATTTCTGCGGTTGTTGCAGCTCCGTTGTCAAACTTGTTTGTAGTTTGCGTTCTATACTTGCTCGCCATGACAAAATTTATTTGCTTTGTTTTCGCCAAGAGTTTCGACTTGTTCAGCATGCCACCAATGCATAGGAGTCCCCTCAACTTCGCTAATTAAAAGATGGTAGAAAACAGTGATACTTTAGCGGCTACCATGGCTCGTCATTATACAACAAGCAAAATTTCTAGCGCAATCACGATTAGATATTGCAATATATTTTATTTGATATATCTCTAATTCCTTGGAAAAATATAGCCATATTTGTTATACAACCATAATTGTTACAAATATCTATATATGATTAATCTGCACTGTTAGCCTCTAGCTCCACCAAAATAAGTAGTATAAATCTTCTCTTTGTCTCTCAATTAATGATAATTTTTACGAACTTTGCTTTTTTGCTGATTTAAGATTAATGTAGGATTTTCTAGACTACTAAAACAAAGAAGGTATCTTGAATATCACCGGTTATTTATAAATATACATATATGTCACAATTATTGAAGTTGCTCAGCCATGCTAATGGGTAAAAGGTTGATTGACTCTTTCCTTTTAGGGAAAAGTCTATATAACACTACGAACTTTACTCGAAGTCCGTTCAGCATTTGAAACTAGAAAATCAGATATTTAACTTTCTGAACTTTGTAATCCAATCCAAATAACACCCTGACTCGATTGCAGATGGTGGTATTACTTACATGACACGATGAGTGGACGATTTTATCACATAGGATGATATGTTGGTCAAATTTAAGTGAATGCGAACCTATAGGGCCTTCTCCTTAACCAAAACAGAGAGGGAGATAATTACAGGAGATAGTGACCATGCAAGTATGGCCGAAAGCTCAGTGGGGGAGAAGCCCTTATGGGCCTAACGTCATTGACCCAACTTAGCCAACTTATCATCTACTATCATGCAAAATTGGGTTAAGGTGTTATTTGAATCGAATTGCAAAGTTTGTAGGATCAAATGTATGATTTCATAGTTTAGAATGCTGGATAAACTTTGAAGTAAAGTTTAAGATGTTATATGGACTTATTCCTTTCTTTTATTTTATGGTAGCAAGTCCGCAGCTTCACTACTTATAAGATGCGGAAGCTTGTCACAAAATGGGTAAAGAACACAAGAAAACACCAAGAGCCATACGAAGATAAGACATACCACCACTGTAGTAGTAGTGGTGGTGGTGGTGCTACTACGAACCTTTCAGGAAAATAAGTTTGTTCAACGTTCCATTGATCTTTCCGTGAGCAATGACCTAAGCATGCGAAAAGAGTACTAGAGTCCGCAGTAGCATGCACACACCGTCAAATGTAACTCCTCCATTTCTGGGAGTATTATGAAACCCTCGCAACTGCCCAGGACTGTTCAGCTGCGAGTTACATCTATTGAGTGTATAACAACATTGCCAACACATGCTTAAGATAAAAGCCAACTTTATTACAATATAAATGCATAGAAGCCAAGTTTTACAGTAGGGCAAACGGCCCTTAGATACCTTGCAAACAAAAGAACGCCACAGGCACGTCTGAGCGGAGGACGACCCTAATTCCACGAATTCTCGATCTTGTAGAGTTCCACCCCTTTGCCTTCATCTACCTCCTTGATGATGACTATTTCTGTTAATGTTTTTAGCAAGTATGAGTACAACTACTGTACTCAACAAGTCACACGGAGATTGCTATTAACTACATGCAGGGTACATCAAGTGATGGGGAAAAGTTTATATTTTTATGTGGATGCAGTTTTAAATGTAAACAAGTTTTAAACATAAAATCATAACTTTCTATAAACTTCAGGGGGTTTTCAAGGTTCAATTACCAGATCACCAACATTAACAAATCCTTCCAAATCTACTTATGCCTTGTTGCTGGAATCACCCATTAAACACAGCTCCGTTTACCGGGAGCACGGCGTATTCAAATACAATTGGTCATGACTTTGCAAAGCTGCCCTATTTTACCCACAAGATTCCTTAACTCCCGCTAAAGAGTAAAGGAAACAAGGCTGTTCACTGCTCAATTCTTTATATAGCCTCCACCTAGTAGGTTTCCTCAACAAGCTCAGGCCACCACCTGACTTATCTCGGCCTACTATTGTGTGGACATCTGATAATCAAATCAACAATAAAAATCACAACAGCGCCAACTTTCATACGACCCTTCTCAACTCCCTTCCGTATGGACTCACACTTTGCCTCCGCCTTGCGTATGTAGAGGTTCAATCGAATTTGAGCAGTTACTAGACCAGGTTTGACGTATCAACGCTTGTGGTTGGACGATCACTATGTTCTTTACTCATCATAAGGGTCTAGTCCTTATATTTTCACCGGTGGCAAATTCCCTTCTACAAATCTGTCCAGTGCCACAACACTCCCATTGATTTGTAATATTTGCCTTCACTCTAGGTCACGGGATCCAACGATCCTCACTCACCCTAGAATCACTTTCCCAAATAAATACCAATTCTTTTAGTAACAGTAGATGTTGTTGATTCTCTAAACTACCATAATTACATTATTATTATATTTAATATTACTATGTCTTGTCAAGGTATATATGGCCATCAAATTAGACTGGGCTTTTCGGGTGGTAGGACATAACTAGTATCATGTCATTCTAAGCATTTATTGTATACAAAATAACAGTGCGCAAATAACGTAATAAAAATACAAGTAAATAAATAGCTTAGGAAATGTAGGATCAACATGTTCAAAAATATGTGTGACTTGCCTTGCGAGTTTATGATTTCGATTAACTTGTATTCTTCAGCGGGCTGGGTCTGGACTTGAGCTTCTCCCTCCTACTCCTGCGAATTCTCGACTTCGGAAGCTAATGTAAAACAATAAAAAATAAATTAATTCCATGCCCGAAGGAATGAGCGAGGAATAAAGAAAATAAAAGAATAAAGAAAATACGGAAAACTCCATTAAATTGGGATTTTGAGCTTTTAGGAGGGCTATATGGGGAAATGGGCCTTGGATTTGGGTTGGCGGGCTCGAGACGAATCTAGGGAGTACCAACATGTATTTTTGGGCTCGGACCCGACACTGTTCATTAGGCTCGGTCGCAGTGTTCATTGGACTCGAACCGGACTCGGCGAGTAGACTCGGTCTAACCGCGTCACTCGGGTCCTGTCGGTGGGTGCGGCCGAGTTGGTTGGACTCAGCCGAAACCGGGGTGGCTCGGTCGGGTGTGATCGGCGCGGGGCGAGCGGGCTCGGCTCAGCCAGCTCGGGGTGGCCCGGTCGGATGAACAGTGACCAGGGCACTGTTCTTCTTCTCCGCTTCACCCGCGCGCGCAGCGAGCAGAGGAAGAGGGCGGCGGTTGCCGGCGGTGGTGGAGCGATTTACGACGGCAACTAAGGGTATGGGCGGGTTCAGGGCAACATGAGGAATCCATTTTGGGTGGTTGGAGGGCCGGCGGGGGCGGCATTCACCGGCGGGGGACTTTTCCCCTTTTACGGCCAATTTGAAATTGCGGCTAATTGGGGGCTTCCCGGGGTAATTGGGCTGGCAATTAGGCGTCTCTAGGGTTTAGGTAGACTAGGGGAAGCTTTGATTTCAGCTGGCGATGTTCGGGTTGAGCTGGCCACGGGTGGGGTTGGCGGCGGTGAGGTGGTTCACGGCGCCGGGGAAGAAGAGGGGTCGGGGAGTTAAGGCGATCCTTGGGGGAGGTTTCTAGGGGCTCGGTGAAGCTATAGGAGAAGCTAATTGAAAAGTTATGGGCCGGGGAGGTGATATTGAGCTAGGGCATACATTGGGGAATTTTTACAATTGCCGACGCTGGGGACGATAAGGAGGGCTTTGGGGGCGTCGGTTAGCTGGTGGGGGATGTTGGCTTTGGATGGAGGGGGTCCGGCCGCTTAAATAGGGCCGAGAGGCGGTATTGCGCCGGAGGTTGTCCAAGGCGGCGGCGGCGTGTGTCATGGTCGGGAGCCTTCGGGGAGGTGCGGTAAAGGGGAGGTGTTGGCGAGGCGGTACGACGTGATGACAGTTGAGGAGGAGCTGGCAGGGCTGGAAGGTGCGAGAGGGCTCGAGGGAGATTGGCAGCGAAGCAAACCCGAGCGGCGGCTGCGTTGTCGAACAGAGCACAGTGCCAGCGCATTTCTTCTCCGATCAAGCTGAGATGGCAGGGACTGGGGGCGGCATTGCTTGAAGATTGGTGTAGAATAGGGCTAGGGAGCAAGAGAGCAAAAGCAAAACGCAATGTCAATTTCAATTTTGATTTTGCAAAAATCGATTTTATTTCATCATTCTGGTGGCATCGTGACGGTCGGAGCCTGGACCAGCAAGTTGGTCAAGTCCGTTGCCGTCGTGGAGCTCCCCATCCAGCCGATGCACATGCTCGTCCTGTACTGGAAGATCAAACCCAGCCGCGAGCGCAAGCTCAGGGCGGAGTCCGGCTTCCCGACGTTCTCCAGCTACGGCGACCCGCACGTGTACATCACGCCGTCGTTGGAGCTCCCGGGCATGATCAAGATCAACTACGACGGCGGGCCGCCGTGCGACCCGGATAGCCGGGACTGAGACTCCGGCGGCAGCGACGCGGCGGCGCAGGTTGCCCGGTGGATTGAGTTCATGCTGGGCCACGTGGAGAAAGCCGGAGGGCCAGTCGTGCATGTACTCCATGACGCCGGACATGGACTTCGTGATCGACTTCCTCGGCCGGTAGTTCGGCGAGGACGAGGTGGTCAGGACCGGGTCGGGTACTCTGGGGGCTGCTAAAAAAATTTATCATGGACGGTATAGAATTATTATTGCAGACAGTTTCTTGAACTAACTTAATGAGTTAATGATAATAGAGGTTATCACAGATGGTTTGAAATTAGAACCGTCTGTAATTATCCGTTATCACAGACGGTTTGAAACTAGAATTGTCTGTAATAGTCAATTATTACAGACGATTCTTAGTAAAAATCATTTGTAATAGCTATACCAAAACTAACAAAAAGTAGGTAATTTTACCATGGCCTGGAATTTTGCATTTTTAGTAAAATCCAAACCACGGTAAAAATCTAGACTTAGCCAAATTTTTGGGCATCTAAGTTATAACAAAATCGGATGGATAGGATTGAAGAAGAGGTGGGGAAAAGAGAGGAGTGGAGGAGAAGTGAGAAGAGAAGATGAGGAGAAGAAGATCCAATCGAACCTTCTATTTTCAAAGAAAATTTGGCGAGGAGATATGGAGAAGTGAGAAGAGAGAAGAGGAGATGAGGAGAAGAACAACTGAACTTTCTATTTTAAAGAGTAAATCCAGTGAGATGAGTAGGAAATTCAAATTCGGTGAAAGCAGGTAAGTTAAAATATTATCACAGACGATTGTAGGTAAAGAACCATCTGTGATAAGTAGGTCATCACAGACGGTTTTTGTTCTGAACCGTCTGTGATAAAAATCACAGATGGTTCAGATCATATATGGTTCAGAACAAAAACTACCTATGATGTCTGTACTTATCACAGACAGTTTTTGCTCTAAACCATCTGTAAAAAGTACAGACATTACAGACGGTTTTTATTCCGAACCGTCTGTGATACATCACAGACGGTTAAGAGCACAAAGTGTATGTGATAAGTAGATCATCATGGACGGTTCTTTCCATCGTGGTGAACTTATATGATCCATCTTATAAAATCGTCTGTGATAACTTTATCATTAACAGTTTATGTTGAACCGTCTGTGATGAGACATCTAGGACAACCTTTTTTGTAGTAGTGCATAGGTTCAAGATGGGACCGGCAGTCAGGAAGAGCTCCGGGTAGCTATAAAAAACATCTCAAGGGAAAATGCTTCAGATGCCTTACAAGTGACCACCAGGTAGCTAACTATAGAGATCCCATCAGATGCCTCCTCTATAGATACAGTGGCCATATTGCTCGATTTAGTCACGCCAACAAACCAATTCACACATGCCTGTCCAAAGTCTAGTAGCCGGTGCAAATCTCCATGGAGTACCCGCCTAGGCGACCGGAGTAGTAGCCTCAACACACCTAGTGCACCATCGTACTCTCTCAGGTGATGATGGAAGAGGTGGACAAGCTCCGCGAACACGCGGTGCTGATCTCCGTTGTCGGGGTGCGCACCCCAAAAGCCTCCTCAAACACCTACAATACTACCAAGGCCCTTGAAACCCGTCTTGGGATTCCATAGGAAAACCTGCATGTCACAAGGCATCACCCGATGATTTCTTTGCTTGGTTCGACCATCCGGCACAACACGAGATGGTGCTCCATGCAAGATCTATTAACTACAAGGACGTCAACTACTCAGCGAAGCTGTGGCGAGAATCCAAGCATGGCACACACTGCCCTTGGTGGTACCACGCTCGAGTTGGCATTGAAGGCCTTCCCCTGAATACTTGGACGGTGGAAGCCGTGGAGGAAGCTCTTAGTGGCCCCTACCGCTTCGAGCGGATTGACCATCGTTCACGCAGCCACGAGAACACGGCGATATTTTGAGTTTAGGTGTGGGTCTCCACCCCGGACAACACCCCCAAGTCTACAAGCTGCACTATTTTTGGCATCAACAGAAGTATGCGGGCGCCGCATGCCGGGCAAGGCTCGCCTGGGTTATCATCGTCGTGCTCAGACCCACCAGAGGGGACCACCTTCGAGCTACTAATCCATCTAGACACCCCTGAAAACTACATGCCCGCAGCCGTCGATCTCCGTGGCAGGGGCATGTGGCCCAAAATCACCTACTTAGATTGGGCACAAGGCGTGCCTGATGGTTCAGCTAAGGGCGTCGCCACACCAGTGATGTTCGATGCAGGCTCAGTATAAACTCTTGAGGAAGTAACCAAGACCACCATGACTAGGACAACGACAACCAACTGAGAAGTCGCTGCCAAGACCACCGCGGTCACCAATCCTAGGCAAAGCAATTGTTTGGTGTGGCTGATAGCGGGATGGCAGCACCGTGGGGCTAGAACCGCCGCACATGCTCTCCACGTGACCGACATTGGCACCACGAAACTTAGCCTAGGGATGAGCTTGGTGGGGGACGTGAATCCCGCCATAGCGCCTCCCCATAGGACCGCCATTTCTCGGCCTCCCCACAAGCCCACTATCATAGCCGCTCATTAGAAGACTGGTGCCTTCAATGACTGCGGCTGGCTGAGCCCTTTCTTTAGTCGAGTCTGTCGCGAGGGACACAAGAACCAAAGTTGCACACCTCGAGCATGTTTCCTGAGATGCTAGGCTGGCGCAGCTCCCCAGGAGCTGACCCGGCTCCCATAGACATCTCCTTCCCAGGAAAGCCCCTCTGCCAGGTGACCCCTCAAGGAAGCCTACCCCTGGCATCGCCTGCGAGATCCGCCATAACCCTCATGACCACCGAGAAGAGGATGGCGTCAGGCCCAGATCCCTCCCTCTCCCACCTATAGCAAGACTTTCTTAGTTATCAAGCAGGGCATCCGGCTTTCCGTGTAGACCCCATGTTGGAAGAAATGGAGTTCCTGTCCACCACTCCACTCGATGTAGACAGCACCTTGCCATCCCTTGTGGCAAAACATGTAGACAGCCCCACCAACACAGCCCTAAGCCAGCAAGTCCACCGTGAAGATCCATGAGCCGCAAACCCACTAGCTGTTACTAGGCTACATGGAGTACCTGCTAATAAGTTCCTGACAGAAACAAACTCTTCCTTGAGCGGTCATCAAATGAATGACTTCCTTCGCACCATTTGCATCAAGCCACATCCCCCACTGGTTGATGCACCTCCTGCGACGGCCAACATCATAAGGGCAGACATGCCCAGACGCGGCTTCCACCTTGCGTCCAACTCCGAACCGTGCTAACGGGCAAGCTTGCTGAAAACATCTTGGCACGACACTTGGGTTACTGCACCCTGCAAGAGGACATCTCCAAGATTGCCCTTAGTCATTACGTGAAGATGTTCGACAACCCCCTGCTGGATGATGTCGTTTGAGCACTCAGAACAATATGTCAACTTGAGGATATTGGAGAGCTAGCAATTGCAGCACTTGCGGCAATGGGAGGTGCCGACTAGGCCATTCTAGAGTCGTGAGGGACAAACAAGCCAACTATAGCATCAATCGTTTAGACTTTGTTTAGTTTGCTTAGTTCACACTAATTATGTTTGTCGACTTCATGTCTCCCTCTAGTGTGCTGGTAGCCACCAGCTCGGCAGGGCCTTTTTCCCTCTGGTGCCCACTTGCCACCCCTCATTACAAGCTCATCGCATTAAGTTTCCTTGTATCATCGCTGTTGCGCTCCTTTATCTTAATAGAAATGATGTTGTACTTCAATGGTCCCCCGCTATTGCTAGTCCTCAGTGCTACCCCATTGCTTTCTTATTATCGTGACTGAACATCACTACACTATTCTTAGTTGGAATGTGCGAGGTTTGAATAGCGTAGCACGATGGGACACACTTAGACAGCTGTTTGAAACTACTCGATGCTCTGTTGCCTGCATCCAAGAGACAAAAATTTAGATTTTTGATCAATAGACCATCTTGCAGATCAGCGGCCAACGACTCTCAAGCAATGTCTACTTGCCAGCCAATGGAACTAAGGGGGGGGGGTGTTGCTTCTGTGGGATGAAAACATGGCCAAAATTACCTCACCTACTTTGAGAAATCACTCTCTGACAGCCACAGTTTTCTTTCGGTAATACAACACCACTTTTCTACTGACAACGGTCTATGGCCTATCTGAGGACAAAACCAAGCCATGTTTTCTTCAAGAGCTCAACTCTGTCGCACCACCAGCTTCGATGCCATGGATAATCTTAGGAAATTTTAACCTCATATATGAAGCGCGTGACAAAAACAATTCAAACCTAAATTGGAGGTTGATGGGCCAGTTTTGAGCATTGCTAAACCACTGTGAGCTCAAAAAAAATTACACTATAAAATAGAAAGTACATATAGAGCAACAAATGACAAGACCCAATTCTTGTCAAATTAGATAGAGTATTCTGCAACCATGAGTGGGATATCCTTTTCTTAAACCACTTGCTACAGGCACTCTCCACCTCCATGTCAGATCCTTGTCCACTCCTTCTCACTAGCGAAAATGGACCAAGAATGCCGAGGACCTTCAAATTTGAGAATTTCTGGCCACGACTGCCGGGATTCGCAATTGTAGTACAAGAAGCATGATTGGCTTATTGCCACCTCACAAATCCCATGAGGCACCTATCATATAAACTGAGATACATTGTCAAGAAACTAAGAGAGTGGAGTAGAAAAATGCTCGGTGGTGTGAAGCTACAGCTCATGCTAGCAAATGAAGTAATCCTTCAACTAGATGTGGCACAAGAAAAAAGAACACTCACACTGGCTGAATTCGAATTATGAAGGACATTGAAACAAAGAGTGCTTGGCCTAACGGTAATATAAAAGGTGTGAAAATGCTAGGTGGCTACAATCACTTGGATTAAATAAGGTGATGCTAACACATGTTTTTTCACCCGAAGATGAATGCGTGGTGGCGTAAAAACTTCATCCAGACACTCCAAACTTCAAATGGCACTGTTAGTTTACATCAAGACAAAGCACAAGAGTTTCACAACCACATCTCTACCATCATAAGAACAAGGACACCTCAGTGGCATGACATTGATTGGATTGAACTAGGATTGCCGCCCCATGACCTACAGGACCTAAAAGCTCCTTTCACTAAGGCAGAAGTGCACCATGCGATTGCTCAACTGCCGACAGAAAAGGCTCCTGGACTGGACGGCTTCACACGCACCTTCTATAGGCACTGTTGGGATATCATTAGAGAGGACGTTATGATGGTTTTTTTAATGCATGCACAACTGCTCAATGAATGGTTTTGATCTTTTTAGTGAAGCAACCATAGCGCTAATACCAAAATGAGATCGAGTAGCAGCCGCAACAGATCTCGCCAATTAGCCTAATTCACTTTATAACCAAATTGTTCTCAAAAGTGCTTGCTATTCGGTTCTCTAGACATATAGACAGGTTGGTTTCGAGTTCACATAGTGCTTTAATCAAGGGCCAATGCATTCAGGACAACTTTCTCTTTATCAGGAACCGAGTTAGAGCATTGCATAAAAGTCGCACACCAGCAGTAATGCTCAAACTGGGTATAGCCAAAGCTTTTGATTCTGTGTCCTGGGAATACATACCGAACCTTTTGTAGGCCAAAGGTTTTGGACCAAAATGGAGAGAGTGGATGGCAATCTCCTTTGCAACATCATCTTTAAGGATTCTGCTTAATGGAGTATCAGGTCACCAGATAAAGCATCGGAAGGGACTGCGCCAGGGCGACCCCCTTTCGCCCTTCCTCTTCGTCCTTGCAATCGACCCTTTACAATGTATCCTGTAGATCGCCACTAAGTGAGGGGTTCTAACACCTCTAAGAGGTCGAGCTGCAACAATGAGAATGTCACGATGCGATATTGTTTCTAAACCTAGATAGTACATAGATAGAAGCAACAATCGTTATCCTAAAAGAATTTGGAAGTACCTTTGGGCTGAAAGTAAATCTAGATAAAATCTCGGCTTTCACAATAAGATGCTAAGATATTAATGCCCAAGCTGTCTTGCAACCTTTTACAGGAGCCTAGATCACGCTCCCGATGAAGTACCTTGGCTTGCCACTAACCATGGGAAAATTGTGCCAGAATGATCTACAATCAATTCATGATAAGGCAATAAGAAGACTAACGGGTTGGTAGCTGAAGCACCATTCTCTAGGAGGCCGACTCACACTCTTAAAGTCCATTGTCAGCTCACTCTTGACATACCTGCTCACTGCACTCAAACCGCTAAAAATATTCCTTAAGGATTTTGACAGGGTCAGATGAAATTTCCATTTGGCAGTAACTGCAGATACACATGGAGGGAAATGCAAAGTTAACTGGAATAAAATTTGTCGCCCGATAGAGCTAGGGGGATCAAGAGTGTTGAACCTAGAGAAATTTGCAGCCGCATTGAGACTCAGATGACTTTGGTATGAATGGAAATTGCCGCAAAAACCATGGGTAGGGCTTCCAACGCCCTGTGATAGTAGGGACAAAGAGCTCTTTGCAGTGGCCACTAAGGTATGCATAGGAAATGGCCACAAAGCAAAATTCTGGACCTCTCCTTGGATTGATGGAGTCGCGCCATGTTATCTAGTCCCAAAATTATACAAACATTCACAGCAAAAAATAGATCAGTTGCAAATGCCATCCAATATATGAATTGGATGCGAGACATCCAACATACTCTCACCATTGACCTGTTAGTTGAATATGTGAGCCTATGGGGCAAGATACAACAAATTGACATCAATCCAGTTGAATATATGAGCCTATGGGGCAAGATACAACAGATTGACATCAATGCAGAGATTGAAGGTGAGATCCAGTGGAAAATAAATACCAATGACGCTTATTCAGCATTCTCGATCTATCGAGCATAGTTTCTAAGATTAGTTCAAATCTCATACTAAGCCATCATTTGGAAAGCTTGGGTGCCCTCGCGCGGTAAGTTATTCGCTTGGTTGGTGTTGCAGGAGAAAATTTGGATAGCCCAAAGACTACAGTCCCGGAGATGGCCAAACAACTACTTTTGCCAAATATGTAATAGAAACCTTGAAACTATAATGCATCTCTTCATCGACTGCCCGACAATCTGGCAAATATGGACTCAAATAGCAAAATAGCTGCACTTGCTGATGCTTGACCCAACAAACTGGGGCCAACCGATGACAATTGAATATTGGTGGCTCAAGCAGGTCGACTCCCTGATCGGCCTCACAAAAGCTGCAAACACACTCATCATCCTTGTCCTCTGGCAATGGTGGAAGGTAGGGTTGGCAAAAAAAGGTCGTTAGGGCTCGAATCAAAGTTGCTTCGATTAAAGTAGTTATTGGGTTCAAAATTGAAATTAGTCTATTTCGAGTGAAAAAAGGTTAATGAGGCTTGACTCGATAGTAGCTTGTTACCTCGAATTTGAAATAACCACTTAAATGGTAAATAAAAGAATTTTATGTCAAACTATGTCAATTTTAAAAGAAGCTCGATAATAGTTCGATAGCCAGCCCTAGTGGAAGGAAAGAAACAGATGTATCTTCCAAAATAACCTTTCGACACAACATGAGATCTTAACACTAATTAAGGACGAGACTAAGTTTTGGGAGTTGGCTGAAGTAAAACATTTAAAAGAGTTAATTGAAAGAGCAAACAATACTGTGTAGCATGCAATGTTTAAATTACCTTGTCGTCATCCTTAATTCCTTGTAAAGAGTAAACCTTTTACCTTTTTATGCCGCCACAAGCGTAGCTTGTGCTTTATATACATTGATCAGATCTATTTTTTTTCTCTCTAATAGATCATCCAACTTCTGTTGGCTTTTAAAAAAAGAAATCAGGGTATTACCAAAACTTCGGCGTTTGTAGTAGAGCTTGGATTGATACCCAGCAAACTGTGCTAAAATTCTCTTGGATACGACTATGACGCATGAGTTCCACGTGACGCCTAATATTTGCAGCGAGAAAACATAGTCAGCAACGGTCATGTTTCGCTGATCTCCTTACAAGGAGCAGGGCGGTTTAAACAAAACTAGAAAGGGCACTAGGTTTATTACATGGCTGTTTAAAGCTAGATAATCAAACAAATTATGTATTTACTTAATGCATCCAACCACTGTTTTACCTCGTCTGTCTTTCAAAAAAAAAAAACCTGTTTGCCACGTCACCCATGAATGGGCGGCGACCCTTCCAAAATTTTGGCGTACGATTTGGGCCCCTAAACTCTGTCAATGTTTTGCATAGAAACAAGTTGGCATTGGCCAAATTTTCTAGGTTATTACCAAAATTTGGGATCCAACCAAATGGTAGTAAAATCTTGAGGGCACGGCCATATTTTTTGGATAAGGGCATTGAACCAAATATGTCAGGTAACTAGCCATGCGCCTGCCGGAGAGGATAGAGAACGTACGTGCGGTGCAGGCAGTGTGGGCTGGGTTACAGTTTGGGTTCTACCTGCGCAGCGGCTGCCTCCATTGAGGACTCGCGGTGCCCCGCTCCGTCATTGCCGGCCGTTCCGCGGCGTGTGCGTGCGTGGAATGGCACCACCGCCGCACGCGCGCGTTCCGTCCCTCTGAGTTCGAAGGCGTGCGGACGTTCCGACGAGGCGCGAGACGTGGTTCCCCCAGAGGCGTGGCTCCCAGTTCGGCGGTTCCGCACTTCCGCGTGCTGGGCCGTGCCGCCGCCCTCTCGTCTAGGAAATTTGCCAGTACACTGGTGAATAGATCGAATTATGGTTACTACTCGATGTGGGACTATCGTGTCTGTTAGAAAACACCCGGCAAAATAGAAGGGTCAAGAAAATAGAAGACACAAATTTAACATGAAAGATTCTTACAAAAACCATAGATATACAAATATGAGATATCTATATAACGAGAATTACAAGTATAAGAAACTTTATTACATCTAACCATACGTCTAAAGGATACATTATATGCTAAGAACTAGAGCCCTAAACAGAGAATTTGGACCACAGAGTCTCGAACGTAGAATTCGGATCACTATGTCGCAAGCCAACGGGTGTGTCCGAGGGCAGGAAGAACTATCAATAACTCGGAGCACACAATCTGCAATTAGAGGTGTTGAGGAACTGTCGCTGGCGACCAGTCCGATCGATTCCTCTGCTTAGAACAAGAACAAATCAATCACAGAAGACAGAATAATAGATTGAACACAGAGGTAGAGAGAACTCCTGGTCTTTCTTTATTGCTTTCAATTGCATCAGGTGTACATAATATGCTGGTATGGATCTCTATTTATAGCCTACGGTGGGGTGCCCATATTGGGCCAGGACTCCTGGTCTGGGCCCAGGTTTCTCAACACTCTCCCTTGGGCACTCACTCAACATGTTCATGCCTCGTCAAAACTCCATAAAAACCCAGTGGGAAAAATTTGGAGAAAGAGTTCATGATCCATGTGATGCTGCGATGCACGAATTGCCTCATTAAAAATCTCGGTCGAGAAACTTCAGAAAAACTCGTCAAGGGAAAAAGAGTACAATTCACCTAATTTCATTTGGTCTTCAGGACTTCATTCCTTTGGGTACTTAATTTTCGTGATCAAGATTTACTAGCGGATTTGTGAGAATTCCCCCCTGAATTCTGCACTTCTCTAAGTCTCATCTTTCCAATTCCACGCACGCACCTTTCGAAGCTAGATGCGGGGAGTGACTTAGTGAACAAATCTGCTAGATTTTCACATGACTTAGTATGCAGTACTTTAATCTCGTCCATCTTTTGCAATTCATGTGCATAGAAGAACTTGGGATTGATATGTTTTGTGAGATGACTCTTTACATAGCCCGTTTGCACTTGTGCTACGCAAGCTGCATTATCTTCATAGATAATTGTGGGGGTTTGCACAATGTTCATCCCACATGACTGCTAGATGTGATGAACCATTCGGCGGAGCCAAGCGCACTCTCATGCGGCTTCATACAGTGCTATAATTTCTGAGTGGTTCATCGAAGTAGCTATAAGGCTTTGCTTGGACGATTTCCAGAAAATTGCTGTTCCACCACACAAGAATACATAGCATGTTTGTGACTTTGCGGTATGTGGGTCCGACAGGTACCCGGCATCTGCATAGCCAATCAAGTTCAGATCTTGATTCTTTCTGTAGAACAGTCCAAGGTCCTTCCTTGGAGGTATCGGAAGATGTCCTTTATGCCCTGCCAATGCCTTTTGGTAGGTTCTGCACTATATCTTGCTAAGAGGTTCACGACAAATGCAATGTCCTGTCTAGTACAGTTTGCTAAGTACATGAGTGCTCCTACTGCACTCAAGTATGGGAATTCCGGTCCCATGACTTCCTCCCCTTCTCTCTAGGTCGGAAAGGGTCTTTTTCTTGCTGTAAAGACCCCCCGATCATCGGTACTTTCGATGGGAATGCCTTCTCAAAGCCAAACCTTTCAAGCACCTTCTGGGTATAGGTCGACTGATGTAGCAAGATTCCTTCTAGGACATGCTCAAGCTGCAGGCCTAAGCAGAACTTGGTCTTGCCCAAATCTTTCATTTCAAATTCTGACTCCAAGTAGGAGCTTGCTTCTTTTATGTCTTTGGCTGTCTCGATAATGTTCAGATCATCTACATATATAGAGATTATACAGAATCCATTCTGGGATCGCCTTATAAATACACAAGGACAGTCTTTATTGTTCGTGTAGCCTTTCTTGCAGAGAAAGTCGCTTAAGCGATTATACCACATTCTTCCAAATTGCTTCAGTCCATACAGTGACTTTCTGAGTTTCACACTGTACAAATTTCTATTTGCTCTGTCTTGGTTCGGGAGAGGTATTCCTTCAGGGACTTTCATATAAATCTCCGAATCCAAGTTACCGTAAAGGTATGCAGTCACAACATCCATCAATTTCATTTCTAAGTTCAAGTTCACTGCCATTGAGATCAAATATCTAAAGATAATTACACTCATGACTGAGGAGTTTGTTTCTTCATAGTCAACTCCAGGATGTTGAGTGAAACCTTGTGCTATTAGCCTTGCTTTGTATCTCACTACTTTGTTTCTTTCATTTCTCTTTTGAACAAATACCCACTTGTGCCCAACGGGGTGCACACGGGGAGACGTGCAGCATACGGGCCCAAACACCTCTCTTTTGTTCAGAGATAGCAATTCAGTTGCTATTGCCTTCTTCCAATCTTCCCAATCTGATATTTTTTTACATTCAGCGAGCGATGCAGGCTCGGGATCAAGATCGATGATGGTGGCAATTTTCTTTGCGAAGTAGATATCAATATTAGCAGTTGTGCTATTTAGGAACTCTCCTGTGTGCATATAATTTATAGCTATTTCTTCATGAGTTACTTCTTCTGGAGCGATTGCCTCTTCTGGAGCTTCTCCTTGCGCATCGCTTCTTTCAATTGCGGTGGCAAGTCCCTTTAGTTTTTCGGCTCCGATGTGTGCGCACACATCCATGCCGATGGGGATATTCAGATCCGGTATGCACTTTTCTGAAGGTGTCATACTTGTGCCAGGTCTCAACTTGCGCCCCTTCTTATTCTGGGGGACTTCAATGATCGGTTGTGGTATGTCCTTCTTATCCTTTTTCGCGGGGCGCCCCCGGTTACTTTGGACTCAAGGAGCCGGAGTTCTCGTCCTTTTGTTCTGAGGCCTCTGGACGGGATTAGGGATACCTTCAATTTTCTTTGGTATTTCAACCCTCTCTAGTGTATTACATGCAGGCAAATGCGACTTAGTCACGCTCTTCAAATCACTAAAGTGATCGGGCAGTTGGTTTGCTAATGTGTAACATTCTGAAAAATCTGAATTTGAAAATATGAATTTCTTGAATTATTTTTGCAACGTATTCTATTGGAATTTGGATTTTATGGTGTTTTTCTGAACTTGGTTGAGATTCCAAAAAATGAATAAATTCATAAAAGATAAAGGCAAACATTAGTAAGGCCATAATGGAATATGCAATAGTAGAAAATTAAAATTTTAAAATACGAATCTGAAAAGATGATTGTAACATCCCAAATTTTTGGTAAAATAAAAATAATTAAATAAATAATAAAAATGGAATAAAATAAAATTTAATTTAAAATAAGTATTTTTGTGCCTAAAGTTTAAATTTGGTTTTGCCCTGAATTTTTGCTTTTGAAAAAGCTGGATTTGAAAAGCATTTTCAGAAAAACCTAGAAATAGTATTAAATAAAATAATATTTTGAATTTCTATAAAAATTCTATGTCAAATTAATCATTTGGATTTATTTGGCTTTTATTTGGTTCCCTGGTTTTTCTGGAGTTTAAAATTGTATTTTTGAAATTAAAAAGTATTTCAAAGTTTGAAAATTAAATACCAACATTAGTTGGAAATATTTTTATTAAGTTCCAAATGTCTCGAGGAGGTTCTAGGAATTTTTCTGGAATTTTTGGAGGTCATTTGGTATTTTCTGAGGCTTAATGGAATTTCTAGGCATTTCTGAAAATCCAAAATCAAAAATCCAAAAAGATAAAACCCCAGCCCCTCCCACCGGCCGCCACGTGGACGGCCAGATTTCCGCCACGCCGCCCGCCCGAATCCCGCCTTCCCTCCTCCTTTGCCCGCCGCGTGTGTGGCCCCGATCCGTGCCACGTCGCCCCCTCGGGCCGTACTGGCCCATCCGGCCGTTCCCGCCTCGCCCCTTTTCGGCCGCCCGATGCACGCCCATGGCCACGCGGCGCCATCCCGCACGCCCGCGCCCCCTCTCTCTCTCTGCGCTCCCGGCCCCACCTGTCATCCCTCCCGCGCGGACCCCGTCTCCTTCCTCGTGCGCGCGCCCGCCTCCGCAACCGCCGGCCCCGCCTGACCCGGTCGCCACCCCCGCCTTCTCCTCGGCCACGCCGCCCACCTTCGTGTGCCGCACGCACAGCGCCCCACCTCCCCGCCTCTCTCGCGCCCGTCGCCACCCCACGCGCCCACCTTCTCCCCCGTAACCGCCGCCGCCCACTCCTCCACTCCGGCGACGAATTCCCGCGCTGCTCCTCCCCATCTGCCCCTATAAAAAGGCCCCCGAGCACCGCTCCACTCCACCCCACCGCCCTCTGCCACCTTCCCCCTCTCCCGAGCTTCCCCTCGCCCTCGCGCCGTGCGCCTCCGCCTCCGCCGCCGCCTCGAGCTACGGCGAGAAATTGCCGGCCGCTCGCGCCTCCTCTTGCCCGGCCGACGACCCCTTCGGCTTCCCCGCCTCGCCGCCGTGCCCGTGCGCCTCTTCCCCGTGTCCGCTCGCCACCGGAGCGCCCCGCCCGCTGGAGGCCGAGCCGCGCCGCCGCTCCTAGCTCGACGCCGGCCGCCTCCGCTTGTCGCCGAAGTCCGTGCCAGGTACCGGAGGCATCCCCACGCTCCGCTCTCCCGTTTGCACCCCTCGCCGCCCGCCCCCAACCGCCGGAGCTCCGGCGATCCCGCCGTCCCTGAGCTCCCCCCTTCCCGGCCGGCCACGTCAGCACGGCTGCGCCTGTGTGGCAGCTGGCGTGGCACCACATCCCCGCCACCTCGGCATCCCCTGCCCCCGTCAGCGCCACGTGCGCGCGTCCCTCCACCCCTACCACCTCAGCGGCCCCTCACTTCTGTGAACCTGGTCCATAGACCAATGGCCCACTGTCAGTCGGCTCTTCCCCTGGCTGACGTCATGCTGACGCAGTTAATCCGGTTTTCCAGTAGAACAATAATTCCAAAAATTCAGATTTTCCTTTTTCTCTCTTTTCAAATTTCCCGAAGCCGTTCTCCTTCGTCCTAGCTCCGATTTGGCCCATTCAAATTTCTAAATTCATCAAAAATTCCCCTCTACCCATTCATAGCCTCAATTTGAATATTTGAGTTCAATTTGAATTTAATTTGATTTTATTTGAATTTGGTGGGTTATTTTCACGTGTAGACTTCGACGATTCGGGAAATTTCTTCGACGAAGATTCAAACCAAGTTGAAGAGCAAGGCAAGTCACCCTCCTTGATCATGTTGATCCCAGTTTTCAATATAAAATTATGTTGATTTAAATTATATTGCATGCATATTTTTATTCAACGTATTTCAATTCTGTTTTAAATATAGTTAATGCCTACTTGTTAATCCCTCCTTTGAATTTGAAATCCTCAATGCCTTGTCACCCTAGAATCAAACTCTAGTTAATACATTAGTGTTGGCTAGAGGAATTTATATCAAATGCTTAGACTGCTTAGATATAATATTTGTTTTGGGATATCTTTCACATAAAATGATGACCCTTTTTACACAAAATGATATGTGCTCTTGACTTTGGTGAGTCAAGGAGGTTTATGAATTATTTTGAAAGCAAATATAAAACTAGTTTAGACTTAGGCATTTGGTTAGAGTGGTGGGTGCAGGCATGCCCTGTTGGTTGGAGCCGTAGTGGTTGATTGTCGTGCACAGGGGTATGTGGTTGGGCCTGAGTCAATTAAGGACCGGTCTGTGAGCTACTGTTGCAAAGCCCTATCGTACTACCACATGGCTGGTATGGGACAGCCCTGGCTGAATAATTTGTGAAGTCCCAATCTGAGTCGAGTCGTAGGTTGAAAGTGAGCGTGGTTGGTGCCATGTGAAGTCTCACTTGGGCGAGCATGGTTAAGCCATGAGAAGTCTCGTCTAGGCTCAAGAGGGGGTCCCGGTCTGGTGGATTCCTTACTGGGGTGAAACCTTAGAGTTGGCTCGACCAGGTTGAAGGCTTTGCATTGTAAAGGCCTTATCATGACTCCTTGCCGCACACCTAAGGAAGTGTGTAACTCGCGTGGCACAAAAGGATGATCGTGTCTTGTGGGTAAAGCTGTACAACCTCTGCAGAGTGTATAATCTATCCTGGATAGTCGTGCCCACGGTCATGTGCATGCTGAGTAAAAGTTTTTCATGGATTAGGCTTTGTTTTTCAAAATGTTTTTGAAAACCTTGTGGATGGATGGAATCCACAAGAGATGAAAACCTTGCGGATGGATGGAATCCGTGAGAGATGGAAATCTGGTGAATGGATGGAATTCATCAGAGTTGCGCAGTGAAAGCGTGTGGATGGATGGAATCCATACGTGATCTTTTGGAAAAGATGGTCCAGGTGGGATGCCCGTGGTTAGGTTGGTGTGTGGTCGGAGCCTGCACTGACGGTATTATTTTCTATCGCAAGTAATGTTTTTACTTACTGTATTAAATTCTGCGATTTCAATCTATCTATTGTATTTCTTAAATGCTGTTTTATGCAAACTAACCCTATAAGCCTTCCATTGAAGCCTTTATCATTATGGTGCATTTTCCCGGGTGATTTGCGGAGTACAAGTTTGTACTCACGTTGCTTTTTCCACACAGAGAAGGAAGACGTCAACTACGGTGAAGATCTGGACGAATAGGCCGCGTCTTACTGTCGTTTGCCTGTGGGCAGGCTCAGTGGGCTTCTTCCGCTTCGGTTTTTCTTCCGCTGCTTATTACTTAATTTTGGGTTATGTGCCGTTGATGTAAACTTTGGCATTCATGCCCATATTCAGTTGATAAATGTCATTATGGTTGATATTTATCTTTGTTGTACGCTGTGTGCACTAGCTGATCCTGGACTAGTGCGATTTACACAGAGGATCCAGGAGTCGTTACTCCGGGTTCCGACAATGATCCATCAAAGGGAGGAAGAAACTTGAATTAGAGCATAAATTTTCATTTTTGGAAATAATAGTATAACTAACAATAGAAGAAATTGAATAAAATGCAAAACCTGTGTGTCTATACACACACACACACACACACACACACACACACACACACCCCTATATGCAAATGGTATACATGCAAGAGGGATTCTAGTAAAATAGGAAGTAGAATTATGAAAATAAAGGATAAATCTATATATATATACACACACATTTATGTGTGCACACATAAATAATGCAATAAACAAATGGGTAAATAAAAAAGAAAATAAAAAAAGAGGAGAGATGAAGCCAGGCCGGCCGAAACGGCTCGGCCCAGCTCCACCTTCCCCTTCCGCCTTCTCCCCCTGCCACGCGGGCCCGCGCCCCGCCCGCATCCCCTCCATCTCTTTCTCTGCCGCGCGGGACCGCCCCTCCCTCCCTTTCTCCCCTTTCTCTTCCCCGAGCACCCGGACCCCCCTTCCTCCTTCCTCGCGCGCCCGGGTCCCCCTCCTCCCTTCAACCAAAGCCGCGCGACATGGCCCCGCCTGCGCGCGCATGTCGTCGAGCCACCCTCGCCCATGCCTTGCCGCCTTAGCGCAAATCCCGCCGGCTCCCGCCATCCTTGCGCCCAACCCCGCCGCCCGACATGACCGCTCGAGCAGGCGCCCGTTGCCGGCCCCCCTTCCTTTCCCGCTGCCTATAAAAGCTATTGGAGCTTACCAACATCTCCTTCACGCTTCCCTCATCCTTCCACCGTGGCTAATTGCTCCAAGAATCCCCGTGCTCGCCGGAGCGATTTTCTTCCCCGAAATCGGCCGCCGCCGCCAATCCCGCCGCCGCCGCCTTTTTTGTCGACCTCCTGTCGATTCCATGCCGATGGAGCATCCCCTTACCACCCCGAAGCTCCTCCAACTGGCGGCCGACACCCTTCGCCGCCCAAGCTCCTCGGCCACGGTGACCTCCCCCACGCCGACGCCGCTGCACGCCGCCGGCCGCTCTCCAGCACTCCCCAGTCCCCGCCAACGCCTCCACTGGCCTCACCTTGGCGCGCACGACGCGTTTTAGCCCTCACCCGACCCCCACCAGTCGCCCCTCGCCGGCGAACCCGCCGCCCGGAGTTCCCCTGTTCGGCCCCCCTACAGACTCGGCTTAATTGCTACCTTTCACCCCATAGAGTCAGGTAACACCAAGGGGAATACTAGCTAGCTACGCTCGCTCTCAAAACTTACCTCGACTACGCGCGTTCGAGCCTCCGCTCCGTAGCGCCGAGGTGGGTTTTTCGGTTTAATTTTTGTGCTGTGCGTTGATAGTCCAGAAAAGTGAGAAAAATCAAGAAAAAGATTTAGAAGAGATGCAAAATTTATTTAGGGAATAAATAAGCTTAATAAATACTTAAACATGAATTAAATATTACATATAGTAGCTAATATTCTTTTAACCTTGTGTATTAAATCCTAAATTCCTAACTTAAAGTATAGTGAGGTATTAGTTAGGACTAGTGTGTAGGTTCAAGCCTCCATGATATTCTAACAAGTAGAAATTGAGTAATTATGGTAAATCTTTACCAATTAAAAAGGAGTTAGTAGGAATATAATTTGGGTAAATGCTCACATGGAATGATAACCTATCAAATAGAAGTTTACTGCACAACAAATCATGAATCTTTACATATTAGAAAATGAGGAAGAAATTAACCATTTACAAAGCTAAGCCATAAAATATTGTCTTTAACCCTAATAACTAGGATAATGCTTGTTACTATTAAGTAATGTGAATACTAAGCCAACAACCATAGGCTATGATACTCAAATGTAATTAGAGGTTATATTGCGTAAAAATGACTGTGGTTAAACTTTAAATAATTGTAATGGGATTATTCTAGCACAAAAGCAAATGAAACAAATCTCAGTGATATATTTTATTAAATAGCAATATTGAAATATGAACTTGAATGACAAGCTCGGCCCGAATAAATAAATTTAAAAATAAAGCTAAGTCTAATTATAATTGAGATATAGACAAAATGATAATGTGTCATAAATTAAACCTTAACATTAGATTTAATGAATAATAATATAGAACTTAACTGTAAACATTATATGCCCTGAGTATTAGCGCTAGACAAAATAATGCTCCACGTCGAATCTAACTCATGGAACTTCCTTGATAAATACAAAAATAATAAAAGAGATTATTAATAAAAAGATCAAGTCATCGTATTCTACCACCGGCCTTGCCTCAAATCACCCGAATCACCCATTAACTCATAACAGAGCTAAATTGAGTTTATTCGGATTTATTTGGATCTTTTGAGTTATTTCTTTTATTTGGATTCAGTCGTTTATCGCGTAATTAGAAACTGGAGTCTTGGAGATTCTATGAATCAAGCGAGGCCAAGATCGAGGTGAAGACACAGACCAAAAAGCTCAAGCCCATCAAATGAGAAAGCATTATGTGAGCTCAAGACCACGGTAAACCACGCAAGGCGAGTCAATACTTTGATCATGTTGATCCTACATTTTCTGCAAATAATTTTTGTTTAAATTATCAAATTGCATGCTGGTATTTTATATGCAAATACATGGTTAATTCAAGATTCTAGTTATATGCCCCTTATTTAACTTGATTAATATTACATCTCCTTTGGAATATTTGAATGTGTGAACCTTGTCGCCCTAGCAAAATTATAATAGAACCTTTCGAAAATAAGTCCCTAATTATATACCTTGCTTAGTACTGCATAGATACTCGGTGGCGCTAAAATGCCCCAAGCATCATTATCACTTTTAATCATGAGAAAATTTGGTTGGGCAGTCATGGTGGTAATGACTGATATATGTCGGATGTGATTATTTTATGCTCCCCAAAAACCTCAAACTACTTATCTATCTAGGTGGATGGTTCGGGGGTATGGTGCAGCGGTGCACGAGAGTGTGGTTAGTGGTAGAACCGCCCAGATACCACTGAGGATTGAATCTTATCATGACCTCCTGTGTAAAACAGTACAACCATAAGTCTGTAAAGTACAACTTGGCTTAGTAGATTTACCGGACCCTGAAAGTCATCCTCACAGGAGGAGGTGGTGAGGTAGTGCAAGCTGCTAGACCTTCAGAAGGAGAACATCCCGCACAACGTATGGGACCCACCGCAAGTGGGAGCGACTCATAGGGTGAAATGATGGAATGGGCGAGGTACTTTGAACGGTTACTGTGATGGTTTGCTCAACCGCATGACTAGAGAATCATGCGGGGGCAACGAGTGAATTGTCTCTTGTGGTGAAAGTATACAAACTCCGCAGAGTCAAAACTATTCGAATAGCCGTGCTCACGGTTAAGGGCGGACATGGGAACTTAACCAGATATAGTTCTATTTTAAAAACTTTGTGGGTGGGAATGGAAAAAGTGGAGGGCAGTGGAAAGCCCTGAATTGTGTTACCCTGGGTGTCGTCCCAGTGATAATGTAAGCGGCTATAACGCTAAAGGTCTAGCATATGGTGCAGAAACCATGTAACGGTGGATGGAATCTGGATCGCTATTATTATTGCATTCTCTTACACATTATGTTTTTGGTCAAAACTGCTAGGTCTCAGGAAATTTCTATGTATTATATTTTTAAATAATGATAATACTTCTCACAAAATAAAATGTTAGGAAGAATAAAAAGATTCGTAAGGAAAGAAGATGGATGTTGGTGGTAAACACATAAAGTTGTCAGTGGATTTATGTCGATCATAAAAAGGAAACGATAGTGTGAATTCTGAGAGAAATAAGTTAGCAGAGTCTAAATGAATAGATAGACTAGATAGATGATTTGAATGATTTTTGGAGAATTAGGGAGTGCAAAGGTATTTGCTGGATTACGACACTGATAACTAATATAAATTCTTAAGAGATATTGGAGATAATGGGATTAATGGGATTTGATCGATTACTAGATAAATGAATTGAATCTTTGGGAGTTTGGAGATATGATAATTGGAGTATAAACTTGATCAATAATGTTCTTGGTCGATGTATACTAGAGAATTAGTTAGAGGGGTAATGGAAAATAGGGTTGATTACTAGAAAATCAAATTATGGTTTTGGATCAATAACCGAAAGGATTGGATTGTTAGAAAATCCTGATACAAATGATATCGGTGGATTTGAAAGTAATTATTTTAGAGAATCATTAGAATTCAGAAGTGAAGAGTTGATGAATAGCAATTACAAGATTGGATTATTAGGATTTCAGAACACAAAAGATATTGGTGGATTCAAAATTAAATGATGTCGCTCGCTGTTTGGAGTTTTAGACAGCAATCAACATTGAAAATGTATGATCGGTGGATTACTTAAATGATGTCACTCGCTGTTTGGAGTCTTAGAGAGCAATCAATATAGCAATAGTATGATCGGTGGATTAATTAAATGACGTCAATCGCTGTTTGGAGTTCTAGACAGCACCCAATATGGAAAGTGTGTGTTTGGTGGTTTCAGTAAATGGTTACATTCGCTGTTTGGAGTCTTAGACAGTAATCAATAAAGAAAGTGTATCTTCGGTGGATTAAGTCAATTATAGCAGTCGCTGAGTAGAGTTTTAGGCAGCAACAGTAACACTATGATTCAATAATAATAATGTTACCAAAAGCGATTTTTGGCAAATAAAATAACCTGAACCTCTCCTTTGATAAGCCATGCATACTATTTATTTGCATCCTGTGTATTGGCTCACGGAGCACGGTGGTTTGTGCTCACACTCGCTTTCACAACAAATCCAGAATCAGGAATCAGATCACTACGCCTCAGCTACACGATTTGTACATGATGGCAGAGAAGATGAAGATGTCAAGGGCTAGGTCGCGAACCTCCAGTTGGCTGCCTGTGGGCATGTCCTGAAGGTCCCACCTGTGTGCTTCGTTCTTCCGCTGCTGCAATTTAATGATTTTGGCCTAATCGGCCCATGAGTAAGTCTACTATTATATTTACGCTTCAATAGTGCGGTGGAATCACAGAGAAATTTGGATTGTAAAATCTGGGTACTACATAATGCTTGCAAGTCGATGATTTTCTGGATCTCTTTTTAAGTTTCACTAGTGCGCGGATCATGTGCATGAATTCCCGTGGCTTCCCACGTAATTTTTCGACATTTTTCATCAAGGGGTTGATTTTCTCCCCCTAATGACGAGAAATTATCCTCATCAAAAATGCAGTCAGTGAAGCGGGCAGTATGCAAATCTCCCATCATGGGTTCCAAATACCTGATTATGGATGCAGTCTCATAACCAACGTATATCCCAATCTTACGGAGAGGGCCCATTGCAGTACGTTGCGGAGGTGGTATAGATACATAAACCTTGCATCCAAACCTCCTAAGATGAGAAATCTTCGGTGGTGACCCTTGCGTTAGTTGCATAGGTGAATGGATGTTGTAGGCCGAAGGTCTAAGGTTGATGAGATTCGCTGCATGAAGGACTGCGTGTCCCCAACATGTAGCTGGCAAATTACTTTTATGTAAGAGGGGTCAGGCAATAAATTTAATTCTCTTAATTAAAGCCTCTGCCAAACCATTCTGGGTATGGACATGCGATATCGAGTGCTCAAGTGCAATTCCCATCGCCATGCAATAATCATCAAATGCCTTTGAAGTAAATTCTCCGGCGTTGTCCATTCTGATGGATTTGATGTGATGATCAGGGAACACATTTCAGATGCAAATTGATCTGCGAGATCAATTTTGCAAAGGCGTGGTTTCTTGTGGACAACAACCCACATATGACCACTTCGATGAAGTGTCAATGAGCACCATGAAAAACTTAAATGGTCCTGAGATAGGCTGAATGGGACCGCAAATGTCTCCCTGGATGCGTTCCAGGAATGCAGGGACTTCATCCTTCACCTTCAGAGTGGAGGGTCTAAAATTAGTTTCCCGGTGGCACATGCAGGGCACACAAAATCTTCATAATTCGAGAAATTCTTCACGTTAATATTATGTCCATGCTAGTTATTTATTATGTTTCTCATCATCCTAAAACCTAGGTGGCCTAATCTATCATGCCAGAGATAGAAGAGTTCAGAGCTTCTAAATACTGTCTTCAGAACAGTGTAGACTGCAGGTGCCTTAATGTTGGTATAATATAGCCCAGTTTCTAGTGAAGGAAGTTTTTCTAATACCCTTTTGCCATTCTCTTCGCGCTTCGTGATGAGCAGGTATTCCTTACTGTACTCTTCGTCAGTCTCAACGTGGAAACCATTGGCGCAAATATCCTTCAAACTTAGGAGAGTTCTAGTCGATTCTGGGTACAATAAGACTTCTTCAATGACCAAGGTTATGCCCATGGGAAGTATAATTGTGGCTCTTCTAGAACCGATTATACATGCATCGCTTCCGGCGATTGTCGTAAGGCTGCCAGTGCTCTTACGGATCGACTGGAAATACTTAGTCTCTCTTAAGATGGTATTTGTTGTACCGCTGTCGGCAAGGCATACTTCCTCTATAGGGCGCCACACGTGTTCTTCGTTCACCGGAGCGAAGTCGTGCTGATAACGTGTTGAGGAACCGTCGCTGGCGACCAGTCCGATTGATTCCTCTGCTTAGAACAAGAACGAATCAATCACAGAAGACAGAATAATAGATTGAACACAGAGAGGTAGAGAGAAGTCCTGGTCATTCTTTATTGCTTTCAATTGCATCAGGTGTACATAATATGCTGGTATGGATCTCTATTTATAGCCTACCGTGGGGTGCCCATATTGGGTCAGGACTCCTAGCCTGGGCCCAGCTTTCTCAACAAGAGGGACTCATTGAACCATGTTATTCACCAGCACAATAAGACATTAAATCAGTCATGCACTATTGCACTAGTTCAATGTCCGCATGTTGCTGTGGATAAAAAACATATTATCTGATACATCGAGTGGATGTTGCTAGACTTCACTTGTGCCATGCCTTCGGCTTTGCTGTGGTGTCCGGCACACATGGTGGCTCCACCGTAGCCCATGTCGCGCCTCTACCGTCATTGAAGATTTTACAAAAGCATAGCTATTACCTCTTCTTCGTGAACATTGGGAGGCTGGGTGGAGCTCCGGCACTTCAGGATCAACCGGTTCGAGGGCAATCCCATGGGAAACATCAAAGATTACCGAGATGAATAAGATCTAGTATGCACGTGATTATTGTCGTAGATAGCAATTGAGTTCTTGGTTTAGTCAAGTTTTTGATCTTGTAACCTTCAAGTGCCCAAAGTAAGTCTTGCTCCACAGAGGTGGATCCTATGTGGTTCATAGATGTTCAACTGAACATCTAATAAGTTTAGCAAAAAATATAGTCCATACTAGATATAATACATATGTATACTTTTTGTTAGGCCAACTTGATTATTGTCGTAGACGGCAATTGAGTTCTTGGTTTAGTCAAGTTTTTGATCTTGTAACCTTCAAGTGCCCAAAGTAAGTCTTGCTCCACAGAGGTGGATCCTATGTGGTTCATAGATGTTCAACTTAACATCTAAAAAGATTAGCAAAAAATATAGTACATACTAGATATAATACATATGTATACTTTTTGTTAGACCAACTTCGTTATATTTGCACCAGTCCAATTCCACCTCACTTCTCTAACTTCCCCTTAGCCCACGCAAGTGGCGAGCCCATTCAGCACCCTCTCTAGCTGGCCCAATTCATGTTGGCTCATCCGACCATCTCTCAACCCTGACTACCTAACCTCCCTATTCTCTCTTTCCGTGCATGTGGGTCGACTCACTCGACGGCTCAACTGCTTGGCCACATGCATGGTGCATGTAGGCGGCAAGTGGCCAGTGGGCAAGTAGCGGCAGGGACGGTTGGTGGCGCGCGCATGGCTAGTAGGGCCGAGCGCAAGAGAGGCAGTAGCAGCCAGTGGCGTGAGCCCACACCCCGTAGACCGCAATGGCCACGCATCCTGGGAGGTTGAAGAAGGGCAGAAGCGCAAAGGGGAGGAAGCGCGACAGCACGCGCAAGGCCAGGACCGGCCGGGTGCCATCGGCGATGCCAAAACCGCCACAGGTGAATCCCAAATCCTTAATTTTATATCTTAGAACTTTAAAAAATAAAGAAATCTGTTGATTTGAAAAAATAAAAAAGAAGTCTCAACGCCATTGTAAGCAGACGGTGCTAGGAGCGAAATGACTACGTGAGGCAGCACGAGCGAGCAGGGAGTAACCAGCGTTGTGGCAAGATCTCATCCTCAGGTGAGTTGCGTTTGTTCTTTCACACCTTCACTCAATTTCGAAATCGGCAAATCCTAAATAGTTGATTGAACGATTATGTCTTTGTGAAATATAGATCATATAGTCTTAAAAAATGAAGAAAAAGTTTGTAGACTTGAAATTTTTATGAGATAATGCTAAGTAGACTCACGTAATAAAGAAAATTTCCTTGAACTTTTAAAGTTTGAAGAAGTTAGCAAGATGATTCTAAGAAACAATGAAATGAAATAATTGTTCTTAAGATTTCATGAGAGCCGCAAAGTCAAAATTATATTTTCCTTAATTATTTTGTAATTTTTGTAATTAAGTTTTGTGATATTTTTAGTAAAAACAATTTGTAATTTGTTTTTTCCACTGAGAGCTTTTCCTTTTTCTATTGAGCAATATTTTCTTTTAACTCCGAATACCCACTATTGCTCTATCCCTTGTTGCTAGTAGTTGGACTTTTGACTGTCAAACACAATTTTAGATTGCAAACTCATTTATCTTCCCAATTATCGTCGATGTCACATTTGACGTGTAGCATTTGTTGGAGATATGGGCAAATATTTTAATTTCAAAATTTACTACGAGGCAAATACCATAAATGACTAATGATGCAATATTCATAAATAACAATAGGCAAAACATATTTGTACTTCAAAAGTTCAAATATACTCAAGAACAGAATGGTATTAGGATGTCAATCAATCTCACGAATGACTTGCAGTGGGTCTAATGAAGAAATGAAAGCATCATAGATCTGTGCGTCATGGAAGTAGTCGAACGGTCGCGCGGATTGCACTGCCCAAAAAATCTTATTGTCATCTTATGCAAATACTCTCTGCGACAATAGTTTAGAGATACTCTCTCACCCTTCTTCCCAGTGAACACTGAGGAGAAGGGTTAGCACAATCGAGCAGCTCAACACACCAACACAGCTATCCGGAAGAAGGAACATTTGGTTCACATTCTGCACGCCTCCAAGGCCTTGTAAGAACACGTCACTCACTCTGTAGTAACAGGTGCAGTTAACCTGAATTAAAAGGCATTTAAATGTGATTAATCAGTCCTTAATCCTCTCTGATTACCTGATATTGTTTTAATAAGTTGATACAGAAAGATAGACGTGGTCAAGAGGTGGATCTAGCTTGCCACGTTGGTGGTCGCTCACCGTGTTGTGGTCGTTGATTGGGTACGGATCCGAAGACCGAGAGTAGAGTACTCACCCTCGTCTAACCACTAGCAGGGCTCTTCCCTGTAGAGGTAGCAAGGCTCTAAGGCCTGATTTGCCAGGGAGGCGAGGGATCATGCTCCAAACTCGGCCGGGACTCTTCCCGATGAACAAGGAGGCTTTGATCTTTAGCCAACTGGTTAGGTATTAACTTTGTTTATTTCTCTGCTATCTTGATAATGGATATATATTATCTCTTTTATATGGACGACCTGACTTGACTCCTAAGAAATAATCTATAAGAAAACTTATTTCTAACAATCCAATCTAATAATAACTTGTCTAACTAATAGATAATACCAAATACCTAATAGATATATTTCTAAATAACAAATCATGAGTAATACACGTGTGTTATAGTACACACGTGCTATAGGGCACACACGCTATAGTACTTTCTTGAGTATGAGATCATAATATTACGTCCCTCGTGGTGAGACAGCTCATCCTTAAGCTGCGGTGGTGGCCACGGTTGAAGTCCTTGGTGGCCACATGTTGATGAGAGGGTACGATGACGACGTCGCGTCACATGGAAGAGGATCAACGAAGATCCAATGAACAACAGTCATGATGTCGAGTAAAACCTTTTGCTCTTCGCTGTTAGCTTTCAACTTCTCTAAAAGAGATGGTACGGCACCGGAAGCTATGGTTAGTGGCTCTGATACCAAATGTTGTGGTCGTTGGTTGGGTACAGATCCAAATACCAAGGGTAGGGCAATCGCCCTCATCTAACCGCCAGCAGAGCTCTTCCCTGTCGAGGTAGTGAGGCTCTGAGGCATGATTAGCTAGGGAGATGAGGGATCACCCTCTAAGCTCGCCTGGGACTCTTCCCAATGAACAAGGAGGTTCTGATCTTTAGCTAACTGGTCAGGAACTAACTTTATTTATTTCTCTGCTTTCTTGATAATGGATACATGCTATTCCTTTTATAGGGACGGTCTGACTTGACTACTAAGAAATAATCTGTAAGGAAACTTATCTCTAACAATCTGATATAATAATAACTTGCCTAACTAATAGATAATATCAAACACCTAATAGATATATTCCTAAATAACAAACTATGCCTAATACATGTGTGTTACAGTACACACGCTTTACAATACTTTCCTAAGTATTAGACCATAACATGTCACAAGTCACACGATTCCCAGGAAAGAACATGATTCATGCGTACATGCTTGTGTGTGGTTTAGATTTAGTCTTTCTTATGTCATCTATCATATGTTCCAAGGAATACCAGACTCAACCTTTTAAGTTACTGTCCCTCCACTTATCCAAGTAGCGTGAGACTGAACTATGCTATGGTTTGGAATTTTCCGTATTGAATTAATGGGCCATAACTCAGGGACCTTAATTCCAACAGCGTTTGCAGCTTAAGTGTCGTGAAACAGGCAAACGGTCACATATAGCACCATCGAGATTGCCTGAATGTGCTCAAATACATTCGAACCCAATCTTTTTTTACTTTTCTCGTCTGACAAAAAGCAAGAATATCATTCAATATATCCTGTTCTTTTTAGCTCCGGTTTATGACTGTGTCTTATGGCTTTAAACTGTTCGTGAGAGAGAGTATGGAATAACAAAAACTTAAATACGATTTTGGTCGATATAAACGAACTCGCTATAGTGTGTATTACAATCAATTTGTAGACTCCGTCTTAAAAAGATATTCTGTTTGAAAACTAATTACTACAGAAAAACTAATAAACAATTTTTAGAAGATGAAAAGAAGATGCCTTATGAAAGTTGGTTTTGCCAGAAGGTTTTGGTAACACAAAAAGGAGTTGTCGTCTCACACATTTCTGAGACATTTGCATCTATTTAAAATGCGAGAATTTGTTCGGAGGCTCGTTATAATTAATTTATCTTCTATAAAATTCCTGTAAGTTCGTACATTTCGAACGGATCCTAGTGTGGTTCAAAGGCGAAGCCAACACATCTCTGCCCTATGGTCCCTGTAGCCTCTTGGGATAGCCAGATGCTCTGTCGGTAGTGAAAGCAGATCGACTCTGCTCATTTTGGCCTATCTATTAGGCTCTTAGTTTCTAACTTCTAGTTTTTTAATTTCATATTTTTCTGTTTTTTATCTTTTTATTTTGTATTCTTTCATATTATCTATGATAGACTAAGCTTTTTAATTTAAAATTTTTTAAAATTTAATTATGGAAAAAACTTATCAATAGTTACAGTACAAAATAAACTAACTATAGTGCTAAACAGTAAAAAATAAATCATAAGCCATAAAAATAAGCCACGTGCCCCTTATAGCTTCTTAAAATTCCGGTCTGGGTGGGCAGCGTGGGCCTCATATACAGACAAGCTAGAAAAGTATGAACAAAGTTAGGGCCTAGCCTGGCTCGAATCGTCGAAGACGTCGTTGAACATTTCGCCCGCTAGGGTTGGATCCGTGCGAAAATCGCCTTGATCAACTCGGCTTCGGCTTCTGGCTTCTGGCTTATTTTTCACTATTCATAAATTTCGTCTTTTTCTGAACTTTTGGCTTTTCATTGAGCTTTTTTGCCAGTTCTTTTTTTCCCGTATTTGTTTGTATTATACGTAATGGGCTAACATATTTTTTTATTTTTAAATTTTTTTAAAATTAATTATGCTAAATAAGCCTCTGTCAGCTACAGTGCTTTTTTCAGCCAGCTACAGTGTTTTCAGCCATAAGCCACGAGCTTTTCAGCCGAACCGATCACCACCAAAGTGGGCACACGCGTTTCGTTGGAAGGCGCTCTAGGAATCAGAGAAGCCAGGTTGGTAGGTAGGGTTGTAAATGAGTCGAATTCGAGCGAGTTTGATTTTTTAATTTAAACTTGGTAGAAGCTTGAGCCGAGTTCGAGTTAGGGTCCGAGTCTGGATATGAGCTTAAGCTCGGCTCAGCCTAAGCTCGGCTCATTGAAGCTCCATAACAATTAAAATAATTTATTATACACTATATTTTAATAATAGAAAATTTTGAGTTTGAACTCGGCTCTAGTAAACTCGATAACAATCAAAATAATTCAAACATACACTAATTTTCAACAATAAGAAAAGCTCAAGCTTGAGTTCGGCTCGAGTAAACTCAGTAAGAGTTAATATGTATTACTGTTTAAGCTCGAATCGAGGCTTGCAAACTATTCGAGCTCGTCTTGGTGAAGCTCGTGAGCTCGAAATCAAGCTCGAGTTTGACTCGTTTAAAGTCGAGCCGACCTCGAATCGAGCCTAGAATGAGTCGAATTCGAGTAGCTTACGAGTTTCGAGCTTTTTTACAGCCTTATCGGTAGGTAGGTAGGTAGGTAGGTAGAGTGTTTGCTTCAACGTATGGATTTATCACGATTTTTATATAAAATAGTTTAATTTTTGCGTGATTAGAGAAAAACTCTTGTGTTCTAAACGGACCAGTTTATTAATATAACGGGTATGTTCTTTTTAACTATGCCTTATGACTTTTAGTCTATTTATGTAAGAGAGTATATAGTAAGAGGAACTCACGTGGGGTTTTGGTTTATAAAAGAAGTCGTTATAGTGTGTTCTATAATTAACTTGTAGACTTATCTAAAAAACATTATGTTTAAAAACTAGTTATTATAGAAAAATAAAAAGTAACTTTCAAAGAAGAGGCGGAGCATGTACTTCCTTATTTCCTTTGAGAACATGACCTCATTGCATTTGAGTGGCATACTTCAACTTCCTATTATTCCCAAACGTCTGGACAAAACTTGAGAAAATTGTGCTTTAAGCATGTAATTAGAAATATTCAAAATACTAATGTCCCATTTGGAACACAACAGTTGACATTTGCTGTAAAGTTTTTAGGAAATTCCCACCCTCCAAACAGTTTCCAGCGGTCCAGCCGATGGAATGCACTGCAACACAACAGCACGCACCCTCCAAACAGTTTTTAGGAAATTCCTCGACTATTTCTGGTCCACACGCTGAAAGTACCAGGCCCAAGCAGATGGCACTGAGCCAACCTGATGTGATGGATGAAACCATTTTCTCTTCTGCGTTAGGCAAATTTAGGCTTGGTTTATTTGTAATTTGTAATTTGGTTTTTTTTTCCACTGAGAGCTTTTCCTTTTTCTATTGAGCAATATTTTCTTTAATTCCAAAGACCGCCTGTTGCTCTATCCCTTGTTGCTAGTAGTTGGACTTTAGACTGTCAAACACAATTTTAGATTGCAAACTCATTTATCTTCCCAATTATCGTCGGTGTCACATTTGACGTGTAGCATTTGCTGGAGATATGGGCAAATATTTTAATTTCAAAATTTACTACGAAGCAAATACCACAAATGACTAATGATGCAATATTCGTAAATAACAATAGGCAAAACATATTTGTACTTCAAAAGTTCAAATATACTCAAGAACAGCATGGTATTAGGATCTCAATCAGTCACACTAATGTCTTGCAGTGGGTCTAATGAAGAAACGAAAGCATCGTAGATCAGTGCGTCATGGAAGTAGTCGAGCGGTCGTGCGAATTGCACTGCCCAAAAACTCTTATTGTCATATTATGCAGATACTCTCTACGGCAATAGTTTAGTGATACTCTCGCACCCTTCTTCCCAGTGAATACTGAGGAGAAGGGTTAGCGCAGTCGAGCAGCTCAACATACCAACACAGCTATCCGGAAGAAGGAACATTTGGTTCACATTCTGCACGCCTCCAAGGCCTTGTAAGAACACGTCACCCACTCTAACAGGTGTGGTTAACCCGAATTAAAAGGCACTTAAACATGATTAATCAGTCCTTAATCCTCTCTAATTACCTAATCTTGTTTTAATTAGTTGATACAGAAAGATAGACGTGGTCAAGAGGTGGATCTAGCTTGCCACGTTGGTGGTCGCTCACCATGTTGTGGTCATTGATTGGGTACGGATCCGAAAACCGAGGGTAGAGTACTCCCCTAGTCTACCACCAGTAGGGCTCTTCCCTGTAGACGTAGCAAGGCTCTAAGGCCTGATTAGCCAGGGAGACGAGGGATCGCACTCCAAGCTCGACTGGGACCGTTCTCGATAACAAGGAGGCTTTGATCTTTAGCCAACCAGTTGGTATTAACTTTGTTTATTTCTCAGCTATCTTGATAATGGATATATACTATCTCTTTTATATGGACGATTTGACTTGACTCCTAAGAAATAATCTATAAGAAAGCTTATTTCTAACAATCCAATCTAATAATAACTTGCGTAACTAATAGATAATACCAAATATCTAATAGATATATTTCTAAATAACAAATCATGCGTAATACACGTGTGTTATAGTACACACGTGCTACAATACTTTTTTGAGTATTAGATCATAACATTATATCTCTCGCGATGAGATAACTCATCCTTAAGTTACGGTGATGACCACGATTGAAATCCTTGGTTCGAGCGGTCCAGCCGATGGAATGCACTGCAACACAACAGCATGCACCCTCCAAACAGTTCTTAGGAAATTCCTCGACTGTTTCTGGTCCACACGCTGAAAGTACATAGTCCAAGCAGATGGCACTGGGCCAACCTGATGTGATGGATGGAACCATTTTTTCTTCTGCGTTAGGCAAATTTAGGCTTGGTTTATTTTCTTCCGAGGAGAAGGACTGAATTTAGGTGGCCATTCTTGGCATGATTTTGCTGATGTGGACGTGAGACCCAACAAGTTCAAGGCGTGCTGCTGTTTGCGAGGCCACGGGGGACACCAAAAATGAGCTGAGGCGTCCAAATGCTGCAAGTACAGCTTTAAGGACATTCCAAATTTCCAGTAGTTGACTTCCTACCTGATAGAGAGAAAAAGGTCGCTTTGGCCCAAAGGTTACGGGAGTAAAAAGTGCAAAAAACACCACTATTTTCTTCTTCTTCTCTAGATCCGCCATAACATGTTCGCAGCTTACAAGCACTTCAAAGAAAAGCATACCACCACTCCATTTTTTTCTTTCTAAATGATATTTCTAGGAGTAGAATTAATTTCGATCTGAAATAGTAGGATTTTAAGAGGGACCTAACAATTTCTTGCTAAATTATCCATACATTAAACCGAGCTAGTGCTTTTTTATTCATCTCTGGCAATCGAGAATTAGAGTGGTTATCTTGAATTTGGTGATCACAGATGAAGCGACTAGCTAGCACTGGAAATGCAAAGGTCTACTACTGCCAAACGCCACCTGTAATTAACATGCGGCGGAGTTGACAGAGATCATGAGGGCTGCTTTACCGGCCGTTTCCCATTCGCACTTACGGTCGGATCGAAAAACAAACCCTTCTATGATACGGTGTCCACAACCGTTCGATGGCGCGATGGACGGCTGTGGCCGTCGAAATTGCTTCTTAGCCGAACCCTGTCTGAGTGGAGGCGAGCGCACACATGATGATGATGATGATATGATCCTGTTTATGGTACTATCGAATTTCTGTTTCTGATTTTTATTTAAAAAGATTAAAAAACTAAATGTTATTATAAATATCTGATTTTTCTAAGTGGTTTATCTACTTCTCTTACTATCATCTCGTTTCGAAGATAAGACAGATGATCATAGGTGTATCACGCATTCCACTCCTCTCGTTTCCATCACACGCACCTATTTCTCACTTATTTTTTCACCGTTCGCCCTCTCATTCTAAATACTATTTCTTTTGATTATTACTATTTATTTTCACCGTTTTTAAAAGTCATAACAAAAAATCATCAGCAAAAGCCAATGCAAGCACTCCTTAAAAATAGTGCGGTTTTTAATTTTTGACTATAACTTTTAGTTAATTATGAAAGATTAAGAGAGTAATAATGATCATTCACTTGGATAAAACACTTTATCTAAAACAGTTTCTATAATAATTTTTACGCACAACTCATATAAAACACGTTAGCAAATCCACCCATTCGAAAAAGACCTATAAAAACCTCGCACGCTCTCGCGCCTCTCCGCAGCCAGCGTCGCGTTGCCGTGCTATCTGTCGGAGTCCAACCACTGAACTATTCCGTAATTACAGACAGGTCCCTATTGAACTTTACATCTAGGCCCTTCGCCGGAGATGGCGTCGGAGCTGACATACCGCGGCGGGGCGGCCCCCGGCTCCGCCTCTGACGGCGGGGAGTACTCCCCTAAGCCCTTCAAGCCGCTCTCCTGGCTCACCCGCGCCGCCCGCTACGCCGCCGGCGAGCACCGACCCCTCTTCGCCCTCGCCGGCATGCTTTTCGCTGCTGTCCTCTTTTCCTTCTCCCGTTCTGGATCCTCTCCCCACACCACAGAAACCGCCACCACCTTCAACCACCTCGCCGCCACCAGGCACCCGTCGTCTCTGCACGAGTCCGCCGGCGGCAAGGTGCCCGTGGGGCTGCAGCGGCGCGGGATGCGGGTCCTCGTGACGGGCGGCGCCGGGTTTGTGGGGAGCCACCTGGTGGACCGCCTGGTGGAGCGTGGTGACAGCGTGGTCGTGGTGGACAACTTCTTCACGGGGAGCAAGGACAACGTCGCGCACCACCTCGGGAACCCCAGGTTCGAGGTGATCCGGCACGACGTCGTCGAGCCCATATTGCTCGAGGTCGACCAGATCTACCACCTCGCCTGCCCCGCCAGCCCCGTGCACTACAAGTACAACCCAATCAAGACCATCATATCCTTCCTTACTGAGTTACTTCGTCTGAATGCTCATCCAAATTTGATCTTTTCTTGGATGGTTAATGGTTTGGTGCGACTGATCGTTGAATTGCTTGATTTGGTTGGCCTTTTGCGTTGATTTTGTTGGTTTTGGGTGATCTTTGTGGGTATGGTTGGTTTTTTAGACGGAAAGATTGCACTTTTGATGATTTCGGGGTTGATGGGATGATGATAAGCAAACATGGATAAGAATAGAGTATTTGAATAGTATATTTCAGGTGTAGTTTTCGAAATGATGTTTGCATCTTGATTTTTGGTGGAAAATGCCTGGTCAACTTTCGCCTTCTTTAAAAAAATTATTTTCATTGCATATTTTATACTCCATTTATTCCTGGAAGTCTGTGCTTGTTTTCTGATAGACAATATTTGGATTGCTCTAAAGAAAGTTTTTTGGATCTTGTGATCTCGGATTCTGTTCCTCCCAATTGACGGCAAATTCTTGTTTTCATTGAAAAATGTTTCCTTAATGTTGTTCTAACTTGTAATATGTGTAGTTTTAGAAATGATGTTTGTGTTAACACTTATGATTATCTCCTAGACTCCTGTGCATGCCCCTCGGGCTCTGGCCTCATCCATGCGCCCTGCATGCATTAGATAGTGTTCACACTGTGAACCTTTAGACTCATGCCTATTTATAGTTGTAATCTCCTGTAACCTATTATCAAAATCTATATACAGAGTTCCACTCTCTTACATGGTATCACGAATCCGGGTTCCACCCATTCCACCTTCCGCAACCTTGGCGTGCTGCTTCTAGCGCCGCCTCCTCCGGCGTGCTGCCCCTGCGCCGCCCCCTCCCCTTCCTTCTTCCCTCCATGGCTGGCTCTCTCCATCCCTCTGCTCCTGGCGACGAGGACGAGCGCCAACGCCTGGCTGCTGCCCGTGCCACCGAAACCGAAGCCCGACGCGCCGCCCTCGCTCGCGCAGAGGCTGCTGAAGCTGAAGCCGCCACGGCGGCCAACGAACGTGACGCTGCCGCTGAGCGCGTCCGCGCTGCCCTGGCGCGCGCTGCCCAAGAGCGCGCTGCCGCCGCGCCCCCCCTTGAAGACCCGTTCGAGGACAATGGGAATGCCTCCTCCCTCTCGGATGGCCCTCGTCCCTCTGTCCACGCCGCCATGATTCTTCAGGAGGCCACCGCAGTTCTGAACCTCCACGCCCAAGCTGTGGCTGTTCAAAACATCCGTCATATGGTTCGCGTCGTCCTCGACGTCACCTCTGGCCACTTTGCTCGCTGGCGCGAGCAGTTCCTGATCACCTTGGGCAAGTACTCTCTTCAAGACCATGTCCTTCGCAACGATCATCCTCTGGACTCGCCTGACTGGGAGCGCATGGACTGCGTCATCCAGTCTTGGCTCTACGGCACCCTCTCCGACAACCTCCTCGACATTGTCCGGAGCGGCAGTGACCAAGGCGCCACTGCCCGCTCCATCTGGCTTGCCGTCGAGAGCCAATTTCTTGGCAACCGAGAGGCGCGGGCACTCATCCTCGACGCCAAACTTCGTACGGTTGTCCAAGGCGACCTCTCTGTCACCGACTACTGCAAGCTCCTCAAGACCACCGCCAACAACCTCGCTGATCTTGGTGAACCAGTCAGCGACCGCGCTCTCGTCCTCAACCTCATCCGTGGCCTGAACGAGTGCTTTGCCTCTGTTGGTCGGCATCTCCGACGTGGACGTCCCTTCCCCTCCTTCTTGGAGGCCTGCGATGAGCTCTTGCTCGAGGAACTCACCATGGGGCCCCTGACCCCATCTCCTCCTACAGCTCTCGTCGCCGGCACCGGCAGCGACTCCTCGTCCTCCCGTCCCGCCTCCCAGCAGCTCTCTGGGCCTCACACCAACGGCTCAGGGGGTCCTCACGGAGGCGGCAAAGGCAACAGCCGCGGCGCCCGCGGCAGAGGCGGCAAAGGGGGCAACAAGGGCGGCAAAGGAGGTGGCTGGAGCCCGTCTGCCCCACCCACCCAGGGGACGAGTGGACCTTGGCCCACGCACTACAACCCGTGGCTCATCGTTCCCGGGCCGCGCCCCCCAACTCGCCAGCCACCACATCAGCAGGCACTGCTGGCTCAACAAGGGTCCTTTCCTGCCTCGCAGCAGCTCCCACCGGCGCCGTTTCAGCATTATCTGTCGCAGGCTCCTCCTGCTGCCTTCTATGGTCAGCAGGGAACTCCACTGCCTTCTCTTGGCGCCTCGGTTCCTCCTGGTTTCAACAACCTGCAGGCCAGTATTCCGGCGGCGTGGGATCAGCAATCCCTCGCCTCAACCTTCAGCACCATGACGCTTCAGCAGCCGCCAAACAACGCCTGGTACTTCGACTCAGGTGCCACCTCACACATGACCTCTGATTCCCACTCTCTTTCACACCCCACCTCTTCGCGGTATCCCTCCCCTTCTTCTATTGTGGTCGGCGATGGCTCATTGCTTCCTGTCACTGCGACTGGCACTGCTGCCCTCACCAACTCCCTACTCCTTAATAATGTTCTTGTTTCACCTCGTCTCATTAAGAATCTCATTTCCGTTCGTCAGTTCACTACTGACAACAACTGTGCTGTTGAATTTGACCCTCATGGCTGCTCTGTGAAGGATCTGGAGTCTCAGAAGGTGATCATCAGGTGCAATAGCTCCGGGCCTCTCTACCCGCTGCACCTTCCCAGCGCCACCGCCCTCGCTGCTGCTTCTTCGACTTCCCTCTGGCACCGACGACTTGGCCATCCTGGTCGCGACGCCATGTCCAAAGTCGCTGCTGTTATTCCTGGCTGTACTAAAGAAATTGACTCTCTCTGTCATGCATGTCAATTAGGACGCCATACTCGTCTTCCTTTTCCTTCTTCTTCATCTCGAGCCTCTAGTCTATTTGAACTTGTGCACTGTGATTTATGGACCTCTCCAACTGCTAGTGTATCCGGTTTCAAATATTACTTAATTATTCTCGATGATTATTCCCACTATGTTTGGACGTTCCCCCTTCGTCTCAAATCTGACACCTTCCCCACTCTAACTCATTTTTTCGCCTATGTTCGCACTCAATTCAGCGCCACTGTAAAAGCTCTCCAGTGCGACAATGGACGGGAATTTGACAACTCTGCTTCCCGCTCCTTCTTCCTCACCCACGGCATTCATCTCCGCATGTCCTGCCCTTATACCTCATCTCAGAATGGGCGGGCTGAACGCATGATCCGCACCATAAACAATGCAGTTCGCTCCCTTCTCTTTCAAGCCTGCATGCCCTCCTCCTACTGGGTTGAGGCCCTACATGTCGCCACACATGTTCTCAACATCCTACCCACCAAAACTCTTCAATCCTCCACACCTCACTCTGTCCTCTTTGGAGTCCAGCCCAAATACGACCATCTTCGTGTTTTTGGCTGCGCCTGTTATCCTAACCTCTCCGCCACCGCCACTCACAAACTTGCACCTCGATCCTCCCTGTGCATCTTTCTTGGCTACCCCTCCCATCATAAAGGATACCGTTGCCTTGATCTCCAATCCAATCGAGTTATCATCTCCCGACACGTCGTGTTTGATGAGCACTCATTCCCTTTTTTACAACTATCTTCTACCAACCCAGCTGCCCCTGATTTTCTAACTGATGATGCTGATCCTATGCCCAGCTTTCTTGGTGCACCTCTACCTTTATTTCCTACAGGCACTCCCGTTGGCGTTGCTGCACCGCCACCTGCCCGATGTCCTCGTGTGGCATCCAGTGCAGGTGCTGCCGTCGGAACAGGGGCTGTCACTCCGGATTTCGGCACCGCCCCTACTGCTACTGGAACCCCAGGCGCCTCACCTGCCACTACTGCTGCTGCAGTCCCAGGCAGGTCTGCTGCTGCCCCCGGCGCCCCAGCCCCTCCTACTGCTGCTGTCCCGGGCAGACCTCAACCGCTCCTGGTCTACTCACGGCGCCGGGCAGCAGCCCCTCCACAACCGGCTGCATCCAGCACGCCGGCTGCCTCCAGCCCACCGGCTATGCCCAAGGGTGCTGTGTCCGTGCCGCCCATCAACAACAATCATGGCATGACGACGCGTGCCAAAGCTGGTCATCGGTTTCCTCGTGTCTACAACAGCACAACACTATCACCGGTGCCCCGCACCTTCCATGGCGCCCTTGCCGATCCCAATTGGCGGGCTGCCATGGAAGAAGAGTTTTCTGCCCTTCTTCAGAACAACACTTGGGAGCTTGTCCCTCGCCCGAGTCAAGTCAACATTGTCACCGGCAAATGGATCTTCAAACACAAGTTCCGGGCTGACGGGTCTCTCGAGCGCTACAAGGCTCGATGGGTTCTTCGTGGTTTTACTCAGCGCCCTGGGATCGACTTTGAAGAGACGTTCAGCCCTGTTGTTAAGCCCGCCACAGTTCGGACTGTACTCTCACTCGCCCTCTCTCGCAAATGGCCAGTTCACCAGCTCGACGTGAAGAATGCTTTCCTTCACGGGACTCTGACTGAAACTGTCTTTGCTGCACAGCCTGCTGGTTTTGCGGATTCCACTCATCCCGGATATGTTTGCCGCCTCAACAAGTCCCTCTATGGCCTCAAACAGGCTCCTCGGGCATGGTACAGTCGCTTCACCACCTTCATTTTATCTCTTGGTTTTGTGAATACAAAGGCAGACACCTCTCTATTTGTCTACCATCATGGCAGCGACACAGCATACTTACTCCTCTATGTGGACGACATCGTGCTCACTGCCTCATCCACGGCTGTCCTTCATCACATCATCTCTGCTCTACAGCAAGAATTCAGCATGAAGGACCTTGGCAAGCTGCACCACTTTCTTGGAATGGAAGTTCAGCACCATGATGGCTGCCTCTTCTTATCACAGCAGCAATACATGATGGAAATTCTTGACCGGGCTGGTATGGCTGAATGCAAACCTTGTTCTACTCCAGTAGACACCAATCCAAAGCTCTCTGCAGTTACTGGTGACCCAGTTCAGGACCCCTCTGATTTTCGCAGCCTAGCCGGTGCCCTTCAGTACCTCACATTCACTCGCCCGGACATTGCTTATGCTGTTCAGCAAATTTGTCTCCACATGCATAACCCCCGGGAACCTCACTTGGCTGCCCTCAAGCGAATTCTTCGGTATGTTCGCGGCACTCTTCATTTGGGTCTGGTACTTCGTCCTACAACACAGCATGAGCTAGTTGCCTATTCTGATGCCGACTGGGCAGGCTGTCCGGACACTCGCAAGTCCACTTCCGGCTATGCGGTCTTCCTTGGTGACAACCTCATTTCCTGGTCCTCCAAGCGCCAAAACACAGTGTCCCGATCAAGTGCCGAAGCTGAATATCGGGCTGTTGCCAACGCCGTTGCTGAAGCTTCCTGGCTGCGTCAACTTCTCAGCGAATTACAGTCCCCCTTGCAGCGTGCTACATTGGTCTACTGCGACAATATCAGTGCAGTCTACATGTCCGCAAATCCAGTCCAGCATCAACGCACCAAACACATCGAGATTGACCTCCATTTTGTTCGGGAGCTTGTTGCTCTTGGTGCTGTCCGCGTTCTTCATGTTCCAACAACATCTCAGTATGCTGACATCTTCACCAAAGGACTGCCGTCTTCGCTCTTCACTGAATTTCGAACCAGTCTGAACGTCCGCTGCACAGATGCTCAGACTGCGGGGGGATGTTAACACTTATGATTATCTCCTAGACTCCTGTGCATGCCCCTCGGGCTCTGGCCTCATCCATGCGCCCTGCATGCATTAGATAGTGTTCACACTGTGAACCTTTAGACTCATGCCTATTTATAGTTGTAATCTCCTGTAACCTATTATCAAAATCTATATACAGAGTTCCACTCTCTTACAGTTTGTACGATGATTTTTGGTGGAAAATGACTGGTCAACTTTTGCCTTCTTTAAAAAAGTTATTTTCATTGCATATTTTATACTCCATTTATGCCTGCAAGTCTGTGCTTGTTTTCTGATAAACAAAATGCTATATTTGGATTGCTCTAAAGAAAGTTCTTTGGATCTTGTGATCTCGGATTCTGTTCCTCCCAATTGACGGCAAATTCTTGTTTTGATTGAAAAATATTTTCTTAATGTTGTTCTAACTTGTAATATGTGTAGTTTTGGAAATGATGTTTGTATGTTGATTTTTGGTGGAAAATGCCTGGTCAACTTTTGCCTTCTTTAAAAAATTATTTTCATTGCATATTTTATACTCCATTTATGCCTGCAAGTCTGTGCTTGTTTTCTGATAGACAAAATGCTATATTTGGATTGCTCTAAAGAAAGTTCTTTGGATCTTGTGATCTCGGATTTTGTTTCTCCCAATTGACGGCAAATTCTTGTTTTGTTTGAAAAATATTTTCTTAATGTTGTTCTAACTTGTAATATGTGTAGTTTTAGAAATGATGTTTGTACGTTGATTTTTGGTGGAAAATGCCTGGTCAACTTTTGCCTTCTTTAAAAAAAATATTTTCATTGCATATTTTATACTCCATTTATCCCTGAAAGTCTGTGCTTGTTTTCTGATAGACAAAATGCTTTATTTGGATTGCTCTAAAGAAAGTTCTTTGGATCTTGTGATCTCGGATTCTGTTCCTCCCAATTGACGGCAAATTCTTGGTTTGATTGAAAAATGTTTTCTTAATGTTGTTCTAACTTGTAATATGTGTAGTTTTGGAAATGATGTTTGTACGTTGATTTTCGACTTTGACAAAGTTAGGACTTCTGTAAGGAACTATGTCGAGACTGCTGTCTTTTTCTTTCTAATCAATGCTGCGTACTTCTCAATTAATATTATTTCCATGTGTCTTCTTTTCCAACTACTAGAGCTTGGTGGAATTCTAACCTAACTACCAATCAGAGCTCAGAGAGTCAAAAGGTCAAACAAGAAAGTCATTTCATTTGTTAAAACCAACTGTATCTTTTTTACAGACGGTTATTGTGATCCTTAACCTTTGAGATGACACAAGACCAATGTGGTTGGGACACTAAACATGCTAGGATTGGCCAAGAGGATTGGGGCAAGGTTCCTCCTCACGAGCACCAGCGAGGTCTATGGTGATCCACTCCAGCACCCTCAGGTGGAGACTTACTGGGGCAACGTCAATCCCATTGGTAACAATTTTTCCTCCTAATACTCTGTTTCACGAATTCCTTAACGCAACAGCATTGACAAACAGATGGGTTGAACTTAGCTTCCACGTTCTTTCGGACTTCTCCTGTTTGTTGTAGTCTGTTTACAGAGTTGATTGTGGGAAATAGAACAGAGTAAAGATAGATCCATGTTGTTGGTATTAATTTCTGATAATTTGATTGTGGAGACATGGTAGAGAAGAAACCATAAAATTTATGTTTCTTTATTCTAAAAAAATGTTTATTTTCTCAAGCATCAGACAGCAAAATAAGCTATTAATAGATGGCGCTGTGATTGGCATATTGGCTATGAAGCTACTACTTATATGAACTGCTGACAAAAGGGATGTTGGCTGGAATTTAAAATGCTGGCAATTGTGGCTGTGTAATCGTAATTTGGTTGGCATCCATGCTTTGAATCTTTCACATGGAAGCGATCACTCCTGGTTGGTAGAATTAGCTCCAAGAGCGCTGGCCACTTGTTGAATCCCTCCATAATAAAGCAAGATTAGGATGAAAGTATGAAACTACACCAGGTCAGCATACTTTAACCAAACTAGTGACAGCCAATAGAGCTGATGTGGTCGGTGGTTGGGTACGGGTTCGAGGACAAAGGTAGGGCGCTCACCCTCATCTAGCCACTGGTAGGGCTCTTTTCTAGTATGGTAGAGAGGCTTTAAGGTTTGATTTTAGAAGAAGAGAGAGATTAGGAACTTTATTTATTAATTACTTGAATATGAATGGTGCAGTTTCTCTCTTTATATAGATGAGGTTAACTCTTAATAATATAGAAACTAACATAACTTAATGCAACCAATCAACTAATGATAAGTTCATATCTATACTATCTAAATATAAAGATATGGATCTATCTATTCCTTATATAAAAATATGTATCCAACTATTCCTAATATGAAGATATACATCTAACTATTCTAAATACAAAGACATGCATAATATTCTATTCCTAAATAAGTAGCGTCGCTACACTACCGCATTGCTACAGTGCCACGCGTTACAGTGCCGTGTACTGTTCATGTGCGCTGTTCGCGCGTCTATTGCGTACCTCACCAGGATCATAGACCATAACAAGAGCATAGGAGAGGAATCCAACAAAAGAGAAGAAATGATTTTTTTGTTGAACTCGACAGCAATAGCTAACATTTTTCTCAAAGTAGTCCTTTTCATACTTTGTCACATACTGTTAGATTTCGTGTATACAAAGTTTTGCTTGTTTTACAAGAGATTCTCTAATCCAAATACTTTGTTTGAATAATAGGTGTCAGAAGCTGCTATGATGAGGGCAAGCGCACAGCTGAAACATTGAGCATGGATTACCACCGCGGTGCCAACCTTGAGGTTTATGCCATTTAGATTATTTGTGATTAATAGCATTAGGTTATTTTTTTTGCTAAAATATGTTAATTTATGTTGTACATAGGTGAGGATTGCTCGAATCTTTAACACATATGGTCCTCGCATGTGCATTGATGATGGTCGTGTTGTCAGCAATTTTGTTGCTCAGGTAGCCACCATTTGCAGCCTCCTCTTTTGGCACCTGAATTTAAGGACTGTTCAATTATTCATTTGATACCGAGAGTTCTTTGGGAAATTATGGTTTCAGGCACTGAGGAAGAAGCCTCTGACTGTCTATGGCGATGGCAAACAGACTAGGAGCTTTCAATATGTCTCCGATTTGGTGGGTCTCTTTATAACAAAATAAAACACATGACCAATCCCAATGCCCTGATATCTACACTCGTCTCATTTGAGTAGCTTACCTTATTTGCATGGACTCTTTAACCAAGGAAAATCATATTTGCATTTTGTTGTCTTATACATGGAAATAGCATCCTTGAAATGATTAATGTGATGTATATCCTTTGCATGCTGCACTGAGATGGAGTTCTGTACTGCGTATACATTTATGAATTATGATCCGCTGAAGATAAAATGTTATTGATTTCTTGCAAAGACATCTAGGTATCCAGCAACCGTGATTGTGACGAGGATCTGTGATGATTGGTTCTACCATCTAATTCTGCTGATACTATAAGAGTATAGTATCACACGGCTACCTCTGATACTGATGTGATGCTTCTCACAGGTGGAAGGGTTGATAAGCCTGATGGAAGGCGAACACATAGGACCGTTTAACCTGGGAAATCCAGGCGAGTTCACCATGCTGGAGCTAGCTAAGGTGGTCCAGGATACCATTGACCCAAATGCGCGCATTGAGTTCCGTCCAAACACCGCGGACGATCCGCACAAACGCAAGCCTGACATCACCCGCGCAAAAGAGCTCCTGGGCTGGGAGCCCAAGGTTCCCCTACATGAGGGTCTTCCCCTCATGGTCACCGACTTCCGCAGGCGTATCTTTGGGGACCAGGAAGATTCCACTGCTGCAGCTGGAGGCCTGTCTTAACTTCAACATGGCAACGCCACACATTTTAGTTAAATTTTATGATTGATTGTGTACAAGAAGTAAAAATGGGTAGGACAGAACTTAATATTTGGAGAATTTTGGTGGTCTGCTCGTTGGCTGCTTTATACTATAGTGACACAAGGTCACGGCTGCATACATAGTTCGTTGGGAAATATGGGAATGTTACTAAAATACTTGGCACCGCTGTATACATAGCTATTCTTTTCCTTTTTTTTTTGTCCTGTCTCCTTCACACTCATACAAATTCTATTGTGGCACTGTTAACATATAGTCTTGGTTGGAAATTCAATATTGAGATCATGGTGTTATAAGCTATTTGTTTCAGCATGAGCATGTCACTTGCTTCGATGAAGCAAATATGTTTGTTTTAAAAGGGAACGGCTCAAGTGCAGAGCCCTTGCACTTAGCGCCGTGCAGGGTGCCCCAGCAGCTGACACGTGCCCCGCAAAATTCAAAAAAAAACTTTAAAAATCCGAAAAATTGTAAAAATATTTTTTAAGTGTAAAAAGTATTTTTTAAGTACTTAATTTTTTTATTTTCACTTTTATTAAAAAGTATTTTTTTAGTACTTAAAAATACTTTTAACAAAAGTATTTTTTACAAAAAATATTTTTTACAATTTTTTGAATTTTTCGGAATTTTTTTGAATTTTGCAGGACACGTGTCAGCTGCTGGGGCACCTCTGCATGGCGCTAAGTGCAGCGTCCTGCACCTGAGCCGTTCCCGTTTCAAAATGCAATGGAACAAGAGATTTATTTATTGAGCAAATGTTCACTGCAACGGAGGGAAGGGAATGATTTGTCATACATCAGTTGACATATGTCTTCAGTACCTCTATATTACACACACATCACCACTTCCTTATTCGCCATTGTTTTGGTGCACATCTGATCAGGGCTGGGTACTTCTATCTTTACATTACATGCTACATTTCTGTGTGGTGATGTGTTCGGCCGGTGAGGCCGCAGAGGAAGCCCCCGCGCCGCCGAGGACGCCCGTGTACCGGAGTTGCACCGTTGTCGGTACCTTTCTCGCCGTAGATGATGAACTTGTCGGGCGCTGCCATCATCTTCATCAGCCGGTCCTCCAGCGTCCAGCTGCGGCTCCTCTCGTTGAGCCAGGAGACGATGTCCGAGAAGATGGCCTCCACATTCTCGTCGGGCTCACCGGCGGTGAGGCCGTGCCACATCCCCGGGTAGAGCTTGATGGTCTTGTCGGTGCTGGCGGCGCGCTCGTACAGCGCGCGGCTCACCTCCGGGTCGGTCACCGTGTCGGCCTCACCGTGCAGGACGAAGAACGGCAGCTTCACCTGCGGTAACAATTTCAGAAAGTGGAGCAGAGTTCAGAGCCAACGTTCACACGTCTTGACATAGAATTGAAACCACATTGTTACAAAGTGATGCAAGATTGTGACAATCGGAAGTTGATAAGAGTACCTGCGATAAGCTTTCTTCTACGTACATGCTGGTCCTGAGCAGCTCCAGTGCAGTCTTCAGCCGCGGCTTGTCCTGGTAGATCAGCTTGTTTTTCCTGATCTGATGGAAATGGTAGAAACAACATATTGAAGCTTAAGACTACAAAATTTCACTGTTCAAAATTCCAAATACATCAATGGGCAATGGCAGAAGAGACATGTTATGAAAACATTAAAGATTGGCTATCCGGGCAATATGACAGTGATGTGGAAATCTTAGGTTCAGTCAAGCTTGTACAGGAAGAACCGGACCTGTTGTTACAGATAAAAGACGGTGCATTTTGACCTGCCTGATCATGATGAACACCAAAACTGTGGACACATGATATCCAAAGTCCGAACAATATGCCCAGAGCAGTATTGCATATACTGTTTCAGACAGTTTGAGTGCTGAAAATACAGGATGTTCTGTAGACTAGAACTTCTTACGGCTTAGCCAATACTATACCAGTAACACTGAAAACATAGTCATCAATTATCTGTCATGAGAGTATAACATTTTTGCTTTTTTCCAGGGCATTTTGGTAATTTTCCAATTGAGAAAAAAGAAAAAAAAAGGAGGAACAGGAATGTGGGGCTCACCTGTTGGTGGGCCGAACGGAAGAAATAAGAGAGGAGACCTAGTCTCCTCCCGGGGCATCTCATTCGGGGCGGCGGCTTCGGGTGGATGGCGCCGGCTCTCACGACGGCGGCATCTCCGCCAGATCCGGTCTCCTGTGCGATTCTCTTGTCAGATCCGGTCTCCCAGGAGGGGCGGCGGTAGTTTTGACAGAAGGAGAGGGGAGATGGCGGCTCTTGCGGCCAGGGAGCCTTGGTCAGCTTTGGCTGTTGAATGCCACCACGCCATTCTCCCCTTTCCCTTCAGCTCTCGGCTATTTAAGCAGGCCACCTCCTTCCGTGAGATGCATTGGAAAAGTGTGAGCCCTTTTATCTTCCATTCTTTCTTCTTCCTCCCGATTTTGGTCTCTACAACCTCCTCTTGGCTGGTATCTGCTGGCCTTGGTGGTGGTTTGAGGTCCCTGGTGCTCGGCAGAGAGACGCACTTGGCCGATGCTCCTCTTGTTCTTGTGCAGTGTTCCCTTCACCTCGGCTTTGTCGGCTTGGTGATTTCCGAATGGCAAAGGTGGGCATTGTATCTCCATCAACCACGCTCCTCTCTCGCGACAGCACAGAGGGGCGCTAGGTTTTCTAGGACAACACCTACGGGTGTGCCTTGTCCAGTTCTTATTGGTGATTTCGCTTCCACCGGCTTGATACACTTCTGGACGGCTTCGAGTGCTGTCTGCACTGTGGGTATTTTTGGTTCCTATGATTGCAGACTTTGTGGGCTGTGCTTGTTCTATAATGTCTAGTTTAAGTTCAAGTACTGGGAGACATAGTTTGCTGCTGGCTCGGTTCTAAGCTCTGTGATGAAAATTGTCGATTACTGAAATTGATTAGAGTAACTAGAGTAGGTTTGAGCTCTACTTGGGTGTCTACTGCTGTCTGTTCGTCACCTTTTGAATTGCTTATTTCGGTTAGTCAGATCTATTTACCAGCATTGTGATTAATTGATATGTAGTAGTGTTATTATGTTTCAGTTCAGTTCAGTGGAAATTATTTCTCTCTAACATTTTTCAGTTGATAGTGTATATCAGACTGAACATGTAGAAAGAAGGAGAAGACTATTTTGATACATACTCTCATGTAGCTCGCTTACCCATAATTTGGGTGCTTTTAGCACTAGCTGCCGCATACAAACTCCAAATACATCAAATGGATGTAAAGACCGCTTTCCTAAATGGAGAGTTGGATGAGGAGATTTATATGCAACAGCTTGAAGGTTTTGTGGTTAAAGGGTAAGAAAATAAAGTATGTCGATTGATTAAATCCTTGTATGGTCTAAAGCAAGCTCCCAAGCAATGGCATGAGAAATTCGATAGTATGATGACCTTGGTTGGCTTTTGTGTGAATGAAACCGATAAATGTGTCTACTATTAGTTTAGCTGGGGCGAAGGTGTCATTCTATGCCTTTATGTAGATGACATTATTTTTTGGGACCAACATGGATGTAATCAATAGAACTAAATCTTTCCTTTCCCAAAATTTTGATATGAAAGATCTGGGTGAGGCTGATGTTATTTTAAATGTTAAGTTTATAAAGGGTGAGAATGGGATTACTCTTTCATAATCTCATTATGTGGACAAGGTCCTAACCAGATTTGGATTTATGGACTATAAACCAGTAGCCACACCCTATGATTCAAATGCAAAGCTAAACAAAAACATTGGGCATGGGAAGGATCAGCTTAAATATCCTCAAATAATAGGATCCTTGATATATCTAACTAGTGCAACAAGGTCAGACATCTCATATGCTGTAAGCAGATTGGGTCGTTATACGTCCAATCCAGGAGATGATCATTGGATAGCACTAGAGAGAGTACTCAGATACTTGAAGGGGACCTCAAATTTGGGAATATATTATTCTGGCTATCTGGTAGTCTTGGAAGGATTCAGTAGTTTTAACTGTATCAGTGACTCAAATGACATGAAGGCTACGAGTGGCTATGTATTCACTCTAGCAGGTGAAGACGATTCATGAAAGTCTTTAAAACAGACTATCCTTACACGGTCCACCATGGATGCTGAGTTAGTAGCGCTTGATTCAGCAGCTGTAGAGGCAGAATGAATTAGAGAACTCGTTTCTAACCTGCCTGTGCTAGAAAAGCCTATTCCAGCCATATTAACCTACTGTGATAACCAAACCGTTCTGGTTAAGGCGAAGAGTAGGAAGGACAATATGAAGTCCTCAAAACACATAAAGAGGCGACTTAAGTCGATAAGGCATGTCATAGAGACGGATGTTATTTCTATAGAATACATCTAGTCTGAAAGGAACTTGGTAGATCCTTTTCATTAAAGGATTGGCGCAGAAGGCCATCTTTGTAACATATCAGGGAATGGGGCTCATACCCATGTAAAAGCTCACATTGGTGGTAACCTATCCTAGAAGATCAAAGATCCCGTGAATTGGGTTTTAGGACAACAAACTGTGTGGGATAAGAGAGCACACCTAACGGGTCCTATTAGCTGCAGTGCACTTTCTGTATGGAAGGTTGAGCATTAGCTCTTAATGAATTTGATGTCTATATGACTTTAGGAATCGTCCTACAGGATTCCTAGAAGAATTCATCTACTTGAGTATGATCATGAGGTCGCGATCAAAGAAAGATGAGGGTATACTTTCTTAAGTACTCATAAGATAGATATGGGGAGATGATCGTAACGTCCGAACCCAAAAGGGAAAGGGCAAACCCGAAAGGTACCCATCGTCGAACAGTTATATATTAAATAAGACTTTGAGCATCTTTTATCAATTGATAAATTGGTGGGGACTGTTATTTTCCAGGGGCATTTCGATAATTTCCCAATAGAGAAAAAAGGAAAAAAGGAGGAACGAGAATGTGGGGCCCACTTGTCGCTCCTCCTGGGGCGTCTCATTCGAAGTGTCTCTTTCGGGGTGACAGCTTCGGGTGGATGGCACTAGCTCTCGCGATTGCGGTGTCCCCACCAGATCCGATCTCCCGTGCAGTTCTCTCGTCAGATCCTGTCTCCCAGGAGGGGCGACGGTAGTTTCAGCAGAAAGAGAGAGGAACTGGCGGCGCTTGCGGCCCAGGAGCCTCGGCTCCAGCCGTTGAACGCCACTGCGCTGTTCTCCCCTTTCCCTTCAGCTCTCGACTATTTATGCCAGCCGCCTCCTTCCGTGAAATGCATCGGAAAAGTGTGAGCCCTTTTATCTTCCATTCTTTCTTCTTCCTCCTGATTTGGTCCTGGTTTTGGTCTCTAGAACCTTGTCTTGGCTGGTATCTGCTAGCCTTGGTGGTGGTTTGAGGCCCCTGGTGCTCGGCAAAGAGACGCACTTGGCCGGTGCTTCTCTTGTTCTTGTGCGATGTCCCCTTCACCTTGGCTTTGTCGGCTTGGTGATTTCTGAACAGCAAAGGTGGGCATTGTATCTCCGTCAACCACACTCCTCTCTTACAGCAGCACAGAGGGGCGCTAGGTTTTCTAGGACAGCACCTACGGGTGTGCCTTGCCTAGTTCTTATTGGTGATTTTGCTTCCACATGCTTGATACACTTCTGGATGGCTTTGAGTGTTGTCTGCACTGTGAGTATTTCGGTTCCTTTGATTGTAGGCTTTGTGGGTTGTGCTTGTTCTATAATATCTGGTTTAAGTTCAAGTACTGGGAGACATAGTTTGCTGCTGGCTCGTTTTTAAGCTCTGTGATGAAAATGGTTATTATTGAAATTGATTAGAGTAACTAGAGTAGGTTTGAGCTCTACTTGGGTGTCTACTCCTGTCAGTTCGCCACCTTTTGAATTGCTTATTTCGGTTAGTCAGATCTATTTACCAGCATTGTGATTAATTGATATGCAGTAGTGTTATTCTGGTTCAGTGGAAATTATTTCTCTCTGACATTCTTCAGTTGATAGAACATTGTTTGCTCATACATTGCTGGTAAACACTTGTTATTCCGAAAGATGAGATTGCTATTCATTTTGTCTGTATGTTTCTGACAGTATGAGCATAAAATAGAGCTCAAATCCTAGTTGCTAGTTGTCTGATCATTAAAGAAGAGTAACGACAAAGTAGTGAGACGGCCAAGATTTAATAATGTGTAACCCTACATCTGAGAGCACTAATCAATAATTAAAACTTGTGTTTTATGCTAGTTTTAATTGATTCCCTGTTCATGAGAATGCTTTACATGTTTAGTTTAGCAGTAATTTTGATTCATATATTGAGTATATGTTCCTTATAAATGACGTGGTAGAATTACATGTTCATATGCGATTTATGCCATTTATATTCTGCTGGAAATATGTTTTAAGAATACTTAATTATTCTAGAATTAAATACAAATATATGCTTATAACACATTTTCTATAACAGTTTGAACTGTACTATAGCAAGGGCAAAAATTATAATGGATGCTCATTGCTAAAACTAACCCATGTCTTTCTATAACCCAGCTGTTTTTTAAAACCCAGCTGCTTGGGTCCTCCACATGTTCGGGGCCGTGCTTTTCCCGAACGCCACGGGGGACGCCGCTTCGTGGATGTACATCCACTGCCTCCAGGACTGGGTCGACGCTGGACAATTCAACTAGGGCTCAGCAGTCCTCGCGTTCCTCTACCGCCAGCTTTGCGAGGCCTGCAGACGCAAGGCACCCACGTCAACGCTCTGTGGCTGCGTCTTCCTCCTGCAGGTGTGGATGTGGACACGCATTCCTGTGGGGCGCCCTCAAGTGTTCCAGGCGCAGCCTTGGTGTCCACAGGGTGTGGATGACCTCGGCCCCACTTTGGCGTACCTGTGGGATAGCGTCTCAGTCCCGTATGCAACCACTCGGCGGGCGTATGTGGATTACAGCAACAAGTTGGACACCTTATCTCCCACGATGGTAAGAAATTGGTAATGCATTTATTTTTCCTATAGTTCTTGGTTTTTGTACATGGCTAATCGTGTGTTCGCTTACTAGGTCTCCTGGGAGCCTTACTCCGAGTCACAGGTTGCAGCTCTACCGCTCAGCACCATGTGCCGCAGGGACTACCATATTTGGATGATGAGATGTCCGCTGATTTGCTTCTACGCCGTGGAGATTCACCTCCCCCACAGAGTTGCGCGACAGTTTGGCCTCGTGCAGTTCTACCCCCCGAGGAGGTGTCGACCTTTGTTGATTTGCACCAGTAAGTTACAATTTTTGTTTCATTTAAAATTCTATTGGTTCTTACTCTAACATCTATTGTTAACATCTGTTATATGTACAGGTTCGACAGGGTCCGCCAACGAAAGGTGACAGACTTCGCTCATCACCATCGAGACTACGTCCAGTGGCGGAGGAGGATGGAGGACAACTGTGAGCGGGACAATACCCCCCACAACAACGCCAGCTTTCGGGATTACTTGTCCTGGTACCACACTGCCACCCGCTACAGGCTGAGGCAGCAGTGGACTGATGTCGACTACGCGGACCTCGCTTCGTCCGAGGACGAGGACACTGCGTACGCCAGGCGTGCGAGGGAGGGCACAGTGGCCGAGGCCGCTCCGATTCTCGATCGAGTGGTACGGAAAGCATGATATTTGCAATACTTTGGTTCAATACGTTTATCTCGCACTTACTTATGTTTCCTTATTTCTTTAGGGGACTTCTCTCCAAACCTCGGTGCGTAAGATCGACGAGGCTCTCAGCTACCCAGTTGGTGACCTGGACAGCGAGAGCCACTGCCTGAGGGAATTCCTGAAGGTACGAAGATAATTCGTTAAGTTAGATCCATTCAGCATGTATGCAATTTTGACATATCGGCTCAGCATGTATGAAATACTTGCAGAGACTTCGACGTCAGCTCAGTCGAGCGGCAGGTCATTGTGGTTGCCGCGCACGCTCGGACGTGATCATACCGGCGACCTCCCAGCACTCGGGTGCCTCAGCCGATGCAGCCTTGTCATCACACGCCGGCAGGCGCCAGTCCACGAGGAGCTCGTCACGCACTCTGACTATCAATCAGGGCGATGACGACGACGACGACGAGGCGGAGCAGGATGACGAGGAGGAGGAGCACGAGGACGAGGAGGCATCTACCCACGACGAGATTGGGATGTCGCAGATGCCTGACGCACCATCTACTCAGGCTTCGCAGCGGCCTCGTCGTTCGGCCCGTCCCCCGAGCACGTACACTCCAGGGACTGATGCTCTGGCCAAGGTCAAGGGAAGGACCAAGAGGCAGTGAGACCGACTATTTTGTGCGCTGAGACGTGTTATGTGATATTTTGAGACTTACTGATAGTTATGTGATATTTTGAGACTTATTGATAATTATGCGATGTTGTCATTTAGGTTTTCAGATGTTTTATGTGTGAATGTATATGTATGTGTGTATGTGCATATGTTTTGCAGAAAAAACAGCAAAGTTTGCTGGTTTTTCTGCAGGTGTAGCTAGCACGGCACCAAAGGTGCGGGCGCCGAGGCATTGGACTACGACGTCAGGAGGTTTGGCGCCACACGAGGCGCCAAAGATGCTGGCGCCATATATAAACATTTCGGCACCAGTCCCTTTGGCGCCGTGATAGGTACATACGGTGCCAGATTGTTTGGTGCCGTGATAGTGAACTTGCACCAAAACTGTAAGTTCGAGCTAAGTCCCAGAGCACGGCGCCACGGCCGTTAGCGCCGTTGTTGCATAGCACGGCGCCATGTTCTTCGGCGCCGTGATGTGCCACCGTGGCTCCTACATGGCCACACGCGACGTCAAAGCATATGGCGCCGTGCTATGTACCATGAGCGTCATATCCTTTGGCGCCGTGCGAAGGATCCATTTTTGTAAATCTTTTCTCCAGAGTTTCATATGTAAAATTTTTTTAAATTTTAGGTTAAAAAGCAAAAATTTTACGCTTGTGACAATGTAACTGAGGAAGCCCTCCCAGGGGATGGCCAGAGCGGGGACGTCCCTCTTAGCCGACCCGGGTTTGAGCCCTCACCTAACTAAGGAAAGTGAGGGGGAGGACTCTCCCCCTGGTCCCCTTCTGTGACAATATAACTGAAACCAGGACATCTGAAGAAGAAAGAGTTCGATTTCACCGACCTTTTCGCGCTTGGCTGGGTCCTTGAAGGCGGCATCGATGACGTCTTTGGTCGGGACGATCTTCCACTTAGGGATGACGTCCTCCACCTGCGTCAGGAGGGTAATCACCAGCGGGTGCGGCTTCACCTTCTCCGATATCTGAATCGGACAGAAAATGTTTTCAGATAAGAAACTATGCGACACCTTACAGGTTCTGATTCAGATTTTGACAGTGTACTACTAGTGTAGCGTCGTCTCCATTCGTACGATCGTGTGTACCTTGCACATGGGCGCGACGAGGACGGCGCCGTCCCAGAACGTGGGGTCCTTCTTGTGCAGCAGGAGCGCCACGGCGCCGCCCATGGACTCGCCGTAGAGGAAGCGGCTCTTGCTCCTGTACTCTTCCAGGTCTGCAGGAGACAGCAGGTAATACCACTAAAATGCAAAGAGAAGAAAAACGAGAAAAAAAAAGACAACCTAAGGAAAAATAAAAGAAAATGTAAAATTTTGCTGTCAGATCTGAAAGAGTTTAAATGAAAAAAGTGGTTATTAAAAATGTGATGGTTATGAACTAATTCGTAAACCTGTTATTTACTGCTTTGCTTTGTACTTACTGAATTTTTAGACCCACCCTTACTTTAAGCGGGAGTAGCACATGAATAACTTCACGTACTAGCAGCACTTCGCATATCAGCTTTTGAGTAGCATGTTAAAACTCCACTAGTATGTTAGAATAGTTACGTAAAATGATACGTTGTAAAGTGGTTGCTGTGTTATAAATAACGTAAAGTTTGCTTAAAATAATTAGTAGTTAAAAAATAGTAAAAATATATAATGATAATAGCATTTCGGACCTAGAGAATGAATAGGGTGTTAAAGACAGGAACAAGAAAGGGTGCAGCTGATTCGTACTCGGTCATGGCTGTCTGAAAGTAAGATTTAGCAAAAGAACTGACTGCCTGTCAGTGGTCCCTAATGGACTTGAAGGACGCTGGATTAGGATTTTTCGCTCTTGCACAAGTTCCAGTTTAATTCCAAGGCATTTTTACATCACGCTGCAACCATCTGGTACAGCGCAAGTGTTTCGTTCCTTTTGCGTTTATACGATGTGACCCCCAAAAAAAAAGGTGCTAATTTGCGATTGAGCTTGTTGCCATCAGACTAGGCACTCTTGATTGTTAAGTAGTACTGCTAATCTCTATCAATGCTCAACGCCCCATGGGACTTGGCACACACGAGACCTACGTGCCACCGAACACTTCCATTGATGGATCAAATCAATGCAGGCCCAACTCCCCTATCAAAGGGGAATGCCTAACTTCTATTACTAGCTAGTACTAGCGCTTGGTAGTTTTGTCACGTAAGTTCAGCTGACTACTTATATAGAGGGGACGTTTTGTCTCACCTGAGCCGGTAAATTGAGTAGAACAGCCCAACTGTAACAAACAACTAGTTGCATGTTCAGGTTAAACTAAGGATGTTCGTATTGGCTTCTGCTTCGTCAATATGAATATTTAGATTCTCAAAGCGGTTTCTTTATTTCTCTCGCTCCCGTTTCACTTCGAGGATAAAACAAGGGGTTATGAGCGCATCACACACATTACTGCTCTCGCACACGTATTTCTCCATTACTTCTTTCCATCATTACTATTTATTTTTAACTAAAAACTATCAACTGACTACTTATATAGAGTGAATGTTTTGTTTCACCTGAGCCGGTAAATTGAGTAGAATAGCCCAACTGTAACAAACAACTGGCTGCATGTTCAGGTTAAATTAAGGAGTATTCGTATTAGTTTCTGCTTCGCCAATATGAATATTTGGTTTCTCGAAGCGGTTTCTTCATTTTTCTCACTCCTGTTTCGTTTCGAGGATAAAATAGGGGGGTCACGGATGTATCACACGCATCACTCTTCTCGCGCACGTATTTCTCCATCACTTTTTTCATCGCTATTTCTTTTCATTACTACTATTTATTTTTAACTAAAAACTATGGACTACTACTAATATGAACACAGCCTGAAGAGTGTATGACAGCCGTGAAGGAGTGTGAGATGTATGTATGATGGAGTAGCTATTCACGTACCGCAGACGGACTTGAAGAATCGGTGGCAGTCGTCGACGAGGCGGTGGAAGCTGCGGATGTAGCAGCGGGCGCCCATCGACTTGCCGTGCCCCTCGTAGTCCATGCCGAACACGCCGTACCCCGCCGCCGCGAACCGAACGCCGCACGCTGCATCCATCCAATCATCCATTCGTGCATTGTTATTCGTTAAATAAATCACGGCAAGAAATTAAAACAACACGTCGAACATCGCTAGATCGTTGCTACTATTTGTCATGCCATCAAACATCGATCCATTCATCTTGTACAAATGATTGGATCGCGACACGGCACTTGTGCAACAGATCGGTGGCAAGGTGCATTTGAAACGCATGGATATCTCATAGGAATTGTGCAGGAAGCAACCTGATTTGCGACACAAATGTAACAAAAAAAATCTAGTCAAACTACCTAATTCAACACGAGAAATTGTTTTTCTCGTTGATTTTACAGGAATAAAAACTACTCCCTACATCACTAATGTTAATAGTAAAAATTTAGCGGTCAAAGTACTTTGGAAACCATATCAATCCGAGTGAGCACTCTACTCTTCTAATTGTTCTTTTTTGTTTTAGTTTATGATTTATATGGTTATAATTTTTGACTTTTGGACTGTCATGAGAGAAAGTATAGAATAAGATAAACTTGTGTATGGTTTTAGCCATATAAATGACGTCTTTATAATGTGTACTATAATCAACTTGTAGACTCTGTATTGAAAAGATACTCTCTTTAAAAATTAGTTACTATAAAAATATTAAAAATAGTTTTTAAAAACTAAAAAAAGAAGAGGCCTACTAAGTTGCAGTCAAAATTCTCCACGCAATTAATTCACTGTAAATGAGCCCTAGCCACTCCATGTTTGGCCTGCCTGTGTCTGTGTGCATCATCCCCTGCAACCTCTGCTCAATTAATAAGTCTACCTTGCTCAACGACAGCAAAGCCAGGCTGCAGGCAGGTGGTCACAGCTGATCGAAGGTGCGCCCCCCCCCCCCCCCCCCCCCCTCCACCAGGAATGCAGCTTCCCTGTTTCTCGTGCTGTGTTCCCGTCGCTGTTCCCGCGTACATGGCGTGCAGGTATTTGTTCCCGTATTCCCAAAGAAAAAATGACCTTGCATTGTTCTTTTTCCTGAACCTGAGCTTGCAATGCTCTTAATTTCGCTTTACCAATATATACAGCTTCGGGACCTTCAATTGTGTGCTCCAACGGGGCGACATCGCACGCCTTCGATCGGCACCTCACTTTCAATACGTAGTACTCACTCTATCTAAGGTTGTAAGACGCATTTTTCTTTCGATGTATAGGCTAAAAATTAATAAAAATAATTAGATTATCTTTAATTATTATATCTAAACACTATATTTAATATATGTATAGAAAATAGTAAATAAAACTATATATTTATTAAATATATAAAAAAATATCATGCTAACTTTGTATTACAATATAAAATACGTTCTATATTTATGGATAAAACTATTAAAAAATATGTTCCACAAATTTCGACGGAGGAAATAGTAGTTTAGGACTGTAGCGGATTGTCTCCTACCTCCGATCCACGGATCAGCATTATGCGACACCGGTGACCACATCCAGCCTCACATAGTTCCGGTACAAGTTGCTCGCCGGGGACGAAGTGGTTAGATCTCGTTAATGGCGAGAGCCGTGGTACAGTACTCACTCTTATGAATCAAGGACGCGATACCGCCGTGGTTCTCAGATTTGCGAATCTGACGTATTTTCGTGTTATACCGTGTGGACCAAGCGGCTGGTTATGGTAGCGATTAAGGGAAGGCGAGGCGGTTGGTCGGGCTCTCGCGTGGATGAAAGGGACTTGTGTTGATAACTGTGGCCAGAAAATTAAGAAGATCGATAGGAGTATGTGTCAAGATCTTGAAACGGACTGTATTCCTAGTTCTGGTTGCCGGAAAAGATTGCTAAAATGCAGCAACTACTTGCATAAGTTGGTGGCTCAGCTCAGGGACGATTACCAAATGGGAAAACTGACGAAAAATAGAGCATCCAGGGCTAGATCGATCAGGACGCACATATGTTAGATATCCATGCTAGCGAGCAACCTGTATCTGTCAATTTATCCATAAAACGAGTTCAGATTACGTGTTCTTATCAGATGGTCTCTACTTTTGCTTCTTGTTAATAACTGAACTGTCGATTAAGAAACTAAGATAAAGAAGTCAGCCTGCCTGTTTGGAACGTAGGAACTTGATTTGCAGTAATTCCAAATGAATGCCATTCCTGCTCTAACCGGCTTTTTTTGCTTCAACTTCTAGCTTCTGGAACATATCGATTTCTTAATTTCGGTTTTTTCTAGTTTTTTTTTGCTTTGTTTTTTTATTGTTCGTAAAGATATAACAGTGTTTTTCTTTTTTTCTTATTTTTAAAAATTTATTTAATTGAATGATTTCGAAAAAAATTAACAGTCGTTAAAGTGTAATTTTAACCGCTACAGTTATCATCACTGTGCAATTTGTTTCTTTTTTTAATTTATTTAATTGAATGGGAAAACTGACGAAATCTCTAAAGAAAAATAAAGCATCCAAGGCTAGATCAATCAGGACGCAAATAAGTTAGATATCCATGCTAGCAAGCAACCTGTATCTGTCAGTTTATCCATAAAACGAGTTCAGATTACGTGTTCTTATGACTGAACAAAAATTACGGCCGATTAAGAAACTAACTGAACATAAAACGAGTTCAGTTTATCAGGAAAAGATTACTTTTGCTTTTGGTTAACTAACTGAACTGTCGATTAAGAAACTAAGTCAAAGAAGTCAGCCTGCCTGTTTGGAAGGTAGGAACATGATTTGCAGGAATTCTAAACGAATGCCATTCCTGCTCTAGCCGGCCTTTTGGCTTTGGTCAGAAGTTATTTGGATGGATCGTGTCGACTTTTTAATTTTAGTTTTTGGTCTTTTGTATTTTTGTATTTTTCTTATTTCTTTGTATTGTTTATAAAGATATAACGATGTTTTCTTTTTTATTATCTTTTAATTAAATAACTAGAAAAACTAATAATCATTACAGTATAATTTTTTTTTAAAAAAACGACAGCCGGTTGGAGTAGCAGCATCTGCAAAGGTCCTGCAGCGGCAGAGTAGCAGCATCCTATTGCCTCTCCTATTTGCTCTCTGCATATATCTCTGTCGTCCCGATATAACAAAACAAAAACTGAATCCAGCACTAGAAGCATGCGCAAATTAAGCATGGCCGACCATCACCTGAACCACTATTAACTATGAACTAGGAGTGCAAATAGAACAGATAATTAATTATCCATCTGACCGATCGACCAAAAGTTTATAGAACGAATATAAAAGAGGTAAATAAGTATCTGATACTATCCGTGTTTAACTCCGACTCCGAGGAAAAATATGAAATAGGATACATGATGAGAGATATCTGTTTGTATATATCCATATGTCAAGTGATATGAGTAAGTCTGTTGTAACTTTATTTATAAACAATATAATAGACAGATTGTCATATCTAAACAGTTGGGGAATATTGAGTGCTCTTTCTTTGACATCTCAGCGATTAGTCTCTCTATGTTCACTCTGATTACACCCTAACTATTCAATGTCCTGTATGGAGGTGTAAAAAAGCAGATAATTTCTGTCCGACCGACCGTTCGAAGACTTGTAGAGCAAATACGGAATGAAGAAATAAGTCTGTATCAGACACTATACACTATCCATATCTAACTCTAACTTTAAAAAAGATATGAAATAAAATATAGATTAAACAATATTCATTCATATATCTACTCTGATCGCATCGAACCAGACGCAGAAGCAGCAGCAGGGTCGCTAGTGACAGGGTTGACTGATTACTAAAAGGGGGACAAGCAAGGCAGCAGCAGCAGCAACACATGATCCGGCCATTAGGATGTTAGGACGGGTGCTTTGAATCGGGACCTACCCTGGGCGGCTTTTAAATGCGTCAGTAAATCCCCAGCAACCACTCCCGTCTTCCTTTTCAGGTAACAAGAGCCCTCGCTAATCCGAGTTCCTGCTCATGCAGAAGATACATGCTGGGTGCGTTCTCTTAGGACTAAGCCGACTACTTTTTTGACTATATAGCTATAGTACTATAAGAGTTACAGGTACATCGCACTGGAACAGAACGGAAAAGGTTCCTTGAACTGAAACTACTAGTGTTATTATCTCCTCGCTGGCGGATCTGTGTATATAGCTAAGGAACAGTGAACCAAACACCACCAGAATTATGTAAATATTTCTAGTAAATGGTACAAGTAATATGTTCTTGGTTTCAGAATGCCCTATGTTTTTTTTTTGCGAGGATCCTATGCTTATTTAACAGATGCTAGTAAACAGTAATGCATTACTACAGAATACAGATCTGTACAGCGTGGTGCTTTTAATCTCTAGCTGTATTGGTGGGCAGAGGGGTGAGATTTCTTCATAGCAAGCATCTATGAACATTGAATCAATAACTATACAGAACAAGAAATGGCTAGTACATGCATGTGAATCCATCAATGCCTATAGAAACAGTGGGGAACGGGAATACTATGTCATGTATGTATGCCAACAGCAACAGCTCGTGAAGCTTTTGTGTAGGTTTTTTCGTGTAACGCACTGGCCCTGGGCCCAGGTACCAGCCGGACACATAGAATGGGAGGGAGAACATTTAAAAATATTCACAGGAAAAAAGGCCTCTTTGGGCATGCTATTCTTCCTTGAATATTTTTGAAGACACTCTAAAATAAATCAGAAAGAAAGAAAGAAAACAAGCAAGCAAGCAAGAAAGAAAATACTTTTTTTTAGTAGCAAGAAAGAAAATACTAGATCAACAAGTCATTCATATATACCTCTCATGAAGCCGCTGCATTCCATGCCGTAACCTGAAAAGCACACATAGCGCTTCTCGATGAGAGAGACGTTCCAAACAAAAACAACTTCTTCATGGTTCGTTTGCTTAATGTAGCAAGAGAAAGATGATCGAAGCATAATAATCTAATAAAAAATCTGCAGCCAGCGTAACGCTACGTACCATGGCAAAGGAAGACGAGCGCCTTGGGCGATGTGGCGACGGGCAGCCATCCGCAGGTGAAGAGCTGCACCCCTCTCGAGTTCCTCACGTACTCCTGATATGTCGAATCAATGGCAAGAAACACAACAACAGAAAAAGAGAGAGAATCAGTAGGTAAGAAAGAACGAACAAGCCGAGTGACCAATGCAATATGCAGTGTTGCAAAGGATACCTCATGGTATTCTACTTCCATATTGACTTCACGCGAGGGAAGGAGGAGGAACTCGCGTCGTGGTATGCAGTTGGGAGTGGGCACGGCCGGGAAGAAGGTCAGAAAGATGGGCGGGGGGAAGGAAGTGGCGATGGGTAAGCAGGAGGAACACGCGAGGGATGCTGCTAGCTTGCTTCGACCTGTGTGGATTCGGTATAGGACGGACGCCTAAACGGGGACGAATAGTCGATCGGTGAAGGAGGATTGGCGTCACCGCCTCCTCCTCCAGAGGTCGAGGAGTGCATTTATGCGTGGTTGGTGGTACGGACGGACAACGAGTTAGGGAACTCTAATAGCATCATTACTATTATAAAAGAACGAGTTGGTGGTCGTTCGGCTCTTCTTCTTCAACTGCCCTATTCTCAATTTTTCATCGCTTTCCACTTTTGAACTGATTATAATAGATCTTTTTATAGTATGATTCTCTATATATCTAATAAATTTTATTGCAACGCATGAGCATGAGCATAGGCAGACAACTAGTAAAACAGAAATGCATATCGCACTACACCTTTGAGATCGTTCCGTACTAGTAGTAAATTGGCATGGCACGGTCTCGATCGGAATAGAAATCGGTTGAGATCATAGACCCTTACCAATCGATCTTTCTTTGCAAGCCCTATATTTCTTCAGCGAATTGGGCGGTCATTCTCGAGGACAAATTCTCAATTATAAGTTGCATTACTAACAGTATTAGAGCATCCATGGAAAATTTGTGAAGCTTAGTTAACATAATTCTAGCTAGGATGGTAACACAAAGAGAGCAGCTAGAGAACGTTATATCATTGGGAGAGCTTCCGACAGTATAGCCTTCCCCTCCCTCTCCGCCGCTCTCCCTCTCCAACCTCTTTCTTCTTTGGCATCGACGTAGCTTCCCTCACCAGCAAGCTCTCCCTCTTCTCCCATCGCTCCACCTCCTCTCCCTCTTTGCGCAGCTTTGCATCTCTTCTCCGTCTTCTATTCTCTCCTCCACCACCAGTGGCTGGCGAGAGCCTCACCGTCATCCTCTCTCCCCTTCCCAACTTAACATTCAGTGCGCCGCTTCGTCGTGCCTTTACCCGCCACCGCCCACCACCTCTCTAGTCTCTCTACATCTGAGGGTACGGTGAAGCTGCCGGTAACAGCGACGCCTCCTGTTAACGTGAGAGCGGAAGAGAACGGTTTAGCGTTGGAATGGTAGGGGCTTGTACGTACCATTCAGAGGCCGTGCGTGGGTGCCCATCAGTAGCATGGCACCCCCATCAGTAGAATGGCACCCGTCTGATTTACATACTTACAGGCCAAATTAAATCGCCAACCAAAGCGACAGAAACCAATGCAACCGCATGGTTCATCCCCGTCCTGTGGGGTGTGGACTGCATGGCTTCTAGAAAAGAATGCTCGGTGTTTGCTTGACGGCCTTAGGAGAGGCATACGTGGGCTGGCCCATCCTGATGTGCCGCATGGCCCTATCATGTGGTAGAAGTTCTTATTTTTCCGGAGGCTTGCTTCCTCGTAAACTCACCCCGTCTAATCTGTCTTGTCTTTGTTCCACAGACGATGGTGAGCGACTGAGCGTAATGAGGATTAGAGCAAGTCCAATAATAAAGCCAAGTGCTTGGCTATAAGTCAAGTTATAAGAGCCAAGTTATACAATAGTTTGTCTTCTATTTGTCTACAAAAGTTTTTTTTATTATTATATGGTACCAAGTCTCACATTCTCTTTCCTACTCCTCCTCACATACATTTATTATCTGGGCCCACCACTGCATAGGCTCCCGTGTGCAGCTTGTTGCTTGCATGAGAGCCAAGCTCTCCTCTCTCTCCTCTCTTCTCTCCTCCACATCAGCAAAAATGCTGACTAGTTTGGCTATAAGAACATTATTGTACTTGCTCTTAATTCCAGCGACAGGACTTCCTTGGGTCTTTCCGATCGGCCTCTTGGGCCACCAGGATTTGGAAGGTGGGCGGCGTGATGCACGCGCGGGAAACAAGTCGCCAAGCT